>JAKSZT010054544.1:3044665-3118995 GCA_026826555.1 Tolypeutes matacus
ATCTATTACATTTAATTGAGAAATGTATATATTTATTCATCTGTGTTTACTTTTTAGTTTTTAATTGTTTATGTTTTCAATTATTAAATGTACAAAATAAAGTTAAAATAATAATAATAATAATAATAATAATAATAATAATTTCTTCTGTTAAACTACCAGTACAATTACAATTAGTAGATCCTATTCCTAATGGTTCCTTTGGGGTTGTCTTGGTTTTCTAGGGCTGCCCCAGCCGAGGGCCACAAACTGAATGGTTAAGCAGCAGGGATTCTTTGCCTTGCAGTTCTGAGGGCTGGACGTCGGCAGGGCCCAGCTCCCTCTGAGGTCTTGGGAATCTGCTCTGAGCCTCTCTCCCAGCTCCTGGCGGTGGCTGGCTAGCAATCCCTGGTGCTCTCCACCTCAGTCGCCAGGTGGTATTCTCCTCTCTGTCCTTAGTGTCCCAGTTTCCTCTTCTTGTCAGGACACCAGTCCTGTGGGCTGAAGGGCCCACCATACTGCAGGCTGGAACCTTTTCACTTGTTCCATCTGGAGCAGCCCTATTTCCCAATAAGGTCCCATTCTGAGGATCTGGGCATCAGCACTTCAACATATCTTTTTGGGGGACACAGTTTAACCCGTACCAGGGGCCCTGGGGGTTTTACACCCTGCATCAGGGCACTGCAGCAGTAATCAGGAGGAGGGGGCTGCTTGTCTTCGGTAAATTGGGAGAAGAGTTTTGCGGAAGAGCAGGTGGGGGTGGGGATCCCACATGATGCCAGGACAGCACATGACAGTCTCGAGGCCCTGGCACTTCAATCCCTTAAAGCTGTCAGCACATGGGGACCCTCTGGAAAGTCCCCACCAACCCCGGGGTACATGGACCCCAATTTGAAGGCTTTTACTGTAGAACTCTTGGCACAAATATCCTGGAAGCTCAAGAAGGTTTTGAAAACAAGAAGGAACGGTCTCGATGACATGCCCTTTCGGCCCCAAACCATCTCCCCATTTATGGTTTTGTTTTGTTTTCATTTGAGTAAAAAAAGAGAGTCAGAAAATTTTCCCTAAGGGTTGAAAAAAGAAGCCTTTACTTGATTGCCTTTAACTAAAAAAAAAAAAAAAAAAAAACCTGAAAATAAAAACAAATGCCCTCCAAGTTCCAGATCCTCTTCTGGGAGGGAGGAGCGCCACAGTTTGCCTCCCTGGCCCTGACCACTTGCCGTGTCTGCTCCGTGGCTTTGTGTCCTGGCCAGTGCCCACCAGTGAGCTGTTGTTCAAACTGGGTGGCCGCCAGTTTATTGAAATGATGGCTTTTGCCCTTATTTGGAATTGTTAACACATCAAAAGAATGCAATTTAAGTAACAAAAGTATTTTGTAATAAATAACAGGCAAACACCAATTATCACTTTGTGAGGCCAGGGGTTGCTTTAACCATGCCCCGTAAGGACAGCTGCCATCAGTTAAATAAACAAAGCCATTTGGTTGAAAACTGGTGCCGCAACCCAAATGCCCTGTACGCGTTTGCCCGAGGGCTTACCCAGGCTGCACACACTAGCCTATCAGCTGTTGTTTTATGCACAGCAAGGACCCTTTACACGCAAAGCCTTTACATGCTCTCCCCCGTGGTGGGAAGGGAGAGGTTCCCTTTTTGAGAGCACAGTTGTGTCATCAAAGAGAAGGGACATTAGGGACAGGATGATGTGGCATTAGGGGTGGATGCTGTGCCTTCTGGCTGTGTTTTCTCCTGGTCTGTGGCTGGAGTGGCAGGACATGCCAGTCTCCTGGTGGTCCCTCTGTTTTGGGGACTCCCGTCCCCTCCCTTCAAATCCTCTGCCCCCAGTTTTGTGGCTTTAAAATTTCTCTTCCTTCCTCCCCATGCTCTGCTTGGCCTTTAGTCCGTCCCTGGCATCCCGAAGCCTCAGGGTCTTCCCAGTCCAAGAGAGGTCTGTTTCCAAAAGTTTTCTTAATCCTGGAGGTGGTCATGTGTGGACAGGTGCCAGGACTGGCCTTTCCCCAACCTCCTCCCAGTTACTCTCCAGTGTCAGGAAGAGGCCTTTGGCAAATAGCAACGTTTGCTTATTGAATTACTGGGAGGAGAGAAATGAGCCTTGACCCAGAAGGAGACCTTATAGCCTGAACCAAGAGTTGGGAAGGAAACACCCTGTGGCTACTCGGGCCTGGTTGGCCCAGGATGGTCAACCCAGAGGCCAGTGTGTCCTCACTGCCCAGATGCTCAGATTCAGACGCTTGCTGTCTTTCCTTTCAGAGATCTGAAGCCCGAAAATATCCTGTTGGACGATTATGGTAAGTCAGGGAACAGCTTGGAAGCTCCTTCTACTCTGTGCTGAGGTGAGCATCACAGCCTCTAAGGCACAAAGGGCCTCCCAGAGACTTGTGGAGGGGGTGGAGGGAAGCTGCTTTAACTTGTGGCCATGGTAGGGAACTGGGAGGTACAGGAGAGGGAACCCCACGTCCTTTCCTCAGTCCCAGGCACCTGGGGAAGGCAGTGGGCAGGCAGAAAGCTTCTCCGTGATGGCAAGCAGTGGTTCTCAAGAGAGAGAACCTGAATGAGGAGTCAGGAATTCCAGAGATATTAGGCAAATCACTCCACCTTCACGCACTTGTCTCTGTACCTCATCGTCCTTGTTTGTAAAATGGAAAGCACAGGCCTGCGGGCCTCAGAGGGTGGAGGGCTCGGTGGGGCTCCTGTGAGGCAGCTCCAGAGGAAATTGCCCTGTTGCCAAGCCGTTATCAACACTTGGTGCATTCTGCCTTAGCATCGCTGCTGGCATCGAGGGGGGTGCAGGTGCTCTAATGTAAGCCCCCAACACTGCGTAGCCTTTAGGCCTGGGAAATAGTTTCCACATCTTTATCTTGCTAGATCTTCCCCGCTCCTGAGAGGCACAGGGCCCGCATCTCTGTGCTGAGTTCCAGAGGGCAAGGCCGAGTCAGAGCAGCCGGTCACTCCATGAGACCAGACCCCACTTCTCCTCCCTCTGCGCCCAGTTGGAGGAGGGAGAGGACAGCCGGGGCTTTGGTGACCTAGAGAGGGGTTTGTGAGAGACAAGCCCAGTGCCCACGCAGGGCTCCTTCTCCTGCTGTCCCGTGGCCTGGTGGGTAGAAGCCCACACAGCTGCAGCCAGGTGGGGGACCCCCGTGTCCTCAGGCAGAACAGGGAAAGGGGGCACTGTCCTGCCTGTGGGCTCGGAGGTGGCCAGGACCCTGCCCAGTGGGCCCCCGGGTGAGACAAGGCCCGTGGCTCAGCTCTCAGCACTGCTTGGCCTCGGCCCCTGGGGGGCCGCCCTGCACTGTGAGCTCCTAGTGCAGCTCACCAGCCCTGCCAGGCCGAGGCATTTTTCCCTTCTTCTTTCTCCAAAGGGCAAAAACAACCTCCAAAGACCAACAAGGCAGGGCAGGGAGTCACTTCCCAAATGGCTCGATAATTTTTTCCCCTAAAGCAAATTGTTGCAAAATGTCAGGAGAATCTCATATTTTTCCCATGAAGCAAACCCAGAATTAGGCCAGGAGTTTAAACTTTATGACCTCAGCCTTCCAAGAAACCCATGCAGGCATTTTATGAGGCAGGTGGGCCGAAGTCCAAGCACATCCAGCTGTTTTTCGGATCTTTATGTTTTACACCTAAAAAGGAATCATTTCCCCACATCCTCTCACACCTGGACTCTAACCCCAAGCTGGCAGTTCAGGCTATCCACGGGGCAGATGGAAACACGGAGAGGCAGGGAGCTCGGGCGCCTTGCCCAGGTCACACAGCCGGCCTGTGGCACTGCCCAGGGTGGCCAGGGACCCCACTGAGCCCGCTCTCCTCCCTCAGGCCATATTCGGATCTCGGACCTGGGCCTGGCCGTGAAGATCCCTGAGGGTGACTTGATTCGGGGCCGGGTGGGCACCGTCGGCTACATGGGTAAGTGCAGGGGGGTCCCTACACTCCATCCATGCCTCCTTCCGAGCCCTGAGCCCTTTTGTGTGGCACTGAATCAGGGTCATGGTCTCCTAGGGTCTGTTTGGGGTGGGGGAGGCCTGAGCTGGGAAGGGGTGGCTGGAGTATTGGAGTGCTGGGGTGTTACTTGACTAATCTGAGCTCTCTGTGCCCCTTGACCCCTAGCCCACCAGCCCTTCAAAGCTGTGTTGATGGCGAGGGTTGGGACAGAGTCAGGCACACAGCCAGTGCCCTGTGGGGAGAGCACGGAAGTGGCAGTGCCCCTGGGAGGAGGGTTAGAAACGAGCCCAGAAAGGAGAGGAGCACATCTGCTATGTCACCAATCGTGACTTTGAGTATGGACCACTCTGTGCTCCCTGCCCCCCACCTCCCCTACCGAGACCATCATCCTGGGGGCTGCAGGGAGGAGATGGAGCTGAAGCCATGTCCCTAGAATCTCCTGTCCAGTTGGGTTGCACCCCCCATACACTCACCCTCACATGTAGGGACCCCAGTCTGGCCAGATTCCTGCTGACAGCAGATGCACGGGGTCTGTGCTTTGTCTCAGGTCCTAGAAGGGCCTTTTCAGGTTTTATGACATTTGGCAACTTGTGGTTGTGTCTTCTATGTATATGTGAGTGTGTGTATACTCATGCAAATGCTGATTGATAGGCAGGCAGATTGACGATGGTGAGAGAGAAAGGGAAAGAGGGAGAGAGCTGGGCAGTAGGGGGGTGGATAGATGAGATGGATGGACAGGAGGCTCTGTCTGCTTGCCTGTGTGTGCGCCCCATGTGTCTGCGTCTGCCTCCTTTAGCACATGTGTGGCCTGCATCTGTCTGCACAGCTTTAGCTTGTGCACACCTGCACACATTGAGGGCATTTTGCCTCCAGATGTATGCAGCCTGCCTGATGACATGCAACTATCTTTTTTGCACTTCTAGAATTCATTTTATCATTTATCAAAGTGGTGGGGGACCCATATGGAGGGGCAGTTTAAATTCCAGATGAGATTTAAATCACCTGTTCTTATTTGGGTGGACACACCTTCATTCCCTGAAGCAGATGTGTGTACAGCACCTACTCTGTGCAGCACCTACTGTTGGCCAGCCATTGCTTCCGTTACTGGGGACACAGTGGCAAATAAAGCAGCTCACGTCCCAGTGGGGGAGACATGAGTTCAGGCTGCTGCTACCCGCTGTGGTCAGGACTCTGCAGCCACAGTCCCAGAGTTAGCTGGGGGACGTGTGTCCCAGCCATGAAGGCCAGTCCTTCTACAAGCAACAGCATTGTTTGGGTGCAGGATGCCTTGAGCCCACCTGGCATGAAGAGCCGCCTGGCGCCAGGTGCCCGGGTTCCGTCCCACTGCCAGCTGTCTCAGTCCCCTCGCTGCCCACCTCTACCCCCAGCTCCGGAGGTCCTGAACAACCAGAGATACGGCCTGAGCCCTGACTACTGGGGGTTGGGCTGCCTCATCTACGAGATGATCGAGGGCCAGTCGCCGTTCCGCGGGCGCAAGGAGAAGGTGCAGCGGGAGGAGGTGGACCGCCGGGTCCTGGAGACCGAGGAGATGTACTCCCACAAGTTCTCTGAGGAAGCCAAGTCCATCTGCAAAATGGTGAGTTCCCGGGAGCCAGACTCCCCCTCAGCTGGGCATCCAGTGAGCGGCTCCCCTCGCTGATCCCCGCCCCCCCCCCCCGGAACAGCAAACAGGCTGAAGGGAACGGGGTCAGGGCCTACTTGGGGTGGGCGCTACAGCCCACCAAGCCAGGGCAGCCAGAGCTCACTGTGGACTGGGATGGTTGGCAGAGGCTTCCATCCAAGAGAAAGCAATGAGGGCCAGTGGGGGACTGTACCCCGTGAACCAAGGAAGGGCACTGAGGCCAACAGTGTGAGGCCTCCTCACACCCAAGCTTTGCTGGGGGAGGTCAGCATGCAGGAGAGAAGAGATGGTTCGAGCTGGTTCCCAAGGTAAAAGGGGCCTTGGACAAACCCCTGCCCTTGACCTTGGACCTCCTGCTGCCTCCATCTCTGGATCCCAGAGGGCAGGCAGAAGGTCAGAGCTGCAGGTAAAGGTGGTGATATTTTCATAGTCTTTGAATATCTTGGAACACTTTTCCATCCACTACCTGGGACGCTGGTCACTGCTTCTGGCCAGGTTGCGACCTGACCAAGGGCACACATGGGAAGTAACCACAGTAAGACTGGCTGGGTGCTCAGGGCCAGATTTGAAGGTTGGGGAAGCCAGACATTGAAAGTGTTGAGTCTGGGAGTAGACTCCACCCCGACCCCTGCCCATCACCTCAGCCAGGTGGGACCCCACCCTGGGACTGGTCCTTGGGCTCTTCCTCTGGGATGTAGGGCCAGTGGCCACTGCCCAGCTCACACTTCCCTGCCCCAGCCTGGTCTCATGCCCCCAGGTCCCCACGTCTGCCCCCTGGTGTCCTTCTCCCTCTGGTGCTGGGCACAGCTGGGCCGACGCTCCCCACCGCAGGAGCTGCCCATGGCTGCACAGGAAGAGGCTGAGCACCAAGCCGCAGGCTTCTCCTCCTCCTCGGGGTGGGGCCTCTCTTTCCACCTGTGGGAATCCACAGAGGCCTTGGGGCAAGAGTCATCATGGGTCTAAACACCAGGATGGGGTTTAGAGAAGTGGCAGCCCTGGGGGGTCGATCTTTAGTACCAAGGCGCTGTGGCTAGGGGCCTAGGACCATCTGACTTAGCTCCCCCCACCCCCAGGAGGCCCCTCTCCTGTAGCCACCCACTCTGTGCTTGACCACTTTCTCTTACCAGCTTCCTGCCCATGTCATAGGGATACGAAAGGAAGGATTTGGGGCTAGATTTGCCATCTGACCACTTGCAAAAGAAAAGGAGCCATAGATAGGCCATTTAATATGTGAGAGATGCTGGGGGGGGGGTCCCACATGCAAACACACCCCAAACCCCACAGCCTTAGCCAGCCATGCAGCTAGGCACTCACCTACCAGCTCAGGGCCTCAAAGAAATCAAGGAGGGCATCGCAGCCAGAGGAACAATGGAGCAAAGGTCAGGTCAGGTCAGTGGAAGTGGAAATGTCAGGTCCTAGGGAATTTTAAAAGCTAGGCATCCCTCGCTTTTAAAGTCCCTGGTTATGTCATGGGGAAGTGTCTGGTGAGGCCACACTGGTCAAGGGGTGGAATTGGGGGATAATGTTCAGGTCATCACCAAGTGTACCCAGGGCAGGGTCGGGAATTCGGAGAAGCAGGTTTTGAGCGCCCCCAGCAGAGACACGGGATGTGCTGGGAGGACAGGGAGGCTGGGAGGTGGCCCAGCCACCCCCTTTGGCGCCTGCCTTCGGGGCTGGGAGCTCCTGCTGCAGCCGGGACAGGACGCTGCTGACCCTCTGCTGCCCCCTGGTGGCCCTGTTGGGAAAGGTGGTGGCCAAGCCTTCAGTTTAGAAGGGACCTGGGCCCAAGTTTACATAGTGTAACTTTGTACTAAGTATTACTTTCTCCACCGGAAGCTATTTGTGCCTGAACGCCCCTGGCTCCGTCTTCTTTCACAAACCACCTTGGATCTTGGGATTCGTGGATCTTGGCCTCCTCTGGTCCAGCAGCCCAGCCTGCCTACCCCTTCCCCTCCTCCAGGCGCTAGCTCAGGACAGGTGTCTGCTAAAAAAGGAAACCCAGGGCCCCCTGGGCTGTTTTGGGTGCAGGCACTCCAGCCCTGCCCACCTAAGAAGGCCGTTCTTCAAACAGCAAGGAAGCCAGTCTCTGGCCCCAGGTGCCATCCCCAGTCTCCCTGGGCAGCCTCTGGTGCCTCTTTGCTGGCCCCTCTCCCCTGCCCCCAGGGTTCAGAAATTCACACGCCTCACCCCAGTTCCCCAGGGCCAGTCTTGGATCCATTCCTTCAGCCCCCCTTCCTTAGGCCCTCCTGAGCCCCTCCACTGGGCACTCCCCTCTTCGCTCCACACCCCCACATTCCCTCCCTCCAGCTCTCTCTCAGTCCCACTGCCTTTCCAGCCCATTCCTAGCCCCTGATCCTCCAGGCAGCCTGCTCTTCCTGGCCACTGCCTCCCTTCTCTTGGAATGAATGCTGCTCAACTCTTTTTTATTTTTTTTATTATAATTTTTTTAATTTTAAAAAAGCTTTAGATTTCATAAATGTTACATCAAAAACATAGGGGATTCCCATATACCCCACCCTTTCCCCTCCCACACTTTCCCATATTAACAACATCATTCATTAGTGTGGTACATTTGTTACAATAAGTGAACACATATTGAAGCATTGTGCTAGCCAAGGACTGTAGTTTACACTTGGCCCTGCACAACTTTATAGGTTTTGACAATATGTATAATAGCCTGTATCCATCATTGCAATGCCATACAGGACAATTCCAATGTCCCAAAAATGCCCCCATGTTGCATTTATTCATCCCTTTCCCTCATCTCAGAATTTCTGGTGGCCACTGCCTTTATATCAATAAGTGCTTCCATTGCTAGAATAATCAAAAGTCAACTTTAGTCCATAGTTGCTTTCCAGCCTTATGTTTGTTTATTCCTCAGTCTTGAGGATTTTGGATGGTGATATCCACCCTGTCTCTGACTGAGAGAGAGCTTAGATCCCATGGGGCAGATGGATGGAATTGTATTGCTTGCAGTTGCACACTCTCTACTTCCTGGGATGGGAGTTGTCCATCATCATCTTTTTGTTAATGGTCCTGGCTGAGTCCAAGGAACTGGAGAGTAGGTGTTGCAACTCTGCTGAGATTCAGAGCTCAACCAGCATATGAACAGACCCAAGATTTAAGTCTCTGGGACATATATTTAACAACTATAGTGCTAATTATAGGTTCAAATAAAAGGGGCAGAAGAGCCATGTGTAGGGAAACTATAAATGACTCTAACTCTGTTACACTGGGGAGCATAAATTCAAAAGTAAGGCCCACTGACAGGATGCCGAATTCCTGAGATTGTCTGCTCTGCCTATAGTGTCTAGATGTCTCTAGAGCCCTCACGAGCCCCCTGTTTGAGGCATTGTTTACTGGGTCAGTCAATGAGATCCTGCTGAGACGTGCATAAGCGTAATCTCTGGAATAACCTCCAGACTCACTTTGAAGAGTCTTAGCCATAAAAACTCATTTGTATTTCATATTTCCCCCCCTTTTGGTCAAGGTCTTTTTCCAGATTCATTGCTAGTCAGTGCTTGGTAATAATTCCTCAGTGGCAGGGAGGCTCATCCCCAGGAGTCATATCCCACACTGGGGGGAAGGTAGTGTGTTTGGTGAGTTTGGCCTAGAGAGAGGCCACATTTGAGCAACAAGGAGGCTTTCAGGAGGTAACTCTTAGGCAATGTATAATACTAGGCTAAGTTTGAATTTCACTAAAAAAGGTTCTTAAGTACAACCATCAACATCAAGGGCCTGGTGTAATGGTCTGTCCCCCTTCGCCCGTGCCCTCAGGGGATTCTTGCTGCTCTATTAGAGAATGTAGCAGGATTTCCCAGGGTGGGAATTCAGTATTCTTTCAGTTATTGTCTGGGTCTCCACCCCCTGAACAATGCCCTGTGACCACTTGAACACATTCATATGCCATAGAGGCATGCCCCAGGTGCCCCCCTCCCCACATATCCCCCCATCCCTGACACCCTGCACCAGTGATCCTCCCCTGCCACAGTTGTGACCCTTCTGCGATCCAAAACCTCCCCAAAAATAAAACCAATAAAATAAATAAAAATGATAAAATATAATAATAAGTAAAATACAAAAAATTTTTTAAAATAAAATAATTTTTTTCATTGTGTCTTTCATTGCTGTAAGATTTATCTTTTATGTACAGTGATAAGTTCTTCCGTATGTGCCCCCAGTGTCTTATTTTTTTTTTTTTTTTTTTTTTTTTTTGCTTTATCTTCAAAGAAGCTTTAGGTTATAGAAAAGTCACATAGAAAATATAGGGGGTTCCCATATACCCAAACCCCTCCCAGCTATTCAGCTCTTGACCTGACACCAGGCTGCATGCAGGCAGTATGGCAGGAGTGTTTGCTCAGCCTGCACAATGTTTTAAAAAAGAGAATGGCGGGTTAATTGCCTACAACTAAAGATTGAGAGATTTCACATAAAAACCAGGATTTTCTGTCATCTCTTGAAAAATCAGAAGCCCTGGGCACAGGCTGCCATTCCTGCTTGGCAGTGGCTGCTGGGCAGCCTGGCACCTCCAGCCAGCCCACCCCTCACCTTTCTCACCCTCGTCTGGGTCACCTTCTAGCCAGCCCCTGGAGGCTTCAGCATCTGCAGCCTGGGGTCAGCCCTGCATGAGGAGCCCGGCCTCTTTGGGATATGTGGGTACAGCAGAGTCCAATTCCTTAAACCTTTGTTTAAACCTGGAGAAGGGAGGCTGAGGTGTGGGGCCTGGACCCCAGGTCACCAGCCACTGGGCAAACATGTCTAGGGGTCTTGAGGGACTGAACTCATGGCTCAACCCTTCAAAGATAGACCCTGGAGCTGGCCCCACCACCTTTGATTCCTTTAGGGGTGTGGGGGGTGTCCTCTGGGTAGGAGAAGCTTGGGTATAACCTGCAGTGGCTCCTGTAGACCTCTCCCCAGAGGCCCCTGTGAGAGGAGAACAGAAGCATTTAGGTCTCCTGGGGTATCTTATTTCTCCAGTCGCCAGGTGTCTCTGGCCTGGGGCAGACTGGCCACCGCCTCCTCCGAGGGCCTAGTTAGAGTTTGCCATCCCCAGAAGACTCCCAATCTGGTCAGACAACTGGGAGAAAGTTCCCCAAAGGCCATGAATTCACCCTCCCTGCTCCAGTGCCTTCTGCTGCCCTAGTGGGGAAGCCCAGCAGCCTCCTTGCTGCTTCTGGAAGGTGGCTTTGCCTGGCCTCTGCCCACCTCTCTAGTCTCGTTTCACACTCCTTCCCCCTCCTCTCTCTGCTCAGCCACAGTGGCTGCTTCCTCCAGGGCCTTTGCACATGCTAGTCCTTCTGCTGAGAAGATTTCTTACTCCCACTTCAGACCTCCACTCTGTTGTCATCTCCTCCAGGGAGCGTTTCCTGACCTGTCTGACCATCACATCACCTCGTTTTCCATTCCTACACCCTCCTTCCTGACACTTGTCAAGTCCGGGATTTGAAAGAGGTCTGTGCAGGTCCCTCCCCACCCCAGACTGTGAGCTCCAGGAGGACGACCTGTCCACTTTCCTGCCCACTGTGTCCCCAGCATGGGACACGGCTTGCTTCACAGAGGCCAGCGGTAGCTATGAGTCAGAGTGGACTCCCTGCAAGGTGTAGGACACCCCACCTGAAAACAAATACATAGTAGACACCAACTGTGTACAAAGTGCAGTGCTCTGTGGAGCAAGGGAGAAGAGAGAAGCCCAAGGCTGGGGTGCTGGGAGTGCAGGGGAGGGTCCAAAGCCCTGTGGTCACCTGGCCACCCACCCCCACCCCCTGTTAGTCGAGGCCCGCCTTGTACCTGCCCCATTGGCCCTCCTGCCTTCATTCACACCTTCATCCTGCGTGGGTACCTGCCCCCGCTGTCCCTTCCTCTCCTAGTAACCTCCCTGCTTTGTGGTTCTGGTGAGGACACTATCCCGCCCCAACCATCCCTGGCTCCCCACTACCTACTACCTCCTGACCTGGCTTCCAGGACTCTGCCTCATCTTTCCCCAACCAATTCCCTTCACCATGACTGATCCTTTGCTCAAACCCAAAGTCTTGACGTGCGCAAAACATACCCTGCATGTTCCTACCCTGGGCTTTTTCTCATGCAGTTCCCTCTACTGGAGAACCTTCTGCACCTGCCCGCCTTTGGGAAGCCTGTTCATCTTGTAAGCCTCGACTCCTATGTCCCTTCCCCAGGAAGTCCCCCCACCCCCACCCCCAGACTCCCAGCAGGCAGCCAACTCGCTTACCTCTGAGCTGTGGTGTTGAGTCTATACTGGCCTAATGGGAAGGAGCCTCTGAACGTGATTTAGTTCCCCACAAGTCTGAAAGCTCCATGAGGACAAGGACCCCAGGCACCCTCTTCCCATATGCACAGAGGTTTGCCCTTGTAGGGTCTAGTCTGCAACGTTCTTGTTAGTCAAGTGCATGGATGAAAAAGACCAACAGATACTGTCCTTGCCCTTGGTTGTTTACCTGTTCCATCCATGCATCCAACAAACGTTAGCAGATGCCTGCTGTGTGCCAGCCCTGGGCATCCAGTCGTGGGGAGGAACAGACAAGAGTCCTGCTCTCCTGGGGGATGCAGGAACCTAACCTCTGCCTGAATCACCAAATGCACAGAAGGGCTCAAAGGCAACATAAGACCAAAGTAGGACCAGGCAGCGCCCTTTGGGTGCCTGGGGGTGGTGCAGACTCTGCAGAGGCTGGAGGAGGGATGTCTGGGAGGGCTCAGGGACTCACGCCTGGAAGGGAGTTGAGCCACAGCTTCTCAGAGGCCCTGACCCCGGCCCGCAGGCAGGGCCTCACGGGACTGTCTCTTACCGCAGCTGCTCACCAAAGATGCAAAGCAGAGGCTGGGCTGCCAGGAGGAGGGAGCTGCTGAAGTCAAGAGACACCCCTTTTTCAGGAACATGAATTTCAAGCGTTTAGAAGCCGGGATGCTGGACCCTCCGTTCGTTCCAGACGTGAGTAGCTTCCCAACCCCCAGCAGGTTCCGGGTGGCCACTGCGGCCCAGGACTGCCCTCCACTTACTGTCCCCTGAGTCAGCTCCAGCAGAGTGTGACGTGAGGTCTTCATGGGGACCTCACCGCCAGCCTCCGCCTGCTGGACCTTGCAAGTGAACGTCATGCCAGGCAGGGCAGGCGGGGTGTTGGGACAGGGAGCGCCACGCCGCTTGTCCAGAGACCTCGGTGCTCATCCAAATCCCTTTCTCTCTGCCTCAGTTTCCTCATCTATCCAATGGGGCTATACCCATCCCCCAACCCTCCAGGGGTATTTTTAGGGTGAAATAAGAACCAAATATGAAGTACTTTCAGGAACATCAAGGACCTCTGCAGTCAGTTCAGATCAGTGTGCCCTGAGCCTACAGTATACTCTAGGTTCTGAGCTAGGCAGGGCCGGCTCAGTAAAGAGCAAGATGCAGCCCCTCCCCTCAGCAGTGCCTGAGGGGGGGGATCCAGTCAAGTCAAAACTGTCATTGAAAATCCCCGAGTGGTCCCTGAAGCACAGACTCACTTTAGAGGCCCGGCTTAGAGGCTCAAGGGAGGCAGCTCGAGGGCAGGGCCGAGTCCTTGCAGGTCTTGGCAGCAGCAGGCGCTGCAAGAGGCCCTGCGGCCCCGGGGGCCTGCACCCTGTGAATTCTAGGGGTCCGAAGGCAGGAAGGTCCGCCTAGGCCTCTGCCCCTTTAGGGCTCCGCACACACACCCATCAACCCCTGTGCCAAGGCCGGTGGCTGCAGCGGCCTGGAGCCGACTGTGTTTGCCTGGCCACGCTGCGCCCCGCTCCCTCCTCCGTGTGCAGTGCCATCACGTTTGTAGTGTGACGTCGTGGGAGTAGGGACGCCACAGGAGCTGGCCAGTGCTACGAATCCGGGCTCCCACCCCACAGGCACCTGAGGGCAGGGGTGGCCCTGTGAGGAGCTGGCCAGGGACAGAGCTGGCTGGAGAGGAGTTCCCAGGGCAAGGGGCCCGCGGGCGGAAGGAGGCTTCCCCACACCCAGGGTGCCCAGCCGCCCGGGTGCCCGTGCCCGCGAGAGCCGGCGAAGCGGCCGGTCACCCCGGTGTGGCCTGCGGAGGAGCCCCTCACAGGGCCTAGCGCGCATGCTCTGGGCCGAGTGGGCGCCCAAAGCCTAGTTTCTTTCTTTCCCCAGCTCCCTGGCGCCCCCTGGCGTCCGCGGGCCTTCGTTTCTGGGAGGTGAGGCCCCGGGGCTCCTGGGCGGCTCAGCCTTGGAGTTTGCAGCCTGGAGCCCGAAGCCCCCGTCAGCTGCAGGGGCTTTGCCCCGGGGCCCTGCCTCCTGCCTGCTCCTCCCACCAGGCCCCCCGGGAACCCTCAGCACCGTGACTGCTGCTGTTTACTTCATGTTTTTCATTTGCATTGGCTCTTTGTAAAAGTTTTTTACTTAGAGAAGTTGTGAGTTTATAGAAAAAGCATATATAAAAATACAGGTTTTCACATACCCCCTATTCGTCCCACCTTGCTTTAGTGTGGTACATTTGTTTATTTTACTTTTTACTTTTTATCCATTTTTAAAAACCCCACCCCCACCCCATTTTTTTGCTGTTTCGTGTCCATTCGCTGGACAATTCTCTGTGTCTGGTTCCTGTCTTCTCTTCTCATCCTTCTCCTGTCTTCACCGGGTTTCGATTCTGGGAACCTCTGATGTGGAAGAGAGTGTGGTACATTTGTTACACTTGATGAAAGGACATTTTTATACTGTGGACTGCAGTCCACGTTGCACTTTAGGGTTCACTATTTGTCTTGAATAGTCCCAAGGATTTTTCTTTTTCAGTTTTATTCCAGTACCATGTATATCATCTAAACTTTCTCCTTTTCACCACATCCAGATATATATTTCAGTGCTGTTAATTATGCTCACAGAGTTGTGCTACTGTCACCACCATCCATTACCAAAACATTTCCATCATCCAAATACAGACTATGAATCCTTTAAGCCTTAACTCCCCATTCCCTACCCCCACCCCACCCCCAGGTAACCTGTATTCTAGATTCTGACTCGATGAATTTGCTTATTCTAATTATTTCCAACCTGTGAGATCATAGAATATGTGTCCTTTTTAGTGTCCAGCTGATTTCACGCAACATGAGGTCTTCAGGGTTCATCCATGTTGTCCCGTGGATCAGGACTTCATTCCTTTTTACGGCTGAATAATACTCTGTTGTGTGTGTATATCGTGTTTTATTTATCCTTTCATCAGTTGATGGACACTTGGGTTTCTTCCACATTTTGGCAGTTGTGAATAATGTCAGTTGGCTCTTTTTTAAGCCAAAATAAATATACTCTGAAAATAAACATATCCAAGGAAATAATAGCTATGAAATATTTTTGTTTTTGTTTTGTTGTTAGATCATCATTTTTCTGTTACAAATTTTTAAAATGCAGAGTTACTGCCCTTTGTTTTCAGTGTTCATCTGTGTGCCACGGGCATGACTTATGCAATCCCACAGGGCCCTGCACCATCATCCACTTCTTTAATCATTTTTTAACAAGAGGTTCCTCATTTTCATTTTGCACTTCCTGCAAATTCTGTAGCTGGTCCTGATGCCACCTAAAAGTCTGCCTTGTTCCACAAGTGGTGCATGTCCTGGGCTTTGGGAAATGCCAGGACAGACCATGGCAGGGAAGGCGAAGCTTGGAGCCCCCCGGCCTCCTACCGCCCACCTGTAATTCTGCCCTAGTCGTTTGTTCTGCTGGGGTGCAGGAGACCACTGAAGGCAGGCCTGGATGTGTTCCCTGTAGAGTCCTCAAAAGGACTGGGCCCTGGGAGCAGTGCTAGCATCCTGCCTGCTTGACTGCACCCACGCCGGCCCTGATTCACCTTCCAAACTGAGAATGAGCTGAGTGCCTGTACTGGGCCCTGGGCCAGGGATGGACAAGACTGGGGAGCAGGAGGCATCACCAGGGCTGAGGTCCCTCTGCATCCAACCTGGGCCACCTCTATGAAGGCCTTGTCATCTGAACTCCTGGGGGCAGGTTCAGCTCTGGGAGCCCCGGCCCAGGGCATACCCCTGGGCCTGTTTGACTGTTTGACAGATGACTGAGATACAGGATATTACCTCCAAGATGATAGCAGCTGTGCCCAGGGGGCCAGTCTCCGTGCCAGCACTTCCAGCAGCTATGTGGGGCATTACCCCATTTTGCAGGTGAGGACACTGAGGTCTAGAGAGCTAGGTGACACTCCCAAAGCTCCTAAGCCCTGCAGCTGGGCCTCCAACCCAGGTTTATCTGCAGAACCCGAGTCCTCCACCGGTACCCCTTGCCACCCTCCAGTGGGACATGCACCAGGTCCTGCCTTTTCCCCACAAGGCAGAGCCATCCAGGGGTGCCCCTCTCACACCTTGGTCTGGCTCTGGGTCGCCAGTATTAATTCTCTCTATCGAGGAGTAGACCAGAGACCCAGAGGCCCCAAACTGTGGCCAGAGCACCCCCTCATTCTAAGAGAGATGTCTCTGGAAACACTTCCACCTTCCCAATTAGGTAAGCTTTGGGTAACAAGGAACGTCTGACCAGGAGTGGGGGTCCCCGGAGGTACCAAGGAGCGTGAGCTGGGAGAAGGGCTGCTCCGTCTTCCTGCCTGAGCCTGGTGTGTCCCCACAGCCTGGAGAGAGCACGTGGGTTGATCTGCTGAGTGGAGGGGGTGACTGCAGGAAGGACAGGCACTGCACAGAGCCATCCGCCCCAAGCTCTCGTGATGTCCCAGCTGGGCTGCCCCTGGCAGATCTATAGGAAGGCACCACGGGTTCTCAGGAGGGCGGCCTGGGGCAGATGTCCCCTCTGCTGCCCCGTCCAGTCTTCAGGCCTGGCTTGGGGACGCCTGGGCCTTGGGCAGGGCTGGTGTGATGGCACCCCTGTCCCCATCAGCCCCGGGCTGTGTACTGCAAGGACGTGCTGGACATCGAGCAGTTCTCCACCGTGAAGGGTGTCAATTTGGACCACACAGATGATGACTTCTACTCCAAGTTCTCCACAGGCTCCGTGTCCATCCCATGGCAAAATGAGGTGCGGGGAGCATCTGCTCCACTCCGATGGTTAGGGTGTGGGCAGCTGGGTCAGACTGAGAGGTTGGGTTGTGATGGGGACAGAAGAGTGACCGCAGACTCAGGCGACAGTGGAGGCCATGAGTGTGTGAGGCCAGACACTGGGCTGGTGCTGACAGGAAGGTGATGGAGATGGCCCATAGATGACTTTCTTGAGGAGTCAGGCCAGAGCTGGAGGCAGACACAGGACCAATGAGTTGGGGGCCGTTGGAACTGTTCATAGGAGATAGAGTGAGGGGGTGGAGTGTGGGGGTCTGGCAGGAGGCGAAGCCTTGGGGAAGGCAGAGGGGATGGAATCTGCAGCACATGGGGTGGCCTGAGCTTCCATGGGAGAGAAAGGAGGAGCAGATGGGGTTGTGGCTTTGGTGGCAGGAAGAGTGGGCCCCTGGGCAAGTCACTGGATGGAGGGTACGTGGCTTGGGGAGGGAGTTGGCCCCAGAGGCTCTGCTGCTCTGACCCCTTTCCTCCCCGGGGGGGCGGCCTTGGCCCCTGACCTGCCTGCATCTGCTCCACTTCTCCAGATGATAGAGACAGAATGCTTTAAGGAGCTGAACGTGTTTGGACCTCATGGTACCCTCTCGCCAGACCTGAACAGAAGTCACCCTCCAGAGCCACCGAAGAAAGGGCTGCTCCAGAGGATCTTCAAACGTCAGGTGAGACACCAACCCCCATGCCCTGCCCCTCTGACCTCAGCTCTGGGGGCAACAGGAGCCTGCCCTAAGTCCTGCAACCCACTGTAGCTGCTGGGAGCCCCGTGGTGGGAGGGGCAGGGCCAGCCCATCCCCAAATGTCCTTTGGCAAATAAACAACAACAAAACCCCAGGGTCCAGTTTGCCTGCAGGAAGTGGTTGGAAGCACAGGCTTTGGAATGCTGGTGCCTCCGTTTCCTTCTCTATAAAATGGGATGATAAAGTACACCCCATATCAGGGTTTCTTGGCCTCGACACTATAGGCATTTGGATTTGGGCCCAGTTCTTTCTTCATGGTGGGGGCTGTCCCATGCGTGGTAGGATGATCAACAGTGTCACTGTGTGTGAGTAACATTCTCCTGCCCCAATTCTTGACAATCAAAAGTGTCTCCAGATGTGGCCAAATATCCCCCGGGACCCTGGTGAGAGCTTCTGCCCTCTGTATCCACTGTAGACACATGTTATATAGGTGAAGATTTAACATAATGCAGAGCAGGTGAAAATGGAGCTGGAGTGGCGATCTCTTCAGAACTTCTCTCTCCTGGGGTACCCCCCCCCATGTGACTCTGTGTCCTCCAGCTGGCAGCGGGGGGAGACTTTATCCCTTGGGAAAAGATGTGCTCCCCTCAGAGCCTGTGCCTGAGCTAAGGGCCAGTGCAGGCCCCATAAGGCCCTGCCCTGAGGAGACTGCAGGCCTGGGAGAGCAAGAGGCCATGGGGCCCAAAGCCACATGGGGGCCACATCAGCACCCCCCTCAATCTGGCCCTTCAAGCAGCCATGGCCCCATGGCCCCAAGACTGGGAGGCCCCCGCCTAGTGCCTCACTTTCCTCCACCCCCCAGACTGTCCCAGGGGAGCTGGGCCCACAACCCCACTCGTCAGGAGCCTCGGGGCTCCCAGGGCCCTAGCCCAGCTCAGCAGTTCTGGTCCCCAGGCCCTGGGACCTCAGCTCCCTCCCTCTCGGATGCCCGGAGTGACCACTGAGGGAGCTTGGCTGGAGGCCATGCCCTGTGCTGGGCGCCTTTCAAAGGCATCTCTTATTTAAACTTCACCAGACGCTGGGTCTGCATCCAACAATTATTCATCCACCCAATAGGTATTGAGCACCAACTTGGCACCAGCCTCCCTTCTAGGTACTTGGGAGCCACCCAGAATCCCTGCCCTTGGCCATTCTAGAGCAGCACGAACACCAGGCTGCACTCTCAGTGCCCCATTTCACAGTTCAGGAGACTGAGGCCAACAGGGCTCAGAGAACTTGCCCTGGGTCACGCATCTGGTAAACACACATGAAGAATCTGGGGCTAACCAGATGGGGAACACAGATCAGACACATGGAGAGAAGATGCAGACTGGGGCCCCCGAGTGGGGTTTTATCTAAAACCGCTCCTTGTGGGTTTCACATCCTGTTCTCGAATATACTCACATAATGTTAAGTATATGTCTATAATATGAAAACATAATTTTTAAATGCTTCCATCAAGTCAAATTGAAACTCCAGGAAGAAATGGGCCCCTCTGCTCCCCAACATGGCAGAGCCCCCTGGAACCACTCTAGGTCCTGGAAAGAGCGCCTGTTGTGGGGTCTGGCTGGCCCAGGTTCACATCCCAGTCCTGACACGTCTCGGTTGTGAGACAACTTACTAAAGCTCTCCCAGCCTCAGTTTGCCACCTGGAATATCGGAATAGAAATACCCACTGCCCGGAGAGCTGTGAAGGGATTCGGCAAGGTGGAGGGTGGCGGCTCTCAGTATGAGGCCTATACGAGCGTCTCGAAAGCAAATGCTCCTTGTGCCCTCCTTCCCTCCCCTGCAGCTTCAGGGGTCCACGGGATGCCAGGAGAGGACCAGGAATAGAAGAGCAAATAGCTCCTAATTCTGGAAAGCCATTTGCATACACGACCTCATTTCATTCTCCCCACAGCCCTGTGGAGAAACTGCTTTTAGCTCCATGTGACCTGCGAGGAATCCTAGAGATTAAATAACTTGCTCGAGGTTGCTCAGCTGGGATGTGCTGGATTTAGGATTTGAACCCAGTCGCTAACTCCAGCCTGCAGGGTTAACCAATATAGATGTTAGAGGAGGGGCCGCCTGCTCCCAGGCTTGGGGTTCTGTGGATTCCACAGCTCTTCCCAGGCACCAGGGAAGATACACGGAGTGGTCCCTGGATCTGAGTCTGCAGGAGGCCACGCAAAAGGTAAGGAGAAGCAGGAGGAGCTGGTCAGAATCTCCTGCTCCAGAATCTCCGATGGGTGAGCCTAGGCTTGACTCTGCCGGGACTGACTCATTCTCTCTCTCTCTCCCCCCACCACCAGCATCAGAACAATTCCAAGAGTTCACCCAATTCCAAGACCAGTTTTAACCACCACATAAATTCAAACCATGTCAGTTCAAACTCCACTGGAAGCAGCTAGTTTCAGCCCTGGCTTTGAAGTCTTCAGTGGAACCAGCCCAAACCCTTCCATTTAGAAGTGGAACTGGTGACCAGGGGAGCTGCTGTTCTGGCGGGACGCTCGGGGGCCCCCCAGGAACTGGGGAGGGAGGCCGTCTGGCTCCCACGAAGTAAAGCCTCGAGGTTTCTCAAAGAAATTTCCACTCAGGTCTGTTTTCAGAGGTGGCCCGCAAGCCGGTGTGGATTGGATTTGTCCTTGTTGAACATTGCAATAGAAATCCACTTGGATATGACACTTGCACGTATTTTAATAGCGTCATAACTAGAACTGAATTTTGTCTTTATTATTTTTAAAGAAAAATTTTGTAAATTTCTCTATTGTCTCAGTTTACATTTTGTATATTTGTATTTAAATGAAAGTCAGACTCGGAGGGTGTATATTTTCTGTGCAGCCACTGTTAAGCCATGTGTTTTAAGGCATTTTAGGGGTGGGGTGGAGGAATTTACCAAAAAAAATTTGACTCAAGACTTCCAGAGCCTCAAATGAGAAAATGTTTTTATTAAATGTAGAAAATGATTCACATTTCACCTTTAAAGGATTGGTTGTATTTACCTACATCCATCTCTATAGCGTTTTCCTCACGATACCACTTTTCTGTTGGTTTGTAACATCCTGAATTAAATGCTCAAAGACGCCCTTGGGACTTCACCCCCAGCCGGCATGTCCTCTGGGGGTGGGGGGCGGGGGCGCTGGGGCAGCTCTGTGCAGTGACACAGCATACTGGTATTCCTTCAGCCTCTATCTCCTCTTCCCCCCGGAAGGCGGCGGTGGCAGAGCTGGGGGCCTCCAGCTCAGTAGTGGGCATTGTTCCTTCCAAGCAGGCCCTGCCTCCTAAAGCCAGTATGTTTCCAAGAGGCCTGCATTTTGTTTTATTTTATTTTTGAGGGGAGCATAGCGATGATCAGGATAAGTCATGAAACCTCAAGTGTCCCAAACCCTTACAGCCGATGGCAGTTCAGGAAGCAAGTCACAGGGGTCACTCTGAGCAAGCACCTGCATGTCCATCCCATGGGCTCTTCAGGACAGAAGACAACATGGCTGTTGTGGAGGAGCTCCAGAAGAGACTCTAGGCAAGTCCTTATGTGTTCTCAGGGTCTCGAGACCTTCACAGAGCCCCACGGATCAGTGGCCAAGGTGGCATGGATGGGGTGGTTTCTGCAGGCAAGTGAGATGCCCAAGGGGCGGCTTGGCCACCAAAGAAGTTTGAGAAAAACGTCATCACTTGCCAGGGAGAGATGGGGCAGAGGTAAACTCGAATTGTCATGACCAGCCCCCAGAGGACATAGTGGGCTTGCCCTGCGAAGGGCCTCTGAAGACCACCCCCGTGCCCTTAGAGCCATCCACCCCAGGGGGAACCCGGATGCCTCCATCAGGCGACAAGGAGTACCTTGCCCTCGCCTGTGTCCAGGCCAGGGAGAGCGGGTGGCCTTCCCTGCTGCCCTGCTGGGCTGCCCTGCCAGTGCCCAGGTTCAGCTACCCGGCCGCTCCAGGGCTTCTCCCAGGGTGGGCCCTGCACCTCCCGCGAGGAGGTGGATTCCTGGGCTCCTCCCCAGACCTACTGAAGGGCCCAGGGACTTGCATCTTTCAAAAGCTTTTCAGGTCATGCTGATGTACCTTAAACTATGAGAACCGCTGGTTCCACAGGGTTCAGTTGTGATTATCTGAAACATAATTATCCGGGTGGCCCAGGCTACTTTGGAGTGTGAACCTTTAGGAAGGCGAGTAGGGAATCTGTCAGCCCATAGGCATCTCTGTGCGCTTTCCCCAGACTTTGCTGATGGCCTCTTGGGGTAAGCTGCTGGGAAGGGGCTCGGACTTTGAGACTGATGATTTTGAGGTAATTTTACAGCCAAATGGGAGAGAAGAAATAGTTGGGCTTCCCTCAGATCCCTTTAATCCACAGTATTATTTTCTTCAAGACCAGCTCTTGGGTCTCATGAGGCAGCCTTTTGGGCTGCAGACCAGATAGGTACAAACAGCCGTATACAGTTTATTCCCAAGGAAGTGGAAATCTCTTTGAAAGTATTTTAAGGCCCTCCTGCCCAAAAGGTTCATTCTTTTTGCCCAGTTCACAGCCACTCAACCCTTACAAAATGGACTGGTGGTGAGAAGCACGCCGCACGCCCTTCTGATGCCTCAAAGCTGGTGCCCTGTCTGTTGTCCATTTTCTGTAGAGAATCCCCCAGGAGCGAGGGGGAAACTCTAAATCTGATGACTGTGTTTCTGAGTCATGAGGGCTCAAATGACGCTCAAGCACAGGTCTTTGCATTGATAATCACCTGAGTCTTCCTTCTGGTCACACCTGTACTCCTGTGAGTGTCCAAGGTCATGGGGTCAGTGTCACTGGCCTTTCAAATCCTCCACTTCCTTTGGCCCATTGCTTTGTAACAGAGAAGGGAAGTCCTTATTTAGAGCAGGGCCTGAAAATCAGCTCACCGAGTCCCTGAAGCATCACAGGATCTGTCCCCATACCTTCCCCACCACACTCCTGCTCTAACCTTGTTTTCTATAGTTGCATTTTTTAAAAAGATGATTTTAAATTTAAAAACAATAACAACACAAAAAACCGTCTTTCCAACCATCCATCTGTCTGGGATAATGTCTATTTGGACAATGAATGGACTGAAATCTTTTTAAATGCATTTGAGCTCTTTGAGGAAGAGCCTTTCTTTCTCCAAGTGTGACATTTTTCACGCCGCATGTTAGCTGGCTTAGTGCCTTTGAGGTGAGACGCAGGGTCTTCAGAAGCGTCTCCGCTTCCACTTTTCCGTAGACAAGCTGCTGTCCCCAGCAGGACAGGGTGGTGTCTGCCGTGATAGCCATGGCCTACGAGCACACCTCGGGCCCCCTCAGGGGACTGAGAATCACCCACAATATCGAGAAGACCCAACCCCTGCCTTCCTGGAGGATGGAATCCACGTCAGACTTGAACGCACTCTTGTCCTCCTTGGCCGGGAACGTGGCTTTTTACACGTGAGGTTTCCCGGGTATGGGTAGTGTTGCTCTATCTTAAGCAGCCGCAGGAGGCTTTGCCTCTTTGCTGAAATGCTCTGCTCCTAACCAGCGGGACCCTTGGATCTCCGAAGGGCAGGCCTGGCAGCCGGGAGCCTGTGCCGCGGGCTGAAAGCCGTTGGGGCCTTGGTCATATGCACAGTTGACACGCAGCTTGCTGGGACATGTGGTGGTGAGCTCTGGGAACGAGCAAAGTGCCCTGACTTTAAGGCACAAGGTGGGCTTGTGGGCCTGCTCTCCAAGGAGCCCCAGCCCCAGGGTTGCAGCTCCTCTTTCTTCGTCCATGCCGGGTCTTTCCCTGAAAGGCCTGGGGCATCGGCTCCCGTTTCCCACCACCTCTTTCAAGTGAGCTGCTGACCCAGCCCGTGGACCGGCTCTCTAGGGAGAGACCAGCGTCTCAGGGAGTCTCTAGGGAACACCACATCCTCCTTGAGCTTGGCATCTCAGCCGTCACCAAAGGGGACAACCGGAAGTCTCCCAAGGCCAAGAGGAAACGCCGGTCTGGTGTCATCCAGCGCTCCCCTGAGGCTGCTTCCGTGCTTGTGTATCCAGATGGACACTTGTACCCTTCCAAGGGCAACCTCTTCAGGCTGCCTGCTGTTGCCGTGACCCGACACCCTGAGATATGACCTTCTAACTTTCTCTCCTTGTTCTGGAAACATAGTAGGTGTGAAATCTTTGTGCATTTTGAAGGAACAGAGCTACATGAGCTCATGAACAGCAGAGAGCTCTCTTCTTTCTGATCACAGCAGACCACAGGAGTGAAGCCTCATCCCTGAAGCACCTTCTGCCCTTGCTTTGACAACCAACCAACCCAGCTTTTGAAGCTCAGACGTGCACAGGTCAGACACCTGCCCAGCCATGGGAGTGTCTTATCTGATCTGACTTTAAAAGCTCTGCCAGGAACAGCATTTTAAAGCATTTGAAAATCTAGCTCTCCCTAGGGGGAAAGACACTTCCCCTAAAGAAGAATCTAGATGTCTTTCCTGAGTCTGTCAAGAAGTCACTTTCGTTATAGATCCAAAGCAAATGTTCTCAATTAGAAGAGTTTCATGGCTACTGATATTGTTAAAATAATAATCATTCTAGTATCCAAAGGTTTCTCTTTTTTCCAGGGAGATTTTAACATTGAAAATAGTTCCATTTCGGCGGTCATTCTTGAGGATAACGGCTTTTGTTCTCCTGCTGTTCTGAATTGTTGTATGTTCCGTCTAAAATGTCACAGCGCTGCTGTATCTAGAACCACTGTTTGTCATTGTTGTTGGTTTTTTTTTAAGAGAAATAAATTCCCTAATGAAAATAACGTTGTCTCTCTTCCCTTCTGCTGAGCTCTTGCTGTTTCTCCTGCATGTGCCAGGCACCCCCAAGATGCCTCGACCTGTTGCTGCATCCCTTTCATTTCACCCTTTGCTCGGGTTGATGGCTCAACCCCACCCAAACCTGGTCCCCAAACTGACACCCCCCAAACTGCCCACACAGGGCCCAGTGGGCAGCACCTAAGGGCTGATCAGCTTCTGGCCCCAAACCCAGCAGATGGCTTTGGAATGCTCCAGCCACTTGGCACCAAGCAGGAGTACGGTGAGGAGGCCCCAGGTCAAAGCCAGCACCCTGGTGCTGGACAGGGCATTGGTACCTCCCACCTGACATGTCTTCCATGGAAAACACCATGATTCAGAGGTGGGCCCCACAGAGGGGCCCTTCTGGCTATTCAGGCTTCATCAAGGGCTGGCACCATGGCAGGCAGCAAGGGAAGGCAGCCACAGTGCCTTGGCCTCGAGAGCCCCAGGCTGGGAGATGTCTGCAGCCTCCCTGACTTGGCTGGGCTTAGTGGTAGAATGAGGAAGGCTTTGGCCTCAGACAACCCCTTATCGATGGTGGGACTTTGAGCAGGTCACTTGACTCTGGGCCTCAGTGTTTTCCATCTGTAAAATGGGGAAAACAGCTGTACATCGGGGCTACTAGAGGATTGAGTGAGCGCCTGTGTGATGCTCTGCACAGAGGTGTCACTCTCTGACCCTTGAGCAGGCCCCTGTCTCTGAGCTGAGGAGGTGGCAGTCCTAGACTCGCACTCCTTCAACCCCCCCAGCCCAGCCCGGGAGCAGGCGCTGGCTCGAAGTCGGAGGCTTGCTTCTGCCTGACTCTGGGTGGAGGTCCAGGCGGTCACTTCCCATCTCATACAGGAGATGGAGATTGGGATTGCATGGCTCCAAGGAGCAGACATCTTTTCTAAGCGGAAGAAAGGATTGGGGCAGAATCTACTTATTTGGAGATGCTTTTTGGAATTGGAGGGAGAGAATGAGGGGCTGGTTGGCAGTGGGCATGGGGTGGGAGGAGGGGTTGTGACTGGGAAAGGGTCTCCTGGGGTGGAAAGAAACCTGGTCAGCTGACAGTGGGGCAGAGAACAGTGAGAGTGAGAGAAGACGACTCGGGGAAACACGGAGGGGCGGGGCACCCCACCATGGAGAGCCAAGAGGAAACTTCTTCATAGGGACCGTTTCTCCCATTCCACCACCCCAGGAAACTGCACTGCCCCAGCCAGCCCCCGGGGCCAACAGGCCGCCCTTGCTCCTGGGACATATGGGTTGAGGGAGAAATTGCAGCCCCACAGCATGGGACCACCGAGGCCCCCCTCAGCCCACCTCACCGTTTATACCCTTCTGTCCCTTCCCTTACCTCCATTGCCCCCCACTCTTTTTGGGGCCCCTTCCCTCCTCTTTACTTGACAGCCATGGATTTGCTGAATGGGGGTCTCAGAAATGGTCTCTACCTCCCTCATTTCCAGAAAAGACTTGAAGTGGGCATCCCCAGGGCACCAGGGAGCATCAGGCCGCTGTCCTGGGGGCTCCTTCAGGAGGGTGGGATCTGCCTGCCATTCCCAGAGGCTGCAAAGACAAAGGGCAAGTTGGGGTCCCTGGGAATAGGAGGACAGGCTGCAGCAGGTCAGGGCTCCAGAGGTTCCTCCAGCCAAACCCTGCCCAGGCTTGGGTCATGGGACCTGACGCTGCGGCCTCCGGAGTTGCCCCAGGAAAGAGGCTCCTCCTGCTGGTCAGGAGGGTGAGGTCTCACTCCCTGTCATTCACTCACCGAGGACTAACTGAGCGACCTGCTATGCCCACGGCACTCTTTTCAGAATTGTCAGAAGAAGCCCCTGCCCTGTGGAACCTGCATCCTCGGGGGACACCAGTGGACACTGGCAAATGAACCAGAGGGCACAGGAGACTCAGGGCCGCGCCTCTCGGGCTTTCAGGAGCACAGACTCACCTGGGGATGTTGTTAAAATGCAGATTCTTTTTTTTTTTTTTTTTTTTTTACCGGGAGGTACCGGGGATTGAACCCCGGTCTCTCCATATGGTAGACGGACGCCGAACCTCTTGAGCCACATCCGTTTCCCAAAATGCAGATTCTGATCCAGCAGCTCTGGGGCCAGTGAGGGTCTGCATTCCCACAAGCTCCCAGGTGAAGCCTCTGGTCCTCGGACCACACTTCGGGCGCAGCCTCATTGAACTCCACAGCAGAATGTCAGGCGAGGTCTTTAGTTAAACCGGAGCCTACACTCCCGTTGCCTGTCCCCTTCAGGCCCCGCCTCGTGTTTTATTAAAAATCACCGATATTTGCCCTGCCCTTGAGGAGTGATTAGACCAGTGGTTCTCAGAATCTGGCCTTCTAACAGACAGAATCAGCATCCTTGGGAATGCAAATCCTGGGACCCCAGGCCTGTTGAATAGAAACTCAGGAGTGGGGTCCAGGATCCTGTTAGCCCCTTGGATGATTTGGACGCACACTCAAGTTTGAGGACTACTGGTTTTCAAAGGGCTTTCATCTCATTAAAACCCACAATGCCTCTCAGGGCAGAGCAGCCGGACAACAGAAAGTCAGAGAGGTGGATGTTCTCACCTACAAATAGAAAAAGCTTTGTACAGTAAGCTACCATTTCTTCCTAAAAATTGAGAGACAGGATGCAACATAGAATCATATTGCCATATATTTTTTTAAAAATGAAAGCAAACTAAAAACCAAAAAGAAAAGAAAGAAAGAAAGTTAAGTACAGGGAGAGGGAAGGGACTGGGAAGCCAGACTTCCCTTTATGTACCTTTTTTGCAGACTTGACTTTGGAAGCATGTAAATGTTTTACATAATTATAAAACAAAATCAAATTTAAAAAAGCAATCCCTAACAATCAAAAGAAAAATGAAACAAACAGATCTGTGTATGCATTTGGTAGGATAATTATACAAAGAACACTCCCAAGGGACTTTAAAGCACAGAAATGTGGCTGTGCATTCCTATAGTGGGACAAATCCTAAGGACAGAAAAAACTGCCAAAACAATCTTAAACTGTTTTCACTAATCATGCAATAATTTGGGCATTATTATACTGCAACTGTTATGTATTATACGGTAAAACAAGCAATGTCATTAAGTGCAAAGTTTTTTGATGTAAGGAAAATAAAAATACAAAATCAAAGAAGTTAAGGAAAACCCCTTTAATTCAACACAAGATAAACTTTTTCTTTAAAAGGTATTTATTCTTTAGAAATAATTACCAATTTGGCAGCAGACTGTGGCCTGCCAAATACCATTTCCCACCAAAAAGCACCAGGGCTCTTGGAGAAATGGCTGGGGAAAGAAATGTCCAAGAGCAGCACAGGACAGCTTATCATACCAGAAGACAAGGAAGCTGTAAAAGACTACTAGGGTTGTATCAAAAGTACCCAGGTGAGGGGCAGATGTGGCTCAAATGGTTGGGCGACCGTCTCCCATATGGAGGGACCTGGGTTTGATCCCCGGGACCTCCCGGTAAAAAAAAAAAAAAAAAGTACCCAGGCACCAACTTGAAGGCATTCCCACTGGCCGAAAAAGGGACAATTTGAACATTAATAAAGATAATAACAACCATGGATTAAATTAAGTATGTTTAAATCTAGGAATTAATAGTAATATTGAAAATAATATTTTAAAAAAGAATGACCTCATCGGTCACCTTTGGAGGATTCTAGAGAACTAACACATTATTTGGAAAACTAGTAAATAATGGGAAAGAATCACATCCAATCTTAGCCAAATAGTTGATGGAGTTTATCCCAGGAATGCAAGATAAATTTAACATTCAAAAATCAACCAGTGTAAAAAAAAAAAAAAAAAAAAAAAAAAAAACCAATAAAAAAAAAAAAAAAAAAAAAATCAACCAGTGTAAAGGAGAAAGATCATTATCATCATTTCAATAGATACAGAAAAAAATGTTGAAAAAAAACCCAACACTTATTCATGATAAAAACTCTCCAAAAATTAAGGGTTAAAAAGGGAATTTCCTTAATCTCATAAAGGCATACAATAATACCTACAGCTAATATCATACTTTGTAGTGAAATTCTGAACACATTTCCTCTAAAAGCAGGAAAATGGCAAGGATGTTCACTCTCACTACTCCCGCCACTTCTAGTCAATATCACACTGGAGGCTCTATGTATAATACAATAAGGCAAGAAAATAAAAGGCATTAAAATTGGGAGCAGATAACTAAAACTGTCTTTATTTGGAAGTTACACGATAGTGTACAAGGAAATGTAAAGGGATCTACAAACACACACACACTAAATCTGATGGTCTGATACCAGAAGATGTATGGAAATGTAGCAGATGTAGAATAACCAGAACAATCTTGAAAAAGAAGACAATAGTTGAAAAACATACACCACAGATTTTAAGACTCACCATAAAGCAATAGTAAACGAGACAAACAGATCAATGGAACCGAATAGAAATCCAGAAATAGAACCACACGTATTTAACCAATTGATTTCAACAAAGTGTCAAAGCAATTCTGTAGAGAAAGGAAAATCTTTGCAACACATGATTCTGGATCAACGAAATGTCTGTATTTTAAAAATTGTACCTTAACCCATACATCACACCTTTCACAAAAAATTAACTCAAAATGGATTACAGACGTAAATGTAAAAGTTAAAACTGTAAAGATCCTAGAAGAAAACGTAGGAGTCTATTTTGCAAACCGGTGGTAGGCAAAAATTTCTTAGCCCAAACACACACACACAACTTAATAACTAACAATAAAGAAAACCTTGGTAAACCAAACTTCATTAAAGTTACAAACTTCTGCTCACCAAAAGACACATAAAGAAAATGCAAAACAAACCATAGAGTGGAAAAAAAAAGTCCACAATACATGTATCTGACAAAGGAATTGCATCCAAAATATATAATTATTTCTTACAAATTTTATCATACAAGGACAAACAACCTAATGAAAATGGGTAAAAGACTTGAACAGGCACTTCTCAGACAGGGATATAAGAGTGATTGATATAACTCAACACCTTTAGTCATTGGTGAAATGTATATTAAAAACCACAGGGAAGTGGATGTGGCTCAAGCAGTTGGGCGCCCACCTACCACATGGGAGGTCCTGGGTTCAGTTCCTGGTGCCCCCTAAAAAAATAAAAAAGAAGATGAGCCGACACAGAGAGCACACAACGAACAGACACAGAGAGGACAGCGAGTGCAAACAACGAGGGGGAGGGGGAGAAATAAATAAATAAAATAAACCTTAAGAAAAAAACACACACAATGAGCTATCACTACACACCCATGCAAAGGTTAACCTTAAGACGATGGAGAACCCCAATCTTGGTGAGGATGTGGTGCAATGGAAACTTGCACATTGTTGGTGGAACACAGTTGAGTAGTTTTGTATTGACATTCGCCTACCTTACAATGCGGGAAGTCCTCTCCTAGATATTCACACAAAAGAAATGAAAACATATGTCCACACAAAGTCTTGGTCAACATGTTTATTGCACTATGGACACATCCAGAGTATAATGGATAAACACATTGTGATAAATCCATACAATGGAATGGATAGGGATAAAAATCAGAATCGTGGTGCCTCTGGGGGGTGGAGAGAGAGAGACTGGAAGGGGGGATGGGAGACTTCCTGGGATGACAGCGTTGCTCTATCTCTTGATAGGATTGTGGGTCACATGGCTGAAAACCCAGCAAACTGTACATTTAAGATCTGTGCATTTTACTGTAGGTAATTATACCTCAACTAAAAGTCTATTTTTTAAAAAAAGAGAAAAGAGACTTGAAACAAGTTAACCAATTGCAATGTGCAGACCTCATTTGGATCCATATTCAGAAAATAAACTGCAAAAAAAAATACAAAATGTGAATACTGACTGGCTAATTGATATCTGATGGTGTTAAGGAATTGTTTGGGTGTGGTTACCCTTTTTTTAAAAAAAAGAGTTATCTTTTAGAAATGCACACTGAATAATTTAAAGATGAAATAATATCATGTCATGCTTTTGCTTCAAAATATTGGAGGGGAGCAGATGTGGCTCAAGCAGTTGAGCGCCTGCTTTGCACATGGGAGGTCCCAGGTTCGATTCCCGGTGCCTCCTGAAAACAAAAAAACAAACAAACAAACAAATGAAAAAACAAACTCAACTCAGGGAAGCCAATGTGGCTCTGTGGTTGAATGCCAGCTTCTCACATACGAAGTCCCTGTTTTAATCCCCTGCCCTGATACCAAATAAATAAATAAATAGGAAGTTTAGGGGCCGAGATGGAGGGACTCGTGGGAAGTGTAAACGAACCAAGATTGCCTGTAAATTGATTGTCGAAGCTGGGAGATGGGCATTGTTAGGGATTGAATCATTTCCCCCACAAAAGGCATGTTCAGGCCCCATCCCCTAGTCTGGTGGGTGTAGAGCCACTATAAAGAAGATTTCTTTAAGATGTTACTTCAGTTAAGGTATGGCCCCGCTGAGTCAGGCTGAGCTTTAATCTGGATAACCAGAGTCCTTGCAAAGCAGAGTGAAAATCAGAGAGAAAAGCCATGGGGAGCGCAGCCAAAAACTGTAAATCAATAGAACCCATAAGAGAAAGGAAGAGCCGCTGCCATGTACATTGCCACGTGATGGAAAAGTCAAGGAACCCCAAAGATTGCTGGCCAACAAGGCTTCTAGCCTCTGAAACGCTGAGCCAATAAATTCTTGTTGCTAAGCCAACCCATTGTATGGTATTTTGTTTCAGCAGCTACGACATTTTATTGGGTGTTCATTATACTGCTCCCTCCACATTTGGTATGTTTGACATTTTCCATAATAAAGAGTTTTTCCAGGAGAGTCTTACTTGCAATACTGGCAGTGAAGCCAGGATTCCACCTGATGCTTCCAGAAACTAAATTCGGTGCCAGCCTCACTGCCCCACCCTGCCAGCCTTTAATGCCTACAGTTTACCACCTGTTTGGCTTCCTCCCTGTCCAGCACCGTGACACACACTTTGTGTGGACTACCTCATTCCATCCTCTCAACCACCTAGAGAGGGCTGGGTATTCTTACACAAAGTAGGAAGTCAAGACTTGGAGAGGGTAGGTTGCCCGAGCTCGCCCAGCTACACAAGTAGGGGAGCTGGGATTTGAACCCAGGCAGTTCACACTCTGAAACTTGCATGTTTAACCCCTGGATCATCCTTACACTACAATGAAGAAATTATTTGCTCTTCCCAACCAAAGGCAGTAACTTCAGAAAGACAAACGTGCTCAGACAGGAAATGCCAGAACCTGAAGCTCATTGAAATATCGATTGTCTCATCTAATTTTGTCACTTTATAGAAAACCTTCTTCACTTCAAATTTGAGAATGTACTTATTTGCCTGGCACATGAGAGACATTCAAAAGAATTATAATCTCCCCTCCTTCACCTTCCATAAAACAATAACAAAAATGACCATCGAGACCACGAGGCCAGGGGAGCAGGTATATCTCAGTGGTTGAGAGCCTGCTTTGCATGTACGAGGTATGGTGGTCAATTCCTGGTACCTCCTGGAAAAAAAAAAAAACACGAGGCCAAACCAGAAACGCTGATGTCAGGTTTGAGCTAATTCGAGCTAATTGCTGAGTGTTGGGACTTCAGCAACACTCAGCAATGAGTGTCATTGCTGAGCAGCAATGAGCTGTTTCCAGCTTCATCGTCCAAGTCCCTGCTAACTTGAAAGAGCATTTGTTGTTGGCTTCGGCAGAAGCATCATCTGGGAGAACAATAGTTCTCTGCAGATGGTTTGCAGCCAGATCGCCAGAGGCATGTGTGCGCCACATGTTTGGCCCTGGAGTTGATGCGGTGCAGGGTGGGAGCACACCCTTGCCTGGGTTCTCCCAGCCCCTTCCTCTCTCCTGTCCTGCCTCCTCCACTGTTACGGGGGGCCAATGGCTGAGACGGATTCCTGGGGCTTCTTTTGGGGGCTCGAGGGAACTTGGCATAACCTGGGCACTGACGGTGCCAGAGTGAACCCCTCTTCCCTCCCCACCTCTCTCTGTACTGTAGAATTACCTAGGAGAACTGTGAGACTAAAGCATCAACACCCTGCCAAGATCTTTGCTGTGTTATCACACTCAGCCCACATCCCTTGCAGCAGTACTGTTATCATTCTTATTTTGCAGATAAAGTGACAGAAGCTCCTAGAGGTAAAGTGACCCGTCAGGGGTAAGCCACCGGGAAGTGACAGAGCATGGACAAAATCCTGGTCTTGCTGACGCAGCAAACACAGGTTAGAGAGGAAACGCCTCGGAAGTGCCTCTGGGTGCTGGAAGCTTCCTGGGGCAGCCTGATGGGCTTTGGCTTCTGGGGAAGGGTCTCCCTGGAAGAAGCGCTGGTCCTGTGGAGGCTCAGCCGGTGGGGAGGTGGGGATGCCAGGCCTGGAGAAGCAGAGAGCATCCCTTCCCCTAGCGATGCTCCCCATGGGGTCGGGAGAAGGGAAAGGGTCTTCCTATCCCCAGACCTGCCTCCTTTCAATTCATTCTCAAAAAGGCAGCCAGGGGAAGTGTTATTAAAATAAAAAATCACGCTAATGGGCTTTTCCCCTTGGAACTGTTACATGAAGAATAAACACTTCTTCCTCACCCCCCACCTCAAAGGTTTGCCGCAAAGTGGTGCCCCGTACATGCTTACATCGTCTCCTCATAGAGACAGGGTGGGAGTGAGAGGGGGCGCTATGGACGAATTAACCTGGCTGAAGTAGAGAAAAAGCTTCCACTGAAACGGAGCCGTGAAAAACCTTTGAAAATTCTCCACCACAGTCCGCGTAGTCAACGGCGGCCTCACCCATTGGCGGCGCTGCTGCTAGGCGAGCCCTGTCTGGGCCTGCTTCCTGCCTTCTCCATCTAGGGCAGAGGTTCTTTTTTTTTTTGGTGGGGGGGTCTGCCTGCCTGGCCGCCAGTGATGCCCCGCCCAGGCCAACCCCTCTGACGGATCCCCCCTGTCGTTCCAGTCCAGCCAACATGTGTCTTCCTCAAAGAGGCCACTCTGGAAATACCTGCCGTGGTACATTGGGACTGTGTGTACCCCCAGAAAATCATGTTCTTGAACTGGTCCATTCCTGTGGCTGTGAATCTATTGTAGGAGGGACCCTTTGATCAGATGACTTCAGTTAGGCGTGACCCAGGGTGGGTCTTAATCCTCTTACTGGAGTCCTTTATAAATGGGATGAACACAGGGAGAAAAAGACACAGGAGCAGAGAGAGAAAGCACCAGCAGCTGAGAGAGAAAGCCCTGGAAGTCAGAAGCTGAAATTAATGGAACTCAGGAGACAGAAAGTCACAGGAGCAGACAGAAAGCCAGAGGCAGCCAGAAGCTGAAAGCAACAGAGCTTGTTAGAGATGCTGAGTCCCAGGCCCTGCCCCACTACATTTTAGGAAGGCCCCAGGTGTTTCGATACACGTGAAAGTTTACGAAGCACTGCTGCGCGAGGCGTTCCCAGGGCTCGTCACGGCCCCCAGCACAGGGAAGGCCAGCAGCAGGCCCTTCTACCCAGGCAGCGGTTCTTAACCAGGGTTAGACCCCTTGGGGGCCCATGGAATCTCTGGCCTCTAACAGCATTGCCTTCACTTATGAATGTATGCAATAAATTACAGTTAAAATTACAATCATTTCATATCACTTTACAGTTGTTGCATATCTCGAAAGACCACTTATGCTGGTCCATACTTTGAAATTACCGTAATAGTGAGACCCGATGCTAGTTGGGTGTCATAAAACTGACTGCTGCTACGTTCTGAGAAGGGGTCCGTGGTTTTCACCTGACTGGCACGGGGGTCCATAAGACAAAGAAGGTTAAGAAGCCCTGACCTAGGGTCTCGGGCTCTGTGTGGGAGCCGAAGAAAGAGACAGAAGCCACTTGGCCTCGTTATCTAAACACCAGCCCAAGGGCAGCGGAGCCTGAGCAAAGCGGGCTGCCTTCGAGAAGGCTCCTCTTCCCTACTTGGACGCGGTTGGTCCTGGTTCTGGGAACACCCCTGGGAGACGGGGGTGGCAGCAACAGAGGGAGTTACAGCCCAGAGCCTGGAGGGAGAGCCGGAGGGGGCCGCCAGGGGCATCCAGGGAGAGCCCAAACCCACCTGGTGGTCGTGCCGGACCTCTGGGGAGAGAGTGCTCTAAGAAAGGCAGGCCCTTCTGTGGGTGCCATGCTCTGGAATTACCTCCATGGGCAGAGATGGCTACATCAGCAAACAAGACCGTCATGTTTGAAAAGCTGGCGGCAGGGGACAGATTGGCTCTGGGGCCACTCCCGGAGAAGGATTGGCCTTGAGACAAGGAAGCAAGGCCGAGGTCTGGGGCTTGTCCTTGGGGTACCCACCCCACCCCCTGCCAGGGCTGACTCATTTGGGGTCTTTGGATGATGGAAACACATTGTTGGTCCAGTTTCCAGCTGTGTCTTTGTACCCTGTGATGTCATCTCCTCTAGGTCCCCACCTTCGGGAAAGCTTGTTAGAGATGCAGGGCCTCGTGCTGGGCGTTTGAGGGCAAGCGGGAGATGAAGGGACTTGGGACTTTCTCACGAGGCCCCTCTGCTGAGGCTGCCTGGTGGGAGTGGCATGGTTCTGGTGGTTTTGGAGACCAGGCAGGAGCCAGCAGCAGAGGGACTGGGGTCCAAGTCAGGGTGAGGAGGACCCGGAGGTGCCCATAGCATGCCCAGTGGACGACAAGCCCTCCCCGCTGAGCCCTTTTCATAATATCGTGAAAGCAGGTGAGCCTCAAAGAGGGCCAGAGAAATGCTGCCAGAATACTCATTCCTGAGCACAAACTGATCGCTTCACTCTCCTGCATAAAACCCTCCATAGCTCCCCATCACCCTTAGAATGAGGTCTGCGGTGTGGTCACCACTCACCACTCCAGCTCATCTCTCCACTCCTCCTCCTGATTGTAAGTGCTGCTGAATCCCTTACACTTCCCCGAATGTGATGCCTTCTCACTCTGGACGTGCTGTGCCCCTGCCCGGAACACCCTCCACCCCTCCTCTTGGCTGGCCACTACTCACTGTCCGGCTCCTCACTTAGGCCTGCCTTCCTCTGGGGAGTGGCCCTACTCGAGGGAGGATGGCCATGTCCCAACCCCTGGAATTACAGTTGCTAATTCCACCTGTACCTTAAAATGAGGGGACAAGTCTGGAACATGCAGGTGGGCCTGGGGAATCACAGGAGTCCCAGGAGGAGGCAGACCAGTGGGTGCCAGGCTGATGCGGTGTGAGAAAGGCTCAGCCGGCCACTGCTGGCTTTAAGATGGGAGGGGAGCCACAAACCGAGGAAGCAGGTGGCCTCTGGAAGCTGGAAAAGGCAAGAAAACACTCTCCGCGGAGCCTCCGGAAGGAACGCGGCCTTGGCAACACCTTGATGTTAGCCCAGGGAGACCCACGTCAGACTGCTGACTTCCAAAACTGTCAGATGATAAACACGTGTCAAGTCGCTGCATTTGTGGTAATTTGTTACAGAAGCAACAGTCCCCGGGGAGGGACTGTGTCTCGTTCACAGAGTCCCTGAGGGTAGCAGCGGGGACCAAAGATGCGGGCGTATGGCAGTAGCAACTGTCCCACAAACCGTCTTTGGCCTCTGTGGCACCAACATCAGCCCTGAGCAGTCCGAGGGACTGTTGACGGGACGCCAGTGTGTCCAGCTCACCAGGCTTCTTCCGAGGCCAGGCCCCTACAGGCCAGCACCTGCAGGGCCCAGGCCGTCACACCCCAGACCAGCCATCCTGGCGCCATCTCAGCTGCGCCATCCTGGGGCTGCCTGCCGGGTCTCTTGGCCTCCAGCTCCTGCGGGCTGCCAGCGGCGAGCTGAAATAGCCTCAGACTCCAGTCCAGAAACTCTCCATGGGCCTGGGCTCAGCTCCACGCAGAGTGGGGCCAGAGCAGCTTCTGGTGCCTTGGGCCAACGGTGGGCCGGTTCCTTTTCTCTAAATGCCCAAGGATTGGGACGTTCATGTGGTATATTAGGGCACAGAAGAAGGGAACCGATGGCAGAGCTGACTGGGATGTCTATGGCACTGAACAACAATTTTAAGTGTAAAATTGGAAGAGTTTTAGCAAATATATGCAGTTGTGTATCCACCACAGTCAAGACATAGGCTGTTTCCATCACCCTGAAAAGGCCCTTTGCAACCTCCTCTACCAACCCCTCACCCTCCAGCTCTTAGCAGCCCTGGCAGGTCTATGTCCTACAGCCCTGTCTTGAAGACTCTGGTTCCTGAAGCGTTTTCCTGAATTCTCCAAGCTACCCCACTGTGCTTCTCAGGTACATGAACCGATAAATCCCTCCTCCCACTCTCTTTTTCTTTTCTTGTTTTCATTAGCATGAATTGATTTTCTGTCACTTGCAACCAAAAGAATCCTGCGCCAATACACGCCCTTTCATGAAATCATAACAGACATATTTAGCTCTCCTTTGATCACTGGGTGTGAGAACCACTGGGGCTGGTGGCAATGCTGAGCACATCTGGCCTCAATTCTGTGGGATTTGGGAATCTGGCTGGGTGTGAAATCCCAGGCCTGGCAACAGTGAGCTGTGTCTTCAGGGAACCCTGCTTGACCTAGACACGCAGTTTGCAGTTTAACTGCTATACCTCAGACCAGTCGCCTATCCTGACCTCCAAGGAAACCAGGCCCCCAGGGGTTACTCGGCTCCACCGCATGGACATGACCTGGGGTTACACCCCCCCCAACTGAACAACTTCAAATTTGTGCTCCTTTACTGGCCACCTCTTGTCATGAAATAACATGGTGAATTATGCAATTAATTCTATAGTTACTTCATTAATAGCACGGTTAGGTGGTACTGTTCTTTGTGCATGTGTTAGGAGTATGAATTTGTAGCTATTTCTTTTAACTTTACGAATTGTTTATCCTTTCGTGGCACTTAGACTTTTTTTTAAAGTGGACAGGCTCAGGTGTCTCTCTCCATCGGAGAGACCCTGGGTTTGTGGGGTCTCCCAGGCCTGTGCCATCCCTCCCACACGCAGTCCTGACCTCCGCTGTCCCCGCCTGCCCTGACTCGCCCAGGAACCGTTTCATGCTTCAGGTGCACAATCCCACCTCCCCAGCCTGGGGCATCTGAATCCCCACCTGGGTTGGGGCCATGACCCACCCTGACTGGAGCAGAGGTTCACGGACAGGTTTCCCTCAAAGAGGAAAATGGTCTCAAGTCCTAGAAACGACCTTGTCTCGATTTGTTGCCAGCTGTGTGGCCTTGAGCAAGTTTCTTCTGGGTCTAGTTTTCTCATCTATAAAATGGGGACACTGGATAAGCCTGATCCTCCAACTTGCAGATTTGTTCTGTGATAATTAGTGTAAAACTGTTTTTTAAATCCATAAACAATTAATTTATGGAGAAGAATTCAATTTTGCATGAAATTATAAGATAAAACAAAAGACATTGAAAATGTTGGTTCTTGCTTTGGATGCATGGGGCAAAGTCCCTAATGCCTGTGACTGTCCAGGATATTCCCCTGGCCATGGGGGTTGGAGAAGCACTGGACTTGGGTGATGGGCCACTTCCTCCCCCTTCCAACAATCTACCAGACGTCCTCAGCTTGTTCTGTTTTTCCTCCCACCTCGCCTCCTTTTGATTTTCTCTTTGATTGGACCATGGCCATTTGTAATAATAAATGAAAGGATGAAAGAAGGCTGAAAAATCCCAGGGATACCATTTATATTGCATTCCATGTACTCCTTTAGAGTTATGAAATCGGATTCTCTAGGATAGACGGACAGATAGATGGAAGCAGGGATGGATGGATGGATGGATGGATGGACAGGTAGGTGGATAGATGGATGGACGGGTGGGTGGGTGAGCAGATGGATGGGTGGCTGTGATCCGATGAGCAGGATGTGCCTTATGTGTAGATCCAGTGGGGGATGCACAGGGAGAACCCAGGCAGAGCAGACCTTCCCCAGAGAACATCCAGTCCTTTGCCTGTTGTCCCATGTTCACACAGGTGGCACTTGGTCCTGCAGAATCAGGCATGGGGTGGATAATTTACCAGGACCCACAGCTGAGCTTCCTCTCCACCCTATCCAGCCCTGGGAGCCCCTAGTCTCCCAAGCCTTTCTGTGTAGTACTGTCCAAAGCCATGACATGAGAACAGAGTGGACATTCGGAGCTGTGGTCAGAGTTGAGTCACCCCTGGTCACACAGTACCCCATTTCTGTCCTAAAGAATCTGGTAAAGGGAGTGGATGTGCCTCAAGCAGTTGAGCACCAGCCTCCCACATGGGTGGTCCTGGATTCGGTTCCAGTGCCTCCTAAAGAAAAACAAACAAAGAGACAATGAACAAACAACGAGCAGACAACGAGCAAAAACAACAAGCAAAAAACAATGAGCAGACAACGAGGGCAAATAACGAGCAAAAACAATGAGCAAACAGACAAGGGAGCCATCTGGGGGGCGGTGTCAGGAATAAAAAAAAAGAATCTGGTAAAGACATTCAGGATTGAACAGGGTCTCCACCAATCCTCACGGATAATTACAGAGAACCTGGAGAATAAGGGAAAACATTGGAATGAGGGCAAAATCACCTTTCGGGGCCAGAGAACCCAGGCAGCAAAGTCCCTTCGTAGTCCCAGGCTGAGCAGAGAAAGCTTATTGTCCAATTTCCAGAGGGAGTCTTGTCTACAAACCCAGCCGTAGCCCAGACCTGACTTGGTGGAGGGGATGGCTACTGGGGGAAGACCCTGGCCAGGCCCACCCTTTGACTTCTGCTGCTCCCACCACTTGCAAGCTCCCAAAGCAGCTGCTGGCTTCCTACACACTTCTGGGCACGAGACTGACTGCTTCCTGAGTGACAATATTTTTCTGTGAAGGAGAAAGTGTGGAGTGGGCTGTGCCTCTGCCCCTCCCCCTGGATATCCCCAGGTCCTTACAAGGAGGATTCAGCAGCAGGCAGTTGAAGTCCATGTGTTTCCCGGGGAGCAAATCTCCTTCCTGTGTGGTCCCACTAGGACCCACTCGGACCCACTTGAGCTATTTGCTTCTTTTTCTAAGAGAAGTCAAAAGTAGGAGCCACACATGTAGCCATGTGTGCAGGAGACTGTGCATTGAAAACTGCCCTTAAAAATGCTTTCCTTAAGTAGATCAGAGGGTAGCAGGGCAAGGGAGGGGCAATGGGGAGTTTAAGCTTGATGGGTACAGAGTTTCTGTTTGGGGTGATAGAAAATTTTTGGTAATGGATTTACGTGTATATTGACTTGCACATTTAAAAATGTACAAGTTATTACAATAAATAAATAAATATTTTAAATGCTTTCCTTTCTGAGTTATTAAAATCAAACTTGGAGGAAGTGACAAGTGGGAGTTAGCTTGTCACTTAGTTAGTTAGCAGGGCAGGCCTCAAGGTGCCAAGCAGCTTTGCCAAGTCCCCCAGCGGAGAAAGAACCACAGCGTCCAGTGGGCTCAGCCCTCCCTTGGCCAGGCCGCTGGGGCAGCTTCCCCAGGCAAGCGGGGGGCCCTCTCTTGAGGTGCACGAGCCATTTCCTGCTGGGTCGGCCCCACCCCGTGGCCTGGCCTGTCAGATAGGGCCGCCCGCCCACCTAGATGTCCACTCTTCCCAGCAAGCCCTACCTGTGCGGCCCCTCTTTACTCCACACGAGACTCATGGCTCCCTAACAGGGTGAGAGTGTTCAAAGGCATGGCCAGGGCACAGGGCGTGGGTGGGAGGGGTCTCTTTTGCAATTAACAAAAGAGAAGTAAGGTAATGGACACTCACCATGTCACCATGTCATTAGCTTCCCGAACAACCCTGTGTAAATTAGGCTCAGAGGAGTTAAATGTCTTGTCCAAGTTCAAACAGCAAACAACAGGTAGAGATGGGATGCAACGTGGGCTCTGAAGCCCCAACTCTTTTTCCTACAGGGTGCAGCCTGTCTTGCCTTAACTGGGAGACCCGCCAACCACCCACGCGGGCATCACAAGCCGGCTGAGCCTCACTGGAGGTAGAACGTTTCTCCTATAAAAGACAGAGGGGAGAGGGGAGGGTGGGCTGGACCTGAGGTTCTCGTCTTTCTGTGTGCTTCAGAACCACCTCAATTCTTGCTACTCAAACTGTGGCCTTGAGACCAGCACTGTCACCTGGGAGCTTGTCAGAAAGGCAGAAGCTCAGGCTCTGCCCAGACTTGCTGCATCCAGACCTGCGTTTTCACAAGATTCTAGTTTGCAGACTAAAGTTTGAGAAGACTGCCCGATCACCAGGCTCTACCCCAGAGTATCCACTCAGCTTGCTTAACGAGCACACAGTTGATTTGGTCTAAACTGTCCTCCTGGATCCTTGGCTGAAGCCCAGGGACTGGTTACTGGTTACTGGGAGCTCCAGCTGTCACCCAGGTGGTGCCTTGGTGGTGAGGGAAAGGGGCTCCATCTCCTCAGATGGGAGGGGCTTTGATGAACCTTCTGTTTCAGCCTTCTGGAGTGTTCTGTGGAAGACATGGGTGACCGCTCTCCTGCCACTAAAATCTTGGTCAAGCCCGGGTTGCTCCTGCCCCATGGTCAGTCTCAGAACCATCTGTCGCAGTCGAATTTTCTTCACTGCAGGTAACTGCAAATGAGCTGAAGAGAAAAGGGAATATAAGAGGGAAATCAGGAAAATCTCGCAGAAATCCAGGGTAGGCATTGGGTTTCGAGGGCTCTGTGAGAACTGGCCCAGCCCCTCTCCTCAGCCTCTCAGGACGCAGGGTCTCAGTTAGCTTCTCCTGTGCGCGTCCTCTGTGAAAGGGCTTTCTCTGCTTCCCTGCACAGCTCCCATCCCCACACCTCATGGCCCACCCTGCGAGGGGTCGGCTCCTGACGGTGACAAGCAAGGGACAGGGCTCAGCCCAGGACAGCAGGGACACCTCCCAGAAGACCATGGGGCTGCAACGAGACCCCGTGAACACAGACAGGAAAACCACAAGGAATTCTGGAATAATGCGGAAGGGATGTGCCCCTAACTCACCTTAGTCCAAGGCAGGAGAGGAAGAAAAAGGGAAAGCCCACCGGCATCCACCCGCTTGCATTGGCCTGGGGCCTCACGGAGCACCCAGCCTTTCCACACACACTCTCTGAGGGCGGAGGCCGAGCAGATGGTGCACCCACCTTAGTGCTGAGGAAAACCAGACACAGAAGCAAGTTCCAAGGTGCCAGACTTGCAGCAGTGGCCCCCAACCACGGTCCCCCAAGCCCAGCGCTCTGCCACCCCAATGGGCTTCCACAGAGAGGGAACAGAGGAAACGGAGGGAGGGAGGGACTGGGAGAGAAGAAGGGCTGGAGAGTGCTCCTGCTTTTGGTGAAGGGCACAGGCTCATTGCAATGTCCTGAAGAACTAAACCGTGGGTGCTGGTGGCCCCTCCCATGAAATCCGAATATCCAGGAGCAGGGCCCCAGTGCTGGTGGCTTAGTCTCAGCATCTCCAGCTGTAAAATGGGAATAATAGCAGTCCCCGCCTCATAAAGTTGTGATGAGGATTCAGTGAGGTGACAGTCACTCATAAGGTGACTCCTAAGGCAGGAGTCCTTAGCTCAGGGCCTGGAGGAAGTTGGCCGTGGTTACTTTAATCTCAGTTCATCCTTAAAAGGACGATTCCGTATGGTGGTAGTATTACCCTGTCAAACAGAGAAGAAACTGTGGTTTCATTGCTAAAATACTTCATCCAGGGTCACACAGCCAGGATAGAGCAGGGCTGGGATTTGACCCCTGAGCTTTCTGACCATAAAGTCCATTCTCTTTCCAGAATAACCAGAGTTGAGAGTCCATAGTGGTGCCTCCAGTCCATGAGCTGCTTGGACCCCGTTTGTCCTCCCTCCACAGCCATTCACTGTCCCTGGCTTTTCTGCCAGCCACAGAAGGATCAAGGGTCCCTCACCCTCGATGCCCTTGTCGGCTCTTCACGGGCTTAATTCACCTCCTCTGGTGACTTCGCTCAGTGCTGGAAGTCAAAGGGCTCACGTGGCCATGAGAGAGACAGGAAACAGGACTGTGGTAAGATGCCCCCTTCCACCCTGGGCCTGCCCCATGGCATGACACATCTACTCCCCAAGCCTCAGCCTCTGAGCAGTCAGCGTCTGGTCTGGTAACCCTCGCCCACCTCTCCCTGGACCTCAAATGGCTGCCCCTCGCCTCAGAGCTTCTGAACCCTGAGAGCCACGCCTGGCTCCTTACCGCCATCGCTCCGGACCCCTCCTGGTCTCGCCAGCTCGCGGCTTCTCGACCTCCTCCTCCTGCCACCCTGTGCTCTCCACGTGTCCCACACTAAGTCCTGAGAGGGAGAGCTCACGGAAGACAGAGTCAGCAGCTCTGTGTGGGCAGGAGTTTGCCCACACAACCATCTCACAGCCTGCTCCACGGTGACCCCCACCCTTTTTTTTTTTTTATTTCAAATACTGAAAAAGTCCCCTGGGCTCTGCAGAGCTCCCCATGCTCATGGCCCCGTTTCCCCAGACTCACTGCCCTCCTCCCCGCAGCAAATCTACTTCAAGAGGACATGTTTTATGAACAGTTAACATTGAACTCTCAGCTTGCCCTGCAGGACCAGCTGTCTGCATCTGTAATATTTAGATGGACAGTTTCTTTTATCTGATACCAGGTCCCCAGCCACATCCAAGCAAACAAGGCATTTTTCTGCAGAGCTGAATAAGGACCCCTCACCTTTAGTCCCTCCACTTCCTCCCCCTCACGCCCCACACCAGCCATATGGTTAAGTCAAGAATGTTTCTACCAACTCCAAGGCCCTAATTTATATTCCCTGAAATATCCCACCCCATCCCACCTACCCCCAGGATTTCACTGAGATTTCTCCCAACAGTTATTTGGGAAAAAGGTAAAACAAAAAATGTTCAAGGACTTGGTGCTCAGCCCAAGGGGCTCCATGTGCTGGGACACTGACGGGCAGGGGCTTCTACCTCTCCAGCCCGTGCCTGAGCCACCTCCTGACCCCTGGGTGCAAAAGCAGGGAGAGGCAGGAGCCAGCTCAGGACCCAGGGTGGCAGCGTCTCAGGATCTGGAGGGAGCCCTGGGCAGCATCATTCAACTTGGCCACCCGCAAGCTTGCTGGTGACGAGCGAGGACTTTCTCTGGGGCGGATCCTGTGGGGTGGGGACGTGGTCACCAGTCACCAGGTTCTTGTCCGGTCCTGCACTTGGCAGCTGCTTGTTCTTCATCTTGGCTTTGGCCATGTTGTAGTCTCCTGAGTCAAAGCACTTTTGCCCTTTCTGGAGTCTCTTCATGAGGAAGTCGGAGCCTCTAGGCTTTTGTCCTAGGCTTGGATATTTGGCCTTTAGCTTTGCCTCCTCGGCTCTCTCAGGGAGAATACCTTCCTTCTCCTGCGCATCCTGCTTCTCCTCGCCGGTCTCCTCTGAAGAGTTCTCCTTTTCCTGTTTCTGGGATATGGCGGGACCGGGACTGTGCAGTGTAGGGGGACCAGGAAGTCAACACGAGAAGGGAAGGGGGAGGGGAAAAGAGGACAACCTGTGCGGCTGCTCCAGCTTCTGTCACTCCCAGGGTGACCTGTTGATACCCATCCTCGGTCCACTTTCTGGTTCCCCAGGGTGAGAAGGAGTGAAGAAAGCAGACTGGAGCCACGGGGTCCAAATATTGCTGCCCAGGGCTGTCCCCTCAGCAGGGCTGTGGGCACCTGTACCCACAGCCTCCTCCCTCCCCACCATTCCCACCAGCTATTTCGCAGCCGGGAGGAGCAACAAGTAGCAGCCAAGGTACAAGAGTGTAGTGGGGTCTTCTCACATTAAGCTTATTTCCACTTACTATTTTAAATGTTTCATCAATGTAATATATGCCAGTATGTTCTAAGTCAACATAACGTAAGTGAAAGAGTCCAAGTATTAGCAGTTCCCACCCTACCTCTCACCACCTGCCAGTCCCTCTCTACAGAGATAATAATATTCAACTCAAACAGAAGCTTGCTTTCTTGATATTTACACCCGTGTATCGAAGCAATGTATTTATACTGCTTTCTTGACATAGCAAATTTAGATGTTATCAATCGCTTTTCTATTAAGGAAGGTGAGAACCTAGCACACGAATTCTGCCCCTTAATCTCCCAAAATACATATAAACCTCCCAAAGTTATAGTGCACTTTTTGGTTAATTAATATACAGCAACTATGTTATTATGACTGTAGATGTTAATTGCTGGTTAAATTAACTTTCTTGTACCTTTTCTTGTTCTTTCTGAAATTAGTAATTTCCCCTTGTTGGTTTAATTTAATATGCCCCTATCACTAATTCTTCCTAAATTCTCCATACAACTGAAAAATCCAGGGATTTTTTTTCCCAAGGCCAACTCCACCAGGGAATTTATCCATTTTTCCCCATTGGAGATGCCCCTCCAGGAACCCTGCTGCCTGGCTTGCTGAACCTCTTCACCTTGGGACTCACCTTTATTCCTGTGCTAGCAATTCCTTCCACCTCCGCCTTGGGATGGAACCTCTGTTTCCTAGATTTTCTTCTTTCTTAGATTACTCCCTCTTTGGGGGAGCTCATCCTCCAATAGCTTCCTGAGAAAGGGTGCTTGACAGGAAAAAATATTTTTGAGACCTTGCACATATGAAAAAGTCTTTATGTTACCCTCACATTTGAGGGATATCTGGCTGGGCTAACAAGTCTAGGTTGAAACTTACTTTCCCTCAGAATTTGGAGGGCAGTTCCAGTGTTGCTGCTGGGAGACCAAAGCCATTCTACAGCAGATACTCGATTAGCCACCGAACACCATGGGTATTTGTCTATAAACATAAACCTCGATGCAAAGTCCGTGAGTAAAGATTAGCCTCCATAACAGTGCAACTGGAAAAAGACCTCAAATAAAAGGTAAAGACGAATGAGTTCATATGGCTAAGAGACTTCAAAGTGAGTCGGGAGGTCTTTCCAGAGGTAACGCTTATGCCCATCTCAGCAGGAACCCATACACTGCCAAAGTGGATACTACCCCAAACAGCAGGGCTCCTGAGGGCTCTGGAGACACCCAGGTCCTATGGTCAGGATAGCTCCGGAGTTTGGTACCTTGCCAGTGGGCCCTACTTTGGAGTTTGTGCTCCTGAGAGTGACAGAGTTGGACTCAGTTATGTCTTCCCTACACATGGCTCATCTGTCCCTTCTATTTAAACCTATACTTGGTGCTGGAATTTGTAGGTGTACATCCAAGAGACTCGAGTCTTTGGGCTGTCCATGTGCCAGCTGGGCCCAGAACCTCAGCGGAGTTGCAGTACCTACTCTACAGCACATGGGACTCACTCAGGACAACTAACAATGAGATGATGATGGACAATGACCATCCCAAGGAACAGAGAGTCTGCAACTGCAAGCAAGATAGTCCCATCCATCTACCCCATAGGATATAAGCCCCCTCATAATTAGAGGTAGATTGGACATCACCATCCCAGAATCCTCAGGATTGGGGAAAGAACTATGGACTACAGTGGTCTTACTGGTATTCTACTATAGACATATTGTGATTCTAGCAATGGAGGAAATTACAACATTGATGTGGAGCCAGTGGCCACTGGAAGCTCTGGGGGCAGAGAAAGGGAAAAACAGTTATAATACGGGGCCTTTTTCGGGACTAGGGAATCTTCCTAAATGACATTGCAATGACAGATATAGGCCATTTTCTATCATCACGTAACATGCAGAACTGTGTGGGAGAGAGTGTAGACTACAATGTGAACTATGGTCCATGCTTAATGGCAAAGCCCCAGGACATGTTTATCAACTGCAATGAATGTGCCACACTAATGAAGGATGTTTATGTGGGAGGGTGTAGGAGGTGTAGGGAGTGGGACATATGGGAATCCTTATATTTTTGTGTAACATTTATGTAATCTAAGTATCTTTAAAATATATATATATTATACGTATATATATATATATAAAAGATTAGCCTCCAAAGGAAGTTAAGCATTTTCTCCATAAAATCGCTGACACCGTTGTTTCTCATAACAAACTCTTCATGGGTAACAGAAGGGTTAATATCCTCCCGGACTAGATATGATGGTCACAGATTTTATAAGGTTTTGCTGCTATTTAGGGAAACTACTGTAGGGTATATAACCAAATTCTGATGACCGGGAAGCCCTGGCCTTCAGGCTGGACAGATACTCGCCTGGGTGAATCCCATCCTCAGATGGCCAGTATGGGTCCAGGCCATGGGACAGCAGCCCCAGAAAAGAGTGGGAAAGGGGCCTTCCCTGAGGCAACTGGAGAGAGGGAAAGACTAGAGGAGGCAATGAGCTCAGTGAGAGCCAGGGACCTGGAGAAGCCTACGAGAAGGAGCATGTGCCCATGTCCTCTGTCGGCTTTGGCTTGTGTTCTCAGGGGCCTCTGCTTCTGGGCTGGGCCCTGACTGAGAAGCCACCAGGGCTGGGCCTCCAGTTTCTCCGCCTGTGGCTTCTCACACAGGGAGGAGGCTGTGGCCACCACAAAACTGGATCTTCCTTTTGATCAAGGTATAATTTACATAGAAGAAAATTCACCAATTTTAAGTGTAGGATTTGATGAGTTTTGATAACCACTCTTACAATCATGCTATAGAACAGTTTCCATGACCCAAATGTGCCCTCATGCCCCTTTATAGTTAATCCCCACCCCCTCCCCCTGGCCCTGGCAACCACTGATCAGATTTCCATCTCCAGTAAAAAATTTTTTTCCAGAACGTCATAGAAATGGAATCAGACAGAATGCAGCCTTTTAGTCTGGCCTTTTCCATGCAGCGCGATGCACTCGCGATTCCTCCGTGGCTCCGGGTACCAGGGGTCTGTGCCTTGTCATCACTGAGCCCTGGTCCCCAGGACCCACATCATGGAGGTCCTGCCATTTGTTTATCCGCTCGCCAGTATAGGACATCTAGGTGGCTCGCAGTTTAGGGCACTTACAAATAAAGCCACTATGAACATTCGCTTACAGGTTTTTGTATGAACATTTTTCATTTCTTCTGAGCAGACACCCAGGAGTGGACTTGTTGGTCAGCAGTGCAGGGAAGTCCTAGCTGCTCTGCATCCTTGCCTGCCCTGCACCGTCAGGGTTTTTTTTGTTTGCTATGTTTTGGTTTTTTTTAGCCATTCTAATAGGGATGGCATCTTATTATGGTTTTAATTTCCATTTCCCTAAGGACTAATGATGTTGAGCATCTTTTTGTGCGCTTATTTGTCATCTGTGTATCTTCTTTGGGAACGTGTCTGTTCAATTATTTTGCCCACTTTTTACTGAGCTTTAAAATGCCTGTTACCAGTGTCCTGCCCCTCAGACAGGGGCTTCTGGTCTGATACGTCACACTCTTAGCTATAGTGAGGTCAAAATCTCTTTATTTTGATGAAAAAAGAGTTTTGGGGGGCTTCAAAGGCAGAGTCCTTAGCCGCACAGTCCCTGGTCATGTCGGGTCTGGGGTGTCAAGTGGAGAGGGGCTGAGGGTAACAGAGAAGTGGTCCCTTAAGCTTCAACAGCACCTCAGGGTCTGCTCCTGCAGCTGGAGCAGGGGAGGCCTTCAAAGACACTCAGCTGAGCCGGGCTGACCAGGACCTCCTGATCTTTAGGATCTTGGTGTCCTAGAGCAGGAAGAAACCTCGGCAAAAAACACCATTAAAGAGCATAGCAGGGGGTCGGACGTGGCTCAACTGGTTGGGCGTCCGTCTCCCATATGGAGGGACCCGGGTTCGATCCCCGGGACCTCCCGGTAAAAAAAAAAAAAAAAAAAAAAAATAGCATAGCACATTCCAGACCCCGGGCCAGGCACTTTACATATGTCATTGCATTTGATGTTCTCAGCGGCAACATGAGGCAGATCCTGGCACCAATCTCATTTCACAGATGGGAAAACTCAGGTATAGAGGCATTTTGTGACTTCCCCAAAGTCACACAGCTTGTAAGAGGGGAAATGGGCTAGAACCAATAAAGTCTCTGAAACCTGTGCTTCTAACCATTACACTGTATTGCCTTCTTTCCAGTCAGTGGTGGGATTGGCTGGATACTGCCCTCCACCCAAAGATGTCCATGCTGTAACCACCAGAAGCTGTGAATAGGCAAAAGAACTAGGCAGATTAAGATAAGGATTGATATAGGGACATTATCTTGAATTATCTGGATCGGCCCAGTATAATCACAAGGAGGAATCATAAGAGGAAGGCAGGAGGGTCTGAGAGATGGAGATGTGACAAAAGAAGCAGGGGTCATTGGGACATCAGGGCCATGGGCCAAGGAAGACGGGTGGCCTCTAGACAGAAGCTGGAAAAGGCAAGGAGCGGATTCTCCCTAGGCTCGCAGAAGGGGTGCAGCCATGCTGACCCAGACCCCACCTCTAGATCTATAAGAGAATAAATTTGTGTTGTTTTAACCACTACGTTTGTGGTAATTTGTTACAGAAGCAATAGAAAACTATATAATAATTGATATTCATACATTTTTTAGATACACAAATCATGCTTCACTGCTTATTTTAGTTTGCCAAAGGGCTGCCAATGCAAAGTAACAGAAATGCATTGACTTTTATAATGGGTATTTATTTGCGGGTAAAAGTTTACAGTTCCAAGGCCGTGGAAAGCACAACTCAAGGCAACATAAGAGGTGCTTTCTCACGCAAGTCAACCGCCACATGTTGAAGCAGGATGGCGGGCGATCTCTGAACCGTCTCCCAGAGCTCAGCTGAGGGCAACCAGGTATAGGGCTTTTCTCTTCCTAGGCCTCTTTTCTCAGGCTCGGCCACTCCCCTTTCTTCCTGATTTCAGCTACAACCTATCAGACAACGGGCTCATCTCTCCCCAGCGCCTCTCCTTTCTGTCAAATGGCAGAATCAAAAATGGCAGAGTGAACTGTATGCTTTGTTGATATGTATCAATAAAATTGATTTGATTTTTTAAAAAGATTTATTTTATTCTCCCCCCACCCCCACTCCCCACCTCAGCTCCCTGGTTGGCTGCATCTCTTATTGTCTCTCCTCTGTGTCTTTTTTGTTGCGTCATCTTGCTGCACCAGCTCTCCGCGTGGGCCAGCACTCCTGCGCAGGCCAGCACTCCTGCATGGGCCAGCATTCTGCATGCGCCAGCACTCCATGTGGGTCAGCTCTCTGCATGGGTCAGCTCGCCACACAGGACAGCTTGCCTTTCACCAGGAGGCCATGGGAATCCAATCCTGGACCTCCTATATGGTAGACAGGAGCCCAATCGCTTGAGTCACATCTGTTTCCCAAAATTGATTTGTTTAAAAAAAAAGCAGAGCTCTCTTTTCCTGCATCTGTCTGAGTCTTTCTCTGTGTTTCTGTTTATTTCAGACCCAGCAATAGGGCAGAGATTTATTTTAAGTCATGCTTCACTGATGTAATCCAATCCAAAGCCTTAAAACCAGCTTATTGGATAATGTAATCAAAGGCCCCTCAGCTGAATTCAATGCAATCAAAGGGTATCACACCCAGAGGAATAGATTCGTTTACAAACATAATCTTTCTCTTTTGGGGATTCAGGAAATAATTTCAAACTGCCACACTGCTTACCAAGCTTTGTTATATCTTTGTCTCCCTAACTAGCGTATGGCTTTTTTAAGGGTATGAACTGTCGTTTACCACTTCCCTTGTACCCCAAGTGTGCCCTACATGGATGTGGGAACTTATAAAAGGAAGGACAGAAAGGTTTGAAAAGAGCAATATTTATTCAGGACACACTATGTCCCAACACTATCCTAAGCATTTTATATTCTTTATCTCATTGAATCTTCCCACCATCGAAAGGAAAGAAGGAAGGAAGGAAGGAAGGAAGGAAGGAAGGAAGGAAGGAAGGAAGGAAGGAAGAGAATCCTTCTATTTCACAAGCTCAATGACATAATTAAAAGTCTTCATGTTTCCCTGTTTATTTCCCTTTGGCTATTGTGGGTTGTCAGGAAAGCTCCACTTGAAAACCCCTGCCAGGGTCCTTTAAGCCAAGGGCAACAAGGAAATGGGATCCTGCTTTGCCCACACTTGGCTAGAGCGACGAGCCAGGCCCAGCATAGGGAGAGAGCAGGCCTCTGAGCCAAGGAGCTAGGTGCAAGGCCAGGCTCTGCAGCCCACAGGCTCTGCCACCTGGGGCAAGTCGCTGACCCTCCCTAAATGTCATTTACAGAGCTCCTACCGTGTGCCGAGCACTGTTCCTGGCCCTAAAGATACCACAATCAACAAAAGAGGCAAAAGTCCCTGCCCTCGTGGAGCTTTCACTATGGAAGGGGTACAGAAAATAAACAAGGCATATCAACAGGTGTATAGTCTGTTGGTCTTGTGTGCTGTGGTAGTTTGATATTACTTATGAATTTCAAAAAGAGATATTGATTATGTTTTAAACTGGTCTGTTCCTCTGGGCGATACCCTTTGTATTAGATTCAGCTGAGATGTCTTTGATTAAATTATGTTAAGATTAGGGCTTTGATTCAACCATGTCATTAGGGCGTGCAGAGTTGAGTCCCTGCCCCCTTGGTGGGCTGACAAAATAGACTCTCACATGGAAGTAGATACACATAGGAGAACACAGAGGAAGAAAGACAGCTCCATAGACACAGCAGGGGCCCTGGGAAGAGAGATGAACCTGATAGTCTACTGCTGACCTTGTGAAGAGAACAGAGCAGCTGAGCTCAGAAAGAATTAACCCCCGGGGAGAGAGATGAGTCTTATGTCAGCCTACAGCTGAGCTCGGAAGACGCTGGACCCATTGAAGAAGAGGAAGGCCAAACCCTAGCAGACATCACCCGCCATCCTGCTTTAACATGTGGCAACAGAGTTTGGTGAGGAAGTAACTTTGAGTTGGACTTTTTAGGGCCTTGTGGCTATAAGCTTCTACCCCAAATACATAGTCTTTATAAAAGCCCACAGAGTTCTGGTACTTTGCATCAGCACCCCTTTGGCTAATATATATGCTAAGGAGAAAACTACAAAACAGGGGAAACCAAAATGTCCTTCAGGAGGTAGATGGTTTAACAAATTGTGGAACAGCCTTACCATGGACCACCCCTCAGCAATAAAGAAAGAATGAACTACTGATGCGTGCAATAGCTCGGGTGCATGGTCAGCGCATCATACTGAGTGAGAAAGGCCCATCTCAAGGGCACATGTAGTATGATTCCATTTATGTTCAAAATGCCAGAATTATAGAGATGGAAAACAAAGCAGTGGTTGCCGGGGGTTAGGGATTGTGCGCGCATAGAGGGGTGGGCCTGACTCTAAAGGGGTAGCACGAGAGAGCTCTTTGTGGTGATGGAAGTGTTGTGTATCTCGACTGAAGCAGTGATTACACAAGTCTACACATGTATAAAAATGGCATGGAGGGAAGCGGCTGTGGCTCAATCAGTAGGGCTCCTGTTTACCATATGGGAGGCCCCGGGTTCGGTGCCCAGGGCCTCCTGGTGAAGGCAGGCCCGCCCGCACGGCGTGGTTGGCTGACCCAGCGAGCACAAGCAGCAAGGGGGGGATAAATGAATAAATAAATAAAATCTTTAAAAAAAAAAAAAATGGCATGGAGGGGGCGGATGTGGCTCAAATGGTTGGGCGTCCATCTGCCATATGGAGGGACCTGGGTTCGATCCCCGGGACCTCCCGGTAAAATAAAAAAAATATATATATAGAAGGTGCATGGCCTGCCAGGCTCTGTGTGCTGGTGAGCTGCCAGGCCCGGGGAGCCATGCAGCAAGATGATGACGTAACAGGGGAGAGACAAGATGAGATGCTCCAAAAGCTCCAGAAGCCAGGAGCAGAGGTGGCGCAGGTGGCAGAACACCTCTCTCTTACATTGGAGGTCTCCAGGATCAAATCCTGGTGAAGACTGGAGGAGGAGGATGAGAAGAGATATCAGGAAACAGACATGGAGAATTGCCCAGCGAATGGACACAAAACAGCAAATGGGGAAGGGGGCGGTTAAAATGGATAAAGTAAATAAATAAATCTTTAAAAAAAAAAAAAAAAAAATGGCATGGAGCTGCACACACACATCAGACCCCTAACAATTCCCTGCCTTGACACTGCACTACAGTTGCATAAGATATAACCATGAGGGAAGCTGGGTGATGGGTACATGGGTCCTCTTTATACTAGCTTTGCAACTTCTATGAATCTATAAATATTTCAAATAAAAAGTTTTAAAAATATATGTTTAAAAATATAAAATAAAGCAGAGAAGAGGGATAACACTGTATGGCTAGTGGGTGTTGGGATTTTGGATAGGGCATAACAATATGTAACTACCCCAGGGGATCGGTGGGTGGTTTAAATGAGATATGACATGAATCTGGAAGGCTACATGTTTAGTGAGCCAAAAGGGGTACTGATGCAAAGTACCAGAAATCTGTTAGCTTTTCTAAAGGGTATTTATTTGAGGTAGACACGTGTAGTCACAAGGTCCTAAAGCGTACAACTCAAAGTTACTTCCTCACCCAAAGTCTGTTGCCACGTGTTGAAGCAAGATGGCGGGCGATGTCTGCAAGGGTTCAGCCTTCCTCTTTCCTTTAAGGCTCTGTGGTCCCAGCTTCTTCCGATCTCAGCTGTAGGCTGGCACAAGGTTCGTCTCTCTCCCCAGGGCTCTTTTCTTTCCGGGCTCAGCTGCTCTGTTCTCTTCACAAGGTCAGCTGTAGACTATCAGTCTCACCTCTCTTCCCGGGGATGCAGGATCCTCTGTGTATCTTCTCTGTGTCTGCTTCTCTGTGTGTTCTCTGTGAGCATCTGTTTTATCCCCAAGGGGGCGGGGACTCAATGTTGAGTCACACTCTAATGACATGTTTGGATCAGAGCTCTAATCGTTAATCAGACGTCTCAGCTGAATCTAATACAATCAAGGGCTATCATACCAGAGGAACTGACCAGTTTATAAACATAAACTATATTTCTTTTTGGAGTTCATAAATAATACCAAACTGCTACACTGCACATACTCAGCAAATGCTAGTTTATAATTCTTTTTATGGAAGAGTTTAGTGTTGTGTTTAAATAACTCCATTAATTTTAAACTTTTGGTGTGACAGTAGTACTGTGGTTATGTTAAAAGAAAGTCCATAGTTTTTGGAGTTGCACACCGAAATATTTACAGATGAAATGATATGAGGTCAGGATTTCAAAATAAAACAGGAGGAGAAGCGGATGGGGTATGGGTTGCAATACTGATGATGAGTTCGTGTCTGGCTGGGACACAACAGCCTTTCTTCCCAGAGGACCCAGAGCACAGCAGGAGCCGGTTCTCCTGCAGGTCAGTGAGGTCAAGGCTCTCCTTATCGGGGAGAAAGCAGTGCTGTGCTTTGCCACTCCGGTGGGCCCACATCGTTGTAGGGAGTTTGTAGGAGTCGATCCGAAAATGGTCCTTCTTTCTCCTTCTCAAATTAAGTCCATTTCCTGGTTAGCTGTTTGGAATTGGTTTTAGGTTTCAACCCTATTTTGTTTTTCAATCATCTGTTCACTAGAAAAGGCAGGTTCTGAGAAGGCGGCAGTACAGCAGAGCATGTGGTTTTCCAGCAGAAAGTTTTCCCCCAAACAAATCCTTATGAGGTACCTGTTGTGAGTTGAATTGTGTCCCCTAAAAAGGCATGTTGAAGTGCTAACCCCCAGGGCCTGCAAATGTGACCCTATTTGGAAATAGGGTCTTGCAGATACAATCAAGTTAAGACAAGGTCATACTGGCTTAGGGGGACCCAAAATCCAATGACTGGTTTCCTTATAAGAATGGGGAGATTTGAATGCAGAGACAGACAGACATAGAGGGAAGATGGCCCCAGGGCAACTGGGGCCAAAATTGGAATGATGCAGCTGCAAACCAAGGAATGCCAAGGATTGCTGGAAGCCCCCAGAAGCTGGAAGAGGGAAGGAAGCATCCTTCCCTAGAGCCTGCAGAGGGAGCAGGGCCCCTCTGACACCTTGATTTCAGACTTCTGGCCTCCAAGACTGTGAAAGAATAGATTTGTTTTAAGCCACCCAGTTTGTGGTCATTTCTCACGGCAGCCCTAGGAAAATAATTCAGTCCCCAAATGTATGACACAGACAGCAATTCAACATTTCTACTGTGTGGTCTTGGCAAAAGCACTTCCCCTTCCTGGGCTGTGGTTTCTTTACATTACTTTACAGTTTGCAAAACCTTCTCATGTACTTTATCCTAGAACTGTTCAACTCCAAAAGGTAGGCAGTTAGATGAGGTCATCCCTGTCTCGTTGCTGAAGAAATCAGGGTGAGGACGTTTCCATTCTATTTGCTCCAAGTCGTGTGGTTGGTGGGAGTGGAGCAAAGTTCCTTCCTGTGTCCCCTACGATGCCCCATGGAGCCTGGGAGGGTGGCCTCTGGGCCTCCAGCCTCAGAGTCCAGGCATGGCTGTAAGTGGAACCAGGTGTGTCCAAGGTAAGCAGAGCCACACGCCCTCACCTGCAGAGAACTACCCAGTCAGCCTTCAGTCTGCCGGCAGGGCCCTGGGGACACCATGACACCCTAAGTTTCTTGGAAAGAAAGGAGTTTTCCATTGCCTTCAGGCCTCAAAGGAACAGCAGCCTGTGTGAACCATCTTTATTAATAAAAAATTAAGAAATGACACTATTGGGGCATGTGCTTAGCACACATTTCTCACTCGATTCTCCCAACCACCCAGACTATTGGGGTGTCATTAGTTTCCCTATTTTACAGAAGGGGGTCTATGGTGATTTGGAGCTGGATGGACCCCCAGAAAACCATGTTCTTAAACTTCATCCATTCCTGTGGGTGTGAGCCCATTGCGAGCAGACCCTTTTGATGAGGTTATTTCAGCTAGGAAGATGTGGCCCACCTTAGTCAGGAAGGTCTTAAGCCTGTTATCAGAGTCCTTTATAAGCAGAGTGAGAGTCAGACAGAGAGAGAGAAAGCCCCAGGAAGCAAGAGGCTGGACATCAACAGAACCCGAAAGAGAAGGGAGAAACCAGCCAGGAGACGCTGCCATGTGCCTTGCCATGTGACAGAGGAGCCAAGGACCGCTGGCAGCCAGCCCAGAATGCCACGGTCTTGGGGGAGAAATTGTCACCTTGATTTGGACTTTCTTTTAGCCTCAAAACTGTAAGCTAATATATTCCCACTGTTTAAACCAACCCATTTCATGATATTTGCTTGAGCAGCCTAAGAAACTAAAACAGGGTCACTGGGGTTTTAGGAGGAGACATAACCCACCCAAGATCACAAAACCAGGACGCGATGGAACCAGATCCATCAAAACCCACATTCCTCTGAGTCCACTTCTTTTCTACAGACCATGGTCGGTAGCAATGCTCCAATATGTGTTCATCAATTGCAACAAATGTACCACACTAATGAAAGACATGGTTAATGGGGGAAAGTGGGGGGGCTGGGGTATATGGGAAGCCCCTACATTGTCTATGTAACATTTATGTAATCTAAAGCTTCTTTCAAAATAAAAAGCCCACACAAAAAAAGAAAGTTAAATAAAGTTAAAAAATGAAAAACAGTGTATCTTAAATATGCTTCTGTATCCATGCACAGAGCTCTGCGTCATCAGTTTTTAGAGCAGTTGCAGGCTTACTGGGAACTTTTACAGGGAGTACAGAGTTCCCATATACCCCTTCCATACACACAGTTTCCCCTATTATTAACAGTGTGCATTGGTGTGGTACCTTTGTGACAATTAGTGAACCAGTATTGTTAGAATTTTACTATGAACTGAAGTCCACAGCTCACACCAGGTTCCACTCTTCGTGTTATATGGTTCTATGGGGGGGGTTCGTCTCTTGTTTTTTTATCTCTTTGGTATTCTATACGTATGGGCCAGGCCTATTTTTTAACCAGGCCTCTATGAATGAGCACTAGGGCTCCAGAGATGTCTTAGCACAAGCAGTGCTAGAGCTGATGCCCACACTTGACCAATACTCCCCACTGTCTCTCAACTAGCAGCTTGGCCACTTCCTCTCTGGGCATCAGGGTCTTCATCCTGGAAGGAGGAAGGCAGTAACCTCTAAGATTCCTTCTAGTCCTGGCTGCAGCCTCGGATCCTTCCATTGAGGAAGGGATGTTTGGGGGTTCTCAGTCCCTCCTGGCAGGGCAGCAATACAAAACCCATTCTCCAACACTAAATCTAAACTGAAGTCCCTGAGATTTGCTTGTTTCTTCTTTAACATATGTCCAGCTCTTTGAGCCTCTTTGTTGTTCTCCAGGTGCCATATGACATGTTTATTAATAGCTCTAGCTCTAGACCCAGAAAGACCTGGGATGGAATCCTGCTATCCACAGCTGTGTGACCTTGGGCAAATTACTTGATCTCTCTGAATCTCTGTTTCCTCATCTGTTAAACAGATACAATGAGAGCACCTGCCCCATCTGGGTGTGGTGACAATTGCTGAGATGGGACGTATAAAGCCCTGAGCACCGAGCTTGGCGAGAAAGAAATACCCCTAAGTGGGAGAGGTGTTTCTGCAGAAGCGCAGCCCCCCATCTCACTAAGGAGAGTAAGAGAGGCTGGTGGGGATGGGTGACTCCTACAACCTGGAGAGGGGGGACCACCTGGCTACTTTCTCTGCCTCTTTCCCTCTGCTGGTGGTCAAGTGTCTACCACTGCCTTGGCGATCGAAAACCCCAGACTCCCCGTCTCCACTCTGCTGCGACCAGGCTGTGACCTCGGCCCCCTCAGGTGAGTCTCTGAGCCTCTGCTTCCTCGACGGTAGCACAGCTGTGTTGGAGCCTGGGAGCCCTTGAGGGAGGCCCTTGGCACAAGCCCAGACTTGGAGAGGGTCAGAGAGCCCCCGGCGCGGCAGAGCTGAGGGGCAAGCAGCCCACTGTCCTAGCAAGAGGGGATCCTCACCCCCAGGCAGATTTCTTCTTTCTGTCTTGAGTGTGGGTGGGTGGGGGCGGGGCTGGGGCAGAGGCATCCCTGCGCCTCTAATCTTCACCCCCTCCCAGTGGCCTCCAGAAGGAGAAGGCGTGGATGAGAGGAAAGTCTGCTTCTCCTGATTATAGGCAGTGTTTTTTCTCAGGGGACTTTCCAGAGACCCCACCTGCCTCCTTAGACAGTTCCTGGAAGGAACGCGGTTCAGGGGGTCTGAGAGGAAGAGCCAGCGAGCGTCTGCACTCACCACTATGCTGTCCTCCCTTGGCATTTCTCTTTCTCAGTCTCTCTTCTGCTCTTTTTCTCTCCAGGGCTCTGCCTCTCTGTATCTCAGTGCCTCTCAATCGCTTTCTCTGTCTCTGTTTGTCTCTCTGTCCCTGAGACTTTCTCTGCTGTTTTTCTGGTCTTTTTCTCTGTCTCTTGCTCTCATTTGTCTCTGACCCTGAGTCTCCCTCCATCTCTCTGTGTCCCTCACTCCTGACTGCTCTCCATTCCCGTGTGTCTGTCTCTCTCATGCACTCTCTCTCTCTCCTGCCCTTCTTCCCTCCAGTTCTCCCCTGCCCCCCCAGTTCTTCTCTCTGAAAAGAAGTCCATTCCTCGCATGCCAAACCCCAGCCCTCTGAGGTCCCCAGGAAGGTAGAGTTGGGAATCAGAGGCCAGGCTGCCAGAGGCCTCTCAGTAAAGCAATTGGCAGCCCCCAGGGAGGCCACGGCCCCACAGAGCAGTGGCTTTGACTCTCCTTCATTCAGTCAGTTTAACTTATTTGTTTCTAACGCAGCAACAGACAACCACAAGTCCATTCCCGCCCCCAGGAGTCCCTTCCTTCCAAGAAATGTCGTCACCCTAGAGCTTCTCATCTCAAGGACAACAGGGGAGGATGTACAGCGTGATCCTAGCCAGCAGGGTCTGAGTGGGCAGCTCATGGGACGTTTCTGGGTTTTTCCCCACAGCTGCCCCAACCCACCTTGGTTTGGAGTCTGCTATAGCTGGCACACATGACTAAAATGGCGGAATGTGGGCTGAAATGTCCAGGGGCCAACAGGTTGCTGAGTGTGTGGGGAGACCCTCCTCACCCACTGGGACAGAGCAAAGGGTGGCCTGGCCCTGGCCATCGTGCTCCAGCTGGCAGCCTGGTTAGCCCCCGCTTCAACAGCAGGGGTGGGCTGTACTCATTTCTTTTGTGTGGCCAAATGGCATCCAGCTCCACCTGGGCCAGTGGACGAGTGCCCAGGCCTCTCTCAGCAGCTGGCAGAGATTGCCCAAGTTCACCCCTTTCCAATCCCAGTTCTCCAGCTGTCCAGGCCCCTTTTAACTGGAAGTAGGTTGGCACAGAGCTAACCAAGAGCTGCCAGCCAACTTCCTCACCATCTAGCTTGTTATGATGCTGAAGCCATCTTTATGCCAGTTCCATCAAAGGGAGCCCACACTACAAGGACAGAAAGAAAGGAAACCAACAATAAAAACCACATGTTCATTGTTGGTTTCACTCAGTGGATTTTTACACTTGGTCCTTGCGGGCCCCGAGAGGTCCTTTAGCATAGCCCAGTCTTGGCCTGTGACAGGGACCAAGCATCTCGAAGTTTGCCAAGTTGCTGGCCCAGCTGTGGAGGCCAAAGTCCTCCTCTCCAGCAGTGGCCCAGGGCTCATGGAAGATTCCAAAATCAAGAGAGCTAGAGGTTGTAAAGTATAGTCAGAGATGTTGTTCATGTTTTTATAAACGATATACAAGTGTCCATCCAAGTAAATGGAAAGTCCTGGATGATTTAAACATAATATAGTGAAAATGACCAAGACCAAGGTGTCAGTGGCTGGCTTAACCCCTCGTGGGGCCCAGCAGTGCACGGCATTTTCTGAGAAGGCCTTGACCTCCTTGTGGCTGGTCTTGAGGTTGGTTTTGGATCCATTTCTAGAAGGCTGGGAGGAGACTAATGATGCTGCATCTCTTCTGCAACATAATTTGTGGAAATCCTGAAGGGCTGAAGAAGAAATCATTTTTTAAAAATAATCTTTTGATTCTCTAAAAAAGAATTTGAGTTTTACGCTGTCCTCCTAAGTGTGCTTAATGGGTTTCCTCTGTTCTTTTTTTATCCCCATTCTTTAGGCACCCACTGCCCAGGTCTGAGTTTACTGCTTGCCCATTAGAGGCAGGGGATCTGCTTCTGGTTTTTTGAATGAAACTTCCTGCTCTTAAGAATTAAACAGGGTTGCGGAGGGAGGGCCCGGGAGGGGTGAGCGTCCTTTGTTATCTAACCCTAACTAAGATGGGCATAGGCACCGCGCTTTCGGTCCCCGCGCGCTGTTTTTCTCGCTGACTTTCAGCGTGCGGAAAAGCCTCGGCCTACTGCCGTCCATTATCATATCTGGAGCAAACAAAAAATGTCAGCCGCTGGCCCGCTCGCCCCATCCGGGAACCTGCGGTGGCTCGTCCGCCCTGCCCCCGCGCTCCGCCTAGAGGCCGCGGTCGGCCCGGGGCTTCCTCGGAGGCGCCCAATGCAGCCGCGAAGAGTTAGGCTCTGTCAGCCGCGGATCCCGCGGGGCGAAGGGTGAGGCGCAGGCCGCAGGCCGCAGGCAGGAAAACGGAGCGAGTCCCCACGCGCGGTGCGCTTCCCTGAGCTGTGGGTCGTGCGCCTGGGACTCGGCTCAGACACGTGCAAAAAAAAAAAAAAAGAATTAAACAGACATAGATATACAGATATTAATGTATCGACTAGAGAGAGAGAGAGAGGATAGGTAGAGATCTATATTAAGGAAACAAGCAAGAGACCAGACCAGGGGTTCAGGGCTCTGTCACTCTGTCACTCGGCTGCCCATGTACCCCTGATGTTCTCCAGACTCGTTAGAGAGCACCTCTGCCTGGGGGTGCTCAGTGGTATGCTGGTAAATATTTAACAGCAGGTTCTCTGAGAAGGGGGTGGTAAGTCCTGATATGTAGCATCCGCCAATTTCCATGGTGTAAATAGTCCCACCATGGCCCATTTCATGCTACCCATTGTGATTCCACGGAATGTGGAACTGGAAAGAGATGCACGTAATCTACTCTCAGGAGCTGCCTGGGCTGGACCCCGTGCACTGCACGGTGGATTGTTATGGGCTGGAGACAAATGGCCTTTAAACCAGGGTGTCTCCCCAGATTCTTCCTTGGTCCGCTGCAGACCCCAAGGGTCTAGATGTTCTTTTATCCTTTCCTGTCCATTCCTGTTCCACTTTCGGCCCGTCCACTTCCCCCTAGCAAGTACAGAAACCAGAGGGTCAGTAAAACTCATCAATCCACCAACTGTGAAGCCAAAATAGCAGTCCTTTTTTTAAAAAAAAAAGAACTGTAAACCAAACTAAATAAATGTATTGCTTTGCTCCAGATATGTAAAAAGAAAACAAATCCTTGTTAAGGAACCTGGCGTGGTCACTTAAGGACCAGACCCCGCTGAGTGGCCAGGGCGGTGTCGGCTTGAGAGACCCCAGCCCGGAAGGTCCTGTTCCATAAATGTGGAATTTGTGGTTGGTGGGGTGGGGGGTGGACTCGGGAAAGGATGAAGCAGGCAAATCAGGGCTGGTGCAGGTCAGCTTGGAGCCCTGGGGCAGGGGAGATGGCAGAAGAAAGGGAAAGGCCGCAGTGTTTGGCTCAGGGCGGGGACTCTGAGTACAGGGAGGTCACACCTGAAGCTCCTTTAACACATGGATGCCACTCCACCCACTTGGCAGGGGGGCATTTTAATGGCACGGGCGATCCCTCCCGCCATCCCACAAGGAGCCTGTCCCCGCTGCGTGGGGGGACACGTGTGAGAACAGCTCACCGCGGCAGGACGCTCTGGTGCTTAAGTGTGTGCATGGCCCCAGCCTCAGCCCTCCTCCATGCCCCTGGGCCAGGAGCGGCTGGAGCAGGGAGAGGGCACGACAGGCTCATGGCACAGAGGGAGGACGGCGTGGGGCTGCCCCTCACCCTGTCCACCAGGAGAAGGAACAGCTGCTGCCGGCCTGCCTCCAGGGTGCCTCCTGGGGGAACTGGGGCATGGGGTGGCCGCGCCTTATTTTGCCAGACTGCTGTGACAAATACCACACAAGGGGGTGGCTTAAATAAGCATTTCTACCTCCCGGTTTCGGAGGCGGAAATCCAAAGTCACGGTGTCAGCAAGGGTTGTTTTCTCTCCAGCGTCTGTGACGTTCTGGGGCTGGCCTGCCGCAAACCTGGGGGCTCCTTGGCTCTCACGGCTGCCTCCTGTCCCGTGGGGACCTCTCTTCCTCGGGTCTGCGCTGCTGGCAGCTGGCTTCCGGCTCCTCTCCCTGTGGCTTTCGCTCTATAAAGGCTCCAGTAACAGGACCAAGGCCCACCCAGCCCTGCTGGGCCCCACTTAAATAGGACTTTGGGTCCTGTTCACAGAGTCCACACCCCGACTCACCTTAACATAGGCAAGGATGCTAGTTACAGGTGGTTTCACACCCACAGGATTAAGATTAAGAACAGGGTCTTGCTGGGGTACATAATTCAAATCGCCACCCCAGCCCACCTCGAGCCTCTGGCAATATGAAAAGGAGAAAAGTTGGGGAGCCCTGAACCAGATAGCCACGATTTCCCCAGCATGTGAGATGATTTCAGGTGGCACTCAGACAGAATTAAATGACGTCTTGGAAAAGTTACTTCCTTTCCATTTATTTTATTTATATTTTCACTGTGGTATCGTACACACAGCATAACATTTAACCACGTTCAAGTATACAGTTCAGTGGTTTTAGCTACCTTCACAGCACTGTCCTAGCACCACCGCCCACTACCAAGACTTCTCCATCACACCAAGTAGAAACTGTACCTGAAGTTTGAACTCCCCATTCCCCACTCCACCCCTGCCCCGGCACCCTGTAGTCTTTTGTCTAAATGAATTTGCATATTATAGTTATTTAATATTTGTGAGATCACACAATATTTGTCTTTTTGGGTCAGACTTATTTCACTCAGCATGTCTTCTATGTTCAATATGTTGTAGCAAGTAGCAGAAGTTTTCCATTTATTTTTGTCTTTCAGGTTACCTTACAGAGAAGGTCTTGTTTAATGCTAGCATCTCTGTGCCTCTATCTTCTTTTTTTTTTTTTTTTTTTTAAAGATTTTATTTATTTATTCATTTATCCCCCTCTTGCTGCCTGTGCTTGCCGGGTCAGCCAACCACGCCGTGCGGGCGGGCCTGCCTTCACCAGGAGGCCCCAGGGAACCGAACCCAGGGACTCCCATATGGTAAACGGGAGCCCCACCGATTGAGCCACAGCTGCTTCCCCCTCTATCTTCTTTTAAGCAAAGAAAGAGAAGACCTCAGACTCAGAGACTTAGAAAGTCAACAGAGGGAAGCAGATGTGGCTCAAACCCTTGGGTGCCGGACAATCACATAGGAGGTCCCAGGTTCGGTTCCTGGTGCCTCCTAAAGAAGACAAGCAAGACGGTGAGCTGACACAAGGGGCTGGTGTGGCAAGCTGATGCAACAAGATGACAACACAACAAGATGATGCAACAAGATGACAATGCAACAAGATGACGATGCCACAAGATGATGACGCAACAAGGAAACACAATGAGAGATGCAAGGGGGAACAGAGGTGGTTTAAGTGATTGGGTGCCTCCTTCCCACATGGGAGGTCCCAGTTTCGGTTCCCAGTGTCTCCTAAAAAAAAAGAAGATGAGCAGACAGCTAACGCACACAACGAGGGGGAGAAATAAATACATCTTTAAAAAAAAAGTCAACAGAGTGGAGTGGGTGTAGCTCAGTGGTTGAGCACATGCTTCACATGTAAGAGATCCCAGGTTCAATCCCCAATACCTCTAGGAAAAAAAAGTCAACAGAACGTCTCTCTGAGTTATTAATATTGTCGTGTTTCCAGCAATGTATCCTTATCCTATCTTCGAGCAGCAATATAATTTTCTTTTTCAAAATAAATACATTTAAGTAAAAGAAGTGAGTGAAGTTTTCAATATTACCAGGTAGTATCTGGTACCTGGGAATAAGCATTAGAAAGGTGATACGCAGAAAGACTGAAATTAGGAGAAATCTGCTCTAGCCTAAGATGCTTAGCAAATGTTGACTGGATGGATCCAGTGAGAACTGCCCGAGGTCTTACGGCTGGCTGGCAATGTTAGAGCAAGAACTGGAAGCAGGGCCCTAGTTCCGAGGCCCGAGTCTCTCTAAAGGCAGTCTCTCAGAGCAGTTTCCATCCGATTTCCCAGGGGTACTGGTTAAAATGCAGATCCCTGGGCCATACCCCAGAGCAGGGATTCTTGAAGGGGAGGGTCTGGGAATCTGCACTTTTAACAAGGGCTCCAGGTAATTCTTCTGCACTGTAAAGAGTAAGAAAAATTGACCCAGGGCTGGGAGACTTTAGACAGGCTCAACATGGCTTCCACTCATGACCAGATAAAAACAGCCTTCCTAAAAATGTCCATTGTTAGAAGTGTTTTCCCATAATTGACTATAATAAGGAAATGCAGAGAGGTTTTTGGTTTGGAGGTATTTGGTAGTGTTGTATTTTTTCCATAAGTTTTTTATTTGAGATAATTGTAGATGTACCTACCACTGTAAGAAATAATATAAAGAGATCCCATGTACCCTTTATCCACTTTCCCCCAATGGTAACATCTTGAAAAATTCTAGGACAATAGCACAACCAGGATACTGGCATTGGTGTAATCGGCCTCTGGAACATTCCTCTGATCCCAAGGATCCCTCCTGTTGCCCCCTATAGACACACCCACTTCCCTCCTGCTCCCACCCCTCCTGAACCCCTGATCCGTTCTCTGTTTCTATCGTTTTATCATTTTGGGACTCTTCTATGAACTAGAATCATACAGTATCCCCTTTGGGATTGGCTTTCTTCACCAGGCATTTTCCTTTTCCATGCAGCTTTTTGCACGTATCAATAGTTCGTTTATTGTATTGCTGAGTAGCTTTCCTTGCTATGGATGGATCACCATCTAACCATTCAACCGTCAGAGGACATCTGGGTTGTTTCTAGTTTTTTTGGCTATTACAAATAAAGCTGCTCTAAACGCTTTTGCATGAATGTAAGTTTTTCATTTCTCTGGGATTAATGCTTAGTAGTACAATGGCTGGACCATAAGGTAGTTGGATGTTTAGCTTTTTAAGAAACTGCCAAACTCTTTTTCCAGAGTGGTTCTACCATTTTACACACTCCCAGCAGTGTGGGAGTGATCCAGTTTCTGCACATGCTCACCAGCAGTTGGTGTCGTCACTGTTTTTTATTTTAGCCATTTTGGTAAGTATGTAGTGACATCTCATTATGGTTTTAATTTGCATTTCCCTAATGGCTATAATGCCTGTATTAGTCAGCCAAAGGGGTGCTGATGCAAAATACCAGAAACCAGCTGGGTTTTTTTTTTGTTTTGTTTTGTTTTTTTAATATTTATTTATTTATTTATTTATTACCAGAAGGTCCCGGGGATCGAACCCAGGTCCCTCCATATGGGAGACAGACGCCCAACCAGTTGAGCCACATCCGTCCCCCCCAGCTGGTTTTTATAAAGGGTATTTATTTGGGGTAGAAGCTTACAGTTACCAGGCCGAATAGCATAAGCTACTTCCCTCACCAAAGTCTGTGACCACGTGTTGGAGCAAGATGGCTGCTGATGTCTGCCAGGGCTCAGGCTTCCTGGGTTCCTCTCTTCCCGGGGCTTGCTTCTCTCGGGGCTCAGGCTTGCGTCTCTCCACAAGGCCAACTGTAGACTATCACGTGAACAGCTCATCTCTTTTCCCGGGGCCTTCTCTCCTTCCTCACGACCAAGCTCCTCTGTGTGCTCATTTCCCTGGGCTCCAGCATTAAAACTCAGCATCAGAACTCCAACATCAAAAATCCAACCACTCCTCTGCTCTGCCATGTAGTTTTATCTCTGAGACCCCACCCAGCAAGGGGCGGGGACTCAATGCCCTACTGATGTGGCCCAATCAAAGCCCTAATCATAACTTAATCACACCCAGAGGAACAGACCAGTTTACAAGCATAATCCAATATCTATTATTGGAATTCATAACTATATCAAACTGCCACAATGACATTGACCATCTTTTCATTGGGACCAAGATTGCCCTAACTCTCCTTCAGCTTGACTGAACTTTAGACAGGCTTCTCCCTGACTGCAGACCCCTGGCCTCCCTCTCACCCCAGCCCTGACTGTCCAGGCGCCTGAGAGGCTCCACCAGGAGGTCCTTATCTCCCTCTTCCTCCCTCCCAGCCCTGATTACCTTCAAGAAAAACATTCTGAACCAAGTGGTCCACATTGCAACCTCAGGAGCTCCCTCACCCATCCCAGAGATCACCCCCCCATTGTTCCTCCAGGGCTTTGCCTCCAGCCCACTCCCAGCCCCTTAAAAGCTGCTGGCCTTTGTTTCAAGGAGCTGAGTTCTGCTCTCTCCTCTGCTCTAGCAACTCCCCGAATAACATCGTCCTTGCCTGTTTCATGAGTTCTCTTTGACGCATGCTTATTTTCCATCTTCATTGGTGAAATGTCTCTGCATGTTGTTTTGCCCATTTTCTAATTGGACTGTTTTTCACTGTTGACTTTTGAGAGCTCTTATATATTTTGGACGTTAGTCCTTCTTATGGTGTTCATTGCAGTGATCGGTGGGAGGCTTAGATCCCTATCGGGAGGGTTTCATAATAATATGAAATTATTATTATTGCACATAAATAATACACATGGGAGGGGTTTGGGAGGGTAACTACCATCCTCTGATTGTCCCAGTCAAGGTCCTTTTATTGCCTTTGGTTCGCTTCCAGTCCCCCGAGGGCATGTGGAGTCTCCAGCTACAGGCTTTTCCCAGCCACTTTTCCTACAGGTGGCTCCGTTCAAGCTTAGGAGATGGTCTTCACGCCCTTGAGAATGATGGACTTTCACTTCCTCCTACGTGTCAGTTGACCCAGCCTATTCCTTCCTGTATTTCCTAAAGGCTCCTCAAGACAAGCTTGCCTTTTATCCTTCTACACAGTACCCTTCCTTTCTGTTCTTTGCCACAGATCCCTGCCCAGTAGATCCTTGTCATCCATTGTGACTCAAAACTGTTCCACAGAACACAAGATGACTGGCAAATGAGGGGTGGAGAGCACCCAAGCTCGATGCAGAACTACCACCTCAAGGGGCAGGAGAGCACTGTGGGCTGAGGGCTTCCCAGCACAAGCCACAGGGGCTTATTGTTTTAGGAACTGCATCAGAGACAAATCTTTTAAAGCAAATCAGTGTGCTACAGGGGAAGCCTTAAACGGGGTACACATTTGTGGCAGTTTGAGATGATTTATGAATTCCAAAAAGAGAGATTATGTTTGTAAACTGGTCTGTTCCTCTGGGCATGCTACCCTTTGACTGTATTAGATTCAGCTGAGGGAAGCGGATGTGGCTCAAGCAATTGAGCTCCTGCCTACCACATGGGAGGTCCTGGGTTTGGTTCCTGGGGCCTCCTGGAGAAGGAGAGCTGGTGCTACAGGCAAGCACGGGGAGCTGATGCAACAAGATGACGCAACAAAGAGGAAAGACAATGAGAGTCACAACAAACCAGGGAGCTGAGGTAGCTCAAGCAATTGAGCGCCTCTCTCCCACATGGGAGGTCCCAGGTTCAGTTCCTGGTGCCTCCTAAAGAGAAGACAAGGAGACAGCGAGTGCAAACAATGAGGCAGGGGGAGGAGAATGAAAAAAATAAATCTTTAAAAAAAAGATTCAGCGGAGGATGCCTTTGATTAAATTATGTTAAGATTAGGGTTTTGATTCGAACACATCATTAGGGCAACTCAGTTTGAGTCCCCACCCCCTTTGTGAGTTAAATAAACAGACACTCAAGGAGAACAGACGTAGATACACAGAGAAGATACATGGGATAGAGAGCGCTCCATAGACACAGCAGAGGCCCCGGGAAGAGAGATGAGCCGTTCACCTGAGAGTTTACAGCTGACCTTGTGAAGAGACCAGAGCAGCTGAGCCCAGAAAGAAACAAGCCCTGGGAAGAGAGACAAGCCCTAGGCCAGCCTACAGCTGAGATTGGAAAAAGCTGGAACCACAGAGCCTTAGGAGGAAGAGGAAGGCTGAACCCTCGCAGACGTCACCTGCCATCTTGCTTCAACCCGTGGCAACAGAGTTTGGTAAGGAAGTGGCCTTGAGTTGGACTTTTTAGGGCCTTGTAACTGTAAGCTTTTACCCCAAATAAAGACCCTTTATAGGGAAGCGGCTGTGGCTCAATCAGTAGGGCTCCCGTTTACCATATGGGAGGCCCCGGGTTCGGTTCCCGGGGCCTCCTGGTGAAGGCAAGCCCGCCCGCACGGCGTGGTTAGCTGACCCAGCGAGCACAAGCAGCAAGGGGGGGATGAATGAATAAATAAACAAAATCTAAAAAAATAATAATAATAAATAAAGACCCTTTATAAAAGCCCACACATTTCTGGAACTTTGCATCAGCACCCCTCTGGCTGATTAACATAACATTAAACAGAAAGCTACCAAGACCCAAAGGTGAGATAAGGACACAGGAGCAACCCTCAGAGGCCCCACACTCTCTGCCTCTATGGGTGATGCAGGCAGGGCATGTGACCCTCCACCTCTCGGCCAGAGCTGAAGGAAGGCAGAGCTCTGCCAGGACCCTCCTACTCTGGCGCTCTGTGATGTCCTACAGAAGTTTTGCAGAGTTAGTAGCAACTTGGAACATATTTTTCTGTACGTTAAAGGGGGAAAATCACAGTGAACTGTTTCCCTCTCGACGAAACTCTAGTTTCTATAGCCTGAACTTTAGTAAACTAGAACATCAAAAAAATCTCTTCGTTCTGTTGCATCAATTAAAATCTTCCCATGCGATGCACGATCCATTTCCCCACTGTTTCCACAGAGAGAACTGGTGAGCGAGGGGTTCATTAGGGAGTTCCTTTGGAGGGTGTCTAGAAAGATATATTTTTCTATTCCCCATCTTCCCCTCCTGCTGCCCTTTCCATCTCCCTTGCCTCCTTTGGAACCCTCAGAAGGGGGTTCCTAGTTGGGAAGCGTGATCTGCAAGCCTGTCCTTTGGGATGAGCTGCCAAGTAGTTTCTTTGCTTTTCTTTTTCATCTAAACCCCAAATACCTCAGAACCAGCACCTGTAATTTTCCCTAACCAATCCTTTGAAGTTGCTGCAAGTTAAGCCATGGAAGTCTCGTTTCTCGGTTGTAATTTATGCTGCCTTACCCCACCCCACTTATTCCCAAGAAACACCCCGTTCCTCCCTTCCTACCCCAGCAACAACAAGATGAAACCAAGAGCTTCACCACCAGTGCCCTTCCTTGGCCTGCAGTAAACTCCAGGGAGAGGACAAGCCCCTGGTGCCCGCGCTCTCCTCCCGGGCACGTCTGTGCTCAGAGCACCCCGACAGCCCCAGTACTGAGGGAGGCGGGCAGGGGGGCAGATGGGCACAGCCAGACGGGACACATGTAATTAGCAGCAGCGTTTCTTTGTGCGGGCAGAATAGACAGCCAAACGACACCGCCCACGGGATGCTTTGGCAAATGTACTACTGCCACTCATTCTCACAAATAATTCAAGGGGCCTTTTGAAAGTGCCTGCAACAGGCAAAGAAAGGCACGGGGGAGAAGAAAAAACAAAGAGAATGACAACTCGGCCTCGAGTTCCAAAGTTCCTTGGACTTGCTCTGGGGACAGTGAAGCCAAACCAACTTGACCACTCTCCGAGCCAAGGTCCAGTTGAGCAGGGCCTGGTGTGGAGGGGCAGGCAGTGGTCCTCACGGGAAGGGCACCGGCTTCGCCCTCAGAGGATGTAAGCGCCAAGACTGCCATGTCCCTTATGCAGCTGTCACATAATGCCTCCCAGCCTTACTTTTCCCGTCTGACCCACAGTCTATCTCCAGACCGGTCTTGAGGCTCAGTGGCCATGGGCCCGTCACCTGGGACTGGCAGCCCCACTCCCCTTTCAGCCTGGCTCCCCATCTCTGTGAGGGGCTGGCTGGGGCAAACTGCTCTCAAAGCTCCCGTCTGCCTCTGCGGTCGTTAAATTGAGGTACCCTGCAGGATGGTAATTTATAAAATCAGACATCTAAGGGTGAAGCAGAGCAGAGTCAGCTGAAGGCAGCAGAGGCAACAAATGACTTCAAGCGCCTAAGTCAAGTCAGGCACCAGCAGCGTGTGGCCTCTGTTTTCTAGGTGCAAATGGGAAAAAGAAAACTTGCTGAGATATCGACCTTTTCTGGGGAATTAAGCATACTAAGGAATTTACCTTCCGAAGGACCCACAAGTAAAGTCTCCAACCATTGCCTCCTGAGGATGCAGAAATGTCTCTCAGCCAGGCATGCCTGCCAGTCCTCCCAGAGACAAAGGCCCGGTCTCAGTCTGCTGGCGTTTCTTCCAGCCGCCAAGGGACTGCGGACCTGATTAAATGCAGCTCTAGAACCTGGACCAACTACGGGTGCTTCTCAAACATGGTCCTTGGGTAACTTGGAAACACCGGAGTGCTCCTTTTCCAACAGATACCTGAGACCTACAGATCAGGAGTCTTCGTTTTAATATTTCCCCAGATGTTGCTGAAACACAGCAAAACTGAGAACCACTACCCTGGGTAAGGAGACGGGGTTCTCTTTCGTTAGTCAAGACACACCTGTGCTTCTTCACGTTGCCTTCAGTTCACGATCCTTGCAGCTGGAGTTACCGGACATTGTGCTCACACCCACACTATGGTTCTCAAACTGTCCACCAAGGCACCCAGGGGTGCAGCAGCAAACTCCCAGGAGTACCAAAGGATATTTTAACTTTTTAAGGGAAGCATGATAATTGACACTGTGGGAACCAGCTCAAGGTAGCTCACCATGTCAACATGACATTGGGCTCCATTCCTTCTCATGAAGTCACATCTGTGCGAAGCTGGGCTCCTAGTGGTTGCTGTGATTAAAAGAAGGTACTACGTGAAAGTCAGTATGGAACAGGAAACAAATGGTGGCGTCATCCCATTCTAAGATCTGCGGAGCTGTGTGGTACCTGCAGGCACACACATCCCATTAGGAATTGTGCTTAAGAATGAAATAAAAATGCTCTTATTTCAATTTATGTATGTTATTTTCTCAAGCACTTATTAGATTGTTTGGAAAGAACTACTTAAATTAAACGGAACTGTTAAGTTTTTGGTTTTGATGTTTTGATATGAGGACACCATGAAAAATTTAACAAAATGCTAAGGGATTTGTGAACTGAGAGAGTTCAGGAACCTCTGGACTCATGGCAAAGTTGACATAAGGAATATTGTTTCCAGCTCAGAGGCGAAGGAAATACAAGCTACATGATAGAATGATAAACCAAATCCAGAATGCAGGGCATTTTACACTATACTTGGCTGGGTCCCTTCAAAAAGTCAATGTCATTAAATAAAAAATAAAAAAACTGGGTGACTTAAGAGTCATAAAAATGCATGGTCTTGAATTGGATCCAGCTTTGAAAGAAGAATGTTTTGAAGTCAACTGGGAAATGTGGGTATCAAGTAGGAATTAGATGATATTGGGAATAACTTAATTTTACTAGATGTAATTTTACTATTGTAAATTTAGTCTTTGCTATGGTTATTTTACTGTTATAGTTAAAACTGTTATTTTCCTATTACTTCAGTGTAATAAGAGTCCTTATTTTAGGAGCAAAGCATCATGGGGTGTAGACAAATGTGGACATTCACTGAGCTGCACTGAAGATATGCATACTTTCCTGAATATTAGTTACAGCTCAGTTGAAAAAAAATCGTTCCCCCTTCCCCCAAGAGCCGGGGAGGAAAGAGTGAAATTTGAACCTCCTATCTTGAAAGCCTCTGAAATGATAACTACATTTCAGAAAGAACACCCCAAAAAGAGAAGGCAAAAGATGAGGATTTAGAGATAGGCTTTTAAAAGTCAGAGAGGGAAAAGGGAGAAGTTTAATTTCAACCATTTTAAACCTTTAAGCCTCTCTACATACTGCCAGTCATCTCAATCTCTTTGTTAATATAATTTTATTTTATATTTTATAAGGAATATTGTTTACTATACGAAGTCCCCACCATTCTTCAATAATCTTGCATCAAAACATTGTTTCCAAGCATTAAAAATATATATAGCAAGGATTTTTAATAAATGGATGAAATGAACTAAACAGTCTCCCACTGAAGGCCCTGTGGAATATCTGGGGTCTTCCCAGAAGGCAACAAACTGGCACGCAGGGCCAGCACAGGCCAAGATAGGGAGGGGGTAGGAGCCAGTGAAAAGGGGTAGGCGAAAGAAACCCTCAGTGCAAGTCCAGGAAGTGCCTCGAAACCTCCTCTACCCACCTGAGCAGCCAGGGAACTGTGGGGGCTAGAAAGGGTGGGAACAGCTGCTCACAGACGTGCCCCCCGCCCCTCCTGCCCAGTCCCAGCCTCTGCTCCATCACACCTGGAAGTCAGGGTGGAGGCTGTGGCCACCTGGCACAGACTTTGCAGTCCCAGGGCCTGAGCTCTGGGAAACACGTGAGAATAAAGAACTGTTATCATTGACCTGGGGAGGGGGCACTGCAGGGCACCTCTCTGGGGGTCCAACCAGGGCCTAGGAGGGTCCTCTTGGCTGCAGGGATGCCCCCCCACCGCCTCCCCACTGGGAGCCGAGCTGCTTCTTTCCTCCATGGCTCACTAGCTCTCCCGTGAGCATGAGCCGGGAACTTTGGGAAGGCTGTCCTCTTCCCCAGAGCTCCCTCCACTCTGAGGAGCTTCAGGACGCCCTGACATCCTAGAGCCTACATGTGTGGCTCTTTCCTGGGAAACTATCATTTTTTGCATATCAAGGGAATGGATACCAGAAGCTGCTTTGGAAAACTTGTATCTTCCTGCGAAGAACAGGTAAACCTTGCTGTCTTCTCACGACTTTGCCTTGGAGTCAAGTGCAACCCCCTCTACTCCACTGAGAATGTTCCTTCCAATGCCCACGGGGACCGGAGGCCACCCAGGGACCCTCAGACTTCTCTGCCTTTGGCTTCAGGTTAGACAGGGCACCACCTTCCGGCCTCTGGGGCGCCCACCACCTGGGTCTCCCGCGCACCTCCCTGGCTGCCCCTCAGCACTTCATCCTCTGGGCCCCCACGTAGGGGTGCACCCCAAGGCTGTCACCCTCACCTTCTCTGAGAACCTCCCCACTTTCGAGAAGTGAGCCGTCCCAGCAACATTCAAATCCAGACCTGGAGGCTCTTCCTGCGGCCACACAAACATCTTGGGGGTCGTTGCAAGGAAGTGGGGGGTTTGGGGGAGCAGGAGGAAGATGGAAGGTGTGAGGGAGGAGGGAGTGACACGAGCCCCAGCCCAGGAGTCAGGAATCTGCTGCTCCTTCCCTGTATGGCCTTGGACACACCACATGATCACTCTGGGGCTCAGTGGCCCTGTAATAATAACTAATATTTATTAACCCCTGTGGACCAGGCACCGTGCTCAGCACATGACACCTGCTACCTCTTCTAACCTCAGGTAGGGACCAGTATTATCCCCATCTAATAGGGGAGAGGACTTAGGCATAGAGAGAAAGTCACCCGTCCAAGATCAGACAGCTAGTAAGTGGTAGAGCTGGGTTAGAATTTAAACAAACTCCGTGACATGATCTGAACTGAAAGTCTTACGCTAACCAATAGTAAAACAGTAATAATAATAATAGCATAATAAAAGAATGTTGATAATTGAGAGGTTCTTCCACTGCTGAGACTTTGTGGAAACCTGCACATTTAGTAAAGGTGGCTCCACATTTTCATGCCACCATGGTGAGTGACCTCACCGTTGAGGAAAATGCTAAGAAAGACTGGCCTGGATGGACAAGGGACATCCCTCCTGGGAGATCAGGCTCTCACCTCTGCCCCCAGGCAGCCTCTGCAAACACGGGCATTGACAGCGCTGCCCGCGGCCCCGAGTTTCTTACCAGGGCAGGCAGGATGACTTGTGGACCAAAAGCCACATACTTGCAAAGACATCCTTCTTCTGGAGAATGACGAGCTGCACATTCTTTTCCTGGGAAACATGTCTACCAAGCAGACGTCTGTTACTCCTGGGCGATCTATGTGCTCTAACAGTTTAAAAAACTGAGTTTAAATGCTTAACTAGGAAGAAAACAGCTGTCTCGTACTGCAAAGCAGCATGTAAACTGTGCTGGAATTAGCACGAGGGTAGCATTTATCTTGAAACTGAACTGTTTAAAGGAGCACTTGGCTCGGCCTGCCTGGCTGGGCCGACCCTGCAGCCTGGCCTGCGGAGGGAAAGGAAGAAGGGGTGGAGCGTGGCTGGAGGCAGAAGCCAGCCCCAGAGCATTCCCAAAGCCTAAAGCAACTAAAGGAAAAGCCTAGTAAAAATATATATATACATATAACAGTATAAAATAAATATACATGAGTCCACACTGACTTAAACGAATAAACACATAAATGGAGAAAAGAGAAAAATCTTCCTTACAGAAGAATTGCAGATAACTGAAATCTATTCTCCCCCTCTAGGAACTGAAGCTTTTGCCCTCACTCCCTTTGCATCCTTGGGCAGGATTGAGTGACTTGCTTCCAAATAATAGAGGCAGGGAAGGGGAAGAAAACTGCAACTGTAAGTGGAAGAGCCAGCAAACACTGCCATGGCCAGGGCGTCATGGTGATGTCACATGCCCCAGTATGACCTGATGGGAAAGGACCTCGCCTTGCACATTTTCCCAAACCCCATGACCCCGGCCTACTCATGAGAAGAACATCAGACACCCCAAATAGAGGGACAGTCCAGAAACTACCTGAGCAATACCTGGGACCGCCAAGGTCATAAAAAACAAGGAAAGGTGGAAACTGCCACAGGCCAGAGGAGGCGGTGGAGACATGCTCACTAAATGTGGGGTCTTGGCTGGGACCCTGGAACAGAAAGAGGACACTAAGTGAAACCTGGGTAAGGTCTGCAGTGTGGTTAAAAGTAGTTTTGACAAACGAGCCACAGTAATGTAAGCTGTTGACAGTAAACTGGGGACTCTGTACTCTCTGCAACTTTTCTGTAAATCTAAAGTTATTCTAAAATTAAAAGTTTATTTTAAAAAAAGAAAAAGAGCTGGGTGGCAGCCTTCTTCCCCAAATAATCACTTTCTAGCTATAATAACCAAAACTCTGCCAGGGCTGAAATTTGGCCCAGCCTGGTGGTAGGAAAAGGATCAAAAGACGGGTTCTAATTCACGGAGACAGAGACTAGATTGGAGCTTACCAGGGACTGGAAGTCGGGGCATGGGGAGTTATTGCTTAATGGGTACAGTGTCTGGGATGAGAAAGTTTCAGTAATGGATCGTGGTGACAGTAACACAATGTTGCAAATGTCTTTACTGCCACTGAGTTGTACACTTAAAAAGCAGTTAAAATGACAACATTTATCTTATATATATGTTGCCACAATAAAAAAATAATTATTAAAATTTTCAAAAAAGATCCAGGTCTATACAGTCAACTGGTTTTTGACAAACCTACCAAGCCCACGCTAAT
>JAKSZT010054544.1:3123995-3273132 GCA_026826555.1 Tolypeutes matacus
CCCCCCCCCCCCCCCCCCCCCCCCCCCCCCCCCCCCCCCCCCCCACTGCAAACTTCAAAGCTTTTTTTGTCTTTAGGTAAGATTGGCCATTGTGCAAAACTTACTGGTCAAGCAGTTAATCAAATACATCCATCCCATCGAATGGGAGGTACACTTCAGTCCTTGCAAATAACAAAGCAATGATAAACCCTGCACGGACCTGAGAGTGAGTTCCCGTGCTTCCTAAAGCTCCCCTGGCTTTTTGTTGTGCGGGGGGGCGGGATCATGTGTTATAAATTCTTGAAGCTCTTTTCGCTGCAGTTTGGGCATCGGGTGGCTCTTCTTCCTCTTCCTCAGTTCTCTTGTGCTTTAAAAACAAGTCGGACTTTAAGAAGCGGCTGTAGCTGTCATACTTCATGAGATTGAAGATCTAAGGAGGAAAAGAAAAACCATCTGAAGACTGCAGCTACTCCAGGCCACAAATCATTCTATCAGATCTTTATTAGAGACCCACCGTGTGCCAGCGAATACAGACATGCACAAAACCCAGCAGAGAGAGCTAAAGGAAGCCATGTGCTAGACAAAGCAGATGTCCTGGAGGTTTCTGGTCAATATTCACAAAGAATATACAGCTTAGAAGGTCACACAAACGTATCTTTATTTTCCACTGAAGTATAGACTCAACAACACTGATTCATACCTTTTATCAAGAGGTCCTTTAAGAACCTCTGCTTTACTTGGACAGTTAATAAAGGTATGTATTTCTCCAAGTGCTTGAGATAGCAGAATAGAAACCATGGGGTAGAGACAGTGCAGCGAAAGGGTCACTTTTACGTCAGATGCCACCACTATCTTTAAGGCTCCTAGTAAGCCTGGCATCTCAGATTTCAAACAAATCTATTATTATGCTAAGAAATAAAATGAGGTTCATTCAATGCAGGGCAGGAGAGTAAACCTACAATCTTAGCAAGGAGAGGCTTCAGGAACAGCCCCTAATTTTAAAAAGCAGCAGTCAGCTACAGAATGCAAACGCACACGCAAATATCTGTGGAGGACCCCTGAGCAAGCTTAAACCCACCGCTTAGAGGGCTGCCACCTTCCGTCCCCAAAAGATGGTCCCCGGTCCTCCACTGGACTGATCTCGCCTACTGTACTAGCTGCCCGTGGCTGCTAGAACAAAGCACCACACACTGGGTGGCTTAAGCAACAGAATGGATTCCCGCGCGGGTCTAGAGGCCAGAGGTCTGAAATTAAGGTGTCGGCAGGGCTAGCTCCCTCCGAAGGCTCTAGTGGAGACTTCCTGGCCTCTTCAGCCTCTGGTGGCTCCCGGTGGCCCTTGCCGCATGGCTCCAGTCTCTGCCTCCATCTCCACGTGGCCTTCTCTTTGTGCCCTGTGTCTCCCCTTCTTGCCAGGATGCTGGTCAGTGGGCATAGGGCCCATCCTGATCCCTATGACCTCATCTTAGCTTAACCCCATCTACAAAGCTCGTGTTCCCAAATGAGGTCACATTCTGGGTTTGGGTAGACACGAGTTTGGGGAAATGCTATTCAACCCTCTGCACCTACCCTCACCCCACATCCTTCCCCAGCCCCCTGTTCTGCAAACAGAGTGGGGAGAGGAGAAGAGAAGAGGAAAATATTTTCCAGCAGACAAGGGGTATAATCTCTTTTGAGAAATCTCTCACCATTCGTCTCTCTTGCCTTTGGACATTTCAATTTAACTTTCAGAACATTCTGTTGACTGAAAATTCACGGCATACACTCTGGTGCCTTCACTCACTGTACTAACATGGGCTCAACAAGATGGAAAGTTCCGGAGCTGTCTAGAATGTTACTCACTGCCAGGTGTGGTCATCAAGTGGATGGTAAAACCCTGACACCTTTTAAGCATGCCCTCCAACACACACACACAAACCATTTCGTAAATTAAATATCTGATGGGCGCTAAGGACCCTGAACATCTGCTTGGGGGATGGCAGGTGCCCCAGGAGAGAACCTTCGGCCTTTACACCTTCATTTCCCCAAGATGGCATCAGCCGTAGGAATGCCAAAGTCATTTTGCTATAAACAGAGTCCACAGCCTAGGGAAAGACTTGGGATTTTTGGTTTTCCTTAAATGAGTATAACTACTGCCTGCCCTTCTCCTAGTGCTTTTCCAATATTGCCCAAAATCCCCACTTGCTCAGAGAGATCATGTCCCTTAAGCCCCCATCCATGCTTCTCCATAGCATTTATCTATTTTGTAGCAATTCTAGATGTGATTATCATTTGCCAAGGTTTGGAGAAATTATTTTTTTAAAAAGTCCCAGAAAATTCAAAATTCATAAGCCGGGGAAGAGGCGGGTGAGGAATGCCATTATCCTATGGCACCCCCTTCTTAACCCTGCCCCCCACAAATGGGTGAAGCATCCTTCACCAATTGCATTATTCAGCCCTCCCAGGCCCCAGAGCCCCCAAAGGGAAGTTTCAGGTGCCCACCTAGCTCAAAGTCTGGAACGGATGCTCAAAGTGTGGCGATGACACCAGCTTCCTGAGTGACCCCCCGCCCTGGCACCCAGTCCACACCCCCTCCCGCACCCAGACTCACAGCAGATGGAACCCACCTGCCTAAGCAGGATGCGCTGCGGCCCAGTGTCTCGTCTGAGCTCTTGGCGTGTGGGAACCGAACATCCTGTTTGCCGGTCTGGCTCTAAGACATCAAAGGAGAGAAGAAAGAGGCGCAACTGGAGCCCCCACCCCCACCCCGGGGCTGGAGGTGGCGGGGAGGAGGGGGAAGGGGCTGCTCCAGCTGAAAGGCTGGAACTTGACTGGAACAAGCTGGGCCAGCTCAGAGGGGAGGGGGCCGCTAACTGTGTTTTAACAAGGGCCTAAGGGCCCCTCCCTGCCACCGCCAAGTGTGGAAAGCCTGGAGAGGGGGCCTGAGTCCCTCAGGCAGGGACCTGAGGAAGGAGGAGGCTCCCAATGGCCTCGTCTTCCCAGGCTCCGAGCTGCCTGCTGGCTCCACATGGGGTCCTCTCATCACAGAGCCCCTCACGGATGATGCTCAGCAAAGACGGTTTAAAAAATGGAGACCGCCTCCAATCTCTTGCACAGCTTCTGACCACTGCCTTGTTATCAGGGTCAGTAAATGTTTATGGGTGAGAGTGAGTAGGAACCGCCTAATGGGCACCCCGAAGGTGGGAGCAACGCTGCCGCAAGCTCCTTCCAGTGGACACCTACGGAGCGCCAGGCTCCTACTAAGCATTCTCTCATTTGTGCGTGTGTGTGCTTATGGGTAAAAGTGGGAAAGAAACATCCCCAAAAGTGCCCCCTGAATTCATGTCCACCCAGGACCTCAGGATGTGACCTTATTTGGAAATAAGGTTAGTTAAGGATCCAGAAGTGGGATCACCCTGGATTTAAGGTGGGTCCTAAGTGGTGACCTCAGAAGAGGAGAGGACACCTGGAGAGACAGTGAGGGACGACGGCCACGTGCAGACCAAGGTGGAAACTGAGTGATGCGGCTACAAGCCCAGGATGCCAAGGATGACCGGGAGCCCCCAAAGCTAGGAAGGATCCCCGCCCCGCTAGGGTCTTCAGAGGGAGCATGAGACCCCTGGACTTTGGACTCCCAGACTCCAGAACTGTGAGAGAACAAATTCCAGTGCGTGGTCATTTGTTCCAACAGCTCCAGGAAGCAAACACGGTCAGCTCACTGGGTTCATCTCACGCCTACACAAGCACAGAGCAGGAGCTGGTCCTAGGGATCCCAGATGGTTCCACACACCCAGACTCCTCAAGCTGCTTTCAGGGAAGAGAAAGTCGAAAGTGGAGACAAATCTGGGGTGGCAGGGGCAGGAAGCATCAGAGCAAAGCTAAAAGCAGATGGTCAATTCAGGAGACAGGCGGCCAGTGGAGTAGAAAATCAAGCTGGCAGCTAAGTTGTATTCGGAACCCTTTTTTTTTTTTTTTTTTTTTTTGGCCAAGGCAGCTGTGGCTCAGCAGGGTTTCGGGTGAGCTGCATGCCTGGAGGGTAAACTAACTGTTTAGCCTTGGCATCCAATCCTGCAGACAGCTGGCGGCAGGACTCTGGGTGAAAAGTGAGAAGGAAGCCTTCCAGTGGGTGAGCAACTATGCAGGAGGGCCGGTCCTCACGACTACCCTCCCTCTGCAAAGCCCAGGTGGTGACTGATTGGAATTTTCCTTTTTGCAAGGGGAAATGTCCAACTGCAGGCTTCAATTGTGCAGAAGCTGATGCTTCAGAAAGGACTCCCTCACTCAAGCAGGCACCTCCCTGTAAGGAATGAGGAGCTTCGCTTGCCTTGAAGGCCCCTCAGTGAACATTTTATCACTGTCTCCATGAACTGCTTTTCCATTCTAATAAATATTTTAATACTTCTGCCAAGACAAGTACATCTAGAGACCCAAACTAAACACCGCATCCTCCTTTCCTTTCAAAACTCTCTGCCAGGCTATTTCAACAGGGTGCAAGGAAAAAAAAATCCTTTAATGCAACAGAAAGTTTTATTAATATGATTTCATATTTGCTTCAAGAAGTCAGTTCAGTTTTTACATGAAATTGCTGAAAGGCGGTGGCAAGCACTGCTATCTCTGAACTACAGCTCTGCGTAGACTATACATAAGTGGGAAGAAAGCAAGTTCCTCTCCCTCGAAGCATCACCGGGAAGATGATGACAGAATCGGCTGGGCCCCAGGGAGGCTCTTGGGACAAGGCAGGGTTGTTCCCAGCCCAGAGATGAAGGACCCTCTTCTGATGTGGGAACGAGGAGCACCCAGAAGGTCTGCGGGCAGGCTGGAAGGGCACAGGGCGGAAGACAGAGCTTCTGAGGCAGCCTTGCCCCCAAGTGCCAAGCAGGGCACACGGGGGGCTCTGCCCCCACCCATGACGGCGCTGCTGCTTCCTGGACAGGACCGCCAGAGATGGGTGACGGGCCAGGAGAGGGATCAGCACTCCAGAAAGATGCTGGACACGGGCTGGGGCAAAATCCGCCCCCCAGGCCCCGATCCGGGCCAACATGTATACGCAGCCATCCCTGCACCTTTTTTCCTGGAGTCTACAATCCTGAATCCAAAGCCCAAAGGACATGTTTTCTTCCTGGAGCGAAGGCATTTTATTTTTGCTTTTGCCACCAGGAGGAGAGTAAGTGTTGTTCTGGTGCCTACCCTGCCTCTCCAATTCCTCTTTTAGTTGTTTTTTTTTTTTTTTAATCTCAAAGTATTTCAAATACGGCCTTCACACCCCTCCACTCATAAAGCAAATGGCTGTGGTAGACCTGGGGAGCTGCCTTTCCTTCCATTTGAACTAAACACCGTGACCTGCCCTTGCTGGCTTCGCACGCTGGGCAAATGCCAATTTCTGGACTGGGCTTGATCTTTAGGAACTAATGTTAGCTGGCACCCCAAGGCTGAAACATCCAGAACGCCAGGCTCCCGCCTTCTCACCGCAGGCCAGGAGAGGGAACCTTGATCTCATTCAGGTCAATGTCCCGTTTGGAGAAATGAGGGGCTCGGGGAGGGATGGACCCCTGCATGACCTCTAGAGACGAGGCAGCCTCTCCCCCACCCGGGTCCTCACCAGCTGGTCCAACCCTTCTTATTTGTGTCTAAAAGGAAGTGTTTCTCACATCCTGGGTTCTGGGGAAACTCAAAGAAACTAAGCTGCTAAAAAAGGCTCCAATTCATGGTTCTCTTCTCAGTTGAGAATGTGGCTGGGAGTGCTGACGGCTCACTGCAGTCTTTTTTCTCTCGGCGTCTGGAGGTTGAGGACTTCCTTTTCAGTGGAGAAGGCCACCTCCACTCTGCCTTCCTCAGATTAGGCTTTAGCACCAACCCCGAAGTCCAGGTGGCGGTTTCTCAGCAGCACGCGGGCTCCTGCTTTTGAGGGCAGGCTTTGGGACCCCTAAAATCTATAGAAGGGTGAGCACCCCACTTCCCCTCAAACCTGTGGCCTTCTTTCACGGGGCTGGGAAAGTAATTCTCTAAAGTTAAAGTTGCCTTTTGTGGATGATCTTTGTGAGGTTTTTTGTTTTTTTGTTTTTTTAAGGAGGTACTGGGGATTAAACCCAGGACCCTGTATGTGGGAAGCAGGTGCTCAACCACCGAGCTACATCTGCTCCCTTGTGGATGCTCTTGACCTTTCTATCTTCACAAATCTCTTTGCTGTTCCAGGAGAATTCAAACCAGGGCCTTTAGGGCAGAAAAGTTTGTGAATTGGTGCTGAGAAACTGTGGGATCAGATCTCTGCCTTAAATCTTTGACATGGCACAAACTCAAGTTCCTGAGGAGATTTCAAAGTGCGCTACTCTTAAATGCTATCAGAGAAGGGTCTGGAAGGAGAGACGCCATGATATAGTTACCACTGGGAATGAGAGGAAAGAGGTGAGGCCTGGAAGAGTTTATCTTCAAATCCTCCCGAGTTACTTAATTTTCTTTTCTTCATCTTTACAATGAACATGTACTAACTTAACACTTAAAATTCATTTTAAAAATGAATTCATCCAGAATCCTGAGTGGCACAGGATGATCTGTGCATATTCTCACGGCCGGTACTGGCTTGGCGGTTCTACGCCGGCCTTCCTCCGTGGTTCACAGGACACGTATGTGCAGCCACCAAGCTGGCAAGGCCAGTGCAGACGAACACTGAAATTTCTTTTTTTTTTTTTAAAGATTTTATTTATTTATTCATTTATCCCCCCCCCTGCTGCTTGTGCTCGCTGGGTCAGCCAACCACGCCGCGCGGGCGGGCTTGCCCTCACCAGGAGGCCCCAGGAACCGAACCCGGGGCCTCCCACATGGTAAACGGGAGCCCCACTGATTGAGCCACAGCCGCCTCCCTGAAATTTCTTTCCAAAGAAAACCAAGTTAGGCACGCTGTGACTAGTTGATCCCTTCACATTATGGCTGACTCCTTTTAAAAACTTATTCAGTTTTACAAATATATATATTTAGGCAAGAGAGTAAAGAATTTATTAAAAAAAGAAAAATGAAAATTAGAAAAGTACACAACCTGAGACATGGGTGCAGGGCATGCTACAGGGTGAGATGTACACAGGGGGGCCCAGGTTAAGCCTTTTAAGGCCTTTCCTCCTCCCCTTTCCTAATGCTGGGGAGGGGCCCCAGCTGTTTGCTGTCATGATTGGTTGCTCCACCTGTTTGCTCTCAAGGGGCCAATGGACAAATATTTTTAAATAGCTTTCTCTGTGGAGATATAATCCACATACCATTCGATTCACCATGGAAAGTGCAGTTCAGTGGCTGTTATTATGTTCACAGATACACACAGCAATCACCATGGTCAACTTTTCGTGACCTCAAGAAGTAACACCTTTAGTTATCACCTCCTGCTGTGGGTTGAATTGTATCACCTCAAAAGATACTTTTGAGTCTGAACCCCACGTCCTATGAAGGTGAACCCAATGGAAATAGGGTCTTTGAAGATGTGATTAGTCAAGATGAGGTCAAACTGGATTGGGGTGTTCTCATAAGAACACAAGAGATGGAAGTGATTCAGCTGCAAGCCCAGGGCTGCCCAGGGACTGCCGGTAAAGCCAGATGCCAAGAAGGGGCAAGGGAGGAATCTCCCCTACAGGTTCAGAGGGAGCACGGCCTCAACACCATGATTTTGGACTTCTGGCCTCCAGAATGCGAAACAATGAATTTCTGCGGTTTGAAGCCACCCAGTTTGTGGAAACTCAGACACTCCCCTATCCCCCAACCCTGCCCCATGTCTAAGCAACTACTTTCTGTCTCTACAGATTCTCCTATTCTCGACTTTCGTATGAGTGGAATCATATGTATGTGGGCTTTTGTGGCTGGTCTCTTTCACTTAGCATCATGCTTTCAAGGTTGGTCCAGGGAAGCGGCTGTGGCTCAATCAGTAGGGCTCCCGTTTACCATATGGGAGGCCCCGGGTTCGGTTCCCGGGGCCTCCTGGTGAAGGCAGGCCCGCCCGCACGGCGTGGTTAGCTGACCCAGCGAGCACAGGCAGCAAGGGGGGGATAAATGAATAAATAAATAAAATCTTTAAAAAAAAAGGTTGGTCCACATTGTAGCAGGCATCAGTGCTTCATTCCTTTTTACTGCTGTGGTTGAATCCTAGAGCCTGAGTAACCGATGGAAATGCTCCAGAACCAACCAGGGCTGGGGGTGAAGGGGAGCATGACAAAGAAGGTGAGATGAATGTCGAAAAGGGGAAGAATGTGAGCGCTTTGGTCCTAAATGCCAAAGACAATAACTCAATTGCCTGCATCCAGGAAAAGGAAATGGCAGCACAGACGAGAAGCTGAGCAGGAAAACGAGAACTCAAAGGTGGGAAAGCTGCATTTCCAAGAACTACTGTTTTGTGTGGAGGACTGTTCTTGGGGGGCCAGTGGCCAGGTGGGAATAGTCCGGATGAATCAGATGCTCTGGGCCCAAGTCCCGCTTCCAGCTATCCCAGCTACACAGCCTTGGGCTGGTCGCTTTGCCTTCCCACACTAGTGAATATTCTCTTTTGTAAACTGAAGTGACAGGTCCCACCTTCCCCATGACTACTTGGGGGTCAAATCAGATGCACACACAAAAGCACCATGCAAACCGTGAAGCAGTTGACTCTTAGTGTTTTCCCGGCATTCACTATGGAGAAAACTGGCATATATGTCACTTGCTGCTATTTTGGTGGGAACTTGAGGCTTAGAGAGGGTAAGATGTGAGCTCTGACATGTTTTTGGAAGGGCAGTCGAATTAAGCCGGGGTTTCTCAATCTCAGCACTACTGACATTTTGGGCTGGATAGTTCTCTGCTGTGGCCTGTCCTGTGCCATGCAGGATGTTTAGCAGCATTCCTGGCCTCTGCCCACCAGATGCCAGTAGCCCAAGCCCCCCACCCAGTTCCCTGTTGTGAGAAACAAAAGTATCTCCAGATGTTGCCAAATGTCCCCTGGAGGGCAAAATCACCCCCGGGTGAGAACCACTGCACTAAGCTGAAGTTTGTGTTCATAAGTCACATTCTAAAGGACAGGAACGGCTCACCAGTCACAGAGGCTGGCAGTGCACTGCACATCACAGACGTGGCCTCATTCACCCTCACGACTGCCTTATCATAACCCCCATTTCACAGATGGGGAAACTGAGGCACAGGAAGAGGCTGCATCTAGACCAAGGTCTCACAGCTTCTAAAGTCAAAGAAGGGGGGAAAAGTCATCAGGGAGTGACTCTAACACCGGGGCACTGAAGGCTGCTCTGCAGCGTAGCTCAGAGAGGCAGCAGGGGGCTTGCCAAAAGCCCTGGGTTACAGGTGAGGACACGGAAGCCACACCAAGAAACAGGACCCACCTGGGGTCAGGTGGAGGCAGGACTGGAACACGGGCTCCCACCTTCCCCTCGTGGCTCACGCGCTAACCCTGCATAGAGTGACAATGACAGTGAATCAAGCTAGGCTTCCAGGACGTGATGATGTGGATGGGCTGAGGGTGTCCAAAGTCAAGTCAGGCCACGTGGGACAAGTGATCAGCCACGGTCAGGAGCCCAAGGGCTTGCAGCTGACTTTCTAGTAACGGAGAAGGCTCTGCCTCGAGGCATCCACGTTCTCCTGCCCAGCTGCTAAGGGACAGGCACAGCCAGAGCTGGAAATCAGAGGCAAGCTGCCCAGCCTTCAAGAGAACCAAACCTTCTTAGCCTGACTGGCACAGTCTATAAAGACCCACTGTGCAAAATCACTGAAATTAAACTCTTCAACACAGCTTCAGGGCCTGAGCCTGGCCAGCCCCTCCCACCTTAGCGCCCATCCACGCCCCCCATCACCCACTACACTCCAGCTATACTGACCTTTCTAGTGTTGGCACACAGCCAGCCAATTCCTGCCTCAGGGCCTTTGAACTTGCCTCTCCTTGGAAGGGTCTGCCCCAGGTCTTTCTCCTAGCTGCTAGTTATTCAGGTCTTGGTCACCTCTTCAGGGAGCCCTCCCTGATTACCAGATACAAAGCAGCCCCTTCCAGCCACTCTTAGCCCATCACCCTGTGGTATTTCCTTCTTAGATTTACCATTCTCTGAGGTGATCTGTTCATTATTTGTCTCCACCAACAGGGATGGAAGCTCCACAGGCATGTTCCTCTCTGCACCCCCAAGTCCCTAATACTGTTCCTGGTACACAGCAGGTATAAAGGAATGAATGAGAGAAGAAACAGGCAAGCTAGCCAATCAACCAGAATTGAACTAGACCTCCCAGGAGTGGATTTTTAATGGAAGAAAAGAGGCTGCAAGGAATTGCGATTCCACAAAGTAACCGAGTCTTTGTAAGGTTTCCTTCCTCCCTGCTCCCCACAACCTAAATGTGCCTATCCACAGCCGCTGACTCCAAGCTAAAGTACCAAAGAGATGGCCATAGGCCCCCCCCAGCCCTCCACCCCCCCACCTCCCCTGCCTTCACAATCCATATTTTTGATCAAAGGCTTATTAAAATGTATAAAGCACTCTTCACGTAATATGCTGTGACTTAACATTTGCCTGATCAGGTTGCCGATCCGCAGCACAGCACGCAGCGTGGGGCTGTGGGCTCCCGCCTCGGCAGTTCCGGGTTACTGTGCTGAGGTTTTGTGTGCATCACTTTTCTGCCTGCCCTGGCTGCTGGTTCCCACTTCTTGCCGCCCATCCCTCTACACCTTCTAATAGCACTAAGAGCACTCTGCTCGACGCCTTCTCATCTGCCGTGAACTGAAAATGCAGAACGTGTTATAACTGTGTGTAAACCAAGAACCAACAGGCTCTGAATGAGGACCCAGGGAGCTCTTGTTTAAATAAGAGGCTCGCATGTTGGGTCATCTCGCTGGATGTTCAGGATTTTCCAGGTCCATCTGGGTCTACAGAGTTGAGGCTGCCCTATCCACACTCTCCAGAGCAGCAGGATGCTCATGCCGCCGTAAGGAGCTGGGGACTGTTGGAAGCTGTCCTGGTGAGCAGGTGTTGAAAGCCCAGAAAGCTGACGGCTCAGGCAGCTACACGGTAAAAGCCTCGGCAAAGCCAAAGCACCGAGGAGACTTAGAAGTTATGTGAAATCCTGTGGTTCTACTCATGCTCCCCTCGGCTTCCATCTCCTCCACTCAGGAAAACAGGGCTTGCACGGGGGACTATAGGGACCGAAGAGAACTGCACACAGCCCCGAGCAGACACAGGACAGTCACCAGCGAGGCCCCTCAGGGGCAGCTTCCAGAAGCCACAGCAGAACCCAGAGGCTCTACACAGACTTGCTACACATCAGCTCAGATTGCAAATACCATCAGCTCAGATTCCAATTGTTTTCACCCAATTATGTCTCCATAGGATTGTTAGTGTCTTTCTCCCTCTCAAGTAACTGAATTTTAACAACAGGCATAAAAGTACTTTTTATATTAAATAGTTTGAGCTACATTATACCACATTGATAATATGTGCGTATGTTTATGTATATTTTTTTTAAAAAAGGATGGCAAGTATAGATACCAAATGTTATTTGGTGCTTATATCCAGGTGTGGATTATGAGCAATTTTTTCCCCCTCTCTGTTTTGTTGGGTTTTTTTTTTTTTTTTTTTTTCCCAGAGAAGTTATAGGTTTACAAAAAATCATGCATAAAACACAGGGTTCCTATTATTTTGTTTTCCCCTTTTTCTGTTGCACTTTTGTATGACTTTTATAATTAGATAGATAAAAGTTGTTTTAAAATTTATTTTGTTTGGCAATTTAAAAAAATTCCTCTGTCCTTTGTGCTTCCTCTTTTTGGTACCAGCTAAATCTCCCAATGTATGAATCCAGAGGTCCAGCTCCATTCTGAGATGCTCAGCAGGTCTAACCACATGAGATCTGGATTCTTGGGAGCCAGCTGTCCCACCACACTGAGCGAATCAGCCTGATTCCTCGCTGCCTTGACTGCTTCTGTAGACACGGGAAATGGAGTTGCTTGTACTTACATGGCATTTCCAATCTCTCTGCTCCACCTATCCACATGGGGTTTTGAGAAACAGGAGCTCGAGAGGCAGTAAGCGTAGAAGAGAGAGCGTGTTAAGTGTGAACCCTGCCTCAAGCACTTCCTACTACCAGTGTGACTTTGTGCTCACAGACGACTTACTCTCCCTAACCTTGATTTTCTCATCAGCAAAATGAGAGATTAAATGAGATAACACCTGCCAGGTGCGGCATCAGGAACAGAGAGCGGCCACTGAGCAGGCGATGTTGTCGTTTTCATTGCGAACACCTCAAATTGCAGGGGCTTCAGTAAGGGTTCTCGACCTGGGCTGCTCTTTAAAGTGCCCCAGCAAGCTTTTAAAAGATCCTGAGGTCCAAGTGGGGCCAGGGATCGCCATGCAGCTACCGCCACAAGGACTGCCTTTGCACCATACATTCCACTTCCTTTTCAAAACCACACCCATTTGGCTTCCCATTTGGCTCAAAATCACCACCTCCAGGAGGCCTTCAGCAAGAATCCCGTGCTATCTCAAGTTCCTTCAACACTCCTATTTGATTCAGAACTCATATGGAGTTTGCACTGGCCATCAATGGACAATATTCTCAAATTACTTCTTATATTTGTATTTTCTACCTGTAATTCATTTTCTACTTGACAATGAGCAAAGATGAGGCCTCCTGGATGCTGGGACATGCTCCAGGCTCTGTGCAGACACCAGATGGCCCAAAAAGGCAAACCAATGTCTCAGCCAGCGGTTCTCCAAGTGTAACCCCAGAACCCGCAGCATGAGCATCGCCTCAGAGCTTATTAGCACTGCCAAGTCTCAGCCCACCCTGGAGCCACTGAATTTAGTGGTTAACTTTGGGCGTCTGTTTTAACAAGCCCTCCAGGTGACTCTGGGCATGCTCAAGTTTGAGGACTGCCAGATTAAGCGAAAAGCTCGTTTGTACCTGGATGCCAAGCAGAAGGCTGAGATGCCGCTCAACAAGGACAGGGCAGCAGAAGCCTGAAATGTGTGCGTATTTCGTTGGTGTCCGAGTGTGTACATAACATTCTGTAAGACTGGAGCATGATGTGAATAGTGCCATCTGTCAAGGAGGTCTAAAAGATCTCTACAGTGTGGTTTCACCCTTAGCCTATTACGGCTGACCTTCTCAGAAGAACATGTGCTAGAAAATTAAAGTTTACTCTTAGAGTTCCATTTTGAAAACCTGATTTTTCCTGCTTTCTTAAGCGGACAAAGCTGCCAAACCTTATTACCTTTTCCTTATGACTCAGGCATCACATACCACATTACAAGCCAGTTTACAGTAGTGGGCCACCAGAAGCAGGTAGAAGTGTTTGGATATTTGCATGAAAATAGCCCCAGGTTCCCTGCCACTCTGAGTCCTTGTGCTAGCTTCCTAGAATTTTCCTTCTTTCCTTCCTTCCTCCCTCCCTCCCTCCTTCCTTCCTTCCTTCTTCCCTTCCTCCCTTCCTTCCTTCCTTCCTTCCTCCCTCCCTTCCTCTTCTCCTTTTTTATTTTTTATTTTTCTCTCCTTTGTTTCTCTTGCTTGCTTGCTTGCTTTCTAGATTTTTTGGTCTGTCCTACCTTCAGCAGTTATCATGTGTTGCTTCCTCAATGTGGGCTTCTCAAGTATCAAGTAAACCCAGCCTCCTCCCCAAATCTCAGCTGAAAACACAGATAACCCTGCTGGTTCAAATTGTGTGTAGATCAAGAGTAAATAAACCCCGGGGAGACTCCAAGGGTCATATCCTGAGCCCTGGATGGCCGGCCCCTCAGTGTACCTCAGCTTGCCCAGGACAGGGCTGGAGATGGCTCCTAGGCAGTCTAACATTTGGTGTTTCACAGAATTTTTTGAGGCCTGGAATAAATGTAGGTTTCCATATCAAGGTGCAGGCAGGGACGTCAAATTACCTGGTCCTGGAGTTTCTGGAACATCAGAGGGTGCGGTTCGTCCAGGATCTTTTCATTTAGCCGGGACTGCCCCTCAACGTTGACTTGAGACGAGGCTTTACTGGATAGAAAGGTCATGTAGATCTCCTTTGCCTTCTCCTGCAGCTGGAAGGGACACAGGGAGCCTGTTTGTTATCTGTGTGTTAAGCCCCACCCGGCCGGAGCCCAGCTTCCCCTGCAGGCCAAAGGTGCCCAGAAGAATCTGCAGCAAGAGAAGTGGCTGGACCCCTGGACCCCTGCAGCCCTGGGGGCTCCTGCCCCTGCCCCAGCCAAGCTCTGAGACCTTGCCCCCCACCTTCTCTTCTCTTTCATGCCCCCGTGGCCACATCTCCTGTAGCAAAGTCATTGTCCAGGACAACAGAAAGAATTGTTGCCCAGAGTGAGTGTTTGGGACCATCCTGTGAATTCTCCAAGCTAAGGATGCATGGGAAAATTATTCAGCCCTAAAAAGGAATCAGGTGCTGATACATGCCACAACATGGATGAACCAGGAAGACATCATGATAAGTGGGAGAAGCCAGACACCAGAGGCCACACACTGTGTGCTTCCATCTATACAAAACATCCAGAATAGATAAATCCATAGAGACAGAAAGCAGAGTTGAGGTTTCCAGGGCTGGAGGGACGGGGCATGGGGATTGGCAGAGTATCATTCGGGGTGAAGAAGAAGTTCTGGAACTAGACGTTGCTGATGTTGCACAGCATCAGGAATGTACTTAGTGCCACGGAGCTGACACTTTAAAATGGTTAAAATGGTAATTTTTATGTTATGTGCATTTTACCACAAGAAGAGAAACACCAAGTGAAACCACACACACACATCCTTCCCACTTATTAAACACCTGCTATGCTCCAGACACGCTGGGAGCTTCACAGCCACGGCCTCCTTTCCCTCGTCCTCTGCACACCCGGCAAGGTGGACACCCTGACCATCCTTTTCCCGATGAGGACACACTGGCCAGAGGCGAGGTGTGACTGACTCAAGGTGCCTGCGTGGGACAAAGGGCCACTTGGCTCCAAAGTCTTGGGTTTCCACTCAGTTCTACGCGTGTGAGACACGTGATCCTCTCCAGGTCATATGGCTTGTCAGATACAAGCAAAGGAAAGAATACCCGCTGCCCGCCTCAGAGTCCCAGCGTGGTCCTGCTGGGCAGCTCGCATCCTGAGGAGGTACCGGCCGCCCTAAACGTCTCCTAGCAGTTTTAAGAGATAAGTACACACCTGCACTCCTGTCTACTCACATCAACTGTGGCTGGCACAGTGACACTGATGAGAAGGAGCCGGAACTTCACGGTTAAGGGTTTCCTTTGTGTCCCATAGCTGAGGCTGCAGATGCTGGGCTTGGGCCCCCAAGGTCTTCTCCCCGAGTTCTGTTTTCTTTTAGAGGAAGGAGACTTCCTGTGCACTTATCTCGCTGGCAGCTAGGACGGGGGCCGTCTCTCTAAATGTTAGGGTCTAAAGTATGACCTTACTCTGCAGGGGAATCCAGCCGGTAAATGCCTCAGAAGTGCGGCGCCAGAACTATGATTCATGGGGGAGGGAAGGGGGCTTAGCAGGGCCTGGAAGAGGCCACTGCCTCCAGACAGCCCACCCAGGTCTACGCCACAGAGCTTGCTGCAGGAAATCTCAGACTCTGAAGACCTCCGGATTTTATGGAACCTGCCAGAAGACTTTGACAATGGGAACTTGAAAGCAGGAGAAGTGAGGTCCTTTAGGCTTTCTTGGTTCCAGGGACTAATTGACCAAAAAACCCCATGAGGCCCTGGCCCCATCATCTCCTGTCCCCCAAGAAAGAAAACCTCGCTAACACCTGCAGGAAGACCGCCCAGGTGGTGACGATGCCCAACGCCACTGGGTCTGTTCTTCACTGACTATCAAGTAAGCAAGTAATTGCTGCCATACTCAAAGATACAAGCAGCAACTTAAGGTAAATACTGTTACTCCAGGCGACAAGTCCTGGACCATCAGGGACACCCAGATGGGCGGCTCTTTGGAACTGCTCAACTCCCAAAGACCCACCTGCTCTGCGAAGCTGTGAGCCTCGCTCCCACCACTCCCCCCATTCTGTCAGGAAGGAACATTTTTGGAAAACCACTTCCTGTTTTAAAGCTACTTCATAAAAGCAGAAGTTCCACAGGTAAGATGGGCAAACTCCAAGTAGAGCTTTGGAGGCAGGAATCACCTCGAGCCTCCCTTCTCCTTGACCAGTAACATATACGCATGCACACATGTGCATACATATGGGCTCACATGCACACACAGACACACACTTTGACCAGGTGAATCCAGGCTATCTTGGGTGGCTCTGAAAAGGAGAAGTCCAATGAGCAGCTTGAGGCTTAGAGATGGGGGTGGAGAGGAGCAGAGGAGGCCGGTTTCTGGGCAACTGGCATATAGAAGCCTCCAGGTCTCCTGGCCTTACCCTCAGGCCCAGCAGCCGCCTCTCCTAGGGTCCTCTCCTGGGTGTCCTCTCCTGGGAGCAGTAGCGTGGGAAATCCTGAAGCCCCCCATCACCCAGCCCCAGGGCGGCCCACTGTACACCTGCCCCTCCCCACTCCCGGGCTGGATCCAGCCCTGGGGGCGCTTCCAGCAGCAGCTCTCTTATCTCAGCTGGGATAGGAAGCGTGACTGAGAAGGGAAACCCTGAGGCTGTCGACCACAAGCCTGTCACGGGAAAGCCTGGTGTCCAGGCTGAGAACACTCAGCAAAAAAGAAGAACTGGGCCCGTCAAGCTATTTCGGGAGATTTTCCAGAGGTTTGTTAACCCTGTTCTAGCCATTGTCGGGGAGGAACAAAACCCCTACCCACTGGCAACCATCCGGGCCTGTGACCCAGAAGGACTGCTGTCTTTTCTTCTCTGGGTCTGGCAGACTTTCCCGGCCTCGGCCGAGGACTAGAACGTGCACTGTGTCTGATCCTGCGCCAGAAGGTTCTGGAAGAGGTCTTGCCTAGGTCTGTGCAATGACTTTCAGTTCCTGCCATCAACTTGGGAACTGCTGTGGGAACATCTGTGCCCAGATGAGTTCCTCCCAGACACCCCACATGTCTGGGGCCTTTTTTTTTGTCCAGGCAATGAATGCTCTGTAAGCCGCCAATCACTGGACCAGGCTCCCAAATAGTGCGTGCTCGGGAGAAGCAAGTTCACTTGGACATCAGCCCCATAATTGGCTCAGGGCAACAACCAAGGCATCAGCAGTCCGCAGCTTAGAAGAGTGTAGCTTTGTATCTTCAAGGTTCCACTCCTCCCCCAGTAAACATGCTCAAACTTCTCCCACTGGGGAAATAAAATAAACCCTCCTTTGAGTCCACATCTCCCCTGAGCCTCCCCACCCCCCATTTCTTATTGAAACATCTCAAAAGAAAAGTGTGTGTGCGCTTTGTGTCTCCATTTCCTCCCTCCCTTTCACTCCCCAACCCACTCAGTGGAGCTTCCGCCCACCACTCAGCTCAGCCACTCTCACCTGCTCCCCTTCACTCTGACAGAGAGAGAGGTTTTCCTGGACCTCTCTCCAGCACCAGGCCCTGCTCACCACTCCTGCTCTCTTTCTCTTCCCCTCTCCCTCCACTGCAAGGGTGACCCCCAGGATTCGCCATACCTCCCCTTCCTGGCTCCTTTACCCTCTGTGCACTCCTAAATGCTGGAGATCCCGAGTCCTGCCCTCAGCTGGCTGCTCTTCCAGCTCCACGCTCTCCCAAGATTTCAGCCCAGCCCTCTCCCCCATGCTACTGATGCATGAATCCAACTGATTTCTAGAAATGTGCCTCAGACCTCTCAAACATCATATGAAGGAGTAAACCAGACCCCTCCTCACCAGGGGGTCCTGCGTCTCTACTCCAGGAAGATGGAATCCTGGAACCCCTTTTAACAGTCCCCCAACCCCACATCCATCAGTCACAGAGTTCTGCTGCCTTATGTGTCTCCTAAACATCTTCTCCCATCAGCCTGAGCCTCTCCGTTCCTGTCACTCTGCCCAGAGATGGACAGGAGAGAACGCAGAGGAAAAGTAAAGGATATACCTACTAACTTCACTAATATCCGCTCCAGAAAGAGGGTGAGACAAAGAAAATGAGGAAAAGAAAATGTCAAATAAATTATACAAGAATATTTCCAAGAACCGGTTCACTGGTTCAGGAAATGGAAAGCAGATGTTGAAATGACAAAGGACTCATCAGAGAGCAAGGACAAACTTAAGCACCTGCAATGTTTTGTTTTTTCTGGGGGGAGAGGGGTGCCAAGAAGATACCAGCCTGTTTGCCCAGCCACATGCCAGGAACTCGGGGCATCTGGTATCCCAGAAGGAAAGGCTGAGGAGCAGGTGGACCCCAGGACCTTGACCCGCCCCCACCTGAGCAGTCGGATGGCCACCCCTGTCCCCCCAACTCCAGGGACTGGAGTTTTCTCTCGGTAGAAATTGACTCAGGAAGGCTCCAGAACCAAGGCAGGAAGGAAGGCAAGGATGAGATGCCAAAGTGAACACGGGACTTCAGTTAAGTTCTTCATACAGAACCCCCAGAAAACTTCACCCAACCCAGGTCTAGAAGGCCAACAATCAGGCTTGTGAAAACCAAAAAACAAAAGCACAAATAATTCCATAGAAGGAGCCAATGATAAAGTTGAGATCTCCAAAATTTGAAAAGGAGGAACCAAAAGTCAAAGAGATGAAAAACAGGAGGCAAAAAAAAGACAAGATTAATGGCTCTTTCCAAGGGGGCCTGTTGTTGGAAACAAGACTAGAGAAACTGGAAGGAAAAAAGTTGCTTAAAACTTAAAATTTATAATAATAACAATAATATAAGAACATTTTCTAAAACTATAAATTTCCATATTAAAAGGCTCCACAAAGTGTCTACACAATGAGTGAACCCTTCTCCCCATCAAAGTCCATGATTGTACAGTTCTAGAATATTGGTGATGGAAAGAAGATCCTACAATTTTCAGAGAGAAAAAAAGCAAAGCAAAGCAACCGGTGTGCATGTAACACACTGATTCTCCACAAATGTAGAAAACAATGGAATAATGTTTTCAGAATTCCAAGTAAACAGTTTCAACCTGGAATTCTATGCTCCATCAGATTATCAATGAAATGGGGGAATAGGAAAAACATGCTATTTCACTTAACAAGATCTTTAAATGTCTACCTGCCATGTCCCCTTTCTCTAGAAGCTACACCTGACTGTGTTCCACCAAAATGAGGACTGAGTCAGGATAGAAGAAGACTTGGGGGGCCGGGGACGGACACAAAGGAAATGCTTGGATGGGGGCAAAGAAAGTCCTGGATGGCACACGCAGCAGAGCAGGCTGGAGAGCAACCGGGCAGGTGGGAGCAGGCAGCCAGAGGGCTCCAGGAGCATCCCTAGGGGAAAGGGGACTCAGAGATTATCTGAACGGTGTGCTGGAGTGTGTGAAAATAGGGAAAATGGTCCAAGAAGGAAAATGTAACTGTAGCATCCTCTTTGGCTCAGTGGTGAACAATTTATAATTAGTCTTAATGAAACATAGTAGTGAGGGTATAAACTGAACCTCAGCTGTGATAAGAGGAAGACAGTAGACAGCATCTAAAAGTGAGTGCAGGGGAGTGGACGTAGCTCAGTGGTTTGAGCACCTGCCTCCCATGTACGAGGTCCCAGGCTCAATCCCCACTACCTCCTAAAATTTTTTTTAGTAAATAAATAAATAAAAGTGAGTGCTCTGGGTTGAAGAGTGTCTCCCGAAATTCACGTCCACCCAGGACCTCAGAATGTGACCTTCCTTGGAAAACAGGGTCTTTGCAGATGTAATCAAGTTAAGATGAGGTCACATGGATTAGGGTGGGACCTAAATCCATGATGACTGGTGTCCCGATAAGAAGAGATTAAAGAAATTTAGACACAGAGCGAAGCCAGCAAGGTGAAGACGGGGCAGAGATTGGCGATGCACGAGGGAGGAGCGCTGGGGCCAGCAGAGGTGGGAAGAGGTGAGAAAGCTCTTCTAGAGACTTCAGAGGCTGCCCGGTCCTGCCGACACCTTGATCCCCCTTCTGGCCCCCAGAACGCTGAGGGAATAAATTCGTTTCAAGCCACCCAGTTTGTGGTAATTTGTTACAGCAGCCACAGAAAACAAATACAGTGACGAACAAATACACCTTTTGTTTAGAAATGTGATGCTCACCAGCAGGAGACACAGCTAAAGGGCCTCAAGGAGCTGGGACAGGACTCCGAGCTGGAGGGCAGCTCAGCACCGTGGCTCAAACCCCAATTCCGCACGTGCGCGTCTTTACCCCTGAGCACCCTGGGTCTCTGCATGATGATATTAATTCCTACCTCATAGGTCTGTTGAGGATTAAATAAAATACTCCATGTAAAAGCACTGAGAATGGTGCCTGGGACAAAATGAGCCTAAATAAATGTGACCTATTGGTATAGTGGGGTCCCTTGATTTCTTCAAAGTTTTCTTTCTCAACCTCAGACAGGGGACCCCCATCATTGGAAGGAGCAAAAGTCATTTTTATAAATGTCAAGTTTTCAAATGACATGAGAACATCTGAGACAAAAATATTGTTCAGGCATTTTTCTAAATTTCCCAATTTTAAAAAGAAAGAAAACCCAAAAGGTGGTCCATTTACATAACATCTTTGAAAAGACAAAATTTTAGAAATGGACCAGATTAGCAGTTTCCAGGGGCTCAGGACATGGGAAAGGGGGTGGAGGGTGGGAGAGAAGGAGAGGGTACTAAAAAGGATTCCTCATGGATGATGGACCCGTGCTGTGTATTGGTGTGATAAAATCAGATAGACTTACACACACACACACACACGCACACAAGTACAAGAAAAACTGGGGGCAAAAAAAGATGGGTGGATTGTACCCATATCTATATCCTGGTTGCTTTTGCAAGATGCTACCATTTGGGGAAGCTGGGTAAAGGGTAATCCAGATTTCCTTGTATTCTTTCTTACAATTTCATGTAAATCTACAATTATAAGTTGCTAAGTTGCTGTACCGACTAATGAAATGTGTGCCTTTCCTCCCCTCCCCCTGTGTAGCCCACCTACCAGCAACAATCACAGGAGAGAGGTCCTCCCAGAGAGACCCCACAAGCAGGACAGAACCGGTCCAGCTTCCAGCCTCCAATGCCATCCTTCACCTGGCAGAGGAGGGGACAGGGAGCAGGCCCCCGAGACCACACCCTCAGCTGCACCGCCCCTCTCAGGTCCACCCTGGAGCCTTCTCATTCCTGGACCAGTCCATGTTGAAAGACAGCATGTAAAGGCTGCAGGCTGCGGGCAAAGGTCAGAAAGACTCGGCCCAAACGGGGGACAAGGGTCCCCCCAGCCAGGGAGCGGGATTTGGAGGGTGCTGGGGGGTGAGAAGAGGTTAGCTCTTCCCACTTGATGCACTTGTGAAGCGAAGACATTTCTGATAAGGAACAGGTGTCATTAAAATAATAAAGAGGGTGCCTTACCCTTTGAGGAAAACCTTTACTACTATTTCAAAGAAGAACACCAAATACTCTAGAAGCAGATCCAGCAGAATGGGTGTAACTCAGTGGTTGAGCGCCTGCTTCGGGTGTATGAGGTCCTGGGTTCAATCCCCGGTACCTCCTAAAGTAAATAAATAAATAAAAACAGAACTAGTTCTGAGACCAAGTTTTAGTCCTAAACAAAATAAAAATAACAACCAACATATAATTCAGCCCCTCCTCCCTTCCAATAACTAGGTAAACTCTAAAACACTATAAAATGTAAGGCACTAATATATTTAAATCCTGTGCGAGTCACTCTCAGACCTATGACTATTAGAAACCTGGGACCACCCCCTCCACCCCCCTCACCCCCACCCCCACCCCCACCCTACTCACGCCCCTCAGTTTGGTTTTTATTTTTTTATTTATTTATTTTTTTTTTTTAAGATTTTATTTATTTATTCATTTATCCCCCCCTTGCTGCTTGTGCTCGCTGGGTCAGCTAACCACGCCGTGCGGGCGGGCCTGCCCTCACCAGGAGACCCCGGGAACCGAACCCGGGGCCTCCCATATGGTAAACGGGAGCCCTACTGATTGAGCCACAGCCGCTTCCCAGTTTGGTTTTTAGAATCTGTGCAAGCTGCATCCCTTTCAGTCCTACCCACAATCAACGGGTTCAAGAGAGTGTACTGAATAAATGAGCAATTGAAAGAACTCAGGGACAGCCAAGAATGAATCCCCTCTTGGAACTTTTTCTGAGGTTTTATATGACATAAACGCTGCTTCGTTTTAGAAAACAGATAACTCTCACGTGCTAGCTCACGAGGAAGAGGCACTCCATACGGAAATGGTAAACCATAAAGACACTGCAAAGGGAGAAAACTGCTCTGAAAGCCGACAGCTCGATATGGATTCCCGGCAAGAACCGCCACGCAGGGTCTCCATGGAAGGAGGCGGGGAGGCAGGGAGGCGGCCCCCAGCTTCCTGCAGCCCCAGCAACCTGCCACACATGCGGAGCATCAAAGCCCCCTCAAACCAAGGAGCTACTTTCCCGCCTGCCCAGGACCAAGCACAGACTCGGGAAGGCAGCAAGGACTCAGTGGGCAAGACACTGGCGCCTTTGGGGATAAACGCTCCATCAGAAGGGACTGCACGTTCATCTCCAGGTCCCCTCAGGCTGTGACGGCAGCAGCAGGTGAGAAGGGAGGCCAGGAGGCCGCGCCATCAGTGGATGCTCAGAGCTCTGCTGACCGGAGCGGAGGAGTGCATTCGCTCTACAAAGGGGGATGGGCGCACCCTGCGCGCCGCGTGCCGTCCCAGCACTCAGGGCACAGTGGGCAGCAAGACAGACAAAGGCCCTGGCCTTACGGAGCCTCTGTGACAGAGGGAAACACATACAGAAGGAAAGAAGTAATTACACGGGTTGTTAGAAGCTGGTAAGTGCAATGGAAAGAGCTAGCTGGTAATCCAGGTAAAAAGAAAGGGAAAAACACAGGTTCTATTTAGACTAACCAAGGCAAACTGGGATTTGCCTCAGTTGACTGTTAGAGACAAACTCCCTGCTGGGTCAGATGTGACAGGTTTGAATGTCAAATTGAGTCAGGGTGACGTACCCCAGTGCCTACGTCCTCCCGCCTTTTTAAAGGGTGAGGGTGGCATTCACGGGGTCAGGTGCAGGGGGGTGGCGGGGTACACCAAGAGGGCCGAGCAGCTCTGGAAGCTCTCTCTTTGCAGCACCTGGCTGGGACAGTGCAGTCCAGCCCCACCTGCCCATCTGAAAGGCTGAAGGAAGCCAGCCTGTGGGCTTCGAACCTCCCCCTGACACATGCCCCACTAAAGTCCTGCCATGGCTTTCCAGGGCCCTGGCCCAAGCACCCAGGTTCTCCAGGGCTGGCCCAGCCACCTCTAGCCTCAACCAGCCTCCCCTTGGAACATGGTGCTCCAGCTCTCCTTCAGTTCTGTCCAGGCCTGCCAGCGTGCTGGTCCCTCCTCCAGGAACACTCTTCCTCACCCCGACCTCACTGTGGGTCTCAGCTTAAAAGTCACTTCCCCTGGGGGGCCTCTCCTCACCACCCACGGCAAATGCTCCCACAGTAACTGCACTTCCCATTTTTACACTTGCCACGCTTACAGACTTGTTCCTCTCCAAATGCAAGTTCCCTAAAGACGTCCACACTCTCGGCCCTTATGGATCTCCAGTGCTCTCCCCAATGCCCGACCCCAAGCAGGCACACCACGAGGATCTGGTGACTTCAACTGAACCGAGGAACACGCCAGCACAGTGTGCAGGGAAGAGGACTGGGGGCAGCAGCAGTCCTGGTTCATGCTCCCCTGCCCTTCCCTGGGCCAACTTCCCATCTGCACAATGTGAGGGGTGGGCTGGCAGCCATCTAGGCCCCTTCCCACCCCCAGACTCAAAGAATAAAGTGCATGAATGGCCATCTGCTGGCCTAGTTGACTCTGCATTTGGGTTTTAGTGTGAGGCTAGACGAACTAGCAGCACAGCCCAACAGCTATCCCTGGTTGTCCCTGGGCCTTCCTGGGTGCTGAGGACAAAGGAGAACAAGGATGCTCCTGCCATCTCAGCCCACACGCCAGCTTTCCAAAGTGTGCCCTCCCACCTGTTCTCTCACTTTCCCCCTGAGCCCGTTTACCACCCAGGAGGCTCAGCAGAAGGAAGCAAAAGCCTAGTATCAGAGTCTATGTGGCTTTCTAGGCCAACCTGGGAAATTCCAGCTCAAGGGAACCCATTTTAGAATCCTCATTTGCCACCTGCAGAGAGGAAGACAGTAGAGAGAAGGCCACACTGCTCTATGCCGGGGGAAGTGTGTTTGAGCCCTAAAGAGACTTCGAGTAAACTGATGATGTACATTTTCCAAGCTGCTGCCTGCAAACACTTAGTGGCTGCTAGCCCCATGGATTCCAGCTTTTGGAGACAATATACAGAGACACGAAAGCTGGCAGCCTGCAAGCTGCATCTGCCCATGGATATGTTTCACTTGGCAGGCAAGGTTTTACATTTTTTTTAAAAATTTGTTGCAACATTTAAAATTCAGATGGTTTTATATACGGATTCAAAAGGCCAGCTTCTTGGAAAAAACAAGCTGCCCTAGGCTGAAGATGGGAGAAAACACCTTAGGAAGAAAGGCCACTCAGGGTCCTAGAGGGAGGTGATAGATAGAAAAAGACTCAGGAGATTCCCATCAGTGACTTGGTAGAGACAGAACTCACAGCAGGAAAAGCCCAGACAGCACACACCCCAAAGCACTCACTGCCAAACTTAGCCAAACAGCCAGCCGCAGCCCCTGGAGGCAGGGCAGACTGCCTCCTTCCAGCCCTAGTCCCCACCTCTCCCTACAGCCTCACACAGAAGCCTCACTCATTCACATTCGTTACCTGTGGGAACTTAGCCGGAAGCTTCTTAGAAATACATGGGTACAGCCCTTATGAACACACTCAGTCCACAAGCTCCTTCTTAATTCCATCCATCCCCATCCCCTTCACCCAACTTTCCGTGACAGAAAATCCAGCTGACACCAGGAGTTGAAGGCTACCTCCTGCCAAAAGCACACATCCAGGACAGTCAGAAACTTTTCTATTCAGAGTGCCTGCCAACTCTGGGATGTTTTGTAAAGGTAAATTAAATAACTGAAAATCTACCTGACCTGCATTGTGCTTTTATCTCTATACATCTGATTATCATTTTACTACATCCATACAAAATGCTAATATGTCAAACTCCAAGAGAAACATCCTCATAGCTTATTCATGAAGAAAAAAAAATCATATGCAATGACAAACTCTAAATGACACAAATGGTTATTTCTATTTTAAATATTTGTCCATCCCAACAGCTCCATTTGAAAATGGATGAACATCCTCTTAAAAATATTAATATTTGATCAACAAAGATACCTAACTTGAAGCTTAAATCTCTCCCCAAATCTAACATGAATCAGGTGTCTTTTGGCAATTTTTTTTTTTTTTTTTTTTTTTTTTTTTTGAGTAGTGGGGCCAGGAATTGAACCCAGGATCTCATAGGTGGGAAGCCAGCACTCAAACACGGAGCTGCACTGGCTCCCTTGAGTTGGTTTTTTCGTTTGTTTTGTTTTTAGGAGGTACTGGGAATTGAACCCAGGATCTCGTACATGGGAAGCAGGCACTCAACCACTTGAGCTACATCTGCTCCCATCTTTAGGCAATTCTGAACTCTATTGGAAAGGCAGATGTAATTCATAAGGAGAGAAATGAATTATCAAAAAAGTGATTACAGAGTTGAAAAAAATACCTGTTTCTTATCTTGCATTTTCTTAAAATCTTCACATGCTAGCCAGAACAAAACATTTTCTTCACTGAATTCCTTTTTTAAAAACTCCTATGGATAAAAAGGGAAAAAAAATCATATAACATTACCTTTAAAAAATATATAAAACAAAAAAACGCATTCCCCTTAAAGGCTCCCTTGGCAAAATTCAACAAATGAGCATATAGTTCAATTATCCTTTGAAAACCCCAAATTGAAAAACAAAGTGTATGTTTAATGTTAAAGCTAGAATTTCATATGCATTGGAATTTAATGGTTTAAACGTTGTAAGGAAGAGTAAAAATGAAGCAAGAATCTACTCGCAACTCTAGTTGACAATAAATTACTAAAAGAGTAAATTAAAGTGGAAGATACATTAATTCCTTCCAGACAGTGTTTAAACAAAGTACATTCCTCTAAAATCAGGCCTGTTTTTTTTTTTTTTTTTTTAACAAAAGAAAAGAAAACAGCATGTCTAAAAACGCCTTGATGAAAAGGGTTTTAAGTCGGAGGTGTGTTTTCTTTTGGCAGAGACCAGCAGAAGCAGGAGGATTTGTCCTTAACGACAGAAGTTGGTGGGACTTGGGCAGGCCCAAGGCAGTCCTGAAATTCACATGGGGTCCCCCAAAGGGCACCTCGGGGTTCTCCTGGCCCATAAAGTTACTTACTCGCCGGCAGCCCTCCTCTGAGCCCCCCTCACCACATTCTCTGTGCCAGCTGTCGTCCGGGCTCTCTGCCTCTCCCTAAGTAATGACATCCTGAGAATCCCCAGGCACAAGAGAACAACCTTCATATCCGGGAGACCAGACCACCTCCCAGGCGTCACAGAGCTGGAAATTCCTCACACAAACAGACTCCACCAACGAACACAGTACCTCTTCCCCATCGTCTCCCACCCCCTCCCATCCTCCTACACAAAAAGACTGTGCATGCCCCTCGGCATTGGTCCAAGGTAATGGCAGGGGGGAAGTTCTTACTCTCACGTTGGGATAGACAGTGTTAAAAACTGCCCCCCAAAAATAAAGAACAACAACAACAACAAAAAAAAAAACCTGCCCTGAGTTTTCCCCTACTTGCATCTTAACCTCGTCACATTTTGCATCAATCCCAATCAACAATGAAAATGGCAAACCCTAAATCTTTTCACGCCTTCTGGGTCTTCAAGCAGATTCTCCAGGGAGGCTGCCCATTTGGCTGTGCTTTTGAGGTTCTGGTGGCTGCTGCTGGAACTCCCATCACTGTCGTGGACGTCTACAAAACAAAGTTCAGACTGTCTATGTGGCCCAAAGGTGCTGTCATTTTTTAAAATCTGCATGCAATCATCAACATCAGCACCACTACCACTTATATATATTATATAACCACTTATATATATATTTTTCCCATTTTACAGATGAGGAAAACTGAGGCTTGGAGGGAGAAAGGGACTTGTAATTTCCCCAATCTGCCCTTTGCATCTTTTGGCCTACTCCATCCCTACCACGTGTCCTCTGGCCAACTCTCAGGTCTCTCTCTACCCTTCCCAGGGAAACATGACTCAACAGCAACTCCTTCCCCAGTGCTCCTATTGCACTCTGCTCACAGCCTTATAATTATCTGGCTGTGTTGGAATTGTTTGCATGAGTGATGCCCACTAGTCTGACAGCACCTGTATATTTCCATCCCGTTTCTCCAGCACCTAGCTCACTGCCTGACGCGAAATAAAAATGTGTGGCAGGACCAGGACTAGGGTAAGATGAATGAGGCACTCGCCGTGGGTGCAAAATTTAAGGGGGCTGCCAAAAAGCTCAGCCATCAAGACAAATGATATTTTCATGCTATATTTTATAAAAGCAAAATTAATGCAAAAAAAATTATCCATGATGAACAAAATACCAAAATACCAAAAAGACAGGATCAGTATAACTGATTTTTCCTATTGCCTCAGGTTCAGCATCATGTTATAACTTATCCCGTCTTAATTTAAATTTTGATATTTTGTTCATCAAATATGCTTTTGCATTAATTTTTAAATGTTTTTATTTTTTAAAATATTTAATAATGCTTTGTATTTATTTAAACATTTCATTTTTATTTAAATATTTAATATTTTACATATTATCACTTGAAAGATTGATTTTTAAATATTTTAAGATATTGCATTGGGAAGCGGATGTGGCTCAAGCGATTGGGCTCCCGTCTACCATATAGGAGGTCCAGAGTCCGATTCCCAGGGCCTCCTGGTGAAAGGTGAGCTGGCCCACGTGGCGTGCTGGCCCGCACAGGAGTGCTGGCCTACACACAAAGCTGGCGCAGCAAGACGACTCAACAAAAAGAGACACAGAAGAGAGACAATAAGAGACACAGAGACCAGGGAGCTGAGATGGCACAAGAGATTGAGCACCTCTCTCCCACTCCGGAAGGTCCCAGGATCGGTTCCCAGAGCTGCCTACAGAGAAGATGAGCAGACACAGAAGAACACACAGAGAGCAGACAGGGAGCCCAAAACAATGGTGGGGCAGGCGATAAATAAACCTTAAAAAAAAAAAAGATATTGCATTAAATATCATATATCTTGATGACTGAGTTTTTTGGCATTTTGGCACCCCCTTAAGGTTTGTACCTGTGGTGAGTGCCTCACTCACCTCCCCGTAAATGTGGCCCTGATGTATAGTTGTGAATGAATCTGCATCTGTATATTTTCAGCTCCCATCCCATACTCAAGACACTTAAAAGCCTCCTGATTAAAGCAAAGGGGAAAAGGGATCTCTAGCTGACACCCTTTGGCTACCTGCCTGAAGGAAGAAATGGTAGAGACAAGCCTCATTCTATGGAGTTTGGTCCCTTCCTGGTATCAAGTTAAAACCATGAAATGTCACTTTGGATGGGCCCCGGTTCAAAACTCAGTGTGGCCACTTTGAACTGTGTGACCTTGGGCAAAAGTCTTGTGTGTGAAATGAAGAAAATCCCTCTAACTCTCAGGTTATCCTGAGGATTAAAAGAGGAAGCAGTCGGAGCACGTCGGACAGCAACCCGGGTGTTTGGCTCCCAGGAGACTCTCAAGGAATGTTAGTTCCTTTCTTCCTCTCTTTAAAATAATGAACCATCCAGTGAACTATTTTTATAGTGAGTACTGTTCTCCCCATTGACTTTTCTTTTTCAAAGTTAGAGATGTGTTTCTATAAAGAAAAGGTTGAACCTAGGAGAAAATAAACTTTTAATTAAGAAATCAGCAAATTACTTTACAAAGATAAATTTAAGAAGTCTTATAAGCATTAATTGCTGAAAATAGCTAGGGTTATACAGCTAAAAATGTTTTTGGAAAAACTTTGTATCAGAACACACTGGACTTGAGAGTAACTCAACTTCTGTGATCACTTCTCTGATGTCCTACTGGGGGTCAGCACACACATAAATCTCTTAAAGGTTGAGGCTCTGCCTCCTAGCACCAGGGAAAATTACCTGGATTTTAGGTATTTGTTGACTGACTTGGACTAAATGAAGCAGAAGCCAAATATCCAGTGGAGGCTGGGCTTCAGTATGCACTGGAGATGGGCTACAAAAGAGAAGGACGTGGGACAAATCTGTTCCTCTAATAGAGAAGCAAACTCACTTGAGTACACCACCCAATGCACCTGGCACTTCTCTAAAGTGAATCTTTTTTTCTTTAAATAAAATTTTATTAAAATATATCATTCATACTTGAACATACACAAACAATAAATGTCTAAAGTGAATCTTCAGTTGGCAGTTATTTCCCTGCTTTCTTTGTAAATGCTGGAATGTGAAGCTTCTCACCACCCAGTTTCTTCCCAGTGAAGCATATATCAAGTTAAAAGAGTAAAACACAAAACAAAACAAAAACAGAAAAAAAGATCACTAGAAGAAATTTCTGCAACAGAGTTCATTCTGCCAAGCATTTCACACATATCTCTTCGGTTCTTTACGTGGAGAATACAATTTGACAGTTTACTCCATTTCCCTAGCAGATCTTCCCTTAAGTAAATAAATGTAGAGACACAAATTCGCTGTTCCGGGAACAATCTTGAGCAATCACACGTTTCTCTTGCTATTGCAGAACGACTACTTTGGCCGTAAGTTTTCAACCTTGGTCTGAAATTATTCCAAAACTCTTGACATTCTTTTCAGTAATAAACCAAACCACATTTGGGTTTTTACTGCTACACTCTCATGCAAATAAATACACACGGTGGAGTCCCATTTAGCCAACGGAGTGCTCGGGTTAACCAGAACTTCCGGTTAACTGAGAGTTGAGATGGCTGGTGACCCCACCGTCAATGGGTAGCCACAACCCCCCTTTATTTACTTATTTTTTTACTCTTTTTTGTACATTAGGTTTCTGTGCCAGCTTTCATTTGAACAAAAATTATACAACTCTGAAATATGCAAACTCTGCTAAACCGGTGTAGCCCCCTTATCTAAAAGACTGGGAGGGAGAGGTGACCTGTCCAAGGTGATCCAGCTAAGGAACGAGTGTGTAGACCGACGAACGAGGGCCCCGTCCCCACTGGGACCACCTCCAGGGAACCCCAGGCCTGCTCAGAACATAGCCGGGAAACCAGTGGGCCTTCCATTCAATTCTCTCCTGCGCCATCAGCAACCTTCCATCACATGTAAAGAAATACACTTGCTGTTGACACTAGATGTGGAAGAATATGATGTTTCCAGGGATGGCTCAGAAAATACACCAAGACACAGCTACTCTCAATAGCCATGGTTTGAAAAGTTTGGCTCCCTGGGTTTTCAGGCTTTGGTGCCCTGGATAAAGAGAAAGTATCCTCCTCTTCTGCCCCCACCGGCCCTTCCTACTGAAGCCTTCTACCCACATCCTGTCATGATTAAGGCTTTTGGCTACAATGTTTTGGGGTTTTTTTCCACCCTTCTCGATTGGCATCAATATAGGTAGATCTTGATGGAGCAGCATTTGCAAACTCCACTCACTTAATGGTGTCTCTCACTTCTAAGTCATTATCCCAGAATTCCAATGAGACTGAGCAGAGATCTGCTCCACTGGACACTGCCCTAGAGACTGCCCTTGAACTTAGGGCATTTCTGCTACTCAGGATGCCCTGTTTAGGAGACTTGCACTATTTTCCAATGCATGCCAAGTAAGTGCTTCCTAAGCCATCTTGGTTCACATTCAATTTTACAATCAGTCCAATAACATAGAAGAGAAACAAATAACCTTTCTCAATAGCAAGAGGTTTGCTTCAGAACTTAAGAATAAAGCAAAGCCAAGATTTCACAGCTTCCCAACTTCTTCCCAACTCATGGAACTTGGAGCCACAAAGTTCCAATGCTCTTCTCTCCTTCATTGGCAAAAGTTTCCACTTTAAATGCAAGAAGTTGAGTTTGGATTGCACAGGTTGAAAAAAAAAAAGTTAATCATGTTTTTCTAGTAGCTTTAAGATCTCAGGCGAGTAAGGAGCTGTTTGTGATGGTATTTCTTTCAATTTCGTCCTGCTCTGTTTATTTTTTGTCTTTGTTTAGTTCAACTGTAAAACATTTTCTCAATGAAAAAAAAATTGTTTTTTTTAACCTCCTGGACGCTTGAAAGCATTTTGGACCTTCAAATGTTTGCACATATGATACTTATTTTTCAATAAAGTTATCCTGAGCTTAATTTGTCATTAGCTAATAATAAAGGTTAACACTTAAAAATTGTTTAAGATGTGCTGGGTACTGTTCTGAGCATTTTACACATATTCATTAATTCAGCTCTTACAATAACCCCCTGCTATGGTTAATATTATCTCTACTTTACAGATGAGGAAACCAAGGCACAGTAACTTGTCAGGATCACCCAGCTAGAAAATGAGAGGTCGCAATCCAGCCGAGGCAATCTGGCTCCAGAGCCCCTACTGCCATTTTTTTTCCTGATATCTGCTCATCTGAATTCACACTCACAAAGGCCAGAACAAAATGGCCTTGAAGAGATTGATAATCTCGTTGTGGGGAGAAGACCGAGAAAACTGGGTGACAGTCCATTTCCACACATCAAAAAAGTCACATAAGACTGGGGTGGAATCATCTAGCAAACACAATATACAGATGCTTTCCATTTACTTTTATGGGGCTCCATGTGGTTTCTGACTTCAGTAAAAGCCATCATTTCAATGACGGGTGCAGGGTCGTGGCACAGAAGGCTGGTTTCTTGCAGCATATTGCGTAATGCATTAATTATAGATACTCTGATGCCATAGTTAACAGAGACCTTTTCCAGGCATTAATTCCTTGGAAATCCATACTGCAAAGGCATCTGTAGCACCCGTCATAACTGAATGCATGGATTCCTGATGTTAGCCTGCAGAAAGGTCTGTGTAATAATCCCACAGAGATTATTTAATTTCCCCAACCCAAGCCAAATAATATTTTCTTAAGACCACAAAATATTCTGTTCCCTCAACGGCAAAGAGTTAGCCTACATCCTAAAAGGGTCTGTCCTAAGTAGCCCCAAAATGCACAGCATAGTAAAGAAGACAAACTGAACACTCAAGCCCAGGGAAAGGCAGAATTCTAAATTTCTAAAGTGGTTTGGTGCAACACACACACACATACTGTTCTTTAAAATAACTCCGTTTTGTAGTGAATCTTCAAAGAAAAGTACATACCCCACAACCTTAGTTAGAATCTGACATCACCTATATCATATCAAACATGTTACATATACACACACAAAGATATCCCAATTTACGACCAGAGAGTTAGTTTGTTATAGGTTGTTATAACTCGTAATCTACGTAAGATTCAGAACAAACTGGGTCATGGAAACACTCTATCTAAATATTACTTAAGTGTTTATAACTGCTCCAGGATCTAGCTTCCGAGAATAACTATCCTGCAGGCATACAATTCCCCTGGTGGGGAGATTTGCGTGAACTACAGTTAACAGAAAACGATCATAAAAATGGAAAAATTTTTAAATAATAATAACAGTAGCAAGCACCAAAGGCAGTAGCAGGAAGAGAGGTTGCAGCTCAGAAAGGACGTCACAGTATTTTTTCCCGCAAGGTCTGAGGTCCCAAAGAAAGTGGAGCGATCACAAGAGGGCTCGCAGAGGTCCTTTGCCCCCTCCCGAGTCTGCACAGCACACGCCCACCCAGCCCTGCCCTGCCCTGGGCCAGGGCAAGGCAATGGCAAGCTGGGGACACCTCCTTACGTTCCATGGGCTGGATCCACCTGAGGAGTCCAACACAAACCCAGCGTGCGCTGCCTTTTCAGACGCTTTGTCCGAGAAAGGCAGGGGGCTGCAGGGCTCTTCAAGCACCCTTGGGTCAGAAGGAAAAACAAGCCTCAACATCCTCTTTTGAGTGGACTAAACAACAGATGGCCACTGGTTTCCAGTTTCTACCAGAGGGAAGGAAATAAGAAGGCTGAACTGCTGTACGTAGTTCTCCTAGAATCCTCTTTTCTAGGCAAAGACCCAGAAAAGATAAAATTTCCCAGAAGCCCTCTCCTAGGGATGAAAATGAAGACCCTGCCATTCATTTTCTTCATTTCCCAGAAGCCCTTGTGCTTCCTCTGGGACATAAATATATAAGCCCTCCTTCTCCTGCTCTGCTTCATTGTCCCCGAACCCCACCTTGAGGCAAAATAAGAGACCTTTTTCCTTTCAGATCGGGCAGGTAGACTGGGCAGCCCTCTAGAGCAAGGCTCTGTCTTCCTCGGGGCCAGCCCCGCATCTGGCACCCATTTATATGTTTATATTGAGAAATATTTCTGATCATGAGCAAAGCTGTTATGGGCTCAGCACTTCCCAGGGGACTGGGAAGGTTGGGGGAGGCAGGGAGGAGGGTGACAGCTGTTCAGGTTTGAACTGTATCCCCCCCCCCAAAAAAAAAATAGACTGAAGTCCTAACCCCTGGTCCTGTGAATGTGACCTTTTTTTTGGAAATACAGTCTTTGAAGATGTGATTAGTTCAAATGAGGTCAAACTGGATTAAGGTGGGCTCTGATCCAATATGACTGGTGTCCTTAGAAGAAGAGGACAATGTGGACACAGAGACAGACCAGAGAGAAGGCGGCCATGTGAATGAAGCTGAAGCAGGCAGGGGCTGAAGCAGGCAGGGTCTGCAGCATCTCGAAGCCAAGCAAGGCCAAGGACCGCCAGCAACCACAGGAAGCTGGCAAGGAAGGCTTCTTCCCCACGGGGTTGGAGGAAGCGCAGCCCTGCAGGCACCTGGATTTTCAGACATCTAGCCTCCAGGACTGTGGGACAATACATGTCTATTGTCTGAAGCCCCCCAGTTTCAGGCACTTTGTTTCCACAGCCCGAGGAAAGCAAGACAATAGCTAATACAATAGCTGATGACTACTGAGCACACATCACATCCCACCTGAATGGCACAACAGCCCTTGGAGGTCAGTCCCTTCATGGGCCCCATTTTACAAATGAGAAACTGGGGTGCAGGCAAGTTAAAAAGTGCACCAGGGACAAGCAAGGACGTGGATGATCTGGGATACATCCCCAGGTTGTCTGACTGCAGAGCCAGAAACGGGAAGGGCAGGGGAAGATGCAAGAAATGAAAGGTGGGGCCCTTTTCACACAGCACTTAGAATTAATTAAGCAAATGAGACCAGGAGCACCCACATGGTCGCCTGCCCACAGCGCCACAGGCTGGCATGAAGGTTCCTACACTGGGCCATGAAGAAATGAGAGTAAGGATAAGGAAATGTTACCACATGACTTTTGTTGATAGGGTAAGGGCAGTCTTGGTTTTTTGGTTTTTTTTCCCTGAAGTAGATCATTGTATTTAAATAGTACAAAATTCAGGAGATGGAGAAGGCAGAACAGGAAACAGGTCTTCCTCTCACCTCTGTCCCCCAGCTACCCAGCACCCCTCCCTGAAGCAGTAAACACGAGAAGATTCTCAGTATGGAAGGGCAGTTCTTTATCTGACATTATGTCTTTCCTACTATTTGTGGTGTTAAAATGTCCTTTCTTTTAGGAAATGATGAAGATGGCTGATGATGGCTTTGTATTCAATGTCCTGACTGGAGGAAGGAAGGAAGGAAGGAAAGAAGGAAGGAAGGAAGGAAGGGGGGAGGGTTGAGGGCGTCAGTGCCACATTAGACCTCCAAAGGGGTTTTAACCAGATGACTAAATGGACACGAATGAGGTCATGTAGGGAGCCCTGGACTGGGGTCCAGGTCCGGCTCTCTGGTCTACCACTTCTGGGTGGGTAGCCTTGGACAAGTCCCTGCCACTTGGTGGCCTCTGCCACTCTCCAGGGAGAGAGGACATGGTCTCGAATGCCTCCTTCACACTCTGTCAGGCTGCAGTGCTGTGAGGAGAGGAAAGGCAACGAGGAGAGCCGGGGGGGGGGGGGGGGGGGGGGGGGGCGGGCCGGGCTTGGGGACCGGAGGACAGAGGGCGCCCTCAGGGAGTAAAGGCACAGGGAATGTGCACCCCTCAGGAGCAGAGTGCAACCCCTCAGGGGCAGAGTGCAACGGGGAAATGGAAGGAAGGCAGCCAGATCGGGGGTCCCCGGGGCAGCACCGCCCAGGGGAGGGTGTCAGCAAGGTTAGCCCATGGGCGCTTATCCCTGGAAGTCTGCAGGGGACCGTTTCACTCTGGCCCTACCTCATGACAGCTCTTATCAAGGAGCTGCTGCTGTGGCCTGCCTGGGGCCCTTCTGTCCTCACTGCCGCCCCTAGGCTGCTGCAGTCGAGAGCTATCAGGGGGAAGCAGAAGAAACTTGGGAGTCTAAATTTAGTACCAGTTAAGCAGCAAGATCCCAGTGCCCAGCGTCCGGGGGCCAAGTGACTCAGTTCACCCAGGAAGGCCCTGGAAATGGCCAAGCCAGGCATCTGCCTAAACTCCAAATTGCAGCTAGAATACAAGGCCAGGAAGGGCAAAGAACACTCCACGAGCCCCTTACACCCACCACCAGCTGCCGGCTCTGGTGCTGTGTCCACAGCTGGTGCCACAGACCCGGCTGGCCCCTGAGCAGGTCACATCCGCGGGTCAGCTGCCCGACCCCAGCCCAGCCACTCTGTCCCTGCGGGTCAGGCCTGCTCCGCTCTCCCAGAGCAGCAGGCCCAGGCCAGTGACTTTTGCAGGGAAAGCTTTCCCAACTGCCAAGGCTGCCCTGCTGCTGCTGGGTTGTTAAAACAAAGCCATTAAGTTACTATGCGGACAGTCGTTTTTTAAATAAAAACTTAAGCCCGGCTATAAATCAGAAAACGTCCCCAAGGATTTAACGGACCAATGTCTAATAGGCTGGGCAGAGGGAAAGGGCCTGCCTGGCAGGTGTGGGGATTCCCGACGGGTCACCCTCCCGACTCCTTGCACCCCCTATCTGGTTGGGGGATAGGGAGGGAGTAGTTTGGGCTTTGTTTTTTCAGGTGAGCAGCCCTCCAGTTACCCTAAACAATGCAGGTCTTTGGGGAGGGGACAGGCTGGGTAGACAGAATCCCTTGAGGCGTTGTCACCCTTCAGGGGCATAAGACTCCACTGGTGCTTGCAGAAGATGCAGCCTGCTCTCCTCCCTGGGTCCTCAAGATTGAACCCGGGCCTGGGGCCAGGCCTGAAAAGCTGCATTTTATCAAGCCCCTCCCCACCCCACAGGGTTGGTGGAACACACTTTGAGGAACCTCGGATGAAAGAATAAGGAAGAAGGGGTGAGGGATTCAAAACCCTCACTTCAAGGATATTGTCTCCAGTAAGATTTTGCTGAAAAGCCAGTTAAGGGCTAAGGAAGAAAGTGCTGGAGGAAACAGGACTACAGCCAGGTCTAAAGCAGAGGTCCCACAGAGACGGATGCAGCTTCTTGTGGGGCCTGGAGCTTATACAGTTTAGGAAGCCCTATTCAGGAAAAACAATTCAAAATTAAAAAAGAAAAAAAAAAGTACTGGCCCTGAGGGTCACACTCAGCTGGCTTCCCAGTAACCCCACCTCCCAGCCCACAGCCCCCTCTTCTTACTCATCTTCTTCCTTTCCTGGTCCTTGGTGATGACCAAACTGGTCAGGGGCTCAATTGTCCTTTCCCCTCAGCCAGACAGACTATAAACTTAAAAACCCCAAGGAACTTGGGATCCTGGAGTCCAGGCATCGAATACCCATCAGAGATGCTTTGCATCTGCCCCTTCTTCCAGAGACCAAACCACATTTCATCAGGCTTCTAATGTTTTAGCCTGAAAGAGGTATATTCTACTGATGTCCCTAAAACTGCCCCCAGCCTTTCTGGGGTGCAACTTGGCTGCATGCAGCAGCACCCACAAACCATGTCTCTCCCACGATTCAGTTCTATTTGCAACTGGCTCGCAAAAGCCAGTTTGAGCCAGTTCCAGCACACCATCGAAACTGTGGAACAAAGGGCTCAGGGAACTTGCCAGGGTAGCTGGACTGGGAACGAGGGATGCAGAATTGGAACCAGTTCACCTCCAGAGTGCCCCTTTGACCACAGCTCCGTGGACCTGTGAATACCCAAACAACAGGCTAGGGCTAGAATTCACACCCACAAGGGAATCTTTTGACTCAAATGCAACACAGAAATGCTTACCGGGCCACTTACACTAACTGAGCACTTACTGTGTGCTGGGCAACAAGATAACTCCTTACAACAACCAGGTGAAGTCTGCACTTGACTACGGTCATCCTAAATATTTAATGGAAAGATTTGCATAAGTTGATCGGTGCTCCAATTAAGTGCTTAAAGGAGAGTGGCTATTACTATGCCCATTTTGCAGGTCCTTGTCTATGCAGAGGCACAGAGAGGTCCCTGGCTGTAAGTGGTGGGGGTGGGATTCCACCCAGGCAGTCCATACTCCTAACCACAATGCCCTTCATAAAACATGGTAAGAGAAAAGGAAGCAGACCAACGCACAGACTCTCAGTACTACACAGAAGTGCGTTTTGGAGCAAAGCCTCTGCACTCTGGAGTCAAGCAAACCTTTGGTTTCACTGTCCATCACGTACGACGTGTGATTTGCTGCAAGTTACCTAATATTTCCTGGCTCCAGTTTCCTCCTGTCAATGATGATAATACCTGTCTCCTGGGTGAAGGGAAAATTCATAGAACGGGTGAACACAGCCCCGGGCCCACACTAAGCCCTCAAAGTCTCGTCGCTATGAACAAAAAGGGTAAGAGGCTGGGAATCAAGTGTATGGTTTCACCTTCTCCGTGGGGTCCTTGCCCTATCATATTTCCCCCAAATAGTGGCTCAGGCTGCTCCAGAACGTGACAGCCAAGCCGGAGTCCTTTTTAGCATCAGCGCTTCTCCCGCTCCAACTACAGATGGTTGCTTCTCCATCTGTTGCTCACCCACATTCACAGCCCCCCCATTTTGGCTCCGCGGGGCAGAACTGAAGGCCCGTGGACCCGCCGTCCAGCCGCGCCTCCTCCGATCCCCCCAGCGCTGGCAGCAGAGGCAGAGCATTCCAGAAGCGGGAAACCCGCCCGACGTTCTGCTTTCGGAATCTAGATCCCACACCATCTCCAAAGTTTGGGGGACTTCTGGATCTCTCACTAAAAAGAAAACGGCTGTTGTTCCTCTTTCAGCCAAACTTCCTCTCCGAAGCTCATCTCCCGGGCTCTGCGCTTTGGTCGCGGATGGGACCGCGAAGGCGCGGGACGCAGCAGAAAGAGGCTAGGACGGTCAGGGCTGCTGTCGAGGAGGCGTCTCCGAGCCGCGCCCGAGCTGGAGCCCGGAGCAGGGCGAGGATGGGTGGGGGTGGCGGCGCCCGACCCCCAGCCCGCGGGTCCCGGAGCCGCTGGCTTACCTGACGGCGGCCTCTTCCTGCTCAGGCGGCTCACCGCGCGGTTGAACATCGCCGCCGGCGCCGGGGGAGGAAAGAGCTGCAGCCCCGCAGCGCGGCGGCAGAGCCCGGGGACAGCGAGGAGGAGGAGGCCGAGGAGGAGGAGGAGGAGCTGCGCTCAGCACCGCCCCGGCGCGCCCGCGCCCGCCCCAGCGCTCTCCTGCTCCCCCGCGCCGCGGGGCGCGCTCAGGGCGCCTTGCCTGCCCGCGCGGGCGCGACCCCTCGGTCCCACCCCGGAGTCGCCGGGCGGGGCGGGGCGGCCTGGGGTGCCCCCCAGCTGCCCGGAGCCCACCCCTCCCCGGGAAGCCTGTGCCGCCCGGGCCTTTCGGAACCCTGGCGAGGCGGGTCGCGGGTCCACGTGGTCCCTCGCTGAGCTGCCGCCCCGGGCCCGGCTCGGCGTCCATCCCGGCCCCGCGCCCTCTCTCTGCCGCCGCGCAGAAAGGCGCTGCGGCGCCGAGTACCGGGAGGCCTCGCCCGCCCTGCAGGCGGGTCCTGGGATGCAGGAACGCAGCGCGGCCCGGCCTGCCCGCGCCCGACTCCACGCACGCTGGGCCTTCCCACGGCCGCGAATGCCGGGGGGCGTCAGGCGCCTCGGCCTTGAGCAGCCAGGGGCGGGCCTCGGGGGAATGCTGCACTAACCCTGCGGGCCCCAGGGAGGGACCCGGGGTACTTCGCTAACTTTGGGAACACGTGGTGCGCCGTCCGCAGGGCCTTTGCGCTCAAAGAACTGGATCGCTCGCGTCCCGCTGCGCCCGCGACCTGGTTTCTCCTCTGCCACCTCGGGTCACCTGCCCGCCGCCGCGCGCTCCGCTCTCTATTATCTCATTTCATCTGCACAGCAGCCCAAGTGGGGGTGTCATCAGCCCCATTTTCTTGTCCATTTGGTTTGCGAAGGATTGTCTTTTGGGCGAGTCTTATTTTTCTCCTTGTGTAGCTGCCTTTGTCTCTAAATTGGTCTTTATTTTTAGCTCTACTAATTGCTATTTTTCTAAGCCGTTCCCCAGTCGCCGCCCACCCCCCCCCCCATCCTTGCACAGTTTTTTCACTAGTTGGCACTTTCTTTTATATCTTCTATTCTGAGCTTCCCCTTCCGCTAATTTTCCTCCCTCCCCCTAGCCACCCCCAATCCCAACTGCTCCCATCTCTGGCCTTCTCTGGTTGCTTCTCCGTTCCCTCCTTACCCTTCCCGCCCTCAGAATATCCTGAGCCATTTTTCCTCAGGATATTCTAGGCACTGTCGCTGTCTGCGGTCGGGAGAGGTTTCCCGGCTCAGGAAGTTTCCTGAGTTTTTCAGCTGGACCTCCAGGAGCCCGGGAGAAGTTCGAGCCTAGCCCGCCCCTCCGGTTGTGGGCCCACCCCGGGAGCACCCCGCAGGCTTCCACTGGGCTGTAAGGGGGTCGAGCCTGTTAAAAACTGCAGGCAGAAGTTTCACCTTTTCTGAGTCTGATTCTTAAATGCTGGCCGAGTTGTGGTTGCAGAAGAGTCACTGCCTTCTCTTAATAACAAGGGAATGTGTACATACGCTTCCCCAGAAAAGTTGTCCAGAGACCAAATTATAAGTAATCCTAACTCAGGAAATAAGGAGCCGGCCACAATGGGGTAGAAGTGAGGCACAGCCAGCTAAGTTGTATGCCAATTGCCAGGTCCACCCCACCCTGTCCTGAAAAGCCCGGGTGTGGTGTGGCACATGCTGTCAATACCTTCTGAGCCCAGAACTCTGGGCCTCTCTAAAATAAAGGGAAAATACCATCATTTCAAATTATTTTTACTGTCCTGATAGCTTATCAGATAGTAAGTACAAAAATAATGACCCATGACTGAGTTAAAAACTTGTATTTTGGAACTTGGAAGAAGCAGTTCTCATGGAATCGCTATGAATACCTGTTTTAAGCGTCTAGGGATCGAAAAGCCAGTTTTCAATGTGCGTTGTGTGGAAGACCAGGTATATATTACTTGGTCTTCCACACAATGCACATTTCTAAAGCTTGCCAAAGAAAATATATTCAATACGCGCACACACAAAGTGTGCTAAAGGTCTGCTTACTCCTTGCATTTGGACCGAAGGAGCTTGCCATCCAAAGAGCATCACTCCTCTCAGTTCAGCACCCACTTTCTGGAACTCATCTCGAGCCCTCACAAACTATGGGTAGCCAAATCTGGGCAAGAAGAGGACAAGCAGATCAGCCACCTTTTTACCCCTGGTGGTGCTGCCTTTCTGTCCAGGACAGTCAGGGTAGGGAGCAAGGGTCCTAGATGTCTTCTGGTTTGGCAGAATTTCAAAGTGTTCATTGACTTTTTTTGTTGTTGTTTTAAAAACAATTTATTGAAGTATATCATTCATACAGGAACATACATAATAAGTGTTTAGTAAACATTGTGAACTTAACAAAACAAATATGCACAACACCGTACAGGGCTCCCACACATCACTCCACCACAAACACCCTGCATTGTGGTGAAACATTTGTTAACATTATGAAAGAGCATCGTCAAAGTATTACTACTAACTACAGTTTGTATCTTACTCCCCTATACTTTTTTTTAAAGATTTATTTATTTATGTTTATCCATTTTTACCCCCCCACACACACCCCGTTTTTGCTGTTTCTGTGTCCGTTTCCTGCTCTCTCTTCTCATCCTTCTCCTCCTGTCTTCACTGGGATTTGATCCTTGGAACCTCTGATGTGGGAGAGAGGTGTCCTACCACCTGCGCCACCTTAGTTCCTGGTTTTTCGGGACATCTTGTCTTGGCTCCCTCTTGCGTCACTCTCCTGTTACATCATCATCTTGCTGCGTGGCTTGGCGGGGCCTGACTGTGCACCCACTGGTGGGGCCTGATGGCACACCCGTGCACGGGGCCTGGCACCCGTGTGCTTTCTATATTTTTCTTTTTTTAAATTTTACCAGGAGGTCCCGGGGATCCAACCCAGTTCTCTCCATATGGGAGATGGACGCTCAACCACTTGAGCCACATCTGTCCCCCCTGCTATATCTCTCAAGGTTGACCAAAGATACCTAGAGTTACAGTCATTTCCCATACAGGATGGTCATATAATAAATCAGGCTTAGTTTATCACTAGCATTCTAAAAACCAGACCTAGGGAGAAAAACTAGGTCTGGGGACACAAGCATGGTTTCTAATATAGTGAATGTTTAGCCTACCCTGAGTATCACAAAATCAGGACAGCGAGAATATTCACATTTCATTGACTTTAGAGTTCAGCAATTTTTATTCTACTCAGGAACTTTAAAAAATTGGTAAGCAATGAATATATTTAGAATTTTATAGTCAGAAAAAAATAACTGATAAATAGATTGATAGAGAACATAAGATAAATATAACCTTCTTGTAGGCCGGTTGCAGCCGACAATGTATAGTAAAATAAGTAAATAAATAAGTGCCCAACTTGGAGTTGAGAGAGCTGGGTACCAGTCTGACCATGTAGCAAACCAGCTGTGTGTCCTTAAACAGAGCCTCAGGGGATTGAGCCAGGAAAAGATACCACCTACCTTCTAAGGGTGTGGTGTTCAACGGCAAGAAAGAAGAAAGCAGCTGGCACAGTGCCCAGCACATGTAGGCACTCAAAAAATTACTGGAATCTGCATTGCTCTTGCTCCCCCTACAATGCTGTATTAATAAATAATAATCTTTAGCCTATACCCAGTGAAAAGCGACTTTTTTTTTCCAATTGTAGGAAGTTGCCATGGTTAGTAACAGTTTGATGCAATGGAGACTCCCATGGTGAAGGGGGGTAAGGAAATTGTTAATATCTCTCTGGAAGGCAAGAGAGGCAGATGCGTTAAGACTGGTATTTGGTAATATGCATAAGAACCTTCGGAATGTTTATACTCATTGTTGGGTGAATAATTCTACAACTGGTAATTCATGCCAAAGAAAGTGTAAGAGATGCAAAGATTTATGTGTAAAGTTGAACAATATAACACTGCTTTTATGTGCGCTGTTTAGAATAGCTGAGGATGTCTATTAATAGGATGATTAACTTACATTCCTATGTATATTCCTATGATGGAATATTTAACAATTGTAAAAACTGAGTGAAGACTATTTAGTGATGTGGGAACATGCTTATGATGACAGTTTCATTGAAAAAGATCAGAATAGAAATACAGAAAAAAAAATTTCAGAGTAAGGGGAGGAAATATATAATATATATAAGATTGGAGGAAACTACATCAAAATGTTACTAGTAATTACCACTGGATGATGAGATAATGGGTGATATTAATTTCTATATATTTCCCTGTTATGCAAAATTTCTGTAGTGTATATACATTTATATTGGGAAAAAACAAGTAATTAGAAATTAACAACTCTCCTAGGTTTAATTCTACAAAATATTTAAGCTCACATTTTTGCAACACTACTTTAGCTTTCTTAAAACTCTTCATTTGGGGGCAGATGTGGCTCAGATGGTTGGGTGTCCATCTCCTATCTGGAGAGACCTGGGTTTGATCCCCGGGACCTCCTGATAAAATAAAGAAAAATATAGAAGGTGTGCAGGCGAGCCCCCAGGCCCTGCCAAGCCACGCAGCAGGATGATGATGTAGCAGGAGAGAGACACGGGAGAGCCAAGACAAGATGCGAGAAAAAAAAAAAAAACAGGAACTGAGGTGGTGCAGTTGGCAAAACGCCTCTCTCCCACATTAGAGGTCCCCAGGATCGAATCCCAGTGCAGACAAGAGGAGAAGAGTGAGAAGAGAGGGCAGGAGATGGACACAGAGAATTGCCCAGCAAATGGACACAGAAATGGGGGGGGGCAGTTAAAAATGGATAAAGTAAAAATAAATAAATAAATCTTTAAAATAACAAACCAACCCTTAATTTCCCATGGAAGGATCAATCACACTGATTGCTTTTCCCATCTTTGATCCCTCTGCATTTCAAGTCACACATTCATGGCATGTGCACTGGGTTAAGTAGTGTCCCCCAAAATTCAGTTCCACCCAGAACCTCAGGGTGTGACCTTATTTGGAAATAGGATCTTTGCAGATGCATTTAGTTAAGATGAAGTCATATTGAATTAGCGTGGGCCCTCAGTCCAATGAATAGCATCCTTATAAAAAGGTATGGGGGTGGGGAGCAGATGTAGTTCTAGTGGTTGAGCACCTCCTTCCCATGTAGGAGGTCCTGGGTTCGATCCCTGGTACCTCCTAAAAACAAAACAAACGGAAAAAAAAAAAAAGTGTGGGGAGAAATGCACCCTAATGTAAACTATGGACTATAGTTAATGGTACAATGATAATAATCTTTCATCAATTGTAACAAAGGTACCAAACCAATATAAAGTGTTAATAATGGGGAACGGGGAGATAGATGGGAACACTGTGTTTTTTACATGACTTTTCTATAAAACTACAACTTCTCTAACTGAAAAAATAAATAAATACATTGAAAAGGTATGTCCTTATAAGAAGACACACAGAGAAGACAGCCAGGTGCAGACCGAGGCAGAGATTGGAGTGATGCAGCTACAAGCCCAGGATGCTAGGGATGACTGGGAGCCCCCAAAAGCTAGGAAGGTCTTCCAAGGGAGAGTGGCCTGCCCACACCTGGATTTTGGACTTCCAGCCTCCAGAACTGTGAGAGAATACATTTCTGTTGTTTTAAGCCACCTCCTTTATAGAAATTTGTTTCAGCAGTCCTAAGAAATTAATACAGCATGTCACAGCTGAGGGGAACCTTGGAGATCACCGTATTAGGCTGCAAATCAGGAGTCTGAGGCCCAGGTAGTAGTTGAACTTGAGTTTACCTGGACTTGATGCTGGTTTTCCTGGCTCTTGGGCAAGTCGTCTTCCTGGTCTAGCACTCTTTACCTGGTACCATGCTGCATCCAGGAAGATGCTCCCAAAAAGGAAGACCCCTTATGTAAGTTTAAGATTGTACTTGGGATTTCCACCCAAACGGGACAGATTGATTACATCAGCACACAGTAATACTGGTATTTCTCCTATCTCAAAACAAAAAACTCTGTTGCCCCATTTCACCACTCCACTTTTCAGCAAAGTGCCTCAAATGAGTTTTCTATACTCTTTGTCTCCAATTCCTCTTATCCCATTCTCTTAAACCCTTGCCAGTCTCATTTCCATCTCCACCACTTCACTAAACTCATCGAGGTCACCAGTGATATCCACATCGGGAAATCTGACCATCAATTCTCAGTCCCTGTCTTAACTTGACCTATCATCAACCTTCAATTCTGTTCATCACTCCCTCCCTTTTGAAACACTTTCTCCCCTTGACTTCCCTGGACCCTGCACTAGCCTGGTTCTTCTTCTGCCCCATTTGCTGCCCACCCGCCTCCCCTTCCTCTTGACGGTGTGACGCAGGCTTAGTCTTTGAATCTCTGCTCTTGCACACTCACTCCCTTTATGAGCTCATCAAGTCTCATGGCTTTAAATACCCTTTTAATTCCATAGGTCTTCCACATTTACATTTACACCCTGGACCTACTTGACATCTCCTCTTGGATGCCAAATGACATCTCAAACTGAATGTGCCCAAAATGGAACTTCTCCTGCTCTCCCTGCAGCCTTCTCCACCTCAGTTAAAAACAACTGCAAAATAAATAAATAAATAAAAATTTAAAAAGAGAAATATATATAAATAAAAGAGAAAAAGAAGAAGAAAAAAAAAAAAAACACAACAGCTGCATCCTTCCAGTTGTGCAGGCTAGTTACTGTGGAGTCGTTCCTGACCATCCTTTTCCTCATACCGCCTGCCTAATCCTCATACCTTACACCTCAAGTAATCCTACCAGCTCTGCCTTTAAAATAAGCCTGGAATCCCACCTTTCTCCCCATCTCCATCTCCACTGCGCTGGCCCTAGTCCAAGCCACCATCTGTTGTCTGGGTTACTGCAGTAGCCTCCCAACGCGTCTCCCGACCTCTGCCTTCCTTGCTTTTGACAACTCCCTCCCAATCATGAGATCTGGCGATTGTCAGATCCATAGTTTTAAGTCCGAAGACCTTTCCATAAAGGAGTTACCTTTATAGGGAGGAAAATACCCCATATTTCTGGTTGTCAGGATCATTAGATGATCTCTATTGATAAAGACAGGAGAATCCATCAATAGTGGTCAGTTTTGTATGCGTCCAGTCATAAATACCAAAATACTCTCTTTAATAACTGTAAATCCCACACATTTACGTAATAGGCTACAAAGCACCATTTGGATCCAGTCTGAGATTTAAAGGGATTTATAGGTGAAATCTGTTGCCTGCTACTATTTACAACCTCAGACAATCTTTTCAGCTGAAGCTGAGTCTGTTCTCAGCCAACACTATCTTCAACCTTTTTTAGTCAGAGTTACCAGAAAGTTTTTTCACCCTTAACATAAACAACAGTAAATTCTCCAAGTGCAGACATACCATTCTTGACTGTATAGGCTAAGTGGATTTGTGCAGTGGAGGAATAGAGTGCTATCTGCTATGTTTTCCAGGTACCTAGAACCAACTAGTGTTGTTGAGCTTGGTGGTGATCCACATTATTTCCTCATTTCTAATGTATTTATGCAGCAGTAGATTAAAATTATCTTTTTTTTTTTTTTAAAGATTTTATTTATTTATTCATTTATCCCCCCCCACTGCTGCTCGCGCTCGCCGGGTCAGCCAACCACGCCGTGCAGGCGGGCCTGCCCTCACCAGGAGGCCCCGGGAACCGAACCCGGGGCCTCCCATATGGTAAACGGGAGCCCTACTGATTGAGCCACAGCCGCTTCCCTAAAATTATCTTGAGTCATGAGGAAATCCATTAATAAGCTAATGATTAGATATGGCCTTAGATCACCTAATTTCTTAAATAACTAAGTTTTATCACACAAAATAAACATTTGATACAGCAAAGATGAGGAAGAGTATTGTTTTTCAAAAGGAAAAGAATCTAAGAACAGTCAGCTACTAGAAAGAAAGCCAAGACTCTAATTCTGCCAAAGAGAAAATGAGAAGAATTTGTATGGTGTTGACAAACCTAAGAGGAAAATAGTATCTAGGCCCAAGCAGTAACAGGTTTCCTGTTTATTTTCAATGTGATCTATAAAATTTTTAAAAATTTGTATCTTTTACATCTACTGTAAAGTTTTCCATTCAAGGTAAGTTATTGAAAATTGGGGAGGGGGGGAAGAATGGGAACAAAATAATCTAAAAATTTTCAAATAAAGATTTAAAAATTTATATAGTTGACTTTATGTATTCCCAGAACTTTAATTTTTTTACTTCGAGCTCTTTTTATGAATTTTAAATTTCTATGTATTTCTCTTTTGAACACTCTGTCCTAGAACATTCCTAATGAAAAGTCTGGCAAGGGAGCAACAGATGAGTAAAGGCCTAATCAACAGTGAACACAGTAACTTTTTTTTTTTTTTTAAGATTTATTTTATTTATCCATTTCTCCCCACCCCCTCCGTTGTTTGCATTTGTTGTGTCTGTTTGTTGTGTGCCGGTCTTTTTTTTTAGGCGGCACCGGGAACCAAACCTTGGACCTTGCATGTGGGAGGGAGGTGCTTAATCTCTTGAGCCACCTCCGTTCCCTGCTTTGTTGTGTCTCTCATTATGTTTTCCTCCATGTGTCTCTTGTTGCATCATCTTATTGCATCAGCTCGCCGCGCCAGCCCGTTGCATCAGCTTGCTATCTTGCTCATCTTTAGGAGGCATGGGGAACCAAACCCAGGCTTCCCATGTGGTAGGTGAGAGCTCAATCGCTTGAGCCGCATCTACTTCTCCACAGTAACATTTTTAGTGATTGACTTGATGGTGGCAGAGAAGGGTCAGAGGGGGGACATGCATGACAAGGGCAGAAGGGAGGATTTTTTTTTTTCCCAGACTGGCTTTCCTCTTGATTTCCTCTCCAGCCACTGCCACGAGACCGTAAAGCAGACTTGCCTGTTCTCCAAAACAGCTGAGGACTCAGCCTTCCACCACCAGCAGTAGCCACCCTAGGCTGCTAAGAGGTGCTCTAAATGATCAGGTTGACCATGGGAACTATGCAAGGGACAATTTGGGAGGTTCAGCAACTGTGCCCTGGAAGCAGAATGACCTATACTGCTTTTGCTATGGATGCATTTACCTTTATTTTAAGATGTAGCAACCGCTGTTCCAATTTTATACACAAGGCATCTCTTTCCTTTCTGGCCACAGGCCTACATTAAACTTTCTATATCAGCAATTGTTTGCACATTTACCTCCTATAAACTCATTTGATCACTCAACTATTCATTAATCATCTATTAAGTAGGCACCATGACTAGGGCAACAGTGGCAAACGAAACAGACAAAATCCCTATCCTGTGAAGTTTATAGTCTGGTAGAACATCATTAATCAAATAGTCCCATGTATACATATGCTGTCTATTGTTTCAAGGACCATAAATTAAAAAAAAATAAAGTGATTAATGAAAGTGTAACTAGAGGGTCCTTAATTTATATGAGGGGAATGTGTGTGCAGACTTGAGAAAGATATCTCTGAAAGAAATGACAAGCTGACAAGAACAGCCGGTAGACAGTGGGGAAAAGCTCTCTAGGTCAAGTAGAAAGCACATGCAAATGCCCGGGGATGGGAAGTCTCAGTGAGTAGGAACTGAAAGATAGTCACAGTGGCTGGAACTTGCTAACAGAGGGATGTCAGAAAGGCTAGATTGGTACCTAGGCCCTCGGGTGTGTGGGTCATGTCAAGGACTTGGGTTTTTGTGCTAAGTGCAAAGGGAAGTCATTGAAGCATTTCTGAGTTGGGTGTGTAATTAAACTCCAGTGCAACTGTTATAGAACAGTCTATAACATTCAAATGAATAAAGGTGTATAACATGGCATTACAATATGCTATCATTTCTGGGGAAAAGGGTGTAAATGTTCATATATAAATAAATATCTCTGGGAAAATTCAAGACCCTGGTAACAATGGTTGCTTATTGAGATAGGAACTAGATGGCTAGAAGATATGGGTGGGAGAGACTATTTTTTTTTTACTGTATATCTTTTTTTATACTTTTTGAATTATGTATCATGCTTAAGAATTACTTACACAACATTAAAATTAATTTTAAAATTAAAAAGTCACTCTGGATGCTGTGTAGATTAAAACCAGAAGGGTTAAAAGCTCAAGTAAGACACCAGATTGTTAAAATGAAAAAGACCAACAATATCAACTGCTGGCAAGGGTGAGGAGCAACTGGAAATTTCATGTACTGCATACAAGTATAAATTGATGCAACCATTTTTGGAAATTGTTGGGTAACATCTACTAGCACTTATCAGACACATATCCTATAACCCAGGAATTCCGGACCTGGGTATATACTCAACAGAAATGTGTTCATATGTTCCTCAAAAGACATGTATAAAAATTCATAATAGGACAATGCATAATAGGCCCCAGATGGAAATTCAAATGTTTTATCAAAAGTAGAATGAATAAATTGTAGCATGTCCACACAATAGAATACTATACACCACTGAAAATGAACTAGCTAAATGCAACAAGGATGAAACTTATAGTATTAAGCAAAGCAAGCCAGATATAAATGCATATATACTGCATAGTTCCATTTATATAACATTCAAAAGTAGGTAAACTAATCTGTGATCATAGAAGTGAGAATAGCGGTTTGTCTTAGGGGAAGATTGAGCTTAGAACCTGGAGAGAACATGAAGGAGTTTTCTGGAGTACTGGCAATGTTGCATTTTCTGATGTGGGTTACATGACGTGTGTTCACTTTGTGATAATTCAGAGTTGCCCATTTATATGCACTATTCTATGTAATATTTTAATTTACAAAAATATACACAAAAACACATGTGTGTGCGTGTGTATGTGTGATGAAGACCAGGTAGGAAGCTACTGCTACTGCAGTAGTCCAGATGAAAGAAGATGGTAGTTTAGACTATGATAAGAATGAACAGTAGATGAAGGCAAGATCTACAGTGACATATTTTGTTTTGTTGTTATTCTTGTTTTCACTTTTGCATTTTGTCATCAGTCTAGTAAAATCAGAAAATCTCATGTTAAAACAAAGCATTTGCTTGAAAAACATAGTAAATTTGAGTAAGACTATAATTACCTGTGAGTAAATCCAAGTAATTTCCAGATAGACTCTAAAACCTTTTTCACAGAACTAGATTCAGGACATGTATTTAAGACCCAAGTAGGGGAAGCAGATGTGGCTTAAGCAGTTGCGCACCCACCTACCACATGGGAGGTCCTGGATTTGGTTCCTGGTACCTTCTAAAGAAGACAAGCAAGACAGTGAATTGATGTGATGGGCTGGTGTGGCAAGATGACACAATGAGGAAACACAATGAGAGACACAACAAGCAGGGAGTGGGGGTGGCTCAAGCGATTGGGCACCTCCCTCCCACATGGAAGGTCCCGGGTTCAGTTTCCAGTGCCTTCTAAAAAGAAGATGAATGAACACAGAAAGAGACTGCGAGCACAAACAACAAGGTGGGGGGGAGAAATAAATAAATAAATCTTAAAAAAAAAAAAAAAAGACCCAAGCTGAACTAAAATTATAAGTCCTTCAAAAAACATTTTGTGTGGCCTCTCTCTAAACTGAACTCAGCATATAAATACATTACCTTCCCCTCAGCGTGACACATGACTCCCAGGGATGAGCCTCCCTGGCACCGAGGGATTACTACCAAGCAACAACTAGCAATGCAACTGGAAAAACACCTTGACCAAAAAGGGGAAAAGGTAAAGGCAAATAAGTTCATATGGCTAAGAGACTACAAAGTGAGTTGGGAGGTCATTCCAGAGGTTACACTTATGCATGTCTTAGCAGGAGCTCATTGACTCCCAAAGTAGATACTACCCCAAATAGTGGGGCTTCTGAGGGCTCTGGAGACATCCAGACACTATGGTCAGGGCAGATAGCTCAAGAGTTTGGTGCCTTGCCAGTGGGCTCTACTTTGGAATTTATGCTCCCCATTGTGACAGAGTTGAACTCAGGTGTGGTTTCCCTACACATGGCTCTTCTGTCCTTCTCTTTGAACCTATAATAAGTACTAGAGTTGGTATGTGTACATCCAAGAGACTTAAATCTTTGGACTGCCCATGTACCAGCTGGGCCCTGAATCTCAAAGGAGTTGCAACACCTATTCTTCATTTCATTGGTCTCACCCAGGACAACTGACAAGGAGGTGATGATGGACAGCTACCATACTAAGAAACCAAGAGATTCTATAACTGGAAGCAAGAGAGTCCCATCCATTGGCCCCATGGGATGACAGCTCCCTTTCAATTAGAGGTAGAGTGGCTATCACCATGCCAGAATCCTCAGGATTGTGAAATGAACTATGGACTAAAGTAGACTTACTGGTATTCTACTATAGACTTATTGTAATTCTAGCAATAGAAGAAATTATATTATTGATGTGGAGGCAGAGGCCACTGGAGGTTCTGAGGGAAGGGAGAAGGGAAAACAGGTGTAATACAGGGGTATTTTCGGGACTTGAGAATTGTCCTGAATGACACTGCAATGACAGATGCAGGCCATTATATATCTTGCCATTCCCTACAGAAGTGGGTGGGAGAGAATATAAACTACAATGTAAACTTTAATCCACGCTTAGTGGCAATGCTCTAAAATGTGTTCATCAGTTGCAGTGAATGTACCTCACTAATGAAGGATGTTGTTAATATGGGAAAATGTGGGAGGTATGGGGAGCGGGGCAAATGGGAATCCCCTATAGATTTTATGTGACATTTGTGTAATCTAAGTATCTTTTTAAAAAATAAATAAAGTATTAAAAAAACATTTAGGCCTTCATGATAGGAGAGCAAACCAAATTTTAAATAATGCTCTAGTTTAATTGTGCCTTTATCTGGAGGATATCAAACTGTGAAAGATGAACACTGTTACAATTACTACTCATTTTCCTAGGATTGCTACAAGGCCTTTTTTTTTTTTTTTTTTTAAGCAATTTTATTGAGATTTATCTACATACCATAGCCACAGGGTTTTTATAAATCAGTTGTCTTATCTTTTTCACTTAATTAGATAATTTCCTTCTATTATAACCAGAGTTGATCAGGAAATATGCTGAAGCACCCAGTAACATCAAATGTCTATGTATTATGTAATTGCCACATCAAGAATCGCAACTGTTTCATGTCCCACAACTATTTCCGTATTTAAGTTGTCTGTTATACTCGATGCTATCTGTCCAAGAAACCAATTCTAATGTGCTGGCAGCCCCTCCTTCTAAAAAAATACCTTCTACAAGCCATCAGGTCCCATAGCCCAGTATCACCCACATTCTTGAAGAGTGATCTGCAGGGCAGCCATGTTTCCTAACTGGACCAGCCAGGTGCTTTCCCATTTGGGAGGGTATCCTAATCACCTTTGAAAGATGCTTGGCAAACTGTATTGTGTGGCAGTCACAGAGGGCATGGACTCCAGAAAAACACTTATTGAACACCTAGCATATCATGAGCACTGTTATAGGTCCTAGGGTTTGAGTAATTAACAAAATTAAGTCCCTGACCTCATGGAACTTACATTTCAATGAAGGGAGATTGACATAACCAAAGTTATAATGATAGTGAAGCAACCAGTGAATGAAGTTATCTATTTTTTAAAATATGATTCCTGGATATAAGTTAAATATAAATTTTGAAGGGTGTGGCAGTTTGGCATCGTTTATGAATTCCAAAAATATATAGTGGATTGTGTTTATAAACTGGTCTGTCCCTTTGGGCATATTAGATTGTATTAGATTCAGAGGTTTCCCTTTTAACTTTATTAAATCAAGATTAGGGCTTTTATTTGACCATGTCTTTAGGGCAACTTGGTTTGAGTCCCCACCTCCCCCATCTCTTTGTGGGCTATATAAATGGATGCTCAGTCAAAGACAGGGAAGTAAATACATGGAAAAGGAGAACACAGAGAGTGTAGTTTTGGACGCTGGAGCCCCAGGGAGAGAGCTGAGCTGGTCACCTCGTAGTTTGCAGCTGAAGAGACCAGAGCCCTGAACAGCTGAGAAAGCCCAGAAAGAAACAAGCCCCAGGGAGAGAGCTGAGACTTATGCTAGCCTACAGCTGAGATCAGAAAAAGCTGGGATCTGGAGCCTGGGGAAGAAGAGGAAGGCTGAACCCTAGCAGAGACCAGCAGTGATCTTGCTCCAACACATGGCAACAGACTTTGGTGAGGGAAGTAACTTACTCTTTTTTTTTTTTTTTACTGGATACATATAAAAAATTTTTTGAACCATACAATATGTTACACAATATATTTGGCTCGTAGTAACACAATCATACAGTATTTGTCCTTTTGTGTCTGGCTTGCTTCACTCAACATAATGTCCTCCAGGTTCATCCATGTTGTCATATGCTTTACGACTTCATTTCTTCTTACAGATGCATTAATATTCCATCGTGTGAACAGATCACGGTTTGTTTATCCATTCTTCGGTTGATGGACACCTGGGTGGTTTCCAACTTTTGGCAATCGTGAATAATGCCGCTATGAACATTGGTGTGCAGATGTCTGTTCGTGTCACTGCCCTCAGTTCTTCTGGGTATATACCCAGTAGTGGTATTGCAGGGTCATGTGGCAAGTCTATATTAAGCTTCTTTAGGAACTGCCAAACAGTCCTCCACAGTGGCTGTACCATCCTGCATTCCCACCAACAGTGAAGAAGTGTTCCTATCTCTCCACATTGTCTCCAACACTTGTAGTTCTCTGTCTTTTTAATAGTGGCCATTCTGATAGGTATGAAATGATATCTCATTGTAGTTTTGATTTGCATTTCCCTAATCATTAGTGATGCTGAACATTTTTTCATGTGTTTTTTTGCCATTTGTATTTCTTCTTTGGACAAATGTCTATTCAAGTCTTTTGCCCATTTTTTAATTGGGTCATTTGTCTTTTTATTGTTGACTTGTAACAACTCTTTATATATCCTGGATATTAAACCCTTATATGACATGTCATTTCCAAATATTTTCTCCCATTGAGTCAGCTGCCTTTTCACCCTTCTGACAGAGTCCTGGGAGTTGCAAAAGTGTTTAATTTTGAGGAGGTCCCATTTATCTATTATGTCTTTTATTGTGCGTGCTTTGGGTGTAAGGTCCAAGAAACCACCACCTACCACAAGGTCTTTAAGATGTTTCTCTACATTTTCTCCTAGTAGTTTTATGGTCCTGGCTTTTACATTTAGGTCTTTCATCCATTTTGAGTTGATTCTTGTATAGGGAGTGAGATAGGGGTCCTCTTTCATCCTTTTTTTTTTTTTTTTCTTTTTAATATATTTTTTATTTTTTCTAAAAGATAGTTAGATTACATAAAATGTTACATAAAAAAATGTAAGGGGTTCCCATATGCCCCACTCCCCACCTCCCATCTCTTTCAGTCTTTTATAGATACCCAGTTCTCCCAGCACCATTTGTTGAAGAGACCGTTTTGTCCCGTTAACATGGACTTAGTCAGTTGGTCAAAAACCAATTGATCACATAGCTGAGGGTTTATTTCTGGATTCTCAATTCTATTCCATTGATCGATGTGTCTATCTTTATGCCTGTTTTGACCACTGTAGCTTTATAATATGTTTCAAGGTCAGGCAGTGAAATTCCTCCCACATCACTTTTTTTTCAGAATTCTTTTGGCTATTCGGGTGCACTTTCACTTCCAAATGAATTTGGTAATTACCTTTTCTAATTCTGTAAAGTAGGCTGTTGGAATTTTGATTGGTATTGCACTGAATTTATAAATCAGTTTAGGTAAGATTGACATCTTCACGATATTTAATCTTCCAATCCGTGAACATGGAAAGTCTCTCCATTTGTTTAGGTCTTTTTAAAATTTATTTTAGCATTGTTTTGTAGTTTTCTGTAAGTAGGTCCTGTACTTCTTTGGTTAAATTAACTCCTAGGTATTTGAGTCTTTTTGTTGCTATTGTAAATGGAATTTCCCCCCATCTTTCCTCCTCAGGTTGTTCGGTATTAATGTACAAAAACATTACTGATTTTTGCATGTTGATCTGGTATCCTGCCACTTTGCTGAACTCATTTATAGCTCAGGTGGCTTTGTTGTAGATACTTCAGAATTTTTAAATTCAGGATCATGTCATCTGCAAACAGTGAGAGTTTTACTTCATCTTTTCCTATTTGGATGCCTTTAATTTTTTTTGTTTTCCTTGTCTAATTGCACTAGCTAGAACTTCTAGTATAATACTGAATAACAGTGGTGACAGTGGGCATCCCTGTCGTGTTCCAGATCTTAGAGAGAAAGCTTTCAACCCTTTCCTATTGAGTACAATGTTGGCTATGTTTTTTCATATACGCCTTTTATCATATTGAGGAATTTTCCTTCTATTCCTATCGAACCCAGGGCCTCCCATATGGTAGGTGGGAGCCCTATCGATTGAGCCACAGCTGCTTCCCTCTTCTTTTTTAATATAAGCATTTAGGGCTATAAATTTCCCTCTGAAGACTGCCTTCACTGTATCCCATAGTTTTGATAAGTTGTGTTCTCTTTTTCATTTGTCTCAATGTATTTACCGATTTCACTTGCAATTTATTCTTTGACTTGCTGATTATTTAGGAGTGTGTGTTCAGCCTCCAGACATTTGCAAAAATGTACCTTTTTCCTGTATATTATGGGTATCCAGTTTCATTCCATTATGATTTGAGAAGGTGTTTTGTATAATTTCTATCTTTTTATATTTACTGAGAGCTGTATTGTACCCTAACATGTGGTCTATCCTGGAGAAAGATCCATGGGCACTTGAGAAGAATGTATAACCTGCTGAGTTTGGATGCAGGGTTCTGTATTTGTCTGTTAGGTCTAACTTGTTTATCATGTTGTTCAAGTTCTCTGTTTCCTTGTTGATCTTCTGTCTAGTTGTTCTATCTAATGATGTGAGTGGTATGTTAAAGTCTCTAGCGATTATTGTAGAGATGTCTATTTCTCCCTTCAGTTTTGCCAGATTTTGTCTCATGTATTTTGGGGCACCCTGGTTAGGTGCATAGATATTTATGACTGTTATATCTTCCTGTTGGATTGTCTGTTTTATTAATATATATAATGGTCTTCTGTATCTCATAGCTTTTTTGCATTTAAAGTCTGTTTTTCCTGATATTAGTATAGCTACCCCTGCTCTTTTTTGGTTACTACTTGCCTGGAGTATTTTTGTCCAACCTTTCACTTTCAGCCAGTTTATATCCCTGGGTCTAAAATGAGTTTCTGGTAAGCAGCATATGGATGGCTCATGTGTTTTTATCCATTCTGTCAGCCTGTGTCTTTTGATTGGGGAGTTTAATCCATTCACATTCAATGATATTACTGTAAATGCATTATTTACTTCCACCATTTTATTCTTTGGCTTTCTCATGTTATATCATATTTTTCTGTGTCTTTTTACTCTTTTGGTATCCTCTCTCTATTCTTTCTTTTATACACTCTTCCACACCTCTTTCTCCTGTCTTTTTATTTCAGGTTCTAAGGCTTCCTTTACTATTTCCTGCAAATATGGATTCGTTTTGCATACTCTCTTAGTTTCTGTTTGTTTATGAATATTTTATACTCACTATCATATTTGAAGGACAATTTTTCTAGATAAAGAATTCTCAGCTGGCAGTTTTTCTCTTTCAGTATCCCAATTGTATCATACCACTGTCTTCTTGCCTCTATGGTTTCTGAAGACAAATCTGCACTAAGTCTTACTGGACATCCCTTGTACATGATGGTTTGCTTCTCCCTTGCTGCTCTGAGAATTTTCTTATCTTTGACAGTTGACATTCTGAGTAGTATGTGTCTTAGAGTATAGGTCTATTCAGATTTATTTGATTGGGTATGCTTCTTGGACATGTAAGTTCATTCCTTCCATGAGAGTTGGAAAATTTTCAGCTATTATTTCCTCAGATACACTTTCTGCCCCTTTTCCCTTCTCTTCTCCTTCTGGAACTCCCATGACACACATCTTGTTGCATTTAGTGTTGTCATTCCACTCTCTGAACCCCTGTTCAATTTTTTCCATTCTTTTCTCTCTGTGTTCTTTTCTCTCCAATTTTAGCTGCTTTGTCTTCACTATCACTTATTCTTTCTTCTATTCTGCTGTTGTATGCCTCTAATGTTTTTTATCTCACTTATTGTGTCTTTCATTCCCATGAGCTCCGGTACTTTTCTGTTCGGGATTTCATATTCTTCTTTGCACTCACTCAATGTCTTCTTGATGTCATTTATATCTTTAGTTATATTCTTTCAACTCATTAATTTGATTTTGGAAATTTGTGCACATCTCGCTAATTCGTTCTCTCAAATCTTGTGTCTCTTCTGAGGCTTTGATATATTCTTTTTCTTGGGCCATGTCTTCCATTTCTTAGTATGAGTCATAATTTTTTGCTGATGTCTAGGCATCTGATTAGGATATAGTTTACTCAGATGCTCAATTTCTTTCTCTTTTGTAGTGATTTAGTGTCAGGAGTCTGTGTGTTACCACTGCCTTTTTATTTATTTATTTTTTTCTTTTTTCTTTTTTGGCTTGACCTGGATTGTTAGGATTGTCCCTGATAGTTGCTCAAAACTGGGCTCTGGACCCAGTAATTGGTTGCAGAATGACTTCCTAGGGCCTTGGGGAGGGAAGCTACAAAGTCTGGAAAAAGCCTCTCCTGCTTAAATTTTCTTGTGTGCAATTCCTTGTTCTGCCAGCAGATGTCGCTCTTTGGCAGCTCTCAGTTCTGTGCCTTGTGGGAGTGTATTTGCTGCAACACAGATGGGATCAATATGATAGAGCTTCCTGCCTGGAGGCTAAGAGCCTTGTAATTTAACCTTTTTCAGTGACAGTTCTCCTGCCTTCTCGGGCAGCCACCTCCCTTTTCCTGGATCAGAAATATTTCCACTCCCCTCTTGAGCCCTCAACATTCAATCCTGGTTAGTAGAAAAGGAGTTTGGGAGGGTTGTATATCTTTAGCCCCGTGCTGGCTCCCAAGGCAAACAATGGCATGGACCCACCTGGGCTAGAAGGGCTCCTGGGACACAGCAGACCAAATTTGTGAGTCAAAAGCTGAGTCAGCCTTAGGCTGTATCACTCTCTCTCCCCTTTCCTGGGGTGATGGATCCCTGGAGTCCCCTTTGTGTGGGCAGGCTCAGAGGCCTGAGAATTCTAAAGTATTTTCAGTGTGGGGGAGGATGCCAGCAGCAGCAGCCACTGGTTTCAACTCACAGTTCTGTCATCGCGATTCACCTGGTGTCCTAAACCCTGAAAGATCTTGTCCTAGGCTGTTTCAGCCTATCCTGTAGCTATTTTTCTGGAGGAGAAGAGAGTCTCGTGTCTTTCTAGACCGCCATATAAGTGGAGTAACTTACTCTTTATGGCCTTGTGACTGTAAGCTCCCACCCCAAATAAATACCCTTTAAAAAAACCAACAGATTTCTGGTATTTTGCATCAGCTCGCCTTTTGGCTGACTAATACAAAAGATGTTCTTTCTAATCCCATCATTTCACTGAAAATACTCAAAGGCAGCTATTTTAAAATCCTAGTAATTGCCCAATATTCTATTAGACATGTAGATACCATATTACTAAATAAAGACACACCCTCAGGAAATTGAAAAGAAACTATCAGAGTCAGTAAATAAGAAAAATATGTTGGTAATATTTTATTTTTGAAAACTTATTTTAAAAAGTAAGTCTTTGAGTCTTCTTGGTAAAATATGCATAATCTTAAACCAATAAGACATTAAATATCAATACCAAAAACCTGATTGTTTTAGTGTTCTCTAGGGAAACAGAACCGACAAGAGTTCTATAAATAGTATGAGATTTTATAAATAAAAAATCAAACAAAAAAAAAAGCATGCAATCATCGCGATGCACATGGCCAAATTTTGCAGGGCAGGCTGCAAGCCAGGAACTACAATGAAGGCCCTGATGAGTTTCTCAGGAGATGCTCTCTCTCTGAAGTAGTGATGGAAACTCTCTCCCTGAAAGCTGAAACCACTTCTCCTTTTAAGGCCTTCAACTGATTGGATGAAACTTCACTTATTGCTGATGGCAATCTCCTTGATTGTAGAGATATATAATCAATCATATATGCATTCAACTGATGATTAAAGTCCATGAAATGCCCTTGTATTACAATTAGTCCAGTGCTTTCTTGACCAAACAACCAGGCAACATTACCTGGTCGAGTTGACACATTAACCTAACCTACACAGTCCACTCCTTGTTAACTTGGCAGCCATTCACATCACCTTAAACCATACTTAATCTCTAAATAAAAGCAATAACAGATATATATATATATAACAGATATATATATAACAGATATATATATATATATAATTTTTTTTCTTGCTTAACAGTACTCAACTGTCCTGCATACAACCAGAAATACACCAAATCCCTCCAGAATAGAGTACCAGTCCTCGGGTAATAGTCACTCTTAAACTTGACATCCTTCCATACTATGACATGAAATTAATGTAACTTTTATCACATGATAAGGGGAAAAGATAGGGAAGAAAACAAAGATATTCATTTTATGTACATATACAAACATACTCAAAACAAAGCAAAGAAGAAATATTCATGATCATTCCAGTTCTTGTTATTGTAACTGGTCACAGATTGAAGTTCTTCTACTAGTCATTCCATGTTCCCTTTACCCTCAGCAAGCACCTCAGCCAGCCATGGTTCTTTGCCTGGTGGGGTGACCCAAGCCTTCATTCCTGAAGATTCTAGGCCATTGTTAGTTCTGCCAGGATTGGGTTGTTGTAGTTTTCCATTGACTTTAATCACAGGAGCATGTTAGTACTAAGAGATGCCCTAGGGGATCACCTGTATTCCAGGCAAATTCTTCTTTACCTCCATTGTGTAGTTGCAGTACTATTTCCCCTTGATAGTCAGGATCAGTCACCCCAGCCAGCACAATAATTCCTTTCTTTGCCTCTTGATTCAGAGGTGTGAGGAAACCAAAGTAGCCAGGAGGCAGTCTTAACTTCCAGTTTAATGGAATTGTGTTTCCTGGTGGAAGCACTCTTTCTTTTGGAAGTAAGACCTGTAGACCAGCAGAGCTTAAATTTTCAGGGAGGAGGATTGTGGGAAGATGGTGACAGACTAACAGGCAGAGCTGAATGCTCTCACAAAAACAATGGAGAAAGAGCCAAAAGCTGTCTGAGGGACCTCCTTTAGGGATCAGCAGACCAGGGAAGTGCTACACAACTCCTAGGAGGGTGAGGGACAGAGAGATGAAGAAGCTGAAACAACAAACGTGAGTTACCAAGCTACAGTGGCCGCTGGGAAGGGCTCCCCTCCCCCACCACCAAGATATTAAGCTGGGGTAAAACACTTGGTTCTCTGCAGCTGACTGAGAGAACAGACATTTTCTTTCCTGTCAGCTGTTTCAAGGGAAAAGGGAGGGAAGGTCAGGGTGCTTTTCTTTAGTGAATTCGGCCAGCAGAGCCTGCTTTGAATCTCCGATGTAGGGATTCAACACAGGAACACAGGAAAGCCGAGACTGAAACACCTCCATGGAAAGGTGCGCTGATGCATGTCATCTGCTGGCCAGTCTGGAAATTGCATGGACAAAAACTGTTCGTGCTTTCTGTATCCAACCTCTGGTAGAAAATCTGCAGCACACTAGTGAGTCCCTGGCCCAATTTTGAAAACTTAAGCTGGGCAGTTTTAAAAACTGAGAATATGTTTAACCAAATATCAAAGGAGCTGTGGGAAAAAGAAACAATATGCAAGAAAGAGAAATTAGCTATCAGAGTAAATTCACTAACATATTCAGATGCCTAGACATCAGCAAAAAATTATAAGTCATACTAGGTGTAGCCATTTGGGAATTTGATGTAATTATGAATTCCAAAAATATAATTGGATCATGCTTGTAAACTGATCTGTTAATCTGGGCATGATTAAGTTATGATTAGGGCATTGACTGGGCCACATCAGTAGGGTGTTGAGCCCCACCCCTTTGTGGGTGGGGAATAAAATATAAAAGGCATGGCAAGAACAAAGTTGAAGCAGTTTTTGAGAAGCAGTTTTGATGTTGGAGAAAAGGCCCCAGAAGAGAAGTGAGCCATTTGCCTGATAGTCTACAGCTGACCTTATGGAGGAACCAGAAGAGCTAAGCCTGGAGAGAAACACAGCCTCTGGAAGAGAGGAACACAAGAAGCCTGAACCCTGGCAAACATCGGCAGCTGTCTTGCTCCAACACATGGCAATGAACTTTGGTGAGAAGAAACTTAACACTTTATGGCCTGGTATCTGTGGACTTCTATCCAACCAATCCATTTTTTGGTATTTCACATTAGCACCCCTTAAGCTGACTAATACACTAGGATACAGGAAGAGATGGCTCATCCAAAAGAACAAACCAAATATCCTGCAGAGATACAGGATTTAATACAATTAATCAGTGATAATCACACAAATCTCTTAAATCACTTCAAAGAATTTTTTTAAAATATGACTAAAGAAGAAAAGTATATTAAGAAGACTCTGGTAGAGCATAAAGAACAATTTGAAAGCCTGCAAAGAAAAGTAACAGACTTTTATGGGAATGAAAGACATGATGGTTGAGATTAAAAATACATTTGAGGCACATAAGAGCAGATTTGAATTGCTTGAAGACAGAATTAGTGATTTCAAAGACAGAACCTCTGAACTGGACATGACAGGAGAACAGAAATTGAAGAGGATGGAAAAAATGGAACAGAGTCTTGGGGAATTGAATGATAATGTGAAACACATAAACATTCATGCTATTGGTGTCCCAGAAAGAGAAGAGAATGGAAAAGGGGAAGAAAGAATATTTGAGGAAATAACGCCCGGAAACTTCCCAACCCTTATGAAGGACATAAATATCAATATCCAAGAAGGACAAAGCACCCCAAACAGAATAAATCCTAACAGACCTACCATAAGACACCTACTATTCATAATAACAAATATCAAAGATAAAGAAAAGATTCTGGAAGCAGTAAAAGAAAAGAAAAGCATCACGTACAAGAGAAACTTAAAGTGCCGACCTCTCATCAGAAACCATGGAGGAGAGAAGAAAGTGGTATGATGTATTTAAGGTACTGAAAGAGAAAAACTGCCAGCCAAGGATTCTGTATCTGGCAAAGCTGTCCTTCAAAAATAAGGATGAGTTCAAAGTCTTCACAGACAAACAAAAACTGATAGAATATGTTACCAAAAGACCTGCTTTACAAGAGGGGGTGCTGCAGCCTGAAAGGAAAAGACAAAGGTGAGAGATTTGGAGAAGAGTTTAGAAATGAAACTTATTAGGAAGGGTAAACTCAAGGATAAGAAGACAGACAATAGAACAATATGACATCAGAGAGCTGAAGGACAAAATGGGTGAAGTAATGCCTTTACAGTAATAACACTGAATGTTAATGGATTGAACTCCCCAATCAAAAGACATAGACTGATAGAATGGATAAAAAAAATGAATCGTCTATATGTTGTGTACAAGAGACCCACCTCAGATGTAAGGACACAACCAGGTTAAAAGTGAAAGGATGGGAAAAAGTATTCCATGTGTAGCAGTTTGGCAGTTTGATATAGTTATGAATTCCAAAAATAGGTATTGGATTATGCTTGTAAACTTGCTGTTCCTCTGGGAATGATTAGGTTATGATTAGGGTTTTGATTGGGCCACATCAGTAGGGCATTGAGCCCTGCCCCTTGGTGAATGGGGAAGATAAAAGGCATAGCAAAGGACAGAGTTGGAGTTTTGATGTTGGAGTCTTGAGCTAGAGCCCCGGGAAGTAAGCATACAGAGGAGCTTGGTCGTGAGGATGGAGAGAAGGCCCCGGGAAAAGAGAAGAGCCATTCACCTGATAGTCTACAGCTGGCCTGTGGAAGAAACAGAGGCACTGAACCTGGAAAGAAACAGAGCCCCGGAAAGAGAGGAACCCAAGAAGCCTGAACCCTGGCAAACATCAGCAGCTGTCTTGCTCCAACACGTGGCAACAGACTTCGGTGAAGGAAGAAACTTAAGCTTTATGGCCTGGTAACTGTAAGCTTCTACCCCAAATATATACCCCTTTATAAAGACAAACAGATTTCTGTTATTTTGCATCAGCACCCCTTTGGCTGCCTAATACACCATGCAAATAGTAACCAAAAAAAAAAAAAAAAAAAAAAAAAAAGAGCTGGAGTAGACCAGATAAATGTAAAATAACAATATTATAGTATATGAACAATAATTATTCAGTGCAACTGGCAAATTGTTCCTTTGATCAGTATTCTGTAATTTTTTTTTTCATACAAAATAAGCACTTGCTTTTAATTGAGGAGGGCTGGAGAAGAGATATATTCTTGGATACTTCATTTTCCTTTAACCCTTTCTTATTCATACTCTTTAATTAAATAATATATCTGGATCAATTATGATTTAGCATGACTACTGTTGAACAAGATTTTGAGTTTTTTTGCCTCATAAATTATGAATTAGCAAATTATCTGCTGTAAACCATTCCAATAAGATGTGAAGAATTCCCAAATAGGAATTTGATTATCTAGAAAGAATTATGGCCTAAATGGAAATTAAATAACAAAACCAATAATTTATTTCATTCTTAGAGATTATTATGTCCAATAGTTGAGCAAAAAATTTCCTAGCAGATCACTAGGGGTAATAGTGAGTGGTGCCACTCCCGCTTCCACCCCTTGATTCCTAGACCTGTGACTCCTGGCTATGGGAGAAACAGTACCATGGAGTGGATGCTAGTTTAGAGCATACACAATCACCTGGAGAAAACTGCCCCACGCTGCAAGGTATTGCCACCTAGTTGGCACCGTAATTGAGTCTTCAAAAGGTCATTCCACCATTCTATCAATCTAGCTGCTTCATGATGATGGTGAACATGGTAAGAAGAGTGAATTCCATGAGCATATGCCCATTCCCACACATCATTTGCTGTGAAGTGGGTTCCTTGATCAGAAGTAATGCTGTGTGGAATACCATGGCAGTAGATAAGACATTCGGGAAGTCCACAGATGGTAGTTTTGGAAGAAGCATTGCATGCAGGAAATGCAAACCCATATATGGAGCCTAACTGTCTATTCCAGTTAGAACAAACTACTACCCCTTCCATGATGGAAGTGGTCCAATATAGTCAACTTGCCACCAGGTAGCAGGCTGATCACCTTGAGGAATGATGCCATATCAGGGGCTGAGTGTGGGTCTCTGCTGCTGGCAGATTGGGCACTCAGCAGTGGCTGTAGCCAACTCAACCTTGGTAAGGGCAAGTCCATATTGCTGAGCCCAGCATAACTTCCATCCCTACCACCATGGCCACTTTGTTCATGAACTCATTGGGCAATGACAGGAGTGGCTGGGGAAAGAGGCTTACTGCTATCCACAGAACTTATCCACTTGATTATTAAAATCTTCCTCTGCTGAAGTCACCCTCTGATGAGCATTCACATAGGACACAAATATTTCCATGTTTTTTGCCCACACAGAAAGGTCTATCCACATACCTCTTCCCCAGACCTCTTTCTCACCAATTTTCCAATCATGTTCCTTCCAAGTCCCTGACCATCCAGCCAAACCATTGGCAACAACCCACGAATCAGTGTACAGATGCACCTCCAGCCATTTCTCCTTCCAAGCAAACTGAACAACCTCGTGCATTGCTCAATGTTCTGCCCACTGGGAGGAGTTCCCCTCACCACTGTCCTTCAGGGACATCCCAGAAAGGGGCTGCAGTGCCGCAGGTGTCCACTTTCAGGTGGTACCTGCATATCATGCAGACCATCTGTGAACCAGGCCCGAGTTTTCTCTTCCTCAGTCAACTGATTATAAAGGACTCCCCAAGAGGCCATAGCTGTGGGCTGGGAAAGAGAAGTTAATGTGGCAGGAGTGGTGACCATGGGCATTTGGGCCACTTCCTCATTAACTTAACTTGTGCCTTCAGGACCTGCTTGAGCCCTATCTCATATATACCACTCCAACTTTATTATGGAGCGCTGCTGTGTACACCCAACTTTATGGTTTGGTGGGTCAGACAATACCCAGATAGGCAACTCAGGTCTCATGATGACTTTGTGGCCCATGGTTAAGCATTCAGTCTCTATTAAGGCCCACTAGTAGGCCAAAAGCTGTTTCTTAAAAGGAGAGTAGTTATCTGCAGAGAACAGCGGGGTTTTGATCCAAAATCCTAAAGGTCTGCGTTGAGATTTTCCTATAGCGGCCTGCCAAAGGCTCCAGACATCATCTCTATTTGCCACCAACTCTTCCAGCACCATTGAGTCTGCTGGATCAAATGGCCCAAGTGGCAGTACAGCTTGCATAGCAGCCTGGACCTGTTGCAGAGCCTCCTCTTGTTTCGGACCCCAATCAAAACTAGCAGCTTTTCTGGTCACTTGGTAGATGGGCTGGAGTAGCACACCCAAATGAAGAATATGTTGTCTCACATGGATGAACCTGGAGGACATTATGTTGAATGAAGCAAGCCAGACACAGAAGGACAAATACTGTATGAATGCGTTACTATGAACCAAATATATTGTGTAATATATTGTTTGGTTCAAAAAAAAATTATATGTATCCATTAGATTTAATTGAGAAATGTATATATTTATTCATCTGTGTTTACTTTTTAGTTTTTAATTATTTATATTTTCAATTATTAAATGTACAAAATAAAGTTAAAAAAAAAAAAAAAAAAAGAATATGTTGTCTCCAAATTCCAAAAAGGCCAACTAAGCATTGTGCCTCTTTTTTGGTCAAGCGTTGTGCCAGATGCAACGGCTTATCCTTCACTTTAGAAGGGATACCTCAGCATGCTCCACACCACTGCACACCTAGAAATTTCACCAAGGTGGAAGGCCCCTGTATTTTTGTTGGCTTTATCTCCCATCCTCTCTCACACAAATGCCTTACCAATAAGTTTATAGTTGCTACTTCTTGCTTACAAGGTCCAATCAACGTGATGTGATCAATATAATGGACCAGTGCGATATCTTGTGGGAGGGAGAGATGATCAAGGTCCCTGTGGACAATTTTATGACATAGGGCTGGAGAGTTTGATATATCCCTGAGGCAGGACAGTGAAGGCATACTGCTGGACTTGCCAGTGGAAAGCAAACTGTTTCTGGTGGTCCTTAGTAATGGCAATTGAGAAAAAAGCATTTGCCAGATCCATAGCTGCATACCAGGTACCAGGGGATTTGTTGATTTGCTCAAGTAAGGATTCCACATTCAGAAGAGTGGCTGCAATTAGAGTCACCACCTGGTTAAGTTTATGATAATCCACTGTCTTCCTCCAAGGTCCATCTGCACAGGCCAAATAGGAGAGTTGAATGGAGATGTGGTGGGAATCACCACCCCTGCCTCCTTCAAGTCCTTGATTGTGGCACTGATCTCTGCAATCCCTCCAGGAATCTATTATTTGTTTTGATTTAATAGTTTGTTAGGTAGGGGCAGTTCTAGTGGCTTCCTACCATAAAAGCCCTTACTCCACAAGTCAGGGAACCAATGTGGGGATTCTGTTAGTTGCTGAGTACATCTATTCCAATTATGCATTTTGGAACTGGGGAAATAACCACAGAATGGGTCTGGGAAATGGACCCACTGTGAGACGGACCTGAGCTAAAACTCCATCAATCACCTGACCTCCATAAGCCCCTACCCTGATTGGTGGGCCATAGTGATGTTTTGGGTCTCCTGGAATTAATGTCACTTCTGAGCCAGTGTCTAACAATCCCCAAAATATCTGATCATTTCATTTTCCCCAATGCACATTTATCCTAGTAAAAGGCCATACATCTCTTTGGGGAAGGCTGGGAGGAAGATTAACAGTATAGATTTTTGGCAGTGTAACAGGGTCCTTCCCTAAGGGGACCCAGCCGTCCCTTCATTTACAGTATACCAGGGCAATTCTGGCATCTCGACCTCAGGGAATGTCAGACATCTTTTGGTCCATGTTTCAGCCAGCCACCTGAACAAACTGTTAGAGCCTTTCTAACCCCTCAAGCTCCAACAGTGAATCCAGAATCTCTCCTTAGTGGGCCCATATCAATAAATTCATCCTGATTCAACTTTATATTCCTTCACCATTAATCCACACCCTTAATATCCATTCCCACATATAGTCCCCTGATTTCTGTGTGTATAAATTGGAAAACTGATGAAGTTCTTTTGGAGTATAGCGTACTTCACCTTCAGGGGCTTATTGTGACTTTAGTTATAGGTCTGGAAGAAAAGAGGGGTGGTAGGGGTGAGTAACAATAAGCATTAGAAGTGTCTTGCAAGACAGCCATTTCAGGGCATTTGTTGCAGTTTCGTCTTGTGAGACAGGTTGAATCTCTTCAGGTAGGGGTTGGATGGCAAACTCCTTGGGGCAAGCTGGAGGTTGGGTAATTGTCTCCTCAAGGAAGACTATTATAAGTTTATCTGGTAAAATCTCAGCAGAATTTAGGGTTCAATGTCCTCATTGCCATCATCATCAACCCATATGTCTCCATCCCAATCCTCAGGATTCCATTTCTTTCTAATCAATGTCCTCGCTTTAACAGCAGATGCCCTGCAAGGTTGAGATTTAGTTTCTTTTGTAACTCTGCTACTCACACAATGAGACCCTGAGCCTGGTTTTCAGAGATCTCAAGTCTGTGGCTGCATGAACAAGATTTTCCTTTAGGGCACACATAGAAAATTTCACATCATTTATATGGTGCATAAGTGTGAGAATTTGAAGCTTCAGCTCATCCTTTTCTTTTGTAACTGTATCCAGTGTATTTAGGAAGAGTTAGCCAACATTCTTTTAACTCCACAAAACTCTGTTAAGGTGTTTGTGGCAGTTTGATATTATTTATGAATACCAAAAAGAGATCAATTATGTTTGTAAACTGGTCTGTTCCTCTGGGCATGATACCCTTTGATTTTTACTTCATTAAATCAAGATTCAGGCTTTCATTCGACCATGTCATTAGGGCAACTCAGGCATGGCAGAGGAGATAACTTGGCTTTGATGCTGGAGCCCCAGGAAGAGATGAGCCATTCGCCTGATAGTTTATAGCTGACCTTGTGAAGAGAACTGAGCAGCTGAGCCTGGAAAGAAACGAGCCTCAGAAGAGAGATGAGACTTATGCCAGCCTACAGCTGAGATCAGAAGAAGCTGGGCTCACAGAGCCTTAAGAGGAAGAAGGAAGGCTGAACCCTCGCAGACGTCACCCGCCATCTTGTGTCAACATGTGTCAACAGACTTTGGATGAGGAAGTACCTCTTATGGTACCTTGAGTTGTACTCTTTAGGGCCTTATGACTGTAAGCTTCTACCCCAAATAAATACCCTTTATAAAAGCCAACAGGTTTCTGGTACTTTGCATGAGTACCCCTTTGGCTGACTAATACAGCTAAGTGATGTTGAGCATCATTTCATATACTGATTGGCCATTTGAATATCTTCTTTGGATAAATATCTTCCAAATCCTGAGTTGTTTTTTTTTTTTTTTTTTTTTAGTTTAGGGGTTCTTTATATGTTCTGGATATTAAGCCCTTAACAAATATATGGTTTCCAAATTATTACTCCCATTCTGTAGGTTGTCTTTTCACTTTCTTGATAATGTCCTTTGATGCACAAAGTTTTAAATTTTGATATAGTACATATTTTTCCCTACTTTTTCTTTTGTTGCTTGTGCTTTTGGTGTAAAATCTAAAAACCCATTGCCTACTACAAGGTCCTGAAGATATTTCACTACGTTCTCTTTAAGAGTTTTATAGTATTAGCTCTTATATTTAGGTTGTTGATCCATTTTGAATTAATGTTTGTGTGAGAGGTATGGGTCACATTCATTCTTTTGCATGTGGATTTCCAGTTGTCCTAGCACCATTTGTTGAAGAGACTATTCTTTCCCCATTGAATTGACTTGGCACCCTTGCTGAAAATCAATTGGCCATAGATGTGTGGATTTATCTCTGGACTCTCAATTCTACTCCATTGTTCTGTATGTCTATCCTTATTCCAGCACCACAGTTTTAATTACTGTAGTTTGTAGTAAGTTTTGAAGTCAGGAAGTGTGAGTCCTCCAACTTTGTTCTTTTTCAAGATTGTTTTGGCTATTCAGGGCCCCTTGCAATTCCATATGCATTTGAGGGTCAGCTCTTCCTTTTCTGCAAAAAGGCTGCTGGAATTTTGATAGGCATTGCATTGGGTTTGTCGATTAGGCAGTACTGACATCTTAAAAATAGTAAGTCTTCCAATACATGAACACAGGATGTATTTCCATTTATTTAGGTCTTCTTTAATTTTTTTCAACAATGTTTTGTAGTTCTTCCACTTTCTTGGTTAAATTTATTCCAAGTATTTTGTTCTTTTAGATGCTATTGTAAATGGAATTGGTTCCTTGATTTCCTTTTCAGATTGTTCATTTCTGGTGTATAGAAATCCAACTTATTTCTGTGTATTTACCTTGCATCCAGCAACTTTCCTGAATGTATTAATTCTAGTCATTTTCTTGTGGATTTTTTGGAATTTTCTATATATAGGATCATGCCACCTAAGAATAGTGAGTTTCACTTCTGCCTTCCAATTTGGATGCCTTTTTATTTCTTTCTCTTGCCTGATTGCTCTGGCTAAAACTTCCAGTACAATGTTGAATAACAGTGGTGACAGCCAGCACCCTCGTTTTTTTCCTAATCTTAGATGAAAAGCTTCTAGTCTTTCACCATTGCGTATATTTACTGTTGGTGTTTCATAAATGCCCTTTATCATGTTGAGAAACTTCCTTTCTCTTCCTAGTTTTCTGAGTGCTTTTATCATGAAAGGATGTTGGATTTTGTCAACTGCCTTTTCTGCAAGAATTGAGATGATCATGTGGGCTTTATCCTTCATTCTATTAAGGTGCTGTATTACACTGATTTTCTTATGTTGAATCATCTCTGTGTCCCTGAATAAATCCTACTTGGTTATGGTATATAATCCTTTTAATGAGCTGTTGGATTCTGTTTGCAAGTATTCTGTTGAGGATTTTTTGCATCTATATTCACAAGGAATATTGGTCTTAATATTTTTTTATGCATTCTTTGGCTTTGCTCTCAGGGCAATGCTAGCCTCATAGAATGAATTGTAATCCTGCTTCTATTTTTCAGAAGAGTTTGAGAAAAATTGGCTTTAAATCTTTAAATGTTTGGTAGAATTCAGCAGTAAAACCATCCAGTCCTGGATTTTTCTTAATTACTGATTCAAGTTCTTTACTTGTTACAGGTCTGTTGAGATTTTCTGTCTTCTTGAATCAGATTAGATAATTTTTATGTTTCCAGAAGCTTGTCCTTTTCATCTAGGTTTTCAAATTTGTTGACATATTCAGAGTACCTCTTATAATCCTTTTTATTTCTGTAAGATCAGTTGTAATGTTCCTACTTTCGTTCTTGATTTTAGCTATTTATGTCCTCTTTTTGTTAGTCTGGCTAAAGGTTTGTTGGTTTTATTGATCGTTAAAAAACCAACTTTTGGCTGTGTTGGTTCCCTCTTGTTTTTCTAGTCTTTATTTATCTTTGTTTTAATTTTTACCATTTCCTTCCTTCTACTAACTTTAGTTTCTTTATGCATGAAGTTATTATTTGTGATCTTTCTTATTTTTTTAATGTAGGCATGTAGATATACAAATTTACCTCTGAGCCCTGTCTTCAATGAATCTCATAAGTTTTATGTTGTTTTTGTTTTCATTCTTCTCAAGGTGCTAAGTTCTGTTATGATTTTTTTCTTTGGCCTATTGGTTATTTAATAATGTGCTAATTTTCACATATTTGTAAATTTTCCAGTGTTCCTTCAGTTATTGATTTCTAGCTTTATTCCATTGTGTTCCAAGATTTCAAAATTGTAAAATTAAGATTTGATTTGTGGCCTGACAGGTGGCTTATTCTAGAAAATGTTCCATGTGTATTTGAGAAGAATGTGTATTCTTGCTATTGTTGGGTCTTCTATATATGCTTATTAGGTCTAATCGGTTAACAGAGTTAAATCTTCTATTTCCTTACTGTTCTTGTTTAGATGTTCTATCAATTATTGAATGGTGTATTTTAGTCCTCAGTCATTATCATAGAACTATTTCTGTCTTCATATCTGTGAATTTTTGCTTCCTGTGTGAGGTGCATATGTTTATGATTGTTATATCTTCTTGCTGGATTGAATATTTTATTAATATATAATATCCTTTGTCTCTTGTAATCTTTTTCAAATAAAAATCTATTTTGCCTGACAATAAAATAGCCACTCCAGGTTTTTTTTTTTTTTTAGGTACTGGGGGCTGGGAATTGAACCCGGGAGCTCATATGTAGGAAGCCTGTGCTCAACCACTGAGCCACATTGGCTTCCCTGAGTTGGTTTTTTCATTTTTGTTTAGTTTTTTCAGGAGGCACCGGGAACCGAACCTGGGACCTCCCATGTGGAAGGCAGGTGTTCAATCACTTAAGCCACATCTGCTCCCTCCAGCTCTTTTTCCCCAATGGTGTTGGTGTTCTCGTTTATTTTGAGGTGCCAGCACCAGGGATTGAATCCAGGACCTTGTATGCAGGAGGCCGGCACTCAACCACTAAGCCACATCAGCTCCCGAGTTGACTCCCTCATCTGTCTGCTCATTACTTTTTTTTCTTTTTTTTTTTAGGGTTAGGATAAATGAACGTTTATTAGAAACATCCTGACATTTAGTTTTCAAGTCATTTGCTCATTACTTAAAAAAAATTTTTTTTGCTTGTTGCCTGCTCATTGTTTTTGCTCATTGTCTGCTTGTTGTTTGTTTTCTTTAAGAGGCACCAAGAACTGAACCTGGGACCTCCCATGTGGGAGGTGGGTGCTCAACTGCTTGAGCCACACCCACTCCCAGCCTCCAGCTCTTTTGATTACTTTACATGGAGTATCTTTTTCCACCCTTTTACTTTCAACCTTTGTGTCTTTGAACCTAAAGAACTCCCTGGTAGACAGTATATAGATGGATCATGCTTTTTCATCCAATCTGCCAATCTCTGCCTTTTAATAGGGGAGTTCAATCCATTGACATTTAAGGTATTAACTGAGAAGGATTTACTTCTGCCATTTAGCTAGGTTTCTGTAGTCTTGTGTTCCTTGTTCTTCAATTACTCCATTACTGCTTTTTAAAATTTAGTTGATTTCTTATAGTGTACCATTTTGATTCCCTTCTGCTTTCCTTTTCTCTATATTTTTAAAGTTTTTTCTTTTTTGGGGGGGGTTACCTTTGTAATTACCATCTTTTTTTTTTTTTTAAAGAAGGTAGCAGGGATGAACCCAGGATCTCATATATGGGAAGCAGGCACTCAACCACTGAGCTAACATGCACTCAGTGAGAGTTGTTTTTTTTTTCCATTTTTTTAGGAGGTACCGGGGATCGAACCCAGGACCTCATATGTGGGAAGCAGGCGCTCAACCACCGAGTCACACCCCCTCTGCTCCATTAACATCTTTATCAACCTAATTTAGCTAGCACCAACCTAGTTTTAGTAGTATACAAATTCTTTATTCCTATCTCCAACTCTCCCCCTTTATATTGTTATTGTCTCAGCTTACATCCTTATATATGTATGACCTTTAACATAGATTTCAAATATTTTTTTATACAATTCCTGTTAAGTCATATAGGGAGGAAATAAGCAGTTACAAACCAAAAGTACACTGTACAGGATTTTATACATTTACCTATGTAGTTATCTTTGCCAATGTTATTTCTTTTTATTATTTAGTTATTGTGTAGTCTTTTTTTTTTTTTTAATAGGTACCAGGGGCCAGGGACTGAACCCGGGACCTTATATATGTGTGAAGCTGGCACCACATCGGCTTCCCTGAGTTGGTTTGTTTTACTTTTTTGCTTCTTTTTTCAGAGGGCACCAGGAACCAAACCCAGGACCTGCCCTGTGAGAGGTGGGCCCACAAGTGCTTGAGCCACATCTGCTCCCCGTGTCCTTTTATTTCAACTTGAAAGATTCCCTTTAGCATTTCGGTAGCGCAGGTCTTTTGCTAATGAACTCTCAGCTTTTATTTGTAAATGTCTTCATTTCTCCATTTTTAAAGGATAATTTTGCTAGATATAGAACTTTTGGTTGCCTTTTTTTTTTTTTTTTTTAAACTCTAAGGACTTTATATAAATGTCCTGATTTCTAGTTTCCATGATTTTTGATGAGAAATCCATTAATCTTATTAGGGGTCCTTGTATGTAATGAGTTGCTTCTCTCTTGCTTCCAAAATTCTTTGGCTTTCAACAATTTCAATACTGTGTTTCAGTGTAATCGTTTAATCTATCCAGCTTGGAGTTTAAGATTCCTGGATATATGTATTTTCATGTTTTTCAATTTGGGAAGTTTTTGGCCATTTCTCCAAACACTTTTTCTGTCCCTTTCTCTTTCTTGTCCTTCTGGTACTCTAACGATGCATATGTTGGCAAATTTGATTGTATCCTACAGGTCCCTCAAGCTCTGGTAACTTTTCTTTTTGGCTCTCCCACTGGATAATTTCAATAGTCTGATAGTTTGCTGATCCTTTCTTCTACCTGTCCAAATCTGCTGTTGAATCCATCTAATGCATTTTTCAATTAATTTGTAGCTCCAGAATTTCTTGTTTCTTTAAAATTTCTTTTTCCTAGACATTCTCCTAATTTCCTTTAGGTTACTTAATATATTTAAGACATGTTAAGGTCTCTTGACTAGTTCCACTGTATGAGCTTCCTCAGCTGTGGTTTCTGGCAACTTCTTTTTCTTCTTGTGAATGGGTCATATTTTCCTGTTTGGTAATTTTTTTGTTGAGAACTCGACAATCTGAGCATTATCTTGTTACAACTTCGGAAACCTACTTCTCCCACTCTAAAACTGTTTTTTTTTTTTTTTGGTTGTTGTTGAGGGCTGTGACATTTCTAAACTATTTTCTCTCCCAAATGGGAAATGGAAAAAGGGGGTGTTGGGGGAAAGGTACTGCATCTTTAAGACTCCTCTGCCACTTCTGCTTGAGGAGGGTTGTAACGATGCCCTCAGTCAACCCCACAGTGATCTGAAAGAGCTGATCAAAAGTTGCTATCAGCGATCAGACCACATACCCCTAGATTTTGGAGGACTAGGCCCACATAGCCCACCAGGGCACCATCAAGCTGCATTAGCTACCTGGGTTGCAGTCCCTACTGCTACATGCCATGCATTTGGGGGATGGGGAATGGTAACTGCTGCCCAGAGAAATTCACCAATATTTACTATACCACAACTTACCAGCCTCTTCGTACAGCTCATCCATCTAAGGATGCGGCAGTGGTCCACCAGATTCCAGAGTTCCAAAATAGTTGATTCAGGCAGTTCCTGCCAGTTTGATTGTTGTTTTGATGGGAAGACTGATTCCTGGAGCTTCCTACTCTTCCATCTTCCCACAACTCTACCCTGAGAAATTACTTTTAAACATAATTACCCTGGCTTTTCTCTAACAGCTATCCAACAGCACAATAGCACTTCAGTTTAATCGTGTGTGTTTGGCAAACTTTCCAAGTTGATTTCAAGACACTGGGTGTAGCTCACTTTCCCAGAGGAACATCAGAGAAAATAATGGCTAGTGAATTTTTTTTTTTTTTTAATTAAAATTTAACCGGAGTATTGAAACAGAGTTGGAGCATTAAGGAAATCATCTATTAGCTACACAACTTTTATCAACTGTTAATCTGACATTCTTGTTTAACACCAAACTATTAAAGTTATGTGGATGTATATGTAGAATATACTTTCTAAGCAAAGGTATATTCTAAAAAAGGATCAATTCCTATTAGCTATATAGATATATATTTGGCCTAAAGTAAGATAAAGCAAGATATTTAAGATATGTTTTCCCTCTAATTTCCTAGATATAAATTTAACTTTTCACATTTTTATGCAGTTCTAAAACCAAGTCACTCTTGCCCCGAAGAGATATTTACAAAAAAGTATCTTATGAATTAGAGTACCTAATCTTTACTACTTTTCAAATTAAACCCAATTTAAGTAGAAAATGAGCGCTCACGTTTAATATTAATATGGCATTTAACCACCACACTACCACAATTTGGAATATCAACATTTTTAAAGTCATAAAAAAATTTCCTTGTTCACAATGGAATATATGGCAATCTAACTCACTGTAATCTACTTGAACACAATTACTGGGATATTTTATTACCAGACATAGCAGAATTCACTTAAGTGAAAAACCCGTTCATTTGGAACACTGAAGAATGAAGGACTGTATAAACTAATAGAAGACGAAAAGAAATGAGTTTTACATCTTTCCAATACCTACTAAAATGCAAATTAAATGTTTATAATGTAGTGAGCAGAAGCCCCAACAGGAGCTTTTAATAGATAAGATTTAATTTGGACATACCTGCTACAATAGCATTTAGAACATTTATTTTTCTACTCTCTCTGTTTGCCAAGTACAATTTTACTCATACATCCTATCAAAGATCAACCTAGAAATAGTAAAACAACAGTTTCTCTATTTTTAAACTCCAAACTAATTTTTACTCTATTGATATTCAACTATTGAGGATATATTTTTGTGAAGATGGCAAATTTCTACTCTATATCAAAATTACATTTTAAATTCAACAAAGCTAATGGACTTATTAACATTTATATAGAACCTGGAATAAGTCCTGAACACATATATACTACATATGCTTTACTGATAACTTAAAGGAAAACCAAATTGTTTACTTCATGGCAGCCTGGAAGGAAAAACTATATAATAAACAACAATAAAAAAAAAAGCCACTTATCATATAGTCTAGTCTTTATTGAAAGACTTACTTCAACTGTGGTTTACAGCTTTGGCTTAAATTGACCAATCATTTTAGCCTCTCACTGCCAGTAGACACAAAAATCAAGTGGGAATGGCATGGGGAGGAAGGAATACTAAAAGAGATTATTAGAGGAAAAAAGATGGCAGTCAGAAACATATCAAAATAAACCTCAAAATAAGTATGAAACAGGAAGCATTTTCTTGTGTGCCAAAGAATCTGTGCTGCTGTTTTCAATTAACGTGGAAGAGAAAAGGCAACGATTCTTAGGCTTAAATTGGATAGAGATAGCACTGACTTCATTTTGTACTATAAAATAGGATGAGTCTGTGTTAGCTTGACAGTTGTATTTTGAAATGGTGCATTTCATTTGGATAAGAAGCTTTATATTTCAAAAGCGATTCCTTAAGAAATAACTTCTAACTGATCATAAAATCTTGTTTTCTTTCAGATTAAGATGAAGGACACTTCAGTCATATGCTTACTATGGCAATATACCTAGCATCTGGATAATTTTATTAAATTATAGTATATGCAAGCAGGAAACACTGCATCTACATTTAGATGATAGTTACCTCAACAAGGTACTTAAATTTACTGGCAGACCAAAAAAGGCAAACTGAGAATTTAATAGGCTTTTCTGAATATTGAAAGAAAGTCTTTAGTAGTTTTTCAAGATATATATATATATATCATGAAATTTATAACTAGGAGGCATTGATATAATTTGAGTGTTCTCATAAAATATAAAGCAACTTTTTAAAAAACACCTTCCCACCCCACCCCCAGGCACTAACCATGAACAAAAGAAATCAAGGTAAGTTTTATAATAGAATAGTGTAAATGATGAATATTGTAGTTAAAACTAAAGAAAGTGCCATAAAAAATTTGGCCCAAAGACTAAGAACTTCAGACCCTGTGGATTTTTACATTAAATAGATTTGGCTATATTTATAAGGGGGAGAAGAAGGAAAGTAATATCAAAATTATTGTTGTCACCAATTTATAAAATCATTATTTTCATGCTAATTGTAAATATTCAAAGGTTTAAAAAATTGTTAATTTGTGGGTGCAGGTTGCATCTTACTATTTATCTGTAAAGGGTTTTTATCATTTTGGTGCCTAGGCCTCAAAACAACATTTCAAATACACTGCCAAAACATGTGCACCCCCTAGCTGTTACAATTCATATACACAGGCTTTTATCTATTTTACATTTGAGGCAGTTTTTATAGACATAGTCTGAAAAATACTTCAGAAGCAACCCTCAGTCTTACACATCTTCCCGAACAATTCATGTTTACAAACTGCACACCAACAACTCAGCCTCAGTTCAGGCTTATCATTCCATACAAGTACCATTAGATTAAAAAAAATAATAATTAAAAATAAAACTCACAACTCTGTGTACTGTTAAAACGAAAACCCAATTATAAATTGGTACACTGAACTGTCTAAATAAGATGTTTTAGCAATCTTGTTAAAAAAAATTCTCGGGCAAAATATAGTTAATTTTAAAAAACATCCCAAGATTGTTTAAAAACCCTTATACTATACATCTTATATGAACCTTGAAATAGGTTTACAAGGTTTTGAATCAAGGTATTTATATACCAAGTAAAGAAAAAAAAAATTCTTATTTCCAATGACATTTTAAAATGTAATAATAAGATTTGTATGAAATTAAAATTAAGGCTTTTTCTGTATAGCAACTTGTGTAATTTTAATTTTACATAGTAGCCAACCTTGGAAATATCAATCTTGAACATTCTTACCAATCCACTGCATTCAGTGCAGTAAAGTATGTTAAGTCTTACTCCAAATAATTACATTGATTCTACTTCTATGTTGAAGCATGCTTTTTTAAAACACTGTAGTTCTCCAATATTTACAATGTATATCTTCAATCTTCATGTAAAAGCACAAGTATGACTGTCTGACTTTAATACAAACACCATACTTGGGATTTCCCAACCCCATATGAAATGTTAATTTACTACAGTTTTAATAGTCAATACTTTTTGAAGTTTTAAAAATACGCCTTAATGTGAACCACCAACATTCGCTCAAGTAACTCAGACAATGCTGTTCCTTATTTAGGTTCCAAAATTTCTTATCAGTCTGGCTTCAGTTTCTTTAGGCCAAGAAAAAGTTAAGTATTTCCTCCAAAGTGACTCCAAAGTCTGAACATCATGCTTTTTCCTGCTGACTTCAAATGTGGTCCACCTTGGGGTGGGGGAGGGGAGTATCAAGGCTCAGGATGACCTTATATGTTATCCCCAGTTTTTCAGGATCCTCCCATTTTTGCTCTTTTAAAAATATGGGGAGTTAAAATACTGAACAGCAAGATAAAAATGGAATTGTATCTAAGAATCAAATAGTACCCATTTCTCCTATTATATCAAAATTTGCAGTCAGAATTGTCTTTATTGACTTTATTTTAGTTTTTGTACACAAAGAAAAATCATGTTCATATCCATCATGAACAAAAACTTAAAAAGGCAGAACTAGAAGACATGTGTCCTTCACCAAAGTAAAGCTGTGCTAAAGGTTCCAAACATTTCAATTTTTAAAATAAATATTTTCATTTTCCGATGTCTACTTTCATGTCTTCAGAGTGTCATAGGAAAACCGATGCCTATCATGAATTACAATTTTGTTCAGAGTCCCAGCTCACTGTGTTTGGTAACTTGCCATACCATATCCAGCTTGGTTAGGAGGAGGTATTACAGGGGGAGGAGCTTGTCCTTGGGGAGGCTGAGCACCAAATCCACCCATCCAAGCAGCAGAAGGTGATTGACTTGGGAAGGGGGGAAAAAAAAAAACTTCAGCAAACACAAAAGAAAAAAAAAAAAAAATCATCTATACATTTAAATAAACATCAGGCAAAGTCTAATCACAGAATAGACAACTAGAAATCAACAAACCTATACAAATAGAAATAGCCAGGAAAAAAATACATATGTAGAATAAATATCTCACTATAAGTTTTACATTTTTGTTAACATAACCATTTTAATTTCAATTTAGCACAATGAGTTCTCTAAATAGTGTCTGAAAACTGATTTTTTAAAATGATAAATGAGTCAACACCATCCATCCACCCAACATATATTTCATACATGACGTTGTCTATAACAAATATTAAAAATACAAGTTCTTGTTGAAAAAAAATGCAAGCAACCAACCCAGTCTATGAACATGGGGGATTGGGGGGAAGGGGTGGGTGGGTGCGGGAGGCAACACAGGGGACAAGCTACTCTTTATAAAATTTCTGAGATTTCTCAACATGCCAACAGGCATGAAAATCATTAAAATTTTATTTTTAAAAAAGTAAATAAGTAAATTAGAATGTAAATCAAATTCCATCAACTGCTTACAGGGCTAGCAGGACACCCCCAATGTTACCCTAACCTCCCATTTCACCTAGGTAATGAAAAGCAATTTCAGTCTCACAAATCACATTTCCTAAGATTTATATTATATATGCTTATAATTCCAAATAGCTCAATATATTTAATTTAAATAGATTCTCACTAGAACACAAAGACCCTTATTTGTTTTTGTACTGGATAAACACAAACAACTTACTCTACTCCAAATCCTTGCTGATTCCATGGTTGCCCGTACACTCCATAAGGCGGTACTTGCCACCCATTTGCCATATACTGTCCATATTGTTGTGGGTTTCCATAAACTTGGCTCCACTGGCCCCACTGGCTGTAGTCAACCTAGGAAAAAAGCAATTATTGTGTTAGGGGACAAGTAAGAAACACCGTATTTGAAGAAAGAGTGGGAGACAAGGAAGAGAAAAACTAAGTAAGCACCCTTATGTGAATAGGACTCTGATATTTATCATTGTCTAAGTTTAGTGGGGTGGTGACACCTGCGAAAAGAAAGTATTAAGATTCAGTTAATACCGCAAAATAAACACTTTTGAAATAGCATTAATAAAATCAACTGAAAGCAGATATATGCTTTGTTTATTTTACAGTTTCTAAAGCTTTTATGTAGATATATAAGATGGAAACTTTAAAAAGTGCTAAGAAAAACAGAATTACCTGTTGGAAGTTTTTAGTCATATCAGGAGATTCTTTACCCCAATAGCATTTAACAACATGTCCTTCAATCGTAGTACCATTTACAGAAACAATGGCATGGGCTGCACTTTCGTGGGTTGAAAACCTAAGAGAGGAGGAGGATGAGATTTTGTCTTTTATTTTTTAAGAAATCAACAGTTTGTTTTTTTGTCTATTATTATCATCATTACTAAAATAATGAAAATGCTCTAATATTGATTGAAGCGATGAATGCACAACTATGTGATTATACTAAATACCATTGATTGTACACTTTGGATGAACTGTATGCTTTATTAATATCTATCAATAAAATTGATTGGTTAAAAAAAACAAAAAAACTTACTAGTTTATAACAGTCAACTTGGCATTTTTCCTAAAGTACATTATGTAGGCAAAGTTCTACATTGCAAAAGAAATAAGAGTAGCAATGATATTACAGGCATAATTTTACCTGACAAATGAATAGCCCTTCTCTGGAAAAACTCTTATTTCCATAATTTGTCCAAATGGTGAAAATGTCTGTCTCATAAGCTGATCTGAAAAAAATAAAAATAAAAATAAAAATAAAATGAAATATTTAAGGCTCATGTATATCATAAAATTATATTAATAGTGCTCAAGCTCCACAGAGAAGGTGATTAGAAAACAAAACAAAACAAAAAACACCTCTGTACCTGTTAACCCAGAAGCAATTCCTCCACAGTACACAGTACAATTTTTTGGACTTGACTGGTTTACTACATCTTCAAATCTCAACTGCTTAGTGTTGTCTATAGGCAGAAAGAAAGCAAAAATGCTGACTGTATTATAAAACTACTGTTTAATTCCGATACACAATAAAGATATGCTATAGCATGGAGATAAATGCCTCAACAGTAGGAGAAAATATAATTTTTTTCTTGATTCTGTTTTCATCTATAAAATCAGGTGGTTCACAGCTCCAAAAATACTTATAGCAAAGTCCAATAATTTCCAGATAAATTCAAGATGAAATGAGTCTTGTGATACTAATAAAATTATGTATTAAGAAATTAAGACTATACTTAATACATGATTTTATAAAGAATCTATAATTTTAACATATGGTAGACATATCTTACTTTCTTGTGTACTTTTAGGTGCAGGTGGTTTACGTGTAGCCCAATTGGTTCGAATCTGACGACCACCCAACCACTGACCTCCCATATGCACAATTGCATTTTCTGCATCCTATGGAGAAGAGAGAGAGAGAGAGAAAGCACAGTCACAAGAAAATACTGGTATGTAAGATGAAATAAAATGTAGGCACTACTGGATTCAATAATTCTCATCAGTAAATGAACAAAACATCCTAAATGAACAAAACTGAATACCACAAGAAAATGACTTGAACTTGAGTGATTCATAAAGGCTACAGATCTCAAAATATGAAAGCAATAATTACCATGAGAAATTGATCACAATTCACAACATGCAAGGAAAAATGAAAATCCCAAGGATTAAAAGAAAAATTAGTTTCTCAAATATACACATTTAAATAAAAAGAAGGAAAGCAAAAACTCCACAAGACAAATATCTTAATTTTATGATTGGTTTGTAACGTAACTTATCCTTAAAAATAAGTGAAATTTCTAATATCACTCCCCCCCAAAAATGTGCATTCTAATAGCAATGAATTATGACTATGACAAGATTAAAAACTCATTTTCAGACAGAAAACTTCTGCCATGATTTAGAATGCCGTAAACTGTTGATAAAAAATGAGTTTATATGATCAGAATCATTGTGAATTTGCAATGAATCCAAGCAAAAATGGAACATGACTCCTGCCATTTATTTTACCACCTCAATAAAATGTAGATAATTTAAGATTTTGAATCTGTTCTAAAATTCCAATATCAAAGCCCACTTTATTACTTAATGTCAATGTAAATGTCTAGATATTTTTTTTTTTTTCTTTTTTTTTTACCGGGAGGTCCCGGAAATCGAACCCGGGTCCCTCCATATGGGAGACGGACGCCCAACCAGTTGAGCTACATCCAACCCCAATGTCTAGATATTTTGGTAACACTTTCTTAAAAAAATACATGCAAACATCAAGGTAAATTATTTAAACGTGTATTTACATAATATGCTGTACTCATTAACATTTCAGTTATAAAAGTATGGATTTTAATTAAAAGAGCTAAAACTTAGATTTTCTTTCATGGTTAAGATTGAATTTGCCTCCATTTGCCATATACTGAATTTTCAGATTCAATCAGGTGTCATAGCTTTGGGCTTTACTTCTAACACATCTTACCTTCACTAAAGTACAAATGCAATTTTAATAATCTTCCTTACAGTGTTATTTACCTATCTTTTTCCAGCCACTTATTTCCAAGCTTATGAAAAAAGAACGAATATACTCTAATATTAAAACACACACAAAAACACAAAAGTACCTATAAGTTGTATCTGTAGTTAACATCAAAGAATATTAAAGTTTAAGATATAACAGATTAATTAATGCCTAAATTTACTAAGAAATTTAAATTGAATTGAAAAAACGTACCAGTTTGTTATAAAAAGATACAAAACCATAGCCTTTGGATTTTCCAGTTGCCATGTCTTTGACTACCCGGGCATCCCTGTGAAAAGAAGCACAGCTAAATGAGGGAAGTAAAAGTCACCCTCAAAATAAAAACTAAAAGGAACCACACACACTGTATTGTGAGCATTTTTTAAACAAAATTTCAGTTAGCCCTAATTAACTACAGCCATTCCTGAACTCTCCCTAATGCTTCTTTACCTGTTAGAAAAAAGCAGTAGGACAAAAACATGTAATAAACATGCAACCTAATCAAATAGCCTGTTCTTTCTAAACTAAATGATCAAATTTGAAGCTTAAAAGGAACAATAGTTTCCTTTTCTAATATTCTATTGGCTAGTGTCCTCTACGGTTTACTGGTTCTATAAATTACTTTAACAATGCTAACTACTTTACCATGCAATCTCTAAATAGTTAAATGTCTTCTGCCTAGTGATACAAAATATATGAAATATTAAAAAATTGAAAAAGAGGAAAAAATAGGAATTAAAAAGGCATACATGGCCTGTAAACAGATTTCTTTATTTTTCTTGGTCAATTCTCTACCATCATTTTGGAGTTTGGGCAGCTGTAAATTTTGAAAAATTGACATTTTCAGAAATTTAAGAAAGGAGAATAAAAAACTAACAACAATGCTAAGCACACCAGTACGAAAACAACAAATTTACACAGAAATTTTAGTGAGTAAGTTAAAATGATTGGAAATATAGAACTCCACTGAATATAGAATGTTAAAATGTAAATACTAAAATATGTATATATAAATAATGTATAATAAGAATAAATAGAAATGAGAAAAAAATCTACAACTGAGTTCCAGTGTGCACAGTTCCTTGCAGTTAGCCTTCAAGATCCTGTCCATTCTTATGAGCAATTCTGCAAAATAACCAGAATGCTATTACTTTTAATTGTGACTTGGACTTTAGAAAAACTGCAGGTCTCAGGTATAAATAAAGATCGAAAAACAGCAACCTGTTATCATTTTTATACTGATTTTTAAAACAATACTACTTACCACACACAGAGATTAAAAAGCAAAGCAAATATCAAAATAGAAAATTAAGAATTAAATCTTTCTTTCAATTAAATTAAATATATAGAACAACAAAATGTATAGAGAAAAAAATTGTTGTTCTTAGTTGAAACATATTCCTGTAAGGCACTACAATATTTTATTTAAATCCACAGGAAATATATAAAATAAACTGATTTTAATAAGATAAATTGCTGTAAACATTTTTATAAAACACAACCACTTTTAATTTCCAATATATTTGATCAAACAACATACAGTGAAATTTGAGCATAAAATTTGTTTAAAAACAAACCACATTTGCCCCCTAACTAGCAGAATTAAAAAACCACTAACAAAAATACCTACTAATTAAATATCTCACATATTTACAATTCAGACATTGAAACATTTTAATACTGTAAGAGTACTACATTTCACTTACAGCAAAAGCATAAAAACAAAGTTATTATACTTAAACATGAACATATTCAGTTTAGCCACAATATACCCAAGCAAGCATTTTCCTATTTTTCCCCATTTAGAAACTCTTCACATGGTATAAATCACATATTTATTTTTAGTTAAACCATTATCCTTAACCACCAAATTTTGAAAACATTGACAAAAAGTTGGATTTTTAAATAGGTTTTCCTCCCAAACATCTGCTTCAAAGATAACAAACAGAATCACTTATATTTTTAACACATTATACACAGGATTAGTTGAAAACAAGACCCCAAACATTGAAATGACATTAACATTTTCAACATCTACTATTCAAAAAAAACCCAAAACAAACAAACAACAACAACAAAAAAAAACCATACTAACTAGGGAAAGAAAACCTTAACTCCAATACAAGTTATCATGTACAATTTTGCCTATCACTGTTGAATGTAATATCGATTATGATACTTACGATATTTTACCAAAAGGGGCAAATGCTGATTTGATATCTTCTGTTGTGATTTCTGGACTCAAATCCCCGACAAACACATGGAAGTGATCTGAAATCAAAGCATTTGGTAATCAAATACTTAGGAAGTCAGCTATTATACCTTTTTTTAGTCAACACTAAAGGAGGAAAAAACCCTATTTGGGCTGGTAATGCTGCCAGGATAATTTCACAACTCTTCCACAGTAAAATGCAGCAGGAGTACTTACTGGAAGTATCTTTTTTCTGGCTACTTGGTGTTGTTGCCCAGTTTACTTTGACCTCCTAAAAATAAAGATTATATTTAATACAATTATTAGACATGTCATTATGAATCTTAACACTTACCACTTATTAAATCATTTATCAAGCAGAGGATTTATTTTTGTAAAAGCACTAGGCCAAATAAAGTAAAACCATCACTCAGCAGCAGTGTATTTGTTTAAAAACTTGCTAAGAAAGAATACAAAGTAATTTGGCATGCAAATATATGCACTCATTTTTTAGGTGCCACCATTCTATTATCTTACCTTTCCCAAAATTTTTCTCCCATTCATAGCAGCTAATGCAGCAGCTGCATCTCTGTGTTCATAAAATTCCACAAAGCAATATGGGTCATTGCTTGTATGCTGCAAAACAGAAAATCCAACAGAAGAGTTGACCCTTCTGCTATCGGGTTGCTGAGAAGAAAATCCAGGAAAAAACATTACTGATAGCTAGGAATATATACAGTAAGATTGCATAAGCTTATGAAAGCCTAATACTTTAAACCTAAGACTTACAGTTAAACCTGACTTTTCACCTCAGAATACCGTCATACTCACAGAACTATATAAGCAGTATAGAATCTCGACTACCAGTATTAAATAAGAATCTCATAACTGTGATACTTCAGAGATAAAAGCATACCAGACCATCAATCATTAAAGACAGAGCAATGAAAAATATGGACCTTAGATTATTATATAGCTAGTAAAGTAGCTACTGAAGTAGCTTACTGATAAAGATCAAACTACAGAATTCTGGTTAAGTATGCTAAATATAAAATATAAGTTTATATTGGACTAAAAAAAACCTCAAGCTGAGATTTAAGAGATGAAGACTACGCCTTCCCACTACTCTTCACTCTCAACATTATTATTATTATTATTTTTAAAAGGATCTTTTTTTTTTTTTTTAAGATTTTATTTATTTATTCATCTATCCCCCCCTTGCTGCTTGTACTCGCTGTGTCCATTTGCTGTGCATTTTTCTGTGTCTGCTTGTCTCCCCTTGCTGGGTCGTCCTGCTGCGTCAGCTCACTGCGCCACATGGGCTGGCTTGCCTTCACCAGGAGGCCCTGGGAATCGAACCCGGGGCCTCCCATATGGTAAACTGGAGCCCTACTGATTGAGCCACATCCGCTTCCCTCAACATTATTTTTGAAAGGATGAATTCTACTTGTGTAACAAAATCTTTCCTAAACTTATCCCACGACTATAACAAATACAGAAATGAACCAATTTTACAAATTTTATTCCTGACTGAAACAAGGATTAGTACTACAAATGATGGTAATACTATAAAGGTTTTATTATGTTACTTTCTTTTCTGGATAAAGAAAGAATGAGAATAAAAACAGAAAACTTAAGATTTGTAACATACTGGAGATTCTATATACTTTGATTCTGGTCTTCCAAAGAACACAGAAATATGCTAGTGATTAAGAAGAGGACTTCTGAAAATATGTCTGAATAAAATATGCCAGGACAAAGCTACATTTTTTTTTTTTTTTTTTTTTACCGGGAGGTCCCAGGGATCGAACCTGGGTCCCTCCATATGGGAGACAGACGCCCAACCATTTGAGCCACATCCGTCCCCCCAAAGCTACATTTTTACATCACAAAAATACCAATAGGAAATCTTTATTAAATATATTCTACACATTATGCTTGACTATAGTTTGGCAAATTGACATTTATAAAGCCTATGAGAAAGTAGCACTACCTAAGCAATAGCAACGTTATCACCTAACAACCAAAACGGAAATGAAATTCTTATAATATTGCAACCTCTACTGAATAGCTGTACATCTGTACAAATATATACTTTCATTTAAGGTTAAAAATGTTCATCACTGTTCAATGTAAATACCCTGAAATAATATTTAAAATGTGGAATTCTAGTTGGACTTACAAGGGATAATAATACCAGATAAAATAAAGATCTTTTCAACAACCACTGTTTTTCATTCCAGGAAAATTTTAGAAGAAAAATCCAAAATAGGACGTCTAAAACAATAGTGGCGAAGCAACCAGAAGGCATTTCCTTGAGGGAAAAAAAGTGTGATCATTAATACTGACAACAAAACTATGGGCTCTCATACAAAATCCTACTGTCGTAGCCAAGTGAATGTTGTTCTCAGAAGAGAAAGAAAATGGGGGAAAAGACGCCAAATAAAAATATGCACTTAAATTCCTCTTGTAAAAGAGTTAACATTCACGAGTAGTATTTAATGAAGAAATGACTTAAGAGTAAATAAGAAGCTAAAACCATGCTAGTACTCGTTTCCTTTTATTCCTACCTCTTTGATAATTGTAGCAAAATATACAGAGGTCCCATGGTAGATTTATAACAACACAGGCTCTGTGAAACTAGTCTCCCAGAGGATACTGACTGATATCAAATTCCTCTAACTAGTAAAGGATTCAATGTACCCCTTTAGACAGTGACATTAAAACTATAAATATATGTGTATATGCATGCACACACACATGCACACTCTATTTCATCATAGTTAAAACACCAATGATTTTTAAGTCATATCCCAACTATCAGAAATGTTATACATTTTTAAAAGCTTGCCTTAGGATTGACATTATACATTTATTATAAAGGCTAGAATCTAAGCTAAGTAATATCTACAGTAAAAAGAACTTAATACTAAGGGAGAAAGAGGATTTTTATACACTGAAATTAAATTCATGAAAGGAGAACAGGTACCCAGATATTCTGTATTAGAGTTCACACCCTTTGGAAGCTTCGCATTTTACACCACCAAAAGACACTCTAAAAAGTCAATTATGTCCTTACCTTCATTAGTGCTGTCACCAATTTTTGTTGGATGACATAAATGTCAAGACAGAGAAATATGAGATTTTATGACTATTTAAATATCCAAATCTAAGTAGTTATAGAATATGGATGAATTATGAAAATTCATTTCAAGTCCCTCCATCCCCCCCAAATGGCTGGCTATCCACATAGGTTTTAAAAAATACTGTTAAAATAAATCTTTATGAAATATTTTTCAAAAATTTCCTAATGACTCCACTTTCTCATATCCCATTCTCTTTTAAACCCACTCCAATGGGCTTCCAACCTGATCATGCCACTGAAATTGCTTGTTGAGATCACTAATAACCTCTTTGCCACCTCCATGACCCCTTTTCTGTCCTCACCTTGTCTTCCAGGCAGCATTCCAAAGAGTTGACTCTGTCCTCCTCCTTTATAATTCTCTTGGCTCCAAACACTCCTTGCTTTTCCTGTTACCTCACTGGAGGACCCTTTGGAAGATGGTTCTTCCTCCTTAGCACAACCTCTAATGTTGAGATGCCCAGAGTTCAGTTCTAGGCCCCCTTTACTCTTTTCTATCAGCACTCTCCCTAGGTGACCTCATTTAACCCCATGACTTCAAACACCATTGCAAGAGAATGTATATTTTCAGGCAGTTTATTCAACTGCCTACATATAATGTCCATTCAGACATGTGATGCACATCTTAAATTTAACATTGCCACAACAGAACTGATTCCCACCACTCCTCCCACCTATCCTGTGTCTCCCTCAGTCATGCTTGTTTTAGTAACTTGCACTGCCATTCACACAGGTGCACACACAAGAATCTTAGGGTCTTTCTTGAGGTCTTTCTTTCTCTAGCCAATCCAGCCCTACTGATTCTACCTCCAAAATATGCCCCGAATTTATCTATCTCCATTACTATGGCTACCACTCGAGACAACAAGCCCCCATAACCTGTTATCTAAACAATTGAAATAAAACCAGCTGGTTTCCTTCCTTTTGCTCCTGCCCTCTGCAATCCATTCTCCACACAGCAGTCATTTTCCACATAGAGTAATCCTAAAAATGCAATTAAGCACGTCAACCCCCTGCTTCAAAACTTCCAGAGGGCTGCCCCAGCAACCAGAGTAAACTCCAAACTCTGCATTGGCCCATACTACTCTACGTGATATGGGACCCTGCCTACCTCTCTAGACTCACTTTTTACCACTGCCCTCCATCACTCACCAGATTCAGCCATCCTGGTTTATAGTTCCAGGAATATACTGAGCTCATTCCCAATTTAGACCTTTGCATCTCCTGTTCTCTCTGTCTCCAGCTCTTAGCATAGATGGCTCCATCTTGCTATTCACGCCTCAACTCAAAAGGTGCCATCTTGCCCTCACCACTCTACCCATAATAGCACCACCCTCCCAATCATCATCACTGCATTGTTTTATTCTTTTTAAAGCTCTTGCCCTATCTGCAATTATCTTGCTTACTTGTTTATGATTAATATACTCACTAGTATGTGACCTCATTTATCTGCCTCTCCACTATATCCCCAGTGCCTTGAACAGTGCCTAGCACAAAATGATTTTTGATTAATGAAAGAATAAAGGAATAATCAAAGACAGGAAGGAAAGAAGAAAGATGACCAAAAAGCCTATCTGCTTTAAAAGTTTTTAGAATTCCACACAGAAACTTACCATGGCTTCTGGTCCCTGCCTTGTCTCCTGGCATATCTTATGACTAATTCTAATCTAAATTCCAACCATGCTACAATTTCTATTTCCCTCCCTCTTTCTCTCACAAGCACTCACATGTTCTCTATTAGCCTGGATCAATGCTCTTCTCTCAATCTGGAACCCCTTCTTCTCCAAATTACTTTCTAGCCAATTTCTATTACTACCCTTTTAAGTTTCAGCCTAGGTATTTACTCTTCTAAGAAGCCTCCCCCCTCCTAAGACTGGACTGGATAGTCTTCCTATATATTCCCACAGTGCTTTGCGCTGTCTCCTTCCATAGCATTTATTATCCTATATCATAAGTGCCTGTTACCTCCTCTGTCATCCTCATTAGATTAAAATTCTATGGGGCTAGGAATTGTCTTATTCATTACTGTATCCCTAGCACTTACCATAGTGCCTGTTACAGGTAAATATTGAAAAAAAATTTTTTTTATAAAAGTTAAGTTTTCTTTGGGAAAAAAAAAAAAAAACCGACAAAATTATTATCCTAACAATTCAAATGCCTACCTAAATCTACATAAAGCTGCTCAGTCATTACTACTTACTAAAAATGTACATGGTGCTGCTGCACATAATAACCTAATGTTCTTTTACACACAACAATTCCTAAACTTTAAATGTACTATCTGAATCAGTAACATTCGTAATGGACTTTTATGAAATACCATCTAGTTTTTTACCACTCTACAATAAGCCCTAATAACTTTTTACAAGTATGTAATTTCAAAATAGCTACATCATAAAGAATGACCATTTGAAAATAACAGCAGAGAAACTTTGCCCTTTCAAATGAAATTCTATTCTAAACAGTTTGTCAGCCAAATCAAAGTAATAAGTCAATACAACAAACATGAATCTCTCCACCAGAATAACTTTAGATTTAAAACAATTTTTAAAAATGCTAATCAACTCATGTATCTGTAAATGTTAAACATCACACTAATTGACAGCACATGTAATTGGGAAGATCTTACCTCTGTTATCATTTTACAGCTTTTACAGGGTCCAATTTGACTGAATAACTGAAGTATAAGGACTTCTGTCACATCTCTGGAGAGGTTACCTACGTATCTGTATAAGAAAAAAAGACTTTATCAGCAATTTTCCTTCAGCTCTGATTCTAACGTGTTATCATTTCACTCATCACCTTTTATTTCATTTTAACTTCTTCTGTCTTCAATAACATTTTTCCAATTAAGCCTGATGCTATGAAAGTAAGATTAACCCTTATTTAGGAAAGCAATAATTTTTAGGCCACTAAAGTACCACTTCCAAAGACATAAAGAACAAATCAATGTGACCATGCATACTCCCAAAGGAATATTATTCTGTATCCTATATATCATTTTCTCATCTTACTTTAATTGTTAAAAATGTAATTAAGTCTCAAGATATGAATCACAGGGTCAGAAGGTGAAGATACAATTAAAATAACTTATAACACACACATACATATATACAACAAATACTAATTCATTAAAACCACTAATGAGTTATTAGACATAAAGGGAATATATCTTATACCCTAACCAAAGCAATTACATGAACAAAGGACTGAATTAGAGTGAAGTTATAGTAAGACACACAGGGAATGGAGTTTTTTCCTCTTCTTTCTGGCTAAGATTGTTATCAATGATATGTCCTCACTACTGAAATTTCCTAGTCATTTTATTTTAGCATCAGAGTCAACAAAATACATCGTATATAGGTAACAAATAAAACAAATATAAGACTTTTTTAGAAATCTGGAGAAAATTTAAGACAATCCAGATAAACTCTTGACTTGGATAAATTGAACATATATATTTCATATAAAATTTTTTTAAATACAGATAAAAGAAAAAAGAAAAGACAAACCATGTATAGCCTTACCACCCAGAGATGACCATCCTGGATTTATCTTAATTTATCTTAACAAATTGCCACACTGTATATAAAGTTGTGTACCTTTGAAAAATTCCTCAAACTTGAATCTGTTATGAACAACCGCATAAACCAAACAATATTTATGAAACTTGACATAAATTTGTTTTGGCAAGTAAAAGGACTTGAGTTTTATTTTTCTAACTATAATATATAACATCCTTTAACTGAGTACTTAGACTTAAATGAGTCTTGCATCCATGGTTGCCATATTAAATACATAACTGCTTTAAGATGGCATACTCTGAAAGGTAAAAATAATAGACCAAGAAAGGGAAAGTAAAACAAAAAACAGAAAACAAAAAAACCCATCCGATTAGGAGTAACAATTTTACAGATAAGAATTTCATTGCAATGAGAACTAATAACCTTAGTATACATGGTCTAAAATTGAAACAAGTCTAAAGTTACTTAAATAAAAGACCAAACCATCTTTCCTTATAATTTGTCATCTTTTCCTTATAATTAAAGCAGAGCTGACCATGCAGTGTCATACTTTTTCCAGCAGTGAAACTAGAGGCACAAACTAACTGCCCACCCCTTTCTAACCCATAAGGGTTTGTGAGCTTGTATCCATGCAATTACTTCTTTTTGTACAAAGGAAATCACTCTGTAAGGAAAAGGGACATGTGTCCTTTAGCATCTGTGTATTGTGTTCATCTGGTCTAAAGAGCTCGTTAACTCATTTCTTTTTTTTTTTAACTCTTTTCTAAGAGAACAGTAGAAGAATGGATAAAATTGATTTTCACATATGGGAGCTAGCTAGTAACAAAATTAAAATAGAGTTATCTATTTAATATAACAAAGTTTAAATGATTTAAATAGTTTTAAATTTGCATTACTGTTTATGCATTGATTTGTTCAGGAAAAAGTGCATGGACATTAATTACCTTCATTACCGAACAGTCAAAATAAAAGCTGTTACTGTTTAATAGGATTTTTATTCCAAGTCGATCTATGTCCAATCAGTAATAGATTTTGAAGAATTTCTAAAGAAACATTCAGATACATTTTACCCTAATTTCAGATTGCCTTTTCCTTTATTCGGTTTTATAATTCATGCATCCTAACATTTAATGGAGATACATTTTATAGCTTTTAAAATATTGTACTATATGCCTTACGTACCTTTACATTATCATAAAATAATCTGTCCCAAAATAAATACTAACAAAAATATTTAAGACAAATGCCCAACACTTGACCTGGTAAGAACATCATCCCTTGGTAGTATCTGAAATAACATATTTTTCTTTCCAAATTGTAGTTTTTACATTTCATTCTCTTTCTGCTCTGGTTATGAAGAAGTCAACATATTCTTAAGTTCCAAGTTTTTAAATATATAATTTTCACCTGAAGAATATATACAAAATAATAGGGAAAAATGGTTCAAATTCTTGTATTGAGAGGTCAATTCAAAGAGTAAACACTTAGGAAATGCCAAAACGATTTTAAACGCAATAAAAAATAAGAAAGTCATACCTTAAGAACAGGAACTGTAAAAAACTAAAGCATTAAAAACTAAAATGATGCCTCTGCTCCTAACATCAGGGTTAAAACCCAATTTGAGACCAGAAACCTGACAGCTTCGCAGTAGGCAAAAGTTCACATTGCCAACTACTTCCTATGTCCAACTGGGCAGAATTTTAAGTTAAGAACATCATGCCTTTCTGAAACTAATCATACTTTTTCAACACCGTGTTCTCACTTTTTGAGTAGCCCTACCAAGTCTGAAATTACCATCTTTTTTTTTTTTTTTTAAAGAAAATTCAATGGCTAAATTTCAAAAAAAGTAACACTTCTGCTTTTGTTCTTGAGAAGTTCCTATATAAGGAGATTTTGCAACAATATTCAATAGACTTCTAATAAATTGATCAATTAGTCAATATTTCATTTGAGAAAGGGTAGAGGAAAGGTGTAGGAGACACAAATGAATTGACCAACTACTTAAGGGATACTGACGCACACATATATTTTAAAAAGACAGATTATGAATAAATTAAATAAGGAGCTTAATTATAGCCACAATATAGCCAAATCCATGGTATAGCTAGTCAAATTTATAATCAGGTTTTATAGTATTTATTTGTTATTGCCTTTAGATGCTCAGATTGTACTCTAAATCATTGGCTTATTTCCTCCTTCTGACTGTCTATCAGGAAGAAAGAACAGCCTTAAAAGGATGGTATTGTGTAACATGTATTATCCCATATCCACAATTCCTACTGAATTGTGGGGCACTGGATAGATAAAAAAAAAAACCAAACACCATTAAAATTTAGGTCTTGTTATAGATAGAGATATACCATGGATCAAATCACTGCATTACAATACAAAGCTATACACAGTAAAAGCCTGAAATGTGTGTTCTACAAGGCAGATTTCAGGCAGTCCAGTTCCAACACCAGTATCACACAGCACTGATTCCTTTTTTGTTTCTTCCAGATTACAAGTTACCCAATAAATATTACCCCAAAATAAATGTCAAATGAGAATGAACATCAGAAAAAAAGACCTTTATTTAAAGCAACTATGACAATCAGAACGTTAGGCTCAATATCAAAACAATTCTTTACCACTTTAAATACCATCAAATAAATTAGTAATACTGTAGGTAATGAATATTTAAAGACCTACCTAGGCTATAAACACCATATTGCTTTCTGAAGATAGAACCATATGTCTTAGCTTGTGTGTGTCTGCAGGAAAAAAACCTCACTAGTAACACACAGGCATTTTAAGGAAACAGTTTAAGATAAGCTTTGTTAAGAGTACATTTTTAAAAACATAACTTGCCACCTGAAAACCTAATCCATGATCACTATGCAAAATAGGAAGGATCTCCATAAACAAAACAAAACCCTACTAGATAGCAACTCCTAAAATCACATTCAAATTTTTCATCATGTTACTTGCATCTAAAAGATTCCTTTGAGGATAAATGTATAAAATGTACACTTTAACTACTATGTATTATTTTTTATTAAACTCTGACAAAAATCCCAAATGTGAAACATTTACTTTTATATCAAAATACATAAAAATCAACAGAACGTACATGTATGACAGTCATATCTGCCTATAATTTTAACTCAATCAAGACTTTTTAAAAAGAGGACTTAATTCTAATTTAATGAAAGAAGTATAATCATTGTAAAATATTTGAGTACCTCTTATGTTCCAGGCAGTGAACTAAGTGCTGCAGAGGTAAGACCTAGGAGGATGTAGCAGTCCTTGTCTTAAAAAAAACCTTACCATGGAGAAAAGTGGGAGAAGGAAAAAGGAAGACAGAATAGTAAACATGTACTGACACACAGGTACAACAAAGCTTAAGATGTTTATTTACTCATATGTACATATGTCACATTTTTTGACAACTGTAAACATAGATAACAAAAGGAGATTGAAAAGCTAGAGGCAAGAAATAAGGGACAAAGAAGTTAGCTTATTATTTTTAGTCGACTGGAAAAAGTCTGATGAGCACAGGGCAATGTAGAGAGTTATATGAATAAAAGGTGTTAAAACAGTATATATTATTTAGCATGACAAAATCAGGAATTCCTCTCACTAAAGAATAGATACTAAATAGTTAATGGAAAATGTGTCATATGAGAATTTACTAATTATATATTAAGTAGCTATTATGATGCAATGATGACAATTCAGATAGTTTAGATACAAAGTAACTTTTATTTTTGTTAAACACATGCTAGCCGGGTGCTAAATGGAGCTTTCCCAGATGCTTCTATCAAAGTGGCATCACTAACTAAACACCAAGCCTTGCCTTCCAACAGACGTTAAAGGACAAATTTCAAGTTTGTCCCAATTCTCTCCTTTAGGGAAAGTGAAGGCAGAAATGGAAAACAGAATAAAACATAAATATAAAAAGTTCTTTCTACTAAGCAGTGTTTTCATTCAAGCATTTCATGTGGTTAGGTTGGACTCAAATTCTCAGAATGGCAACTTTTTAGTGATTTAGATAGAGAAATAGGAATAAAAAGCATAAGTATAAGGTCGCAAAGAAAATCGGTATCAATATTTTACAGAATATAATTAAGTTTCCTCACTGAGCTTGTCTTCTTTGGTAGGAGTGAAGAGATGAGAGACACTAGTCAAACTTCCTATGTGAGTATCTACTTTCATCTATTCCCACAAAAAGTAATTTCCCCATCAGATGGCAGAGCCAAGTGAACTATGATCATATCAATACCACGCAGAGACAAGAGAAACAAAGCAGCGATCTGATTCCTTGTACTCAAGGTAAGAAGTACTGAGCCTCGAGAGGCCAGGAAAACCTAAGGTGCCCAATTTAAACATTTAATTAGAAATTACTCCGACGTTAAAAAAAAAAAAAAAAAAAAAACTTAAGGAAAACGAAAGGAGTACCACACTATCCCCGAAAGGAATGCAAACGCTGAGTCATCACTCTTCATTAGGAAAGGAAGAAAACTCGAACTAAGCGGTTGAAGATGAAATTCATTCATTAGAATGCGCTTACAGGTAAAAAGCAACAGCAAGACAGAAGAACAAGCGCCCCAAAGACACATCGAATAGCAGAGAAAGACGTCAATCATTTTATCCAACTCTGAAGGTCTCGACGCACAGATTAGGAAGAGGCAACACCAAAAGAGCAAAATGAGTTTAACAACTGGTTGTCAGTTTAGCGTAGGTAGAGCTCAAAGTAAACTTCAGTATCCAAGAAGGTTAAGATGCTCGGACGGCAAGAGACATCCCTTTTGCACTTCAAAAGTAGCGGGCGCTTGGCGGGTGTTTCTGACAGCGTGGGCGGGGGCACGTGGGGCAGAAAGAGAAGGGGCTTGAGTGGCGGAAGAGTGTTCGGTTCCTCAGAGAGCTTAGCAGGAGAGAAGAGTCGGGAGCGTCTCCAGCCGGGGACCCGGAGGGCGTGAGTGCTAATTTTTCGGGGCCCACAGGGGATGCAGCCGCGGTCCCACCCCTAGTCCCACCCCCACCAGGCCCAGCCCCCGTGGGGACCGGCAGCTCCAGGCCCAGCCCCGGGGCCCCGAAAGCGGCGCCAGGAGCACGAGCTTTCCCCGGTCTGACAGCCTCTACCATGCAGAAACCCGACCTAGGAAGGGTGGGCAAAGAAAAGCGCGAGAGGAAAAGATCGAGACAAGCTCCAGACCCCAGGAAGTGACTGCGTTTGGGGGAAGGGAGGGTTTCCTTCCCAAGGAAAAGGGGACAGATGAGGAATGCACTTGGCGTTCGCGCCACCACGGCCAGAGAGCCACCAAGAGTCCTGGCTTCGGTCCCCGCTCTCCTGCTCCCTCCCTCAGCGTCCCGCGGGGCCCGAGCCTCTCGGAGCCTGGCACCCCCAGTCTCGGATACTCACAGAGTCCGGGGCTGTCCGTCGTCTTCCATCATGGTGGGTGCGACGGAGCGATCCCGGGACAAGGGGGAGGGCAGGGCTGGGGAGGGGAGGGGGTGGGGAGGAAGGGGAGGGGGACTCCGGGCACCGGCTGGGGACAGAGGAAAAGGCACCGAACCCTGCTCTCGGGCTCTCTCCCCCCAGCCCGCTCCGGACACTGCGCTCCTATCAGGGGGAGAAGGAGGAGGAGGAGGATGGACAAAATGGCCGCCGCCACCAGCCAGGCAGGAAACGGGGCAGCGCGCAGGCGCGGCCCGCCAGATCACCGCTCAGGCCAGCCGCGACGGCCTGCAATGGAGATAACTGAGGAGGGAGAGAAACGGGTCGCTGAGGAAACTCTGTGCCCGGTCACAACGGATCACGTCGTCGCCGCGGGCCTACCAGCCAGAGAAGCCCAGCCAGCTCAAAGAGAGAGCCGGGGAAAGGAGAAACGGCGTGGAGCTGAAGTCTCTGGGAATTATGGTCCTGAAAATGAGAGAGGGAAGGGCTTCTCCAGAGGGCTTCTGGGAAGTGTAGTCCAAAAGAGACGGGCCCCGAAGAAGAGACTTCTGGGTAGTGTAGTAGTACGTGAGGACGTGCGGCGACCAGGAAGTCTGCATGCTGGGAGGGGAGGGGAAGAATAAAGGCGACGTTAAAAGGCGGGGAAACGAAGTAGAAAAGGCGTTCTCCGGGAAGTAAACTACAAGTCCCATAGTGCTTCGCGCCGGGGGCTGTCCTAGGATTGCTCCAGGCGTTTTTAAGGCTCTTCTGTTCGCTCTGCCTGAGCCCCTTGCTCCGCCTCTGTCAAAGCCGAGAGCGGTTTCTTCAACTGTGGCTGAGGCAGTTCTCTGGCTCCGCGTGGTATCCGAGACAGGAGGGCCTTCCTGGCCCCTCTCTCAGTGTAAACCGGCCCGCGGTCGCCAACGGCCGTCTCGCGCAAGTGGGCAGAGACCGAGTAGCCTGGCGGGGACCTGGAGGGGCTGGGACGGACCTTCTTGGACTGGGGCTGAGCTGGGAGCTCGCCAGAGTCCCGCATCTTCCCCAAGGGCCCACTGTGTCCTGTGGGCGCGTTTTCCCTCTAATAGGTATTCATTCCTAGCTAGGTAGATTGCTTTACAAGTAGCAACGGTTTTCTTATGCACTATTTCGTTGGATAAAGAGGTAAAAAGTGTAGTCTTTTAAAATGACTTTTCGAGTCAGCGTAAGGGGTGGCGATATGTCGTCCTCCTCCTTTAATTCTTGGAGTAAAAATCATTGTACACAGATTTAAAGTTGTATTTACAGCCATCAAGCATGTGAACCAGAAATGAAGTCTTGCTTGAAGATATGGGAAGGCACGTTCAAACTGACTGTGCGGCGCTGCAGAATTTGTTTTTTTTACCTCTGGCCGGCAACGGTTCACAGTGCGCACCCCTCTCTCCTCCCCCCTTACCCCCTATCACCTTCCTCAGGAGAATTTAGGAGTCTGTACCCGCTCTTGTAGCTTTGTGAAAGGTGGTGGTGAGGAAAGACCTTTCAGGCGGTTGTTGGAGCTTAACAGTTCCAGTTAACTGTGCCTTAAAAGTTGGTTTTGCAAACACGTCCTGAGGGCCTACTCTGTGCCAGCTGGTGTACTGTTTACAATCCTGATCTTGTAGGTATAATCAGCTATACAGCGAAGGAGTTGTAATGCCTTGGATGTCGGTATGGAGGGCAGGGGAAGGGCATGTCAACCTGAAAAGAAGGCTTTGTAGAGACTATGACAAGGGAGCTGAGCCCCGTAGAAGCCAGTGGGAGCAGGAAAAGGGCAGGAATCATGGCTTTCCTTCCTTTTAGTGGAGTGGGGACATGGAATAGGGATCTCAAGAGTTAAAACTAGAGAGGTGGGGAGAAGTCTTATAGATCCATGTTGTCAAAGATCTGTATCATGCTGAGGAGTTTGGGTTTTATATTCCAGGAACCGCTCGAGGGTTATCTTTTTTAATTTGGACCTGAATATAGAACTGGGTTAATTATAATCCGATTCATCATTGATCCATACCTAACCCATTGTATGAGTGTCCTATTGTGGCTGTAACAAATTGTCACAAATTTAATGGTTTAAAAGGACACAAATTTATTATCTTACAGTTCTGGAGGCCAGTCAGATTCACTGGTCTAAAATCAAGGAGTTGGGAGAGCTGGCTCCTTCTGAACACTCTAGGGGAGATTTTATTTACTTGCCTTTACTAGCTTCTAGAGGCTGCCTGCCTTGGCTCTTGATCATTTCCTCAATCTTCAAAGACAGCAAGGTAGCATCTTTTCTCCTCTCTGACCTCTGCTTCCATTCTTACATCCTCTCTCTCTGACTCTGATCCTCTTGCCTCCCTCTTTCAATCATAAGGACCGTTGTGATGCCTTCCCTTCCCCCTCCTCCCCAAGATAGTGGAAGCTAATCTTCCCATCTCAAGATCCTTGACTTAATCCCTTCTATAAAGTCCCTTTTACCATGTGTTTCAGCCAGCATTCTTTAGAGAAACAGAACCAACAGGATAACACACACACATATATACTCATGTACAGATTTTTTTTTTTTCAATTGGCTCACATGATTGTGGGGGCTAAATGTAGGGCAGGCTGGTTGTTAGAAATTCTGGCAAGAGTTGGTGTTGCAGTCTTGAGTCCAGAATTTGTAGGGGAGGCCAATACTAGAAAACTCAGACTCAGGGTTGATTTTGTAGTCATGAGGCAGAATTTTTTCTGGAAACCTTAGTTTTTTGCTCTTAAGTCCTTCAACTGATTGGATGAGGACCACCCACATTATCGAGGGTAATCTCTTTAAAGTGCTCTGATTGTGGATCACATCTACAAAATACCTTCATGGCAACATTTAGGTTAGTCTTTAACCAACTGGACACCACAGCCTAGCCAAGTTGACACGTAAAATTAACCATCACACCATCTATTCAAGGGTTACAGGAATTAGGACATGGACATCTTTGGGGGAGTAGTATTCAGCATTCCACACTCACCTTTATTAATTTAGTTAATTTTAATCTGTTTTAGCCCTCCCACACACACTAACTCATGTCCCTGCCTCTCCTCACCAGGGATAACCATCATCCTGAGTCTTGTCTTTACCATTTCTTACTTTCCTTTTTATATAGTTTTATTCCACCTATATATTCCTAGAAAATATATATGCACATTTAGTTGTTTAACATTTTTTTTTTTTTTTTTTTAAGGTACTGGAAACTGGAGATTAAACCCAGGACCTTGTATGCAGGAGGCCAGTGCTCAGTCACTGAGTTGGTTCCTTTGTCTGTTTGCTCATTATTTACTTGTTGTGTTTGTGTGTTGTGTTACTTGTTGTTTGTTTGTTTTCTTTAGGAGGCACCAGAAACCAAACCTGGAACCTCCCCTGTGGGAGGTGGGCACTCAACTGCTTGAGCCACATCCGCTCCCAGTTGTTTTCAATGTAATAAAAATATGCTTTTGTAGTCTTCTGAGACATGGGTTTTTCACTTATTGTACCATTGCTAAGATTCAGCCATATTGTGTGTATGTAGTTAATTCATTTTCACTAGTGTATGACATTCCGTTGTGTGAATACACCATGCTTTATTTGTTCGATTTCTCATTGGTGACCATTTGGGTTTCTTCCAGGTTTTTCTTACTGTAAACAGTGATCATTCTTGTACATGTCTCCTGTTATAAACGTGCAAGAGTTTTTTTGGAGATCTATTGAGGTCTATATCTAAGACTGAAAAAAAAAAAATTGTTAGATTATAAGGTATATGACCATTCAATGTTAGAATGTAATGCCTGCCATAATAGGGTGGTATATGGAAACTCTATCCTATGCATTTTTCTATAAACGTACAACTTCTCTAATAATAATAATGATGATAATAATAAAGGTAATGCCAATTTTTTTTCCAAAGTGGTTACACAGGTTTGCATTCCCACCAGCATTGTGTAGGAGGTCTTATGAATGGATCCACATCCTCTTCAATGCTCGGTTTTGTCAGACTTTTATTTTTTATTAGTAAAAGTGTTAGTTTAGTGTGGTCCTGTTTTGCGTTTCTCTAGACAATGAAGTTGAACATCTCTTCATATGTTTATTAGCCATATGTGTTTCCTCTTTGGAGGTATATCTGTTGATATTTCTTGCCCATTTTTTTTTTTTTAAGATTTATTTTATTTATTTATTTCTTCCCACCCCCTCATTGTTTGCACTTGCTATGTCTGTTTGTTTTCTTTGCTTCTTTTTAGGAGGCACCGGGACCAAACCTGGGACCTCTGATGTGGGAGGGAGGTGCCTAATCACTTGAGCCACCTCCATTCCCTGCTTTGTTGTGTCTTTCATTATATTTTTCTTCTTCTGCCTCTTGTTGCATCATGTTGCATCAGCTTGTTGTGCCTATCCATTGTGTCACCTTGCTGTCTTGCTCATCTTCTTTAGGAGGCACTGGGAACCTCTATTCCCTGCTTTGTTGTGTCTCTTATTATGTTTTTTCTTCTTGTGTCTCTTATTGAATTATCTTGTTGTGTCAGCTTGCTGCACCTGCCCATTGCGCCAGCTCACTGTCTTCTTTAGGAGGCACCAGAAACCAAACCAGGGACCTCCCATGTGGTAAACAGGAGCCCAATCACTTGAGCCACATCCACTTCCCTCTTGCCCATCTTTAAATTAGTTTATTTATGCTTTTCTCATTGATTTGAAGGAATTATTATTACTAGTCCTTTGTTGGTTGTGTATGTTGCAAATATCTTCTCCCAGTTTGTAATTTGTCTCTTTGCTTTCAAAACATGCCATTGATAATTAAAGTTCTTAATTTTCAAATGGTCAAATTTACTTATCTTTGTGTGTGTGAGGGTGTGTGTGTATGCATATTTCTTGTTTAAGAGGTATTTCCCTACCACAAGGTCTAAACTGTAGACTCAAAAAGAAACTCATCCATAGAGTTTACTAAGAGTTTTTGTTGTTTTGTTTATTTATATTTATTTATCCCCCCCTTGCTGCTTGTGCTCTCTGTGTCCATTTTGCTGCACGTTTTTTTTTTTTCTTTCTGTGTCTGCTTGTCTCCCTTTGTTGCGTCATCTTGCTGTGTTAGCTCACCATGCAGCACAGGCTGGCTTGCTTTCACCAAGAGGCCCCAGGAATTGAACCCCAGGCCTCCCACATGGTAAACAGGAGCCCAACCAATTGAGCCACAGCCACTTCCCTCTACTAAGAGTTTTTAAACTTTGTATCTGTAGGGTTGGAATCCAATGTCATTTTTTTCCATGTAGATAACCATTATTTTTTAACTCCATTTATTGAGCAGTCCTCCCTTTCCTCATTGATCTCACTTGTGCCTCTCTTGTGCCGAGTCTTCTAAAAAGAGGATGGTAAGACAGAATTACATGTGAAAGGGATGTATTGAGGAAAAGTCTTGTGAAGAATGAAAGGAGGAGGGAAATAGAATAGGCAAGGAGAACCAACGGTCCAGATGCAGGTTGGACACCTGTGAAAAGAGAGAAGGAAGGTAGGAAGGAAGATTTGATAGGAATTGCTTCAGACTCAGTGTAGTTCTGAGAAAGTCGGATCTAGGGAACTGGGAGCCCCAAAGCAAAGATTATCCCTCAAAGGAGTCCCATGTTGGGCAGGAATAGTCCAGCGCTAGTGCCCCGACCATATGTATCACTGGCTGAAAGCTGCCCTGGGAAAGTATGGGTCTCCGCATGGATGCCACACTGGGTATGAAGATGTAGCAGCTGGAGGCGGTCTACCAACTACATTCCTTACAGCAAGCTTTTTTTTTGAGGTACGGGGGAGGGCCAGGGATTGAACCCAGGACCTCGTATGTGAGAAGCTGGCACTCAACCACTGAGTCACATTGGCTCCCCTGCATTAGTTTTTTTCTTTTGTTTTGCTTGTTTGATTTTGGTTTTTCTAGGAGGCACCAGGGACCAAACCCATAACCTCCTATATGGGAAGCAGGTGCTCAACCACTTGAGCCATATCTGCTCCTCACAGCAGGCTGTCTTTTTCTTTTTTGCACAATTACTTATTTTTTCTTTATAAATTGATTTATATCTACATTTTATATAAATGGAATCATACAATATGTTGCACAATATATTTAGTTCATAGTAACACAATCATACAGTATTTGCCTTTTGTGTCTGGCTTGCTTCACTGGGTGTCCTCCAGGTTCACCCATGTTGTCATATGTTTTATGACTTCATTTCTTACAGCTGCATAATATTCCGTCATGCGAATACATCACAGTTTGTTTATCCATTCATCGGTTGATGGACATGGGTTGTTTCCAACTTTTGGCAATCGTGAATAACCACTATGAACATAGGTGTGCATTTGTGTCACTGCTCTCAGTTCTTCTGGGTGTATACCCAATAGTGGTATTCCAGGGTCACATGGCGTATCTATATTCAACTTCTTTAGGAACTGCCAAACAGTCCTCCACAGTGGCTATATCATTCTGCATTCCCACCAAGAATGAGTAAATGTTCCTATCTCTCCACATGCTCTCCAACACTTGTAGTTCTCTGTCTTTTTCATAGTGGCCATTCTGATAGGTGTGAAATGATATCTCATTGTAGCTTTGGTTTGCATTTCCCTAATCATTAGTTATGTTGAATTTTTTTTTTCATGTGTTTTTTTTTTCCATTTGTATTTCTTCTTTGGACAAATGTCTATTCAAGTATTTTGGCCATTTTTTAATCGGATCATTTGTCTTTTTATTGTTGTGTTGTAGTATCTCTATATATCATGGATATTAAACCCTTATTGGATATGCAATTTCCAAATATTTTCTCCCACTGAATTGGCTGCCTTTTCACTCTTTTGATAAAGTCCTTTGAGATTCAAAAGTGTTTAATTTTGAGGAGGTCCCATTTATATATTTTTCCTTTTGTTGCTTGTGCTTTGGTTGTAAGATTTAAGAAACTACCGCCAACCACAAGATCTTGAAGATGATTTCCTACATTTTCTTCTAGGAGTTTTATGGTTGTTGGTTTTATATTAGGTCCTTAATCCATTTTGAGTTCATTTTTGTATAGGGAGTGAGAGAGGAGTCCTTTTTCATTCTTTGGTTATAGATAACCAGTTCTCCCAGGAACATTTGTAGAAGAGACTGTTTTGTCCTGTTAACATGGACTTGGTAGGTTTGTCAAAAACCAGTTGACCACAGAGGTAAGGGTTTATTTCTGGACTCTCAATTCTATTCCACTGATGGATGTGTCTATTTTTGTGCCAGTACCATGCTGTTTTGACCACTGTAGCTTTGTAATATGTTTCACAGCCAGGCAGTGAAATTTCTCCCATGTCCTCTTCTTTTTTAGAATGCTTTTAGCTATTCGGGTGCACTTTCCCTTCCAAATGAATTTGGCAATTGCTTTTCCTATTTCTGTAAAGTAGGCTGTTGGTATTTTGATTGGTATTGCATTGAATCTATAAATCACTTTGGGTGTATTAACATCTTCACAATATTTAGTCATCCAAGCCATGGACATGGAATGTCTTTCCATTTGTTTAGGTCTTTTTAAAATTTCTTTTTAGCATTATTTGTAGTTTTCTGCATACAGGGCCTGTAATTCTTTGGTTAAATGGATTCCTAGGTATTTGAGTCTTTTTGTTGCTATTGTAAATGGATTTTTCCCCCTGATTGCCTCCTTAGAGTGTTCCAATACTAGTGCACAAAAATATTATTGATTTCTGTGTGCTGATCTTGTATCCTACCACTTTGCTGAACTCATTTATTAGTTCAAGTAGCCTTGTTGTAGATATTTCAGAATTTTTTAAATATAGCATCATGCCATCCACAAAAAAGTGAGAGTTTTACTTTCTCTTTTTCATGTTTGGATGCCTTTTGTTATTTTTTTTTTTTCCTTATCTTGTTGCTCTAGCTAGAACTTCTAGTACAATGCTGAATAACAGTGGTGACAGTGGGCATCCCTCTCTTGTTCTCGATTTTAGAGGGAAACCTTTCAAACTTTCCCCATTGAGTATGATGTTGGCTGTGGGTTTTTCATATATGCCTTTTATCATATTGAGGAATTTTCCTTCTATTCCTATCTTTCAAAGTGATTTTTATCAAAAAAGGATGCTGGATTTTGTCAAATGCCTTTTCTGTGTTGATTGAGATGATCATGTAGCTTTTTTCCTTCAATTTGTTTATGTGGTGTATTACATTGATTGATTTTCTTATGTTGAACCTGCCTTGCATATCAGGAATAAATCCCACATGGTCATGATGTATAAGTCTTTTATATGCTGTTGGATTTGATTTGTAAGTATTTTGTTGAGAATTTTTGTGTCTAAGTTCATTAGAGAGATTGATCTGTAATTTTCTTTTCTTGTAGCCTTTATCTGGCTTTGGTATTAGGATGATGTTGGCTTCATAAAATGTGTTGGGTAATTTTTCCTTCTCTTCCATTTTTTGAAAGAGTTTAAAAAGGATTGGTGTTGGGGGACGGATGTGGCTCAAATGGTTGGGTGTCCGTCTCCCATATGGAGGGACCCGGGTTTGATACCTGGGACCTCCCAGTAAAAAAAAAAAAAAAAAAAAAAAGGATTGGTGTTATGCGAATATTCTTGCTGTCCTGATTTTGTGATAATCGGGGTAGGCTAAACATTCGCTATATTACAAAGCATACATGTGTCCCCAGACCTAGTTTTTCTCCCTAGGTCTGGTTTTTAGAATGCTGGTGATAAACTAAGGCTGATTTATTATATGACAATACTGTCTGGGAAAAGACTGTACCTCTAGGTATCTTTGGTCAACCTTAAGAGATATAGCAGGGGAATGGATGTGGCTCCAAATGGTTGGGCTTCTGTCTCCCATATGGAGGGACCTGGGCTCGATCCCTAGGACCTCCAGGTAAAAATTTTAAAAAAGAAAAATATAGAAGGCACGCAGGCTGCCAGGCCCGGTGCACGGGTAGACCATCAGGCCCTGCACGTGGGTGAGCCCCCTAGGCCCCGCGCTTGGGTGCACTGTCAGGCCCCATGTGCAGGCACACTGTCAGGCCCCGCGAGCCACACAGCAAGATGATGATGTAATAGGAGAGTGACACAAGGGAGAGCCAAGACGAGACGCACCAAAAAACCAGGAACCAAGGTGGTGCAGGCGGTAGGACACCTCTCTCGCACATTGGAGGTTCTGAGGATAGAATTCCATTGAAGTCAGGAGGAGAAGGATGAGAAGAGAGGGCAGAAAAAGGACACAGAGAGTTGCCCAGAGAATGGACACAGAAACAGCAAAAAGGTGGGAGTGGTAAAAATGGGTAAAAATACATAAATAAATAAATCCTTTAAAAAAAAGTAAAGGGGAGTAAGATACAGACTGTAATTAATAGTAATACCTTGATGATGCTCTTTCATAATTTGCTAACAAATATTTCACAACAATGCAAAGTATTTGTGGTGGGGTGATATGTGGGAGCCCTGTATGATGTTATGCATGTTTGTTTTGTAAGTTCACAATGTTTACTGAACACTTATTATTTATGTATGTGCATGTATGAGTGATATACTTGAATAAATTGTTTGGAAAAAAAAAAAAGGATTGGTGTTAATTCTTTCCAAAATGCTTGGTAGAATTCATCTATTTAGCCATCTGGTCCTGGACTTTTCTTTGTTGGGAGATTTTTGATGACGGAGTCAATCTCTTTAAATGTGATTGATTTGTTAAGTTCTTGTATTTTTTGCAGTGTCAGTGTAGGTTGTTTTTGCATTTCTAGGAATTTGTCCATTTCATCTAGGTTGTCTAGTTTGTTGGCATACAGTTTCTCATAATATCCTCTTATGATTCTTTTTATTTCTGTGGGGTCAGTTATAACTTCCCCCTTTTCATTTCTGATTTTATTTATTTGCATCTTCTCTCTCTTTTTTTTTTTTTTTCCTTTGTTAGTCTAAGGGTTTGTCAATTTTACTGATCTTCTCAAAGAACCAGCTTTTGGTTTTGTTGATTGTTTTTTTTGTTCTCAATTTCATTTATTTCTGCTCTAATCTTTATTATTTCTTTCCTTCTGCCTGCTTTGGGATTGGTTTACTGTCCTTTTTCTAGTTTCTCTATTTGTTCAGTTAAATCTTTGAATTTAAATCTTTCCTCTTTTCAATATAGGCGTTTAGGACTAAAAAAATTCCCTCTCAAGACTGCCTTCACTGTTTTGCATATGTTATAAGTTGTGTTCTCGTTTTCACTTGTCTCTATATATTTACTGATTTCACTTGCAATTTCTTCTCTGACCCACTGATTATTTAGGATTGTGTTGTTTAGCCTCCACACATTTGCAAAAATTTACCTTTTTCCTGTCTATTATTGATTTCTAGTTTCATTCCATTATGATCTGATAAGGTGCTTTGTATAATTTCAAACTTTTTATATTTATTGAGAGCTGGAGCCCCGGGAAGTAAGAGAGCTTGGTTGTGAGGAAGAAGAGAAGGCCCCAGGATAGAGATGAGCCATTCGCCTGACAGTCTACAGCTGGCCTTGTGGAAGAAACACAGGAGCTGAGCCTGGAGAGAAATGGAGCCCCAGGAAGAGAGGAACCCAAGAAGACTGAATCCTCTCAGACGTCGGCAGCCATCTCGCTCCAATATGTGGCAATAGACTTTGGTGAGGGAAGTAACTTATGCTTTATGATCTGGTAACTGTGGACTTCTACCCCAAATAAATACCCTTTATAAAAACCAACCAATTTCTGTTATTTTGCATTAGCACCCCTTTGGCTGGCTAATACAGGTGGGTTCTTTTTTAAGAACTCTCTTAATTTCTGTTTGTTTGTGAATATTTTATAGTCACCATCAAATTTGAAGGAAAATTTTGCTGGATACAGAATTCTTGGCTGGCATTTTTTCTCTTTCATTCTGCTAATTGTATCATACCACTGTCTTCTCACCTCTATGGTTTCTGATGAGAAATCCATGCTAAGCCTTACTGAGCATCCTTTGTATGTGATGGTTTGCTTTTCTCCTGCTGCTCTCAGGATTTTCTCTTTGTCTTTGACATTTGACATTCTGAGTAGTATGTGTCTTGGAGTAAGTCTATTCAGATTTATTCTGATTGGAATACAGTGCACTTCTTGGACGTGTAAGTTCATTTCTTTCATGAGTGTTGGGAAATTTTCAGCTATTATTTCCTCAAATACTCTTTCTGCCCCTTTTCCCTTCTCTTCTCCTTCTGGAACTACCATGACACTTATATTGTTGCATTTTGTATTGTCATTCAACTCCCTGACTCCCTGCTCAATTTTTTTCCATTCTTTTCTCTCTCTGTTCTTTTCTCTCTTCAATTTCAGCCGTTCTGTCTTCAGTATCACTTATTCTTTCTCCGTCATTTTGAGTCTGCTGTTGTATGCCTCTAATATGTTTTTATCTCACCTATTGTGTCTTTCATTCCCATGTGCATTCTTCAGTGTGCTCACTCAATGTCTTCTTTTTTTTTTTTTTTTTTTTTTTTTTAAAGATTTTTTATTTATTTATTCATTTATCCCCCCCTTGCTGCTTGTGCTCGCTGGGTCAGCTAACCACGCTGTGCGGGCGGGCTTGCCTTCACCAGGAGGCCCCGGGAACCGAACCCAGGGCCTCCCATATGGTAAACGGGAGCCCTACTGATTGAGCCACAGCTGCTTCCCACTCAATGTCTTCTTGATGTCGTTCATCTCTTTAGCCATATTGTCTTTCAACTCGTTGATTTGATTTTGGAAATTCGCATCTCATTAATTAATTCTCTGAAATCCTGCATGTTTTCTGGGGTTTTGATATATTCCTTTTCCTGGGCCATATCTTCCATTTTCTTAGTATGGCTTGTAATTTTTGCTGATGACCAGGCATCTGATTATGATGTAGTTTACTCAGATACTTGGTTTCTTTCCCTTTCATAGGGATTTGGTGGCAGGAGGCTGTGTGTTACTGCTGCTCTTTGATTCTTGGTTCAGCCTGGATCATCAGGATCGTCCCTACTAGTTGCTCAAAACTGGGCTCTGGGCCCAGTAATAGGTTGCTGTCCTGCATCCTAGGGCCTTAGGAGGGAGGCTATAAAGGCCAGAAAATGCCCCTCTAAGTTATTTTTAATTTTCTCACATGCACTACCTTGATCTGCCAGCAGATGGCGTGCTTTGACAGCCCTCTCGGTTCAATGCCTGCTTGGAGTATTGGGCTGAAACACGGACCAGATCAATGTGATAGAGGTTCCGGCCTGGAGGCTAAGGGCTTTGTGCTTCAAGCTTTCTCAGAGAGTTCTCCAGCCCTCTCTGGCAGCCCCCTCCCTTTGCCTGGGTAGGAAATAATTCCACTCCCCTCTGTGTCCTCAACAGTCAGTCCCATTTAGTAGAGACAGAGATTGGGAGGGTCAGATTTCTTTAGTCCCTTGCAGGCTCCCAAGGCAAACAATGGCCTGGCCTCACCCAGCCTGGAAGGGCTCATGAGACATAGCAGACCAAATCTGTGAGTCAAAAGCTGAGTCAGCCCTAAGCTGTGTCCCTCTCTCTCCCCTTTCCTGGGGAGGTGCGTCCTCAACAATCAGTCCTGGCTAGAAGAGAAGGAGATTGAGAGTATAGTATTTCTCCAGTCCCTTGTAGTCTCCAAGGTAAACAACGGCATGGTCCCACCTGGTCTGGAAAGGCTGGTGGGATACAGCAGACGAGATTTGTGGGTCAGAAGCTGAGTCAGCTTTAGGCTGTGTCCTTCTCTCTCTCCTTTCCTGGGGTGGTGGATCCCTGGAGCCCCCTTTGTCTGTAGCTGGCTCAGAGGCCTGAGAATTCTTTTTTTTTTTAAAGAGTTATTTTCATTTATTTCCCACCCCCCACCCCCACCCCTGCTGCCCCATTGTTTTGTGCTTGTTCTCTGCTCTCTGTGTGTTCTTCTGTGTCTGCTTGTCTTCTCTTTAGGTGGCACTGGGAACTGATCCTGGGACCTTCTGGAGTGGGAGAGAGGCACTCAATCTCTTGCACCCCCTCAGCTCCCTGGTCTGCTGCATCTCTTATTGTCTGTCCTCTGTGTCTGTTTTTGTTGTGTCATCTTGCTGCGCCAGCTCTCTGCATGGGCCAGCGCTCCTGCATGGGCCAGCACTCCTGCACAGGCCAGCACTCTGGCATGGGCCAGCTCTCTGCTTCAGCCAGCTTGCTGCGTGGGCCAGCTTGCCTTTCACCAAGAGGCCCCAGGAATCAAACCCTGAACCTCCTATATGGTAGACAGGAGCCCAATCACTTGAGTCACATCCATTTCCCAGGACTGAGACTTCTAAAATGTCTTTAGTGTAGGGGAGGGTACCAGCGGTAGCAGCCACTGATTTCAACTCAGAGTTTTGCTGTCACAATCCCCCTCCTTTGTCCCTCTCTGCTCTGGGTGGTGTCCAGTCCTTGCCTGGTGTCTAAAACTCTGGAAGATCTTTTTCTAGGCCTTTTCAGGCTGTCCTCTAGCTATTTTTCTGGAGGATAAGAGAGTCCCATGTCTTTCTAGTCCATCATCTTTCTGGAAGTCTCAGGAAGCTTTCCTGAAGGGAGATCTGTACAGTCACCAGTCATACACCAGTTTCATGTACATGTGGATTTGCTTCTGGGCTGTCTCTTCTATTAATCTATAGGTGGAATTTGGAGTTTTAGTATTAGAGAGAGTATCACCTGGGGAGAGAAGAGAAGAGGGCTAAGAATTTGGGAGAGCATCAACATATAAGGGGAAGCCAGAGGAAGAGGAGCCACCTAAGAAAAATAAAGTAAAATAAGGAACAATCAAAAGGGGAGTAGAATCAGGAGAGAGTCTAAGATTCAAAGGCTTAATGTCTCATCCAGAGATCCAGTATTATTGACAAGGAGATCTGATACTCAAACAATTAAAAATAATTTTATGAAAGGCAGACAAAGCTAAAATCAGTTTATTCTACCTTCTATTCACTTTAAGCAAGATTCTGCTTAAATAGTTATATATTGGACAGATATTTCTGGAGTGGCAGAATAAGGACTTCTGGAAACCCACTCCTCCATAAAAGAAACAATACTGGCAAAAATAGTCTAAATAAACTACTTCAGAACACAGAAAATTAACCAAAGTCTTGCAACAATCTGAGGAGAAAGTTTATTTATGAAAATTAGCAGGACCTCAGCAAGAACAGCAAACTCTGTGACCTTTTTACTTGCTGTATTCTATTGTTTTAATTTGCTAAAGGCTGCCAAAGCAGAAATGGCTGGCTTTTGCAATGGGGATTTATTAGTTTAAAAGCTTACCGTTTTGGGAAGCAGATATGGCTCAAGCAATTGGGTTTCCATCTTCCATATGGGAGGACCCGAGTTTGATCCCCAGGGCCTCCTGGTAAAGGCATGCCAGGCCTGCATGTCGAGCGACATAGCAAGATGATGATGCAACAAAAGAGAGATGCAGGGGAGAGTCAAGGCAAGATGCAACAGAAACCAGGAACTGAGGTGGCATGTGCGACAGGGTACCTCTCTCTCACATTGGAGGTCCCCAGGATCAAATCCCAGTGAAGCCTAGAGGAGAAAAGATGAGAAGAGAAGACAAAAAGAAACAGACACAGAAGATCATAGTGAATGGACACAGACAGCAGGGTGGGGGGCGGTAGAAAATTTCTTTTAAAAAGCTTACACAAGCCAGACACAAAAGGACAAATACTGTATGAGTGCATTACTATGAACCAAATATATCGTGTAACATATTGTTTGATTCAAACAAAACAAACAAAAAATTTATATGTATCCATTACATTTGAGAAATGTATATATTTATTCATCTGTGTTTACTTTTTAGTTTTTAATTGTTTATATTTTCAACTATTAAATGTACAAAATAAAGTAAAAAAAAAAAAAAAAAAAAAGAATAACTAAAAAAAACCCATAAACAGTTTGATGAATATTGAAACATTGGAGTTCTTATCTAAATATGCTTTCCATTTATATTTATCGATATGACAGAAAGGTATGTAATAAACTTTGTTGTCTTATTATATATTAAAAAAAAAAAAAAACTTACAGTTTTGAGGCCAAGAAAAATGTCCAAATCAAGGCTTCATCAGGAGATGCTTTCTCTCTGAACTTAGCTCAGGGACATGTCAGGGCACATGGTGGTGTCTGCTATCTCTGCCTTTTCCTCCAGGCTCTGTTGCTTCAGCTTCTGGCTGCCTCTGGTTTCCTCTCTCAGCTTCTATGAATTTTTCTTTGTTTCATCAGCCTCCTCTTTCCCTTTTAGAAAGAACTCCAGCAAGCAGGTGAAGACCCACCCTGGGCTATGCCCCACTGATGCAGTCCAATCAAATGTTCCTTAACTGAATCCAATCCAATCAAAGGGTCCCACACTCACAGCAATGGACCAATTTAAGAACATAATTTTCTGGAGTCCAGAAAAGACTCAAACTACCACAAGTACATAGAAAACCATGTGAACAGAAAAGACATTTACTAACTCCTTAAAAAGAAAGCTGTATGGGAAAGGAGAAGCAATTATATTATTTGGCTCTGCTATGCATAGCATTTACATAATCACAAAATATAAGCACTAAATATTGATTTAACCAAAATTATAATATGGAACATATTGGAGGATGAGGAAAAAGAAGTATGAATTTGTTAGATAAGAGAACTAAACACTTATTTTCTATAGTGGGAAATCAATTGAGAAATCAAGAAATTGCAATATAGTCAAGTTGTTTAAAGATATGGAGGTAAATACTAAAAATTTAGTTGCGTTGAAAGTGCAGACCAATTTCCCTTATGAATATAAATGCAAAAATCCTCAACAAAATAATAGCAAATCAAATTGAACAACATATTAAAAGGATTATATACCAAGACCAACTAGGATTATCCCAGGAATTCAAGGGTGGTTCAACCTAAGAAAATCAATATAATATACCACATTAATAGAATGAAAGGAAAAAAACACATGGTCATCTCAGTTGAAGCAGAAAAGACCTTTAAAAAAATCCAACACGCTTTCATGATAAAAACACTCAAAAATAGGAAGAGAAGGGAACTTCTGTAACATTATAGAGGCCATTTATGAAAAACACACAGCTAACATTATACTCTTTTTTTAAAAAGATTTATTTTATTTATTCCGCCCCACCCCCACCCCCCGGTTTTTTTGCTCTCACTGTGTGCTGTGTCCATTTGCTGTGTGCTTTCTGTGTTTTCTCTTTAGGAGACACTGGAAACTGAACCTGGGACCTCCCATATGGGAGAGAGGCACTCAATCACCTGAGACACCTCTGCTCTCTGCTTTGTTGTCTCTCTCATTGTTTCCTCTTTGTTTCTCCCTGTTGTGTCATCTTGTTGCGTCAGCTCACCATTCCAGCCTGTCACGCCAGCTCACTGTCTTGCTCATCCTCTCCAGGAAGTACTGGGAACTGAACTGGAGACCTCCCATGTGGTAGGCAGGAGCTGAATCACTCGAGCCACTTCTGCTTCCCTGATATTATACCCAATGGTGAAAGAATGAACACTTTCCCCCTAAGATCAGGAAAAAAGACCAGGATGTCCACTTTCACCACTACTATTTAGCACTCTACTAGGAGTACTAGCCAGAACAATTATGCAAGAAAAAGAAATAAAAGGCATCCAAATTGAAATGGAGGAAGCAAACTATCTCCATTTGCTGATGATATGATCCTATATATAAAAAAAATTCCAAAGAATACATAAAACTATGAAAGCTAGTAAATGAATTTCCAAAGTTTCAGGGTACAAGGTAAACACACAGAAGTCAGGTGTGATTCTGTACACCAGCAATGAACAATCTGGAATGGAAAATAAAACAATTCCATTTACAATAGCATTTTAAAAATTAAAATATCTCAGAATAAATTTAACTAAGGAGATGAAAGACTTGTACACTGAACACTACAAAACTGCTGGAAAAAATGGAAGAATACCTAAATGGCAAGATACCCATGTTCATGGATTAGAAGACTTAGAATTGTTTAGATGCCAATACTACCCAAAGTGATCTACAGGTTCAACTCAATCCCTGTCAAAATTCCAGCAGGCTTTTTTTTTTTTTTTTTTTTTAGAAATGGAAAGGCTGTTCCTCAAATTCATATGGAATCACAAGGGGCCCTGAATAGCCAAAACAGCCTTGAAAAAGAGAAAAAAGTTGATCTCACACTTTCCAATTTCAAAACTTACTACAAAGCCACAGTAATCAAAACAGTGTAGCACTGGCATAAGTATAAATGCAAACACCAATGGAATATAATTGAAAGCCCAGAAATAGGTCCACACATTTATGGCCAATTGATTTTTTTTTTTTTTTTTTTTTACCAGGAGATCCCGGGGATCAAACCTGGGTTCCTCCATATGGGAGATGGATGCCCAACCATTTGAGCCACATCCGTCCCCTTTAAGCCACATCCATCCCCCAATTGAATTTTTTTTTTTTTTAAGATTTTATTTATTTATTCATTTATCCCCCCCTTGCTGCTTGTGCTCACTGGGTCAGCGAACCACGCCATGCGGGCGGGCTTGCCTTCACCAGGAGGCCCCGGGAACCGAACCCGGGGCCTCCCATATGGTAAATGGGAGCCCTACTGATTGAGCCACAGCCACTTCCCCCCCAATTGATTTTTAACAAAGGTTAACAAAGAGAAAGAACAACCTCTTCAACAAATAGTGCTGGGAAAACTGACTGTCTACATTAAAAAAAAAAAAAAAAAAAAAAAAAAAAAAGATTAACCCTTACCTCACACCATATACATAAATTAACTCAAAATGGATTAATGACCTACATATAAGAGCTAAAACTATAAAATTCTTAGAAGAAAACATAAGGGAAATCTTCACCACCTTGGCTTTGACAATTATTTCTTAGATATGACCCCAAAAACACAAGCAACAAAAGAAAAATTAGATGTCAGGCTTCAGCAAAATTTAAAACTTTTGTGCATCATAGGGCATTGTCAAGAAAGTGAAAAAGTAAAACCCTACAGAATGGGAGAAAATACTTCCAGATCATAATCTGATAAGGGTTTAATATCCAGAATATTAAAAAAAACTCCTAACTCAACAACAAAAAGACAAACAACCCAATTTTAAAATGTGCAAAGGACTCGAATAGATATTTCTCCACAAATTATACAAATGGCCAATAAGCACATAAATAGATGTTCAAAATCATTAGTCATTAGAGAAATGCGAATCAGAGCCACAATAAGATGCCACTTCACAGCCACTAAGATGCCCAAGCCATCCAGCTGTCCCAGCTGACCTTCTGGCATAAATGAAACCAGCAGAAGAACTGACAAACAATTCTGATATCCCAACCTCTTCCCTCCACTATAGAGATGGTAGCTGCTTCCTGCAGTTGTTATCTAAAACCTCAGAATTCCCATTTGGCTTTTTCAGTCCTCCAACATGTTTTTTATTTTCTTTTGTTTTGAGGTACCGGGGACCAGGGATTGAACCTGTGACCTCATATATGGGAAGCCGGTGCTCAATAACTGAGCCACGTCACCTTCACCAAGGTGGTTTCCTCATTTGTTTTGCTTGTTGTTTGTTTTTCTTTTTTCAGGAGGCACCAGGAACCGAACCCAAAACCTCCCATGTGGGAGGTGGGCACTCCTTGAGCCACATCCACTCCCCACACGTTTTTAATAGTTTCCCTTATATTCTCTCTGTTAAATTGGCTAGTATAGTTTCTGTTTTCCTGACTGGAAATAACACCAATACAGTATTATTACATCACTGTACAAATGAAAAAATTGAGACCAGAGATTAAGAAATATGCCAAAGGCCACAGCTAGTAAGAGCCTCCAGGCTTTGTCTGACTCCAGAGCCCTTGCTATACTTCATATTAATCTTATTAATGTACAGCAACAGATAACTGTCATATATAATAAACAGGTTGTTGTAGATTATTATGACGACAGTTGTTTGAAGTCGATATCGCTGTAGGAAGTACTCTGTCCAGCATCCTGGAGGCTCCGGCTCGTGAGCCAGCAGAGGGAGCTCCCTCCTTAAGGAGCTGGCCACCAGCCCACTGACCCAGTGGCGGTTAAGGGTAACAATACCTGCTCTGTCGAAAGGTTTGGGAAACAGAAAATGCGTGTGAATCAGTTTTGCACGTAAATAAAATTTTTTAAATTAAAGGTTTGGGAAAGCACTTCATCATAGGAGACAATAGGCTCCTTGCAGGGAAAGGAAAGAAAGTGATGTCACCTTTATTTTTTTATTTTTTTTTTTTTAAAGATTTTATTTATTTATTCATTTATCCCCCCCTTGCTGCTTGCGCTCGCTGGGTCAGCCAACCACGCCGTGCGGGCGGGCCCGCCCCCACCAGGAGGCCCCGGGAACCGAACCCGGGGCCTCCCACATGGTAAACGGGAGCCCCACTGATTGAGCCACAGCCGCTTCCCGATGTCACCTTTATTAAAGCACCAGGAACTGTGCTGATTTCATTTTAAAGATATTAACCTGGAGCTGCCCTCTTTGAAGCAGGTTGTCCTCCCTGAGAAGGAATTCAGGGTCCTTTCCTATCTTCACATGCTGCCCCTGATTCTGCTCCCACAGTTAAGAGATGTTTCTCTGGATCCAATCATATTTGCAAGCATACAGAGCCTGAGTTAAAAGGGCCCTCAGATACAGGTGTGGCTCTGTCCCCTAACTTCCTTCAGGAAATTGGAATAATAATGGCCAGGCTGCCAGCACTGGATTAGCTTGACCATCTCTCCTTCTCTAGCTCTCCCCTTCCTCTCCCATGACCTGGGCCAATTCTGCGTTCAGTCTAGGGGCCCTCTTGCTCTTCCTCTTGCTCTTTGGGCTCCTTTTCCCTCTGTGAAACTGATTTTTCCTCCTATCACACTGGCAAAATCTGAGACCCAAGTCTGAGCACTGGGGGAATCAATATAACATCTCAGTACCTGTAAGCAGGCCTCCCGGCCCAGTTCACCTACACTCTGTACTGGGGTCTGGCGAAACAATGAAGAATCCCTTTGTTGCCCATTTTCCTGTCATTGCCTCCTTTCTATATAGACCTGCTTTGGAACTGTCTAGGCAGAAGTTATAGACCAAAGGTAGAATTTGGACACTTCTGGTGTCTCCTATCCAAAATGCCGTTTTTTTCAAATGGTGAAATACGTAACTGCAAACTTATTTGTAACAATTGCAGATAAATTCAACAGCAACTACAATACAATTCAATTTTAACTCTGCTCAGAAGTTGTCTAGACTCCACAGGCTAGGGGTGATCTTCTATATGACTGCCCTTCAGACACCATCCACAAATTCAGGGGCCCAGGCCACCTGCACTTCTGAGCCGCTGGCTAAAAATTCAGGGGTTCCCACTACTACCTCAGTTCAACAATTCATTGGAACGACTCTCAGAACTCACTGAAAGTTCTATACTTAGCGATTATAGTTTTGTAGCAAAAAGTATGCAAATAAGAAGACACCAAAAGAAGAGACATATTAGGATGTGTCATCTGATGTATCTTCTCAATCATGGAAGCTCACGAGAGCTTCGAGCTGAAGCCGGCGAAGTGTTGGATTCCTCTAGGTTCTTGGCTATGTCACATAAAAGAATTTAAGAACATGCCGGTTTAGTTAGGCCAGTAAAAAGAATTTATTGAGAAGTGGGGGGAAAGAACAGACCTTGCTGAGAAATGGGAGAAAAGCATGGAAATACACACTGAGATTTGATGCAGAGTCGTCTCGGCAGAAAGAGCGATTGGCTTGTGTGGTTACTTTTATTAAGCTATTAGTTACTCCTCCCCTTGCTAATGCTAAGGGGAGGGGCCCCAGCTGTTTTTGGTTACCCCACCAATGGTGGGGGCCAGAGGTGAGATGTTTTGTTTGGGGTTATCCGGGACTAATGGGGAGGCCTGTTTGGAAATATCTGGGACCTCCCCTTGGCCCTGGAAAGAGTCCCAACCAGGACCTCGTGGTCAAGGTCCTGGTGGGAACCCCCGGCTTTGTTTTTAGTATTAATAGTCGTGGTTTCCAGGCAGGATCTCGCAGCCCTATTGCCTGTCGGCCATGTTGTGGTTCATCTCTCCTCGTTTCCCTGCACTAACCTGCCTCAGAGGGACCAGAATTTATACGGGATTCCATTACGTAGGCATTGTAGGTGGAATCCGTGCCCACATGGTTGAACTCAGTCTCCAGTCCCTCTCCCCTGTCCTGGAGGTTGGGCTGATAAAACCTGGCCCATGGCCCACCTCCCTAATCACACGGCTCGTCTTTCTGATATGGCCAGTCCTCTCTCCATCAGGACCTGGGGTGTGACTGGCCCCACCTGTCATCTCGTTAGCGTAACTGTTTGTGTATGTTCAGGGCCCACCACTAATAGCAAAAGACACATCTTGGGAAATTCCAAGGATGTAGAAGTTACCTCACTGGTACCAGGGACTTAGACCAGCCAAGGTCGTTATAGTACTACAGTAACACATACAAAAGAATATGAATGTTGTCAAGAATAATGAAGGCTCATGAACCCATCGTACGACCTGAGAAGCAGGACATTTCCATAACCCAGGCATCTTTCTGTGGGCTTCGGCCCCTCTCACTCTGTCTCCCTTCCAGAGATAAGGGATACCAGGCTGAGTTTGCACTTCCAATCCTTTCTTATTTAAAACTAATTTATATATATATGTATATATACATACATATATATATATAATACAAGAAATTTATCACAACTGTTTTTTTTCTTTAAAGATTGATTTTATTATTTCTCTCCCCCCGGCCCCATTGTTTTGCGCTCGCTGTCTGCTCTCTGCATGCTCTTCTGTGTCTGTCTTCTCTTTAGGCGGCACTGGGAACCAATCCCAGGACCTTCCGGAATGGAGAGAAGCTGCTCAATCTCTTGCGCCACCTCAGCTCCTTACAACAGTTTTTTAAAATCAATTTTACTGATACATATTCATGAAACATACAATCCAATCAAAGGGTACAATCAAAGGCATTTGGTATAATCACAGAGTTGTGCATTCATCACTTTAATCAATATTAGTGTGTTTTCAATACTCCAATAATAATAATGATCATAAAAACCAAAAACCAGACAAACAAAAAACTCTGCCTCTTACTAATCACCTCTCAATCTCTCTCTCTCCTTATTCTGCCACACAGAGCTGCTATTCTGTTTCTGTCTCTATAACTTATTTGTATTTATATTTTTGTATAGATGGAGTCAAACAATATGTAATACCTTTTGTCTAGTTTCTTTTACTTAGTATATTTCCTTTTTTAACACTTAATGGAAGATTATTAACATATTACTGTATATTACTGTGAATAGTTTGCTTTGGTTGTATTTTTGCCTGATAGTAACATCTTGTAACATTAACGTACATCTGCTCTGTTTCAAAGAAAAACAGTATTACATATGCAATATTGCCCATACTCATATTTCACATGGTTTCACTATGCTATATAGTCCCATGTTACATTTTTTAGCTTTCCTTCTAGTAATATACAGGACCTTAGACTTTCCCTTTCAACCATTGATTGTACCCGTATATTAGCAGCACTTGTTACAAATACCATGATGTGCTTTCACCAATTCTATTCATATCCAAAGATTTAAGAACAACTTTTTACCAATTCTGCACAGATTAACCCTCAGCTTTCCATTCTCTAACCTTATTCTATTTTCTGGTGATCTATATTTTAGTTATTAACTCCATGACTTAACACAATATATTTAGTTCATAACAGCAAAATCATACGTATTTGTCCTTCTGTCTGGCTTGTTTCACCCAACATAACGTGCTCTAGGTTCATCCATGTTGTTACATGCTTTACAACTTCATTTCTTCTTATGGTTGAATAATATTCATCGTATGTATACACCATAATTTGTTTATCCATTCATCGGTTGATGGACACCTGAGTTGTTTCTATCTTTTGGTGAATAACGCTGCTATGATCATCGGTGTATTAGTCAGCCAAAGGGGTGCTGATGCAAAATACCAATAATTGGTTGGTCTTTATAAAGGGTATTTATTTGGGGTAGAAGCTTACAGTTACCAGGCCATAAAGCACTAGTTTCTTCCTTGTGTTGCCACGTGTTAGAGCATGACAGCTGCTGACGTTTGTCAGGGTTCAGGCTTCTTGGGTTCTTCTCTTCCCAGGGTTCCGTTGCTCTCCGGGCTCAGCTCCTCTGTTTCCTCCACAAGGTCAGCTGTAGACTATGAGGCTCTCTAGGCTTTGCCTCTTTCCGCAAGGCCAGCTGTGAACCATCAGGCAATGGCTTGTCTCTTTTCCTGGAGCCTTTTCTCCTTCCTCACAACCAAGGTCGTCTGTGTGTTTACTCCCCTGGGCTCCAGCATCAACACTCAGCAACAGAACTCCAACATCAAAACTCCAATTCTGTCCTTTGTCATGTCTTTTATCTTTGAGACCCCACCCGCAAAGGGGGGTGGCTCAACGCCCCACTGACCTGGCCAGGTGAAAGCCCTAATCATAACTTAATCATGCCCAGATGAACGGACCAGTTTACAAGCATAATCCAATATCTATTTTTGGAATTCATACCTATATCAAACTGCCAAACTGCTACAATCAGTATGCAGATGTCTGCTCGTGTCACTGCTCTCGGTTCTTCTGGGTATATACCTAGTACTGGTATTGAGGGTCTTATGGCAAATCTATATTCAATTTCTTTAGAAAATGCCGAACAGTCCTCCACAGTGGCTATCCTGTTCTACATTCCCACCAATAGTGAATAAGTGTTCCAATCTCTCCACATCCTCTCCAATATTTTGTAGTTCTCTGCCTTTTTAATAGTGGCCATTCTAATAGGTGTGAAATGATATTTCATTGTAGCTTTGATTAGCATTTCCCTAATTGCTAGTGATGTTGAACATTTCTTCATGTGCTTTTTCGCTATTTGTATTTCTTCGTTGGACATATGTCTATTCAAGTCTTTTGCCCATTTTTTTTTTTTAAAGATTTTATTTATTTATTCATTTATCCCCCCCCCTTGCTGCTTGTGCTCGCTGGGTCAGCTAACCACGCCGTGCGGGCGGGCTTGCCTTCACCAGGAAGCCCCGGGAACCGAACCCGGGGCCTCCCATATGGTAAACGGGAGCCCTACTGATTGAGCCACAGCCGCTTCCCATTTTGCCCATTTTTTTAATCGAGTCATTTGTCTTTTTATTGCTGAGTTGTATAATCTCTGTATATATTATGGATATTAAATCCCTATGGGATATGCAATTTCCAAATATTTTTTCCCAATGAGTTGGCTGTCTTTTGACCTTTTTTTTTTTCTTTTTTTTTTTTTTTTTTCAATTTACCAGGAGGTCCTGGGAATCGAACCCGGGTCCCTCCATATGGGAGACGGACGCCCAACCAGTTGAGCCACATCCGCCTCCCTCTTTTGACCTTTTTGACAAAGTCCTTTGAGGTGCAAAAGTATTTAATTTTGAGGAAGTCCCATTTATCAATTTTTTCGTTTGTTGGTCAAGCTTTGGTGTGAGGTTTAAAAGACCCCCACCAATCACAAGATCTTGAAGAGTTTCTCTACATTATCTTCTAATAGTTTTATGGTCCTGGCTTTTATATTTAGGTCTTTTATCCATTTTGAGTTGATTCTTGTATGGAGAATGAGATGTGGGTCCTCTTTCATTCTTTTGGTTATAGATATCCAGTTCTCCCAGCACCATTTGTCCCAGTAACATGGTCTTGGTAGGTTTGTCAAAAACAAGTTGGCCATAGAAGGGAGGGCCTATTTCTGAACTCTCAATTCTATTCCACTGATGAATATGTCTATATTTATGCCAATACCATGCTGTATTGACACATAGCTTTGTAATAGATTTCAAGGTCAGGCAATGAGAGTCCTCCTACTTTCTTAGGATATTTAAGATAAAAGTCTTCTTCTTTTTCAGGATATTTTTAGCTATTTGGGTTCCCTTTCCCTTCCAAATAAATTTGGTAATTGCCTTCTTTATTTCTGTAAAGTAAGCTGTTGGAATTTTGATTAATATTGCATTGAATCTATAAATCAGTTTGGGTAGAATTGAATCTTCAAGACATTTTGTCTTCCAGTGCATGAATATGGATTGTCTTTCCTTTTGTTTAGGTCTTCTTTTATTTCTTTTAGCAGTGTTTTATAGTTTTCTGGATAGAGGTCCTTGACATCTTTGGTTAATTTGATTCCTAGGTATTTGAGTCTTTTTGTTGCTATTGGAAATGGAATTTTCCCCCTATTTTCCTCCTCAGATTGTTTGGTACTAGTGTATAGAAACATTACTGATTTTTGTGTGTTGATCTTGTATCCTGCCACTTTGCTGAATTCATTTATTAGCTCAAGTAGCTTTGTTGTACGTATTTTGGAATTTTCTAAATATAAAATCATGTCATCCACAAATAGTGAGAGTTTTACTTCCTCTTTTCCTATTTGGATGCCTTTCCCCCCCTTGTCTGAATGTTCTAGCTAGAACTTCTAGCACAATGTTTAATAACAGTGGTGACAGTTGGCATCCTTGTCTTGTTCCTGATCCTAGAAGGAAAGCTTTCAACCTTTCCCCACTGAGTACGATGTGACTGTGGGTTTTCATAGATGCCCTTTATCATTTTGATGAACTTTCCTTCTATTCCTCTTTTTAAGCATTTTTTGTCAAGAAAGGATGCTGGATTTTGTCAAATGCCTTTTCTGCATCGATCAAGATAATTGTTTTTTTCCCTTCAATTTGTTAGTGTGGTGTATTATGTTAACTGATTTACTGGTGTTGAACCACCCTTGCATACCAGAAATACATCCCATCTTTTAATCTGCTGTTGGATTCTATTTGTAAGTATTTTGTTGAGCTTTTTTTGTATCTATGTTCATTAGAGAGATTGGTCTGTAATTTTCTTTTCTTGTAGTATCTTTATCTGGCTTTGGTATTAGGGTGATGTTGGCTTCATAAATGTGTTGGGTAATTTTTCCTCCTCTTCAATTTTTTGGAAGAGTTTAAACAGGATTGGTGTTTATTCTTCTTGAAATCCTTGATAGAATTCACCTGTGAAGCCAGCTGGTCCTGGAATTTTCTTTGTTGGGAGATTTTTGATGACTGATTCAGTCTTTTTAAATGTGATTGGTTTGTTAAGTTCTTGTATTTCTTGTAGTTATCAGTGTAGGTCATTTGTTCATTTCTAGGAATTTGTCCATTTCATCTAGGTTGTCTAGTTTGTTGGTATACAGTTTCTCAAGATATCTTCTTATGAGCCTTTTTTATTCATGTGGGGTCAGTTAAAAGCTCCCCTCTTTCATTTCTGATTTTATTTATTTACATCTTGTCTTTTTTTTCCCTTTGTTAGTCTAGCTAAGGGTTTGTCAATTTTGATGATCTCAAAGAACCAGTTTTTGGTTTTGTTGATTTTCCCTATTGTTTTTTGTTCCCAATTTCATTTATTTCTGCTCTAATCTTTATTATTTCTTTCCTTCTGCTTGCTTTGGGATTGGTTTGCTGTTCTTTTTCTAGTTTCTCTAGTTGTTCAGTTAAATCTTTGAGTTTAGCTCTTTCTTCTTTTTTCTTTTTTTTTTTTTTTTTTAAAGATTTTATTTATTTATTCATTTATCCCCCCCTTGCTGCTTGTGCTCACTGGGTCAGCCAACCACGCCGTGCCGGCGGGCTTGCCTTCACCAGGAGGCCCCGGGAACTGAACCCGGGGCCTCCCATATGGTAAACGGGAGCCCTACTGATTGAGCCACAGCCGCTTCCCTCTTCTTTTTTAATATAGGCATTTGGGGCTATGAATTTCCCTCTCAGCACTCCCTTCGCTGTATCCCATAAATTTTTATAAGTGTATTCTCGTTTTCATTTGTCTTGAGATCTCTACTAATTTCTCTTACAATATATTTATTGATTTCACTTGCAATTTCTTCTTTGACCCACTGATTGTTTAGGAGTGTGTTGTTTAGCCTCCATATGTTTGCAAATTTCTCTCTTTCCCATCTATTATTGATTTCCAGCTTCATTGAATTATGATCTGAGAAGGTGTTTTGTATAATTTCAATCTTTTTATATTTATCGAGACCTGCTTTGTGACCCAGTATGTGGTCTATCCTGGAGAAAGATCCGTGAGCACTTGAGAAGAATTTATAATCCACTGAAATGGGATGCAACATTCTGTATATGTTTATTAGGTCTGGCTCATTTATCATGTTTTTCAAGTTCTCTGTTTCCTTTTTGTTTGTTTGTTTGTTTGTTTGTTTCAAAGATTTATTTATTTACTTTATCCATTTTAACCCCCCCCCTTCCCCATTTGCTGTTTTATGTCCATTCGCTGGGCAATTCTCTGTGTCTCTTTCCCGCCATCTCTTCTCATCCTCCTCCTCCAGTCTTCACCAGGATTCGATCCTGGAGACCTCTGATGTAGGAGAGAGGTGTTCTGCCACCTGCGCCACCTCAGTTCCTGGTTTTTGGAACTTTTGGAGCATCTTGTCTTGTCTCTCCCCTGCGTCTCTCTCCTGTTATGTCATCATCTTGCTGCATGGCTCCTGGGACCTGGTGGCTCACCGGCACACAGAGCCTGGCAGCCCATGCGCCTTCTATCTATCTATCTATCTATCTATCTATCTATCTATCTATCTATCTATATATATATATATATTTTTTTTTTTTTAATTTTACTGGGAGGTCCCGGGAATCGAACCCAGGTCCCTCCATATGGCAGACGGATGCCCAACCATTTGAGCCACATCCGCCCCCCTGTTTCCTTGTTGATCTTCTAGTTGTTCTATCTATTGATGTAAGTGGTGTGTTGAAGTCTCCAACTAAATTATTATAGAGATGTCTCTGTCTTCATATTTGCCAGAGTTTGCCTCATGTCTTTTGAGGTACCCTGGTTAAGTGCATACATATTTATGACTGTTGGTCCTTCCTGGTGGATTGTCCCTTTTTAAAAATATATAATGGCCCTCTATATTTCTTATAACTTTTTTTTTTTGCATTTAAAGTCTAATTTGTCTGATATTAGTTTAGCTACCCCTGCTCTTTTTCAATTACTGTTTGCATGGAATATATTTTTCCAGCCTTTCCCTTTCAGCCAATTTGTATTCCTAGATGAAGGTGAGTATCTTGGAGACAGCATATGGATGGTTCATATTTTTTTAAATCCATTCCATCAGCCTATATCTTTTAATTGGGAAATTTAATCCATTCACATTCAATGATATTACTGTAAATGCATTATATACTTCCACTATTTTATTTTTTGGCTTTTGTATGTCATATCTTATTTTCATTTGTCATTTTACCCTTTTGGTTATCCTTTCTGATAGTCTTCCCTTCTACACTCTCCTCCAAGCCTCTCTCTCCTGTCTTTTCCTTTTGGGCTGTAGAAATTCCTTTAGTGCTTCCTGCAATGCCAGATTCTTTTTTATGAACCTCTTAGTTTCTGTTTATTTGTGAATGTTTTAAACTCACCTTCATATTTGAGGGACAATTTTGCTGGATAAAAAGATTCTCAGCTGCAATTTATCTCTTTCAGTATCCTAATTATACCATTGTCTTCTCACCTCCATGGTTTCTGATGAGAAATCCACACTAAGTCTTACTGGGCATATCTTGTATGTGATGGTTTGCTTCTCCCTTGCGGCTTTCAGAACTTTCTTTTTCTCTTTAGCATTTGTCATTCTGAATACTATGTGTCTTGGAGTAGGTATTCAGATTTATGCTTCACTTATTGGACATGTAAATTAATTTCTTTCATGAGAGTTGGGAAATTTTCAGCCATTATTTCCTCAAATTCTCTTTCTGCCCCTTTTCCCTTCTCTTCTCCTTCTGGAACTCCCATGACATGTATGTTGTTGTACTTCATGTTATCATTCAACTCCCTGAGCCCCTGTTCAGTTTTTTTCTATTCTTTTCTCTGTGTTCTTCTCTTGCTTCAATTCTAACTGTTCTCTCTTCTATATCATTTATTCTTTCTTCTATAATTTCAAGTCTGCTGTTGTATGCCTCTAATGTGTTGTTGTTTTGAGGTACCGGGGCCAGGGATTGAACCCAGGACCTCACGTGTGGGAAGCTGGCGTTCAACCACTGAGCCACATCAGCTCCCCTTTAATGTGTTTTTTTTTTTTTTTAAAGATTTATTTTATTTATTTATTTCTGCCCCCGCCCCCCACCATTGTTTTTGCACTCACTGTCTGCTCTCTGTGTGTTCTTCTGTGTCTGCTTGTCTTCTCTTCAGGCGGCACTAGGAACCAATCCTGGGACCTTCCGGAGTGGAGAGAGGCTGCCCAATCTCTTGCACCACCTCAGCTCCCTGATCTGCTGCATCTCTCATTGTCTCTCTTCTGTGTCTCTTTTTGTTGTGTCGTCTTGCTGTGCCAGCTCTCCATGTGGGCTAGCACTCCGAGTGGGCCAGTTTGCTGCTCAGGCCAGCTCTCCATGCGGACCAACTTGCTTTTCACCAAGAGGCCCTGGGAATCGAACCCTGGACCTCCTATATGGTTGATGGGAGCCCAGTTGCTTGAACCACATCCGCTTCCCTCTAATGTATTTTTAATCTCACTTATTGTGTCTCTCATTCCCATAAGCTCTGTTATTTTTCTATTCAGATTTTCAAATCCTTCTTTGTGCTCACCCAGTGTCTTTTTTTTTTTTTTTTTTTTTTTTTAAATTTTTTTTTTTGCCCCCCCCCTTTTTTTTTTTTTTTTTTTTTTTTTTTTTGGTTAGGGTAGGCAAGGTAGTAAAGACTTCATTAAGAAACAAGAAAAGAAAAACAGTACACAATCTGAGACATAAAGTACAAGCGTGCTACAGGGTAAGATGCACACCAGTGTCTTCTTGATGTCCTTTTTCTCTTTAGCCATTAGTGTCTTTCAACTCATTGATTTGATATAGGAGATTTGTATGAGCCTCTTTAGTTAGTTTTCTCAAATCCTGTGTCTCATCTGGGGCTTTGATGCATTCCTTTGCTTGAGCTATATCTTCCATTTTCTTAGTATCGTTTTTTTTTTGTGTGTGCTGATATCTAGGTATCTCATTATGATGGTGAATTTACTCTGATGCTCAATTTCTCTCTCTTTCATAGGGATTTAGTGGAAGGAGACTGTGTGTTATTGTTGTTCAACCTGTTTTAGCTCTTTAGAATTGTCCCTATTTAGTGACTCAACTCTGGGCCATGGACCCAGTAATGGGTTGCAGGCCAGCTTCAAATGGCCTTGGGGAAGAAGGCTGTAAAGTCCTGAAAAGGCTCATTTATTTATTTACTTTTATTTCCTTGTATGCACTTCCTTGGTCTGCCAGCAGACAGTGAGTTTCAGCAGACCTCTCAGCTCAAACCCTGGTTAGAATGTGTTCCCTGCAACCCTGACTGGAACAGTGTGACAGAGGATCCTGCCTCGCAAATCAAACTTTCTCAGAAGCTGTTCTCCTTCCTTTGCTGTCAGCCCCCTCCCTTTTTCCAGGAAGGAAATAACTCCACTCCCCTCTGCATCCTCAACAACTAGTCCCAGTTAGGAGAGAGGGTGTTTGAGAAGGTACAATCTCTTTAGTCTCCTGCTGGCTCCCAAGGCAAACAATGGCATGGCCCCCACTTGGCTTGGAAGGGCTCATGGAACACAGCAAACTAAATTTCTTGGCCAAAAGCTGAATCAGCCTTAGGCTGTATCCCTCTCTCTCCCTTCTCCTCTGGAAGTGGACCCCTGCCCTGTGGCTTCCTCTGTCCTTAGCCTCCTGCCAGAGGCCAGGCAACTCAAAGTTGTCTGCTCCAAGGGTGGAGGGATGAAAACAGCAGCTGTAGTTGCAGCTTTTACTCACAGACTTTTCCCATTGAGAGTCTTTTTCTTTTTCTTTGCTCCTCTCTCTTCTGGGTGTTGTCCAGCCTTCCCCTGGTTTCCTAAGCCCTAGAACATTTTTCCAGGCAGTTTCTGCCTGTCCTATTTTTCTGGGAGAGAATTGAGTCCTGCATCTCTCAAATCCTCCATCTTCCCAGAAGTCTACACAATTGTTTTTATTTCTGAGCATTTTACTTTCTTTTGCTTGTTTTTGAGCTGCATATTTAAAAGTATCATATTGTATTACTCTTCTTTGACTTGCTTTTTAAAGTCAACAGCCTAGTTCTAAATTCTAAGTTCTAAGATTCATGCTGATGCCTGTAGCCATATTTCACTTGTTTTCACTACTATATATTTCATTATGTGAGAAAACCATAACATTTAACTGCTTCTCCAGATATTTACTATTACTAACCATGCTGCTTTGAGCATTATCATGGTCTTTTGGAAATTACGTGAGAGTCTTACACCTAGAAGAATGCTAAGTATTCAATTGTACAAGATAAAGCCAAACTGATTTCCAACGAACGTATAGCAATTTATACTCCCACTCATTGTATTTGAGTTCATTTTGATCCACATGTTTATCAACATTAGATATTGTCAGACTTCTTTCTTTTTTTTAAACAAATAAATGTTAGACTTCTTAATTATCAATTTAGTAGCTTTAAAGTAGATAGTTATCATGATCTTAATTTGCATGTCGCTGATTATTAAAACATAACTTTTCATATGTTTTTGGCCTTTCTTTTCATTTTCTCTCTGTCTTTTGAGGAACATAAATTCCAAATTTTAAGGTAGTTTATTTCATTTTATGGCTAGCACATTTTGTCTCCTGTTTAAGAATTCCTTCCCTACTCCAAGGTTGTAAGGGTATTTTCCTATGTTGTCTTCTAAAAGTTTAAGTTCCATCTTTCATATTGAAGTCTCTAATTCATCTGGAATTAATTTGGGTATATATGTTGGGAGGTAAGGATGGAATTTCTCTTTTTTATTTTTTCTATTTGGATAACCAATGACCAATTTTCACAGCATCATTCTTTGAATAGTTCCTCTGTTCTCCAGTTATCTGCAATGTAACCTTTGCTCATATTTCAAGTTTCCTTATATTGGAGGATCTGTTTCTGGGCTCTCCAATATGTTTCATTGTCCTTTTTGCCTATTCTTGTACCAATATCTCACAGTCTTAATTATTAGGCCCTTATAATAAATATTGATATTATTATTCTAGTAAGACAAGTCTCTCAACCATAATTTTCTTCTTTAGGAATGATGTGACTATTCTTGGGCTTTTCCTCTTTCATATAAAATTTAGAATTAACTTGTCAAGTTTTTCAATTAACATGTTAAGATTTTGATTGGAATTGAAATGACACTTTATTCAAAACTTACCTCTCTCTGAAGCATTCCCCAGACATCTTTATTTATCTACATATTGACCAACTCACCCACTAAAATGTAAACTACTTGAGGGCAGGGAGTTTTTTCTCTTTTGTTCGCCACTTTATCCTCATGTCTAGTAGAAATCCAACATATATTAGTAGAATGAATAAATTAATGAATCTAGATCAATTTGAGTAGAAGTGACATCTTTGAGTTTTCTTATCAATGAACATGGTGTGTCTCTTCTTTATCTTTTGATAAATTTTGTAATTTTTTTCTCAATATAGATATTGCATATCTTTTATTAGACTTATTCAGTACATTTTTGTTGTTGTAAGTGCTTGTATATAGTTTTTTAAAACAGTTTTTTGGTGGCATAAGGAAATACAATTGATTTTCTTATATTGATCTTACCCATTGTTAAACTCTTATTTTTGCTAATGATTTGCCTGTAGATTCTTTTCAACTTTTTGTGTAAACAATTATATCACTTACAAATAATGACTTTTTTTCTTTCTAATCATTGGTTCTTTTTTTCTTTTTCTTTTTTACTATCTTGTTAGAATCTCCAGTTCTAACAAATGTTAGAAAAAACAAAATGTTGAATAGAAATGGTGGTGACAAGCATCTTTATTTAAGGTATTCTTTCACAGGCTATTCCTCAGTAGCTAAGAATTTGTATCATGACTAGATATTGATTTTAATAAATGCTTATTCTTTTTTCACTGAGATGATCACATGGTTTATCTCCTCTAATAGATTTTCTAATGTTAAACCACCCTTGCATTCCCAGGTGCAATTCCAACTTGATCTCAATGTATGATCTCTTTCGCTATATCACTGGATTCGATTTGCTAGCATCTTGTTTAAAATGTTTGCATCTGTGTTCATGAATAAGGTTTGTCTGAAATTTTCCTTTCTCATACTATCTCTATCTGGTTTTGGTATCAAGGTTTGTTGCCTAAAATAATGAGTCAGAAAATAATCCCTCTGTTTTTATTCTCTGGAAGAGTTCCTATAAGATTGGAATGATCTGTTGCTTAAGAGTTTCATAGTCTTCTCAAGTAAAACCCATCTGGGTCTGGTTTTTTCTTTGTGAAAAGTATTTTTCCCTACTGATTTGTTTGTGTATGTATGTGTGTTAGTTTTAGTAAGATACATTTTTCTAGGCATTTGTCCATTTTCAAATGTAATGATATAAAGTTATTTATATTACTCACTTATCTTATTTTTAAATCTTTGATGTATCTGTTGTTATATATCCCTTTTCAATTGTGATATTATTTGTGTTCTTTAGATCTCTTGGGGGCGGATGTGGCTCAAATGGTTGGGCGTCCGTCTGCCATATGGAGGGACCTGGGTTCAATCCCCGGGACCTCCCGGTAAAATTAAAAAAAAAAAAAAAAAAAAAAAAAATAGATCTCTTTCATGAGAGATTATTGATTGATTGATTTTACTTTTTAAAAGTCTTCAAAGAATGAACTTTTTACTTTGCTAATTCTTTATTATTTCCTTCCTTTTACTTTTTTGGATTTATTCTGTTATGCTTTCCTAATTTCTTAAATTAAATGTTTAGTTCATTAATTTGCAGCCCACTTTTCTAATATAAATATTTAAGGATATATTTCTTGATTTAATTGTATGTAATATTTTCTTCATCATCCAGTTCTAAATATTTTGGTTTTATTCCCACCATGATTTTCACTTTGACCTACAGGTTACTTAGAAGAGTATGTAAAATTCCCTAAACTTAAGGTGATTTTTAAAATGTATCTTTTTGTTGTTGACTTTTAACTCGGTTACATTGTAGTCAAAGCACATGGTATGTATGATATTGATCTTTGATATTTGTTAGGACTAGCTTTATAACTAGGGTTGAAGATTACACCTGCTGTCTTGGTGTAAATATTAATGGTTCCCTTTTAATTCTCAAAATTGTCTCAATTTAGATGTTTAATTATATGGTCACCCTATTTTTCGTCCAGTACAAAATCAATTTTTTGTAATTTGTCTGATGTTAATATAGACAATGCAATTTTCTTTTGGTCAGTATTTGCCTAGTATATCTTTTTTCTGCCAATAAAGATCTAATCAAGGATCATGGATTGCATTCTGTTGTCATGTCTCCTTAATCCCCTTTAATCTAGAACAGTTGTCTAATCTTCTCTTTAATTAGATTGACACTTTAAAAATCTCCAGGCCAGTTGTTTTACAGACTGTCCTTCCATTTCTATCTTACTGTTTCTTCATAATTAGATTCAGGTTAAATATTTCAGGTGGGGACACTATGTAGGTGAAGTTGTGTCCTTAATACATCACATCAGAAGTTGTGTGGTGTTGGTTTGTCCCATTATTAAGGATGTTGAGTTTGACTACTTGGTTAAAATGATGTCTACCAAATTTCTCCACTGGAACGATACCTTTAACCTTTTATAATTAATAAGTAATTTTTTGCATAATAATATAAGTTCATGTAAAGATCCTTTTTCCAAGCAAAATTGAACCAATGGTTTTGGTATCTATTGATGATTTTTACCTGAATCAATTATTACTATGATGGTTACAAAATCATCTAGTAATCTCTTTTTCTTACCAACTCTTCCACTCCCCAATATTTGATTTCAAGTAATATCTTTTTTTTTTAACGAGGTACAATTGAACTTGGGACCTAGTACATGTGAAGCAGGTGCTCAACCACTGAGCTACACCCACTCCCACCGAAGTAATATCTTTTTATTACTAGTTAATAACCATAAAGCAATCAACAAACTTATTTCACCTTCATTCTTTAGTTTTTTATATTCTATTATCATTTTTTTCTTTTAAATGTTTTATTTTATATATTTTTTACTTTAATTTGTACATTTAATAATTGAAAATATAAACAATTAAAAACTAAAAATTAAACATGGGTGAATAAATATATACATTTCTCAATTAAATGCACTGGATACATATAAAAATTTTTTTTAATCAAGCAATATGTTATACAATATATTTGGTTCATAGTAATGCATTCATACAGTATTTGTCCTTTTGTGTCTGGCTTGCTTCAATCAACATAATGTTCTCCAGGTTCATCCGTGTTGTCATATGCTTTATGACTTCATTTCTTCTTGCAGCTGTATGATACTCCATTGTGTGAATAGACCACAGTTTTTTATCCATTCGTCTGTTGGTGGACACCTGTGTTGTTTCCAACTTTTGGCAATGGTGAATAATGTGGCTAAGAACATTGGTGTGCAGATATCTGTTCATGTCACTGCTCTCAGTTCTTCTGGGTATATACCCAGTAGTGGTATTTCTGGGTCACATGGCAAGTCTATATTCAACTTCTTTAAGAACTGCCAAACAGTCCTCCACAGGGGCTGCACCATTCTGCATTCCCACCAATAGTGAATAAGTGTTCCTATCTCTCCACATCCTCTCCAACACTCTATCATCATTTTGAAGATATTGTGTACTCTCTCATAGCTTCTATTATTGGTAGGAGAAGTTTTCTGCCCATCTAATTGTCATTCCTTTGTAAGTGATCTGACTTTTCTTAGGAAATGAAAGACAAGATTTGAAAAATAATGAAATTTTAAAATGAAAATAAAATTATTTTTAAAAAACCCTTAATGGACAGATTAAACCCAAAATTTGATATAGATATTGAGAAAATGAGTGGAGTATAAGATAGATATGAAGAAATTACTCAGCATGCAACAGAGAAAGGAGATGGAAAATATGAAAGAGGTGCGAATATTCTTGCTGACCTGATTTTGTGATAATCAGGGTAAGCTAAACATTCGCTATATTAAAAATTATGCATGTGTCCCCAGACCTAGTTGTTCTCCCTAGGTCTGGTTTTTAGAATGCTGGTGATAATCTAAGCCTGATTTATTATATGACCATCCTGTATGGGAAAAGACTGTATTTGGGTATCTTTGGTCAACCTTAAGAGATATAGCAGGGGGATGGATGTGGCTCGGGTGGTTAGGCCATATGGAGGGACCTGGGTTCGACCCCCTGGGACCTCCCGGTAAAAATTTTAAAAAAGAAAAATATAGAAGGTGTGTGGGCTGCCAGGCCCTGTGAGTGGGTGCACCATCAGGCCCTGTCTGCGGGTGAGCCGCCAGGCCCCATGCGTGGGTGTGCCGTTGGGCCCCATGAGCAACGCAGCAAGATGATGACATAACAGGAGAGTGACACAAGGGAGAGCCAAGACGAGACACGCTGAAAAACCAGGAACTAAGGTGGCGCAGATAGTAGGACATCTCTCTCCCACATTGGAGGTTCCGAGGATCAAATCCCAGTGAAGACAGGAGGAGAAGGATGGGAAGAGAGGGCAGGAAGCAGACACAGAGCGTTGCCCAGAGAATGAACACAAGAACAGCAAAAACGGGATGTGTGTGTGAATAAAAATGGATAAAAGTAAATACAGGGGCTTCTTTGGGAGTTGGAGATTATCCTGAGTACTGTTGTGGCAACGGATGTAGGCCATTTTAAATCAGCACACACCACTCAGAACTGTGTGGGAGAGAGTGTGGTCTACAGTGTGAACTGTGGTCTATGGTTGGTGGCAAGACTCCAGGATGTGTAAGTTCATTGAGGGTGGTGGGCCACACTGTGGGAGATGTTTGTGTGGGATGTGGTGGGAGGTGTGGGAGGTGGGCAACATGGGAATCCCAGTGCGTTCCGTGTAATATTTTGGGTAATCTAAGCACCTCTTAAAATATATGTATATATATATATATAAATAACATTTTTGTAAGCAAATACACATATATGCATATATATTTATATATCATTTTGCAAATGTTTGTATGTATTGTGAGAATTTTGATTTTTACCCATAATAAAAATAAATAAATAAATAAAAATAAATAAAAGCATTACTTTTGGGAAAAAAAAAAAGTAAATAGATAAATAAATAAATCCTTAAAATAAAAAGTGTAGGGGAGTAAGATACAGACTATAGTTAGTAGTAATACTTTGACGATGCTCTTTCATAATTTGTTAACAAATGTTTCACAACAATGCAAAGTATTTCTGGTGGGGTGATGTGTGGGAGCCCTGTATGATGTTATGCATGTTTGTTTTGTAAGTTCACAATGTTTACTGAACACTTATAATTTATGTATGTTCATGTAAGAATAATATACTTAAATAAATTATTTGAAAAAAAAAAAGGAAATATGAAAGAGGTCATGAGCTATCATGAAAGAATCAAAAGTAAATCATACATTAAGCTGGAGTCCCAAGAGGGAACAGAGAGAATGAGAGGCAATAGCTAGGAAGAAAAGGGCAGATAATTTCTCAGAATTTAAAATACATGAATCCTTAGAGATATACGCAAGGTATGATAATATAAGAAAGAAATCCACACCCTGACACATTATAGTGAAATTTCAGAACACCAAATACAAAGAGAAGGTCTTTCAAGCCACCAGAGAGAAAAGCCACACTGTAGTTAACAGTTGAATGGCTCCCCATGACCTATATTTCAAATGCTCAGACTAGGATTCGTGAACTATTTTTGTAACATAACCCCATTCTATGGCCCCTTGTGAAAGATACAAGCCTTTCATTCTATCTAAGCTGATTCACTACTGTCCCCTGGACACTCCTGAGTCATATGTCTAATGCCCCGCATCCTCAAAGCTAACTTCTAAAAGCTGTCAAAGCTCAGCTTCTGGCCTATTTCTCCAAGAGGTCTTGATCAGAGGTTTCCCTTCTCTGAGCTTATGCAACACTTGTTTAGTTCAAAGCTTGTGATGTGGCCTTTCTGTTCACTAGCCGTAGAGGATTGCTGACAAAGGTCACCAGGTAGAACTAGACCTTAACTATCTCTCTCATGCAGACCAAAGGTTAAAAATCTGTTGGGGTTATAGTACCTCTTTATAAAGGAGGTGTTTGTTGGGATAGCTAAAGCTGCCAAAGGGGGTCTGAGTAGGCTGTCAGTGTGGGAAACGGGGTCAGCCTGTACTCCTGGCTGGGGAAAAGAAAAGTGGTATCGACATATCTGCTTTACAGTTTGCCAAGACTCCCAAAGGCAGGTGTCTGTGGTGCCGCCAAAGTCATCCCTGCTGTCTCTGACTATTGCCCATGGTCACCAAGGCCTGATGCCTGGCATCTTACAATTTTATTTGTTATGTGTGGGTATTTGGTCTACCCGGTAAGACAGGTCTGTCTTAATGTGCTTTATAACTTCTATTGCCCCAGACATTTGTCTCTATGCTGAACAAGTGCTCAATACACGACTGGTGGGTGGGGTAATTGGGACTCCCTTAAGAACCTTTGTGTTCTGGGGCCTACAGTGGGCTCTGACCTGCTGGGGATTTGTAGCTAAGCTGGACAACTGCTGCTCAAGTCACTGCCTCCACCACCACCATCTCGTGTGTGGTAAACTGCAATCATCTTCTCCACTGACCCCCCTCCTTTAATGCATTCTCCACACAGCTGTCAAGTGATCTTCTTAAAAGATGTGTCAGGCTATATCACTCTTTTGCTTAAAAATCTCCTCTTGCCTCTGAGATGATTAAGTTCATGTGTCAACTTGGCCAGGTTATGGTCTCCAGTTGTTTGGTCTAGCAAGCACTGGCTTGACTGTTACTGTGAGGATATTTCATGGATTTAAATCATCAGTAAGTTGATTGCATCTATGGCTGATTATATCTACAATCAACTGAGGAGACTGCCTTCAGCAATGAGAGAAATCTCATCCACTTGGTTGAAGGGTTTAAAAGGAGAAGTGATGATTTCAGCAGTCAGAAGAGAGAACATCCATCTCTACTTCAGCCAGCCAGCTTCTCCTGGGGAATTCATCAAAAACCTGCATTGGAGTTCCCAGCTTGTGGCCTGCTCTATGGTATTTGGACTTGCCCATTCCCACAGTCTTGTGACACAATTCATATAAAAAAACTCAAAATATTTAATATACATATGTGTGTGTGTGTGTATATATATATCCTGCTAGCTCTGTTTCCCTAGTGAACCCCAATCAATCAATATAGCTTCCCGGGGGGCAGATGTGGCTCAAATGGTTGGGCATCCGTCTGCCATATGTAGGGACCTGGGTTCGATCCCCGGGACCTCCTGGTAAAATTAAAAAATATATACATATAGAAGGCACATGGGCTGCCAGGCTCTGTGTGCTGGTGAGCTGCCAGGCCCCAGGAGCCATGCAGCAAGATGATGACATAACAGGAGAGAGACGCAGGGGAGAGACAAGACAAGATGCTCCAAAAGCTCCAAAAACCAGGAACCAAGGTGGCACAGGTGGCAGAACGCCTCTCTCCTACATCGGAGGTCTCCAGGATCGAATCCTGGTGAAGACTGGAGGAGGAGGATGAGAAGAGATGGCAGGAAAGAGACACAGAGAATTGCCTAGCGAATGGACACAAAACAACAAATGGGGAAGGGGGGGTTTAAAATGGATAAAGTAAATAAATAAATCTTAAAAATATATATATATATATAGCCTCCCACAGCATTTAAATTGAAATCCAAACTCCTTGCTCTGGTCTATACAATCCTGCAGGATATGAACCCTCTCAGTGTAGTTTCTTCTTTTCTTCTTCCTCACTACAATCTGGCCACCTGGGCTTTTCCCAGTTCATCAAAAATCCTGTGCTCTTTCCCATCTCACGACCTTTGACCTTGTTCTTCCTTTTGTCTAGAATGGTCTTTCTCAGTTTTTCCTGGGACTGGCTAAATGGACTCCCCTACTAACTCTCTAGTTTGCAGTACCAGTCATAAGCAATATATTTATTTGTATATGTCAATCTTCACAACTAGACTCTAAGCTCCACCACAGCAGGGCGCATGTTTCATCCTGTTCCTTGTATCTCTAGCGCATTATGTAAGCTTCATAATTATTGGTGGGAGGCATGTTGGATGCTTCTCTGGGCCCAGTAGCGGAACATTTTTCTTAGCTTCAGGGGAACCCAAAGCACAGCAGAATCACTAGAGCTGCACCTCTGGCCCAAGCCAGCTTAGCTCCCAACCATCCAGTCTGCTGTTAGATTTTAAATTGACCCCAGGAGCCAAAAGTCGTTGACTCGCAGAGTTAGCAACAGTTTACCTCCATATATAACACTCTCCGTGACTCCCAGTATTAACTCTGGCTTCAGACACTTCCACTTCAATTAAAACTTGGCACATTTCAAAGTACCTCCGAACGGCAGGGCACTGATTGAATTTGAGGTGCCAGGAAGCTAAATGGAAAACATAATAGTAAAACCACTAGTCCTTTTATATGGTAGCTAAAAGCCTGAACAAACGACTATTACACTTCCATTAACATTCCATTCTGTTCCAAACTCATTTGGAATCATTATAGTAACTTACAGTGCTTTTAACCTGCCCCATTAGACAAGAGCATTCCAGTCCGTGGTGCTCATGATTGGAGGTTGCAGTTTGTCAAGCAGCAGCACTGTTTGTACATAATGTGGATCAAGTTGACAAAATTTATAAATGTTGCAAATAATGTTTGAATTATTCAAATGGTTGTTTGCATGTATTTTCAAATATTATTCAGACCTCCAAACAGTATGTAATTATATTTTAAATGCTCCCTTTTGATCATATAAATTACGGTATACCTATTCATTGAATTACTGCCCAGACATTTTTTTAAAAAGGTGGTGAATCATTATACAAGATTATTGATAAGTGACAGCATCAAGTCACAGAGCATTAGAGATAACATCTCTGTGTGTATGTGTGTGTAAATGTATTTTTCTTGTGAGCAAGGACTCTTTCTGGGAAGAGACCTAGGGTTATCCCTGGGAAGTGGAAAGTCTAAAATGATAATCACTAACATGTCAGGTAGTTGCTCTCTGCAGGCACTGTGCAAGTGATTTTAATTTATCTCTTATTTTACAGATTAGGAAACTGAGACCAGGAGAAGTAAAGTTACTCAATTTCAGTTTCCTATACTATATTTCAAATAAAAATTATATTTTATATCTATTATATTAAAATATAAAAATATTTCAAAATTATATTTAATGTCTACATAATATCTATCACAAAAAACAAACGTGATCATATTTTTAAATCTTCTCTTCGTTTTGGTTTTCAAAGCTGAGAGGGGCAGCACACATTTCCATTTCCAGTTCTATTATGACAGTGAGTGAAAACCCAGGTTGGATGCCTTTTTTCTGCATGCAGCCTTGCCTGTAGAAGGCAGCAAATAAGCCTCTGGGCCAGGGGTTCTTAACAAGCGGTCTGTGAGCTTGAATTGAAATTCAAAAAACATTATTTCTTGTGGGGACGTGTTGGTGCAGGTGTGATATATTTATTAAATAATACACAGTATAGTGTGGACTTAGTAAGGCATCTGTGGTTTTCACCTGACTGGCAAAGGGGTCTGTGGAACAAAAAGGTTAAGGGCCCCTGCTCTAGGGCCACGAGTGGAGCTCATGAGAGGAGGGAGTACAGGGAGGAGGAAAGGTTGCTTGGAGAGCCTTCAAGAACAACCAACTCTGATTTCCTTCATGTATGAATAATGGATGGCTGAGCTCACTGCCCAGCATGGGGACATTAAGGGAAAAACATGTCCCTTTGAAGGCCTCCAAACTGAAGGGTAGTACTCCCGAAGCAGCCTGGAAAAGTCAAGTCCCTGGCTGCAATCGTTTATGCAGGGGCCCCTGGATAAAAGACATTGTTGATAAACACTAACTCCTCGTTTGACACCCATGAGCTCTATGGTCCCCATTTTAACAGCAAAGGACCTGGCACTGTGAGAAATGAGGTAATTTAAGTCCCACAGAACACTGCTACATTGGGACTTGAACTCGGGCCTGTCTGACTTCCTGTTAACTACCACACTGGGGCTTCCTCAGGTGAGCCGTGGTGGCCAGATACTGTAGGTTTCATACATTCGGTCCAGTCCTTTCCATGCTGGAGGAACTTTCAGCAAGGTAGCCTCTGCTACCAGATTAGCCTCTGCCGCCTGCCTAATGACCTCTACAATGGCCCTGAAACTTGCTCCTATGGCCAACAACTGAGCCCTTCCTGGATTGATTGCCATGCCCTCTGGTTCCTCTGCCTCCATGGGCTGGCTGTTCCGTCATGCACAGAAGCCTAATTCTCATACTTAGGCCTCATTGCATTCTAAAGTGGAGCCTGAAAAGGCAAGTGCTTGGCCTCTGCAAATCCTGGGTGGTCTCGGCAGGCACTGAATCTCACGCCCTAGAAATCTGATATCTTGAAGACTAAATCCTGGGGCAGTTCCTAAAGGGCTTATGATGCTAAAAATGATGGTGATGGCAATAGTCAAAAGGTAGAAGGAACCCCAAGTGTCCACCAACAGATGAATGGATAAGCAAAATGTGGTATATACATACAATGGAATGTTATTTGGCAGTAAAAAGGAATGAAGTTCTAATCCGTGGAACAACATGGACGAAACTTGAAGACATCATATCTAATGAATGAAATAAGCCAGGCACGAAAGGACAAATATTGTACAATCTCACTTACATAAATTATTCAATTATGCAAATTCATAAAGTCAGAAACTGGAAAACAGGTTCCCAGGGGCCAGGTGGGGGTGGAGCATGAGGAATTAATCTTTAATTGGTACAGAATTTCTGGTTGGGTTGGTGGACATGTTTGGATAATGGATGGTAGTGATGGTGGTGTAACATTGTAAGTGCAATTATCACCACTGAATTGTAAAATTGAAAGTGGATAATATAGGAAAGAAAAATGATGGTGATGGGCAAAGGCGTGTCCACCTTTCCTGCGACTCCCTTCCTTGCATTTTCTTTTCTTTCTTTTTTTTTTTTTTCAGAGTTTGTAGCATTTTTATTACACAGTAGATTCCATCCATTCACTGTACTTTTTCAAGTTGTCCTATACGCAAGTACATGTTTTTATTTAAAAAAACATTTTTTAAACAATTTATTGAAGTATATCATTCATACATGAAATACATGAACTATAAGTGTTCAGTAAACATCCTGATCTTACAAAATAAACATACATAACATACTTCAGGGCTCCCACACATACCCCACCCCCCAAACACCCGGCATTGTTGCGAAACATTTGTTAACAAATCATGAAAGGGAAACGGATGTGGCTCAAGAGGTTCGGCGTCCGTCTACCATATGGAGAGACCGGGGTTCGATCCCCAGTACCTCCCGGTAAAAAAAAAAAAAAAAAAAAAAAAACAAATCATGAAAGAGCATCGTCAAAGTATTACTACTAATTACAGTCCCTATCTTTCTCCCCTATACGTTTTCTTACTTTTATCCATTTTTACCACCCCCCCACGCCCATTTTTGCTGTTTCTGTGTCCATTCTCTGGGCAACTCTCTGTGTCCATTTCCTGTTCTCTCTTCTCATCCTTCTCCTCCTGTCTTCACTGGGATTCGATCCTGGGAATCTCCGATGTGGGAGAGAGGCCTCCTACCGCCTGTGCCACCTTAATTCCTGGTTTTTTGGCACGTCTCGTCTTGGCTCTCCCTTGTGTCACTCTCCTGTTAACGTCATCATCTTGCTGCGTGGCTCACAGGGCCTGGCAGCGCACCCGTGGATGGGGCTTGGTGGCCCAAACGACTTCTATATTTTTCTTTTTTTAAATTTTTACCGGGAGGTCCCAGGGGTCAAACCCAGGTCCCTCCATATGGGAGACGCACATCCAACCACCCGAGCCACATCTGCGCCCCCTGCTAGATCTCTTAAGGTTGGCCAAAGATAAATAGAGTTACAGTCATTTCCCATACAGGATGGTCATATAATAAATCAGGCTTGGTTTATCACCAGCATTCTAAAAACCAGACCTAGGGAGAAAAACTAGGTCTGGGGACACATGCATGGTTTCTAATGTAGCGAATGTTTAGCCGACCCTGATTATCATAAAATCAGGACAGCGAGAATATTCACAACCTTCCTTGCATTTTCATAGGGCAGCCTGGAGTCCATTGTGTGTGTGTGTGTGTGTGTGTGTGTGTGTGTCATACCTTTGGGACTCTGCTTGCTCTTCCTTTTGCCTGAAATGCCCCTCCTACCTCTCTTCACATGGATGACTATCCATATAGGACGGAGAGTCCCCTGATCCCAGTTTCTCTTCGTGTCTTATTCTTTCTTTCTCATCCGTGGCACTGTTTTCACAGACCCAGGTCCTGACCAGCACCTGACCGGCAACATAATCCTGGAGATTAATCTTAATCTTGGAGATTGAGCTCAGCTGTCACCAAGTCAACCCCAAGCTGGGCGAATGCTTTCACAGCACCAGGGCATACCTCCATCCTATCTTATTATAGTCCCATGATCTGTTAATGTCATTCCCCCTCCCCACTCCCGCACGAAGATCTTTCAGGATGGGGCCCAGACCTGGCTCCCCTGCGGCCCCTCAGAGTCTACCTAGGTGTCTGCAGATGCTCTTTGCAGGTTTGTGGCATTCACCCTTGGCCTCCAGGTGGCACCTTTGTTGTGTAATGGTAAGATTTCCATTGTTCAGACTCCTTACATAAGTGACAGGGCTTGTTGTTTGCCACTTACCTGAGGCTTAACTGCAAGAAGCTGTCATTGAAACAGCTTCCAGGATGGAAGAAATCACTTCTAGAATTTAACTTCCAAGCTTGCAGCCTGGACCATTCAAACTGATCACAGGGAACTATTACAGCACCCACGCCCCGTGTGCTAAATCCAGATGGGTGTGTTTCCTAGGCTGAGAAAGGTTCATCTCTTTGGCCCCAGAAATATCTGTTATCCACTTTAGAGGAAAATAAAAAACAGGGAAGTACAGTCAGTGAGGCTCAATTATATTTCCCTTATAGAAGGTGTTTTCAAAACAAGGTAGGAAGATTTCTGGACAAAAAATATGAGCATATATGCCTGCCAATATAAATAATCTTGTAATAAGTTTTTAGAGTTAAGTATATTTATTACCTTTATTTTTAAAGACGTTTTAGATTACAAAAAAGTTACATAAAAAAATCTAGGGGATTCCCATATACTCCATCCCCTCCTCTTCTCACATTTTCCCCTATTGATAACACCTTTCATTAGTGTGGTACATTTGTTACAATTGATGAATAAATATTGAAGTATTGCTACTAAAAAAAAAAAAAAAAAAAACAAGGTAGGAGGTGGTCTTAGTTTCCCAGGACTGCCATCGCAAAGTATAGTACCTCAGAGATAGTGCAGGTTTGGTTCCAAATCACCACATAAAGCGAATATCACAATAAAGTGAGTTACGTGATTTTTTGTTTGTTTGTTTTCCAGTGGACATTAATGTTATGTTTAGGGGAGCAGGTGCAGCTCAGTGGTTAAGCATCTGCTTCACATGTTTAAGGTTTTGGGTTCAATTCCTGGTACCAACTTAAAAAAGAGTTATGTTTATAGTGTAGTGTATTAAGTGTGAAATAAAATTATGTCTTAAAAACAATGTACATGCCTTAATTTAAAATACTTTATTGCTGAAAAAAAAAAAAAGTTGACCATCACTTGAGCCTTCAGTGAGTTGTAATCTCTTTTCTGGTGGAGGGTCTTACCTCAGTGTTGATGGCTGCTGACTGGTCAGGGTGGTGGTTGCTGAAGGTTGGGGTGGCTGTGGCAATTTCTTAAGACAACAATGAAATTTGTCACATCAATTGACTCTTCCTTTCACAAAATATTTCTCTTATAGCATATGATGATGTTTGATATAATTTTTCCCTCGTAGAACTTGTTTCGAAATCGGAGTCAATCCTCTCAAACCCTGCTGCTGTTTTATCAACTAAGTTTATGTAATATTCTAAATCCTTTGTTGTCATTTGAACAATGTCCACAGCACTTTCACCAAGAATAGATTCCATCTCAAGAAACCTCTTTCTTTACTCATCCATGAGAAGCAACTCCTCATCCGTTCAAGTTTCATCATGAGATTATAGCAATTTGGTCACATCTTCAGGCTCCATTTTTAATTCTACTTCTCTTGCTCTTTCTACCACATCTGCAGTTACTTCCTCCACTGAAGTCTTGAATCCTTCAAAGTCATCCATGAGAGTTGAAAGCAACTTCTTCCAAACTCCTATCAATATTGATATTTTTAACCTCCTCCCATGAGCCATGAATGTTTTTAATGGCATCTAGAATGGTGAATCCTTTCCAGAATACTTTAAATTCACTTTGCCCAGATCCATCAGAGGAATCATTGTCTATGGCAGTGTGGTAGTTCAATATTATTTATGAACTCCAAAAAAGATATATTGATTATGTTTGTAAACTGGTCTGTTCCTCTGGGCATGATACCCTTTGATTGATTTATATTCAAAGATTTTACGTTTACTTGATTAAATCAAGATTAGGACTTTGGTTCAGCCATGTCATTAGGGCATGCAGAGTTGAGTCCCTGCCCTCTTCCTGGGCTATATAAATGGATGCTCAATCAAGAACACAGAAGTAGATACAGAGAAAAGATACATAGAGGAAGAGAGACAGTTCCATAGACACAGCAGAGGCCCTGGGAAGAGAGATGAGCCATTCACCTGATAGTTTGAGCTGAAGAGAACAGAGCAGCTGAGCCCAGAAAGAAACGAGCCCCAGAGAAAGAGAAACGAACCCTATGCCACCCTAAAGCTGAAATTAGAAGCTGGGACCACAGAGACCTAAGAGGAAAGAGGAAGGCTGAACCCTTGCAGACATTGCCCGCCATCTTGTTTCAAAACGTGACAACATACTTTGGGTGAAGAAGTACATCTTATGGTACCTTGAGTTGGACTCTTTAGGGCCTTGTAACTGTAAGCTTTTACCCCAAATAAATACCCTTTATAAAAGCCAACAGATTTCTGGTACCCCTTTGGCTGACTAATGCATGTAGCAATAGCCTTAGGAAATGTATTTCTTAAATAATGCGACTTGAAAGTCAAAATGTCTCCTTTATACATGGGCTGCAGAACGGATATTGTGTTAGCAGGCAAAAAAACACATTCATCTTATTGTGTAATTCCATCAGAGATCTTGGGTGACAAGGTGCATTGTCAATGAGCAGTCATGTTTTGAAAGGAATCTTTTATTCTGGGCAGTACGTCTCAACAGTGGGCTTAAAATATTCAATAAACCAGATATGCTGTTATCCAGACTTTGTTGTTCCATTTATAGAGCACAGGCAGAGTAGATATAGCAGAATTCTTAAGGGCCCTAGGATTTTCAGAATGGTAAAATAGCACTGGCTCCAACGTAAAGTCACCAGCTATATTAACCCCTAACAAGGAGTCTACCTGTCCTTTGAAGCTTTGAAGCCAGGCATTGACTTCTCCTTTCTAGTTATGAAAGTCCTAGATGTATCTTCTTCCTATAGAAGCCTGATTCATTCTGTTGAAAATCTGTTGTTTAGTGTAGCCACCTTCATCAATCATCTTAACTAGATCTTATGACTTGCTACAGCTTCTACTTTAGCGCTTACTGTTTCACCTTGTGCTTTTGTGTTATAGAGACAGCATCCTTAAACCTCATGAACCAACCTCTGCTAGCTTCGAAATTTCTTCTGCAGCTTCCTTACCTCTCTCAGCCTTCATAGAATTGAGGAGAGTTAGGACCTTGCTCTTGATTAAGGGAAAGTTTTGCCTGGTTTGACCCTCTATCCAGACCACTAAAAATTTCCCCATATCAGCAGTAAGGCTGTTTGCTTTCTTTTTTATTTTTTAAATTTTCTTTTGTTTTTTGTTTGCTTTCTTATTTGTGTATTAGCTGGAGTAGCACTTTCAATTTCCTTCAAGAACTTTTCCTTTGCATTCACAACTTGGCTGATTATTTGACACAAGAGGCCTACCTTTCGGCCTATCTCTCTCTCGGCTTTTGCCCTGCCTTGCTCACTAAGCTTAATCATTTTTAGCTTTTGATGTAAAGTGAGAGACACGTGACTCTTCTTTTTACTTGAACACTTAGAGGTCATTGTAGGGCTATTAACTGGCCTAATTTCAATATTGTTGTTTCTCAGGTAACAGAGAGGCCCGAGGAGAGGAAGAGAGATGGCGATGGCAGCAGAGTGGAGCAGTCAGAACGCACACAGCACTTATTGATTACCTTTGCCGTCCTCTGTGGGCTCAGTACATGGTGCCCCAAAACAGTTATAGCAGCGACATCAAAGACCACAGATCACAGAGCACCATAACAGATATAGTAGTAATGGAAAAGTTTGAAATAGTGTGAGAATTACCAAAATGTGACACAGGGACATGAAGTGAGCACATGCTGTTGGAAAAAATGGCACCGACAGACTTGTGTGATGCACGGTTGCCACAAACCTTCTGTGGTGGTTGGAAGCTGTATGTTCCCCAGAAAAATATGTTCTTAACTCTAATCCATTCCTGTGGGTGTAAACCCATTGTAAGTAGGACCTTTTGATGAGGATACTTCAGTTTTTAATCTATTATTGGAGTCTTTTATAAAAAGAATGGAGAGAGGGGGTCGGATGTGGCTCAACTGGTTGGGCGTCCGTCTCCCATATGGAGGGACCCGGGTTCGATCCCGAGGACCTCCCGGTAAAAAAAATAAAAATAAAAATAAAAAATAAAAAAAAAAGAATGGAGAGAGAGAGAGAGAGAGAGCGCGCCACAGAAGAAAGAAACTGAAAGCAACAAAACCTAGAAGAGAGAGTCGAGAACAGCAGATGCTGCCACGTGCCTTGCCCTGGGCAGAGGAACCAAGCATGGCTGGCAGCTGGTCTTTGGGAAGAAAGCATTGGCTCGAGGTTGCCTTCATTTGGACATTTTCCTGGCCTCAAAACTGTGAGTGAATAAATTCCCATTGTTTAACCTGACCCATTTCATGGTGTTTGCTTTGAGCAGCCTTGGAAATGAAAACACCTTTGTTTATTATCTTACAGTAATGGAGGTACAGTTGAGGAAACCAAGGTTCAAAGAGTGACTTGCTAGGGAAGCGGCTGTGGCTCAATCGCACGGCGTGGTTAGCTGACCCAGCGAGCACAAGCAGCAAGGGGGGGATAAATGAATAAATAAATAAAATCTTTAAAAAAAAAAAAAAATACAGAGAGTGACTTGCTAAAAGCCACTGTACTTGCAAACACTTTTATAACTCTAAACAATCCTCCCCACTGCTCCCCACCGGCCCATGGCTCCCTCATCTGTTTGCTCATTGTTATTGCTTGTTGTCTGCTCATTGTTTTAGCTTGTTGTTTTTTTTTTTTGTTTGTTTGTTTGTTTGTTTTACTGGATACATATAAAAAATTTTTTTGAATCATACATGTTACACAATGTATTTGGTTCATAGAAACGCAATCATACAATATTTGTCCTTTTGTATCTAGCTTGCTTCATTCAACATAATGTCCTCCAGGTTCATTCAAGTTGTCATATGTTTTACGACTTCATTTCTTCCTACAGGTGCATAATAGTCCATTGTGTGAATGCATCACAGTTTGTTTATCCATTCATCATTTAATGGATGCCTGCATTGTTTCCAACTTTCGGCAATCATGAACAATGCCGCTATAAACACCAGTGTGCAGATGCCTGTTCGTGTCACTGCTCTGAGTTCTTCTGGGTATATACCCAGTAGTGGTATTGCAGGGTCACATGGCAAGTCTATATTCAACTTCTTTAGGAACTGCCAAACAGTCCTCCATAGTGGTTGTACCATCCTGCATTCCCACCAACAGTGAAGAAGTGTTCCTATCTCTCCACATCCTCTCCAACACTTGTAGTTCTCCGTCTTTTTAATAGTGGCCATTCTGATAGGTGTGAAATGATATCTCATTGCAGTTTTGATTTGCATTTCCCTAATCAATCACTAGTGATGAACATTTTTCACGTTTTTTTTTTTTTTTTTTGCCATTTGTATTTCTTCTTTGGACAAATGTCTATTCAAGTTTTTTGCCCATTTTTTAATGGGTCATTTGTCTTTTTTTTGTTGAGTTGTAACATCTCCTTATGTATCCTGGATAATAAACCCTTATCAGACATGTGATTTCCAAATATTTTCTCCCATTGAGTTAGCTGCCTTTTTACCCTTTTGACAAAGTCCTGTGAGGTGCAAAAGTGTTTAATTTTGAGGAAGTCCCATTTATTTTTTCTTTTGTTGCACTTGCTTTAGGTGTATGGTCCACGAAACCACCACCTACTACGAGGTCTTGAAGATGTTTCCTTATATTTTCTTCTAGTAGTTTTATGGTCATGTCTTTTATATTTAGGTCTTTGATCCATTTTGAGTTGATTCTTGTATATGGAGTGAAATAGGGATCCTCTTTCATTCTTTTGGTTGTAGATATTCAGTTCTCCCAGCAACATTTGTTGAACAGACTGTTTGTCCCATTAACATGGACTTGGTAGGTTTGTCAAAAACCAGTTGGAGGGAAGCGGCTGTGGCTCAATCAGTGGGGCTCCCGTTTGCCATGTGGGAGGCCCCGGGTTCAGTTCCCGGGGCCTCCTGGTGGGGGCAGGCCTGCCCGCACGGCGTGGTTGGCTGACCCAGTGAGCACAAGCAGCAAGGAGGGGATAAATGAATAAATAAATAAAATCTTAAAAAAAAAAAACAAAAAAAAACAGTTGGCCATAGAGGTGAGGGTTTATTTCTGGACTCTCAATTCTATTCCACTGATCGATGTGTCTATCTTTATGCCAGTACCATGCTGTTTTGACCACTGTAGCTTTGTAATATGTTTCAAGGACAGGCAGTGAAATTCCTCCCATGTCCTCTTCTTTTTAAAAATGCTTTTAGCTATTCGCATGCACTTTCCCTTCCAAACGAATTTGGTAATTGTTTTTTTCTATTTCTGTAAAGTAGGCTGTTGGAATTTTGATTGGTATTGCATTGAATCTATAAATCAGTTTAGGTAAGATTGACATCTTCACTATATTTATTCTTCAATTTTATTGGAGAATATTTATTCTCCAATCCATGAACACAGAATGTCTTCCATTTGTTTAGTTCTTTTTAAATTTCTTTTAGCATTGTTTTGTAGTTTTCTGCAGATAGGTCTTGTACTTCTTTGGTTAATTTGACTCCTAGGTATTTGAGTCTTTTCGTTACTATTGTAAATGGAATTTCCCCCCTGATTTCCTCCTCAGATTGTTCAGTACTAGTGTACAAAAATATGACTGATTTTTGCATGTTGTTCTTGTATCCTGCCAATTTGCTGAACTCATTTATTAGCTCAAGTATATTTGTTGTGGATAATTCATAATTTTCTAAGTACAGGATCATATCATCCACAAACAGTGAGTGTTTTACTTCCTCTTTTCCTATTTGGATTCCTTTAATATTTTTTTCTTGTCTAATTGCCCTAGCTAGAACTTCTAACACAATGTTGAACAACAGTGCTGAGAGTGGGCATCCTTGTTTTGTCCCCTATCTTAGAGTGAAAGCTTTCAGCCCTTCCCCATTGAGCACAATGTTGGTGTGGGTTTTTCACATATGCCTTTTATCATATTGAGAAATTTTCCTTCTATTCCTATTTTTTTGAAGTGTTTTTATCAAAAAGGATGCTGGATTTTGTTGAATGTCTTTTCTACGTCAATTGAGATGATCGTGAGGTTTTTTTCCATCAATTTGTTAATGTGGTGTGTTATGTTGATTTATTTTCTAATGTTGAACCAGCCTTGCATATCAGGAATGAATCTCACTTGGTCCTGATGTATATGTCTTTGGATATGCTGTTTGATTCGATTTGCAAATATTTTGTTGAGAATTTTTGCATCGATGTTCATAAAGAGAGATTGGTATGTAATTTTCTTTTCTTGTAGTATCTTTATCTGGCTTTGGTGTTAGGGTGATGTTGGCTTCATAAAATGTGTTGGGTAATTTTCCTTCCTCTTCAATTTTTGGAAGAGTTGAAATGGGATTGGTGCTAATTTCTTTACGAAATGCTTGGTAGAATTCACCTGTGAAGCCATCTGGTCTTGGACTTTGCTGGGAGATTTTTGATGACGGATTCAATCTCTTTAAATGTGATTGATTTGTTAAGTTCTTGTATTTCTTGCAGCGTTAGTGTAGGTTGTTTGTGCATTTCTAGGAATTTATCCATTTCATCTAGGTTGTCTAGTTTGTTGTCATACAGTTTCTCATAATATCCTCTTATGATTCTTTTTATCTCTGTGGGGTCAGTTGTAACTTCCCCCCTTTCATTTCTGATTGTATTTATTTGCATCTTCTCTCTTTTTTTCTTTGTTAGTTTAGCTAGGGATTTGTCCATTTTATTGATCTTCTCAAAGAACCAGCTTTTGGTTTTGTTGGTTTTCTCTATTGTTTTTTTTGTTCTCAATTTCATTTATTTCTGCTCTAATCTTTATTATTTCTTTCCTTCTGCTTGCTTTGGGGTTGGTTTACTGTTCTTTTTCTAGTTTCTCTGGTTGTTCAGTTAAATCTTTGAGTTTAGCTCTTTCTTCTTTTTTAGTATAGGCATTTAGGGCTATAAATTTCCCTTTCAAGACTGCCTCCACTGTATCCCATACATTTAGATAAATGGTGTCCTCATTTTCATTTGTCTAATATATTTACTGATTTCACTTGCAATTTCTTCTTTGACCCACTGATTATTTAGGAGTTTGTTGTTTAGCCTCCACACATTTGTGAATTTATTTTTTCCTGTCTATTACTGATTTCCAGTTTCATTCAATTATGATCTGAGAAGGTGCTTTGTGTAATTTCAATCTTTTTATATTTATTGAGATCTGCCTTGTGCCCTAACATGTAGTCTATCCTGGAGAAAGATGCATGGGCACTTGAGAAGAATATATAACCCGCTGAGTTTGGATGCAACATTCTGTATATGTCCGTTAGGTCTAACTCGTTTATCATATTGTTCAAGTTCTCTCTTTCCTTGTTGTTCTTCTGTCTAGTTGTTCTATCTAATTACATGAATGGGGTGTTGAAGTCTCCAATAATTATTGTAGATATGTTTCTCCCTTTAGTTTTGCCAGAGTTTTTCTCATGTATTTTGGGGCACCCTAGTTAGGCACAGAGATATTTATAACTGTTGTATCTTCCTGATGGATCATCACTTTTATTAATATATAATGGCCTTCTGTATCTCATAGCTTTTTTGCATTTAAAGTCTGTTTTGTCTGATATTAGTATAGCTACCCCTGCTCTTTTTTGTTTACTGTTTGCATGGAGTATCTTTTTCCAATCTTTACCTTCAACCAGTTTGTATCCCTGGGTCTAAGGTGAGTGTCTTGTAAGCAGCATATGGTTGGCTCATGTGGTTTTATCTGTTCTGTCAGCCTGTATCTTTTGATTGGGGAGTTTAATCCATTTACATTCAATGATATTACTGCAAATGCATTATTTACTTCCACCATTTTATTCTTTGGTTTTCATATGTCATCTCATAGTTTTGTCTTTTTTTTTTTTTTTTTTTTGTT
>JAKSZT010054544.1:3273232-3347285 GCA_026826555.1 Tolypeutes matacus
TTCAGGTTCTAAGGCTTCCTTTAATATTTCCTGCAAAGGTGGATTCTATTTGCAAACTCTCTTAGCTTCTCTTTGTTTGTGACTATTTTATACTCACCTTCATATTTGAAGGACAATTTTGCTGGATAAAGAATTCTTGGCTGGCAGTTTTTCACTTTCCGTATCCTAATTGTATCAAACCACTGTCTTCTCACCTCCATGGTTTCTGAAGAGAAATCTGCACCAAGTCACTTGTATGTGATAGTTTGCTTCTCCCTTGCTGCTCTGAGAATTTTTCTTTATCTTTGACATTTGACATTCTGAGCAGTATGTATGTTGGAGTAGGTCTATTCAGATTTATTCTGATTGGGGTACGGTACGCTTCTTGGACATGTAAATTCATTTCTTTCATGAGAGTTGGGAAATGTTCAGTTTTTACTTCCTAAAATTCTCTTTCTGCCCCTTTTCCTTTCTCTTCTACTTCTGGAACTCCAATGGCACATATATTGTTGCATTATATGTGGTCCTTCCACTCTCTGAGCCCCTGCTCAATGTTTTCCACTCTTTTGTCTTTCTGTTCTTTACTCTCTTCAATTTCAGCTGTTCTGTCTTCTGTATCACTTATTCCTTCTTCTATCATTTTGAGTCTGTTGTTTTGTGCCTCTAATGTGTTTTTGATCTCTCCTATTGTATCTTTCATTCCCCTGAGCTCTGTTACTTTTCTGTTCAGGATTTCAAATTCTTCTTTGCACCCACCCAGTGTCTTCTTGATGTCACTTATCCCTTTAGCCATATTGTCTTTCAACTCATTAATCTGATTTTGGAAATTTGTGCACATTTCACTAATTAGTTCTTTCAAATCCTGCGTCTCTTCTGGGGCTTTGATATATTCCTTTTCCTGGGCCATTTCTTTTCTTTTCTTAGTATGGCTTGTAATTTTTTGCTTATATCTGGGCTTCTGATTAGAACATAGTTCTCAGATGCTCAGTTTCTTTCTCTCTCGTAGGGATTTAGTGGCAGGAGGCTGTATGTTACCACAGCTCTTTGATTCTTGGCTTGACCTGGATTGTTAGGATTGTCATTGCTAGTTGCTCAGAACTGGGCTCTGGGACCAGCAATTGGTTGTAGACCCACTTTCTAGGGCCTTCGGGAGGGAGGCTATAGAGGCCGGAAAAAACCTCTCTTACTTTTTGTTATTTTCTCGTGTGTACTTCCTTTGTCTGCCGTCAGATGGCGCTCTTTTGCAGCTCTCAGTTCAATGCCTGGTCAGAGTGTATTTGTTGCAACACAGACCAGATCATGTGATAGAGCTTCCTCCTGATTGCTAAAAGCCTTCTAATTCAGTAATTCACTGTCACTGTCTCAGAGACAGTGCTCCAGCCTTCTCTGGCAGCCCCCTCCCCTTTCCAGAATAGAAAACACCTTTACTACCCTCTGAGTTCTCAACAGTTACTCCTTGTTAGAGAAGGAGATTGGAAGGGTTTTTTTTTTTTTTTTTTTTTTTTTTTGGAAGGGTTTTTATCTTTAGTCTCTTGTGGGCTCCCAAAGCAAACAATGGTGCAGCCCCACCCAGCCTGGAAGGGCTCCTGGACACATCAGACCAAATTTTGGGTCAAAAGCTGAGTCAGCCTTAGGTTGTATCCCTCTTTCTCTCCCCTTTCCTGGAGCCCCCTTTATCTGTAGCTGAGGTCCACAGGCCCGAGAATTCTAAAGTGTCTTTACTGTGGGGGAGGGTGTCAGCAGAAGCAGCTGCTGTTTTCAGCTCATAGTTCTCTCATCGTGATCCCCCTCCTTTGTCCCTCTCTCTTCTTGGTGATGTCCAGCCTTCGCCTGGTGTCCTAAACCCTAGAAGATCTTTTTCCAGGCTGTTTCAGCCTGTCCTCTAGCTGTTTTTCTGGAGGAGAAGAGATTGCTGTGTCTTTCTAGTCTGCCATCTTCCTGGAAGGCAGGTGCTGTTTTGAGAAGGCTCGTTTTTTGCTCATTGTCTGCTTATTTCTTCTTTAGGAGGCACTGGTCCTCCCTGTGGGAGGTGCGCACCCAACTGCTTGAGCCACATCTGCTCCCTGCTCCTTTTTTAGTTTTTGCTTGCTGTCTTCTCATTGTTTTGCTCATTGTCTGCTTGTTTTTTCTCGTTGTCTGCTCAGTGCTCTTGCTTGATGTCTGCTCATTGTCTGCTCATTGTTTGTCTTCTTTAGGCGGCACCAGGAACCAAACCCTGGACCTCCTATGTGGAAGGCAGGTGCCCAACTGCCAGAGCCAAACCCACTCCCAAAACAATTTTTTTAAATCTCCAAATGCTGGCAGTGAACCGGTCCAGCAAGCAGAGTGACCACCTCTGCCCTGTAAAGTCAGAACTCAAGTTCCTCTGGCTCGAAGGTTGGCAGACATTCCCCAGGCAGCATGGCAGTGGGGCAGTGTGTGCCTTATTGTCCCTAATAAATATTTCTTCCATGTAGCACCCAAACATCCCTCAAAACAACAAAGACATCACATTCATCAGCCAAAGGCATGACCAGCCACCTGCGTGCCCTGTCAGGGCTTTGAGAGTCTGTCTTCAGTCATAAGTGTGGTGGGCAGCCAAGGAAGGGAGCAGAGCTTTTTGAAGCCACGTGAACCTGGCATGGAAGTATTTCTGGGCCTCACGTGGTTCCTTCCCATGGCTGCTCAGGGAGACAGCAAGATGGGGAAGAGTCTCTTTGTCAATTAAGAAGGTCTCCTCAGGATGCCAGCGCCCGAAAAGAGCCATGGACACCTCTCCATGGGCCGCTGAACTCAACCCCATGAACCAGTGCCTGACTCCTGCTGAGGCAGGCTAAACATGGACCTGAGGGGAAAGAAAGGGTGCCGTGGGAGAGCACTAGGGCAATGGGGCCAGTGCAGTCAGTTCTGTGTGGACCTCCTGCTTGCGGTTGCCCATCTGTGCCTGTGCCTGTCCTTTGCTGTGAGGAAACAGAGAGATCCCAACAGCTCGAAAGTCCCTCTACCAGGGTAGGAGTCAATAGCCCAAGGCCGAATACCTGAAGACAATAGATAAGGAGAAGCCCATTGTACCCCCTCCCCTGACCCCCCCACTTAGGCCGGAAAACATCAGAACCAATGAAAATGTTGTCTTTCCAATGCTTATTTTGCACACTCAGAGCCAAGGAGAATGCTGTAACTCACAAGTCTTCATCTACATGGGGGAAGGGGGGGAAGGCCAGCCTTAAGGCCCCAGCCCCAGCGCTGTCTCCCCCTTGAGCATGCCTGCGCTCCCATCTCCAGTGTGTACTTTTCTTTGCATTAAACTCTTTCCTTGCTTGCTTAAACTGTGGCGCATCCTTGAATTCTTTCATCCCGGCAACACAGCCCTGCAGTGGCCTCTGTTTGTGGAGCTCTGAAATTAGTTAATGAACTATTTGAAGGGTATTTCAGTAGTCATTGGCCAGCCCCATCCTCCCGGTGGTAATTGTATTTGAGCTTATTTAAAAATCTTTTGTGAATATTCTCACTGTCCTGACTTTGTGATAATCAGGGTCGGCTAAACATTCGCTACATTAGAAGCCATGCATGTGTCCCCAGACCTAGCTTTTCTCCCTAGGTCTGGTTTTTAGAATGCTGGTGATAAACTAAGCAAAAAAAAAAAAAAGAAAGAAAAGAAAATCTTATTTTATCTAAATAGCGTTTACATCAACAGACAGGGTGATGAGTAATCCTGCCATCCTTGCTGTTTATACATTGTGCTGTGAACTTCCTGGGGCGTTGCTGAAAATGGCTGCACCGGCAGCTGTGAGTCCATCCCCTCCACCAGGAGCAAGCAAGCCTCCGAGAGGGCAAGTGTTAAAAGCAACTTGTGGCTGGAATCCCAGTTGACAGTTTAGAACAGATTGTTTTCAGAAGAGGTTCTCTTCCCCAAATTAATTCCATGTTTGGAAATAAAAATATAATCAGGGGGAATTTGTAGCATGAGCAAAACAAATTGTACTTGTAAGCTACAAGCACCTTAGACTACACAAAGAGAGTCTATAAAACAGCACATAGCCCGGTTGAGTTTAATATTAACCAGGTCGTTTACTTCTCTTTCTTCCTAAAGAAAACGTGTGACGTATCCTTGTAATGCTTCACTTATTCCCTGTTCTTACCACTGTGACACTTAGAGGCATGAGGCACAATATGTATCTTACATGTTAACCAGAGCAGAAAAATTAGAAAAGCTCCTCAAGCCTCTTTCCAAGATGACGAGTCTGTGATTAATTTTTTTGTTTGTTTCAAATCATGTCTATGATTAATTCTCTTTGTTTCAAACCTGTATAAAAGCTATAAAAAAAAATAAAAAAAAAAAATAAAACCTTGACGGGGACCAGATTTGAGATTGATTAGATCTCTTGTCCTCTACTGGCTAACAAAGCCCCTTTTCTGACCCCACCCTTCAAAAAAAGAAGAGCTTCTCCTCTGACCAGTCACTTCTTCCTTATCTTCACTTCAGAAGAAAATATTCGAACACCAATCTCTGTCTGCCTTTCTTTCCCACCTTATTTGGAGACATCAGAGGGATACAGTTAAAAGCATGGGGACAGCTTAATGAACCTCTCCAAGTCCCCTTCCTTTTTCTGTAAAATGGGGATCAGAGTGACAGTGATGGGGGTTGACATGCTGCTCACATGTCAGGCAGTGTCCCAAGCGTTTTATAGGAATTATCACATGTAATCTTCCCCATGATTCAGTGAGATTCTGTTATTAGGTACTATTATGTCAGGAAACTGAGGTTAAGTAATTTCTCCAAGATCACATCCCAACAATGGGTGGGGTCCAAATCCAGGAGACTGATTCCAGAACCTGGAGACTACTCTGCTTTTCTCGCATAAGGCTGATATGAGGATCCAGCGAGCTTCACTAGATAAATGGTGGTAAGCACCATTCTGGGCGTTGAGTTAAGGACAAGTTCCTGCCCTTGTGGATCTTACATTCTGCAGGGGAGATTATCCATTTAAAGCTTTTACTAGAACATTCAGGACAAGAGTCAGTCCTGGGTGTTAGGGCTTGTGAAATTTCTGCATAGTGCTTTCTTTATTTATGTACATGTTTTAGGGTGTCTACCTAAATTACAAATTCTCTGAAGGCAAAATAATTTATCTTCTTCTCTATATCTCTTCTAAGTCCTTATACATCATAAGAATTAGTAAATATTTGTTGCCTAAACAAGCCTATTGATCCTATGTATATGTGTCCGATCCTTAAACCATGCTTGATCTATGCATTAATGCAAAAGTTCTCAAGTAAGCTAATTTACAGCTGTAACTATATCTGTGATATTGAGTTACATCTACATAGGTCTATTACTAAGAGACTCAAATGACACATCAGCATTTTGACAACTGTAACACACCAAACATGTATAACGTGTTATTGGTATATTTAATATACAGGGTGGGACATGAGGTGGGTGGAGATCTTCCTCTTTTTCTATGCTTCCATTGGAGCAAATGCTAATCCCAGAGCATCAGCTGCACCTAGGATGGATGGGAGCAGACCAACCACAAGAAGCAGCAGTAAGTAGCAAGTATTTACACTCAATCCAACACATGGAATTTTTACTGTAAAGACACAGCAAGAGTGTGTTAGGTATCTATTACCATGTAACATATTATCCCAAATTTTAGTGACTGAAAACAAAGGCAGGGGAGCAGGTGTAGCTCAGTGCTTCCCATGTCCAAGGCTCAATCCCCGGTACCTCCTCAAGAAAAACAAAAATAAAAATGAAACAAATAAACAAAAATAACAAAGGCAAACATTTATTATCTCACACAGCTATGGGTCAGGAATTTGGGGTGGCTTAGCTGGGTGGTTCTATCTCAGAATCTCTCATGCAGTCAAGATGGCAGCGAGGTCTGTGGTTATCCGAAGGCTTGAGTGGGGCTGGAGGATCCTCTTCCATGCTGGCATGTTGGTGCTGCCTGTTGGCAAGAGGCCTCAGTTCCTCCCCACGAGAGCCTGAGTGTCCTCACCATATGGTGGCTGACTTCCCCCAGAGGGAGCAGTTCAAGAGACCAATACAGCATCTGCAATGTCTTTTATGCTCTAACCTTGCAAACCGCATACTGTCACTTCTGCTATATCTAACTGGTCACACAGGTCAGTCCTGTTCACTGTGGGAGGGGACTCCACAGGGGTGCAAATACCAAGAGGCAAGCATCATGGGGGCCATCTCAGAGACTAGCTACTGTGAAGGGGAACCGGTTCTCAGAAATCAAGAACAGTGGCCACAGCCCAGGCAGGCCTCCCAGAGACAAGAGCTGGAGGCATGTAGGGAGCCAAGGCAGTGCTGGGCACTTCCGCAGCAGGCGTCTCAGGTCTCCACTCCTGTTCTCTATCCTTCAGGTGACTCAGCCACACCCCTGCTGCCCTCTCCTGCCAGTTCTTCCCATGTTTATTAGTTGACACTCCTAAGAGCAGAGTCTGATTGGCACAGTTCATCTTTGCCCCAGGTCATCACAGGTCATTCACCAGCCTTTGGGTTGGCTTCCAAGGATCCACCCCTAACCCAGACATTGGGGGGAAGGGGTGGGTTCACCTGAAGCAGAACATGGACACCTCAGCATACAACTGTGGTCCGGACGTCTCCCTAAAGTGAGACAGAAGGAGAGACAGAGCTTAGGAAGTGTAGCTTGTGCTAGATGGAGGGGCCACAGGCAGGAGAAAGAAGAAAAATAAAGACAAATTGATCCCTGCTCTTGAGGAGCCCTCAGTTTAGAAAGAAAGACACCTGTGATATATTGAATTATGTAACCCAATTTAGACATATTTTTCATCTTAATCCACAGTCCTATGGTTGTGAACCCATTGTATTCAGGTTTTCAAATTCTTCTTTGTGCTCACTCAGTGTCTTCTTGATGTCCTTTATCTCTTTAGCCATATTGTCTTTCAACTCATTCATTTGATTTTGGGAATTTGTATGACTCTCATTGATTACTTGTCTCAAATTTTGTGTCTCATGTTGGGCTTTGATATATTCCTTTGCTTGGGCCATTTCTTCCATTTTCTTAGTGTGACTTGTAATTTTTTGCTGATGTCTAGGCATCTAATTAGGATGGTGAGTTTATTCTGATGCTCAATTTCTCTCTCTTTTGTAGGGATTTAGTGGTGGGAGGCTGTGTTACTGCCGTTCTTTGATTCTTGGTTCAAACTGTTCTAGGTGTTTAGGATTGTCCCTGTTAGTTGCTCAAATCTGGGCCCTGGACCCAGTAATGGGTTGCAGACCTGCTTCCAAGGGCCATGGGGTAGGGAGGCTACAAAGGCTAGAAAAAGCCTCTCTAAATTACTTTTATTTATTTATTTTTTTAAAGATTTATTTTATTTATTTATTCCACCCACCCCACCCCCTGTTGTTTTTTGCACTCGCTGTCTGCTCTCTGTGTCTGCTTGTTTTCTCTTCTCATCTTCTCTTTAGGAGGCACCGGGAACCAATCCTGGGACATCCGATGTGGGAGACAGGCACTCAATCATTTGAGCCACCTCAGCTCCCTGGTTTGTTGCATCTCTCATTGTCTTTCCTCTTTGTCTCTTTTTGTTGTGCCAGCTCTCCACATGGGCCAGCTGGCCTTCACCAGGAGGCCCCGGGAAACGAATCCAGGACCTCCCGTATGGTAGACGGAAGCCCAATCGTTTGAGCCTCATCAGCTTCACCTTAATTACTTTTAATTTCCTCACATGCACTTCCTTGGTTTGGCAGCAGATGGCTCTCCTCAGCAGACCTCTCGGTTCAAAGCCTCGTGGTAGTGTGTTCGCTGCAGCATGGACCAGATCAATGTGACAGAGGTTCTGGCCTGGAGACTGAGAGCCTCGTAACTCAAACTTTCTCAGAGGCTGTTCTGCAAACGCAGCTGGCAGCCTCCTCCCTTTTCCCAGGTAGGAAATAATTCCACTCCCCTCTGCATCCTCAACAACCAGTCCCAGTCAGTAGGGAGGGTGATCTCATGGCCCCTCCCAGCCTGGAAGGGCTTGGGGCGGGGGCAGGGGAGGTGTGGATCTTTGCGGCCCCCTTTGTAGTCTCTGATCTGAGGCCAGAGAATTCAAAATTGTCTATTTGTAGGGTGGGTAAATGTGCCAGCCGCTGCAGTTGCACCTTCCACCCACAGTCCACTCACAGCTGACATTCTTTTCCTGTGCCCCTCTCTCTTCTGGGCAGTGCCCAGCCTTCCCCTGGTATCCTGAACCCTAGAAGATTTATTTTCAGGCTGTTCTGCCTGTCCTCTAGTTATCTTTCTGGGAGAGGAAAGAGTCCTGTGTCTTTCTAATCTGCCATCTTCTCGGAAGTTTGAACCCATTGTAGAAAGGACTTCTTGAAGATGCTAGTTTTAGTTAAGGTGTGGCCCAATTGAATGAGGGCAGGTCTTAATCTGGATTACTGGAAGCCTTATAAAAAGAACCCGGAAGTAACAGAAGCCAGCAAGGAGAGGACACCACCAGGTGACGGGAGGCAGAGATACAAGCCAAGGGCCCCAAGGACTGGAGCCAGCACCAAAATACTTCTGTCTTCAGGGAGGAAGGAAGCCTTGCTGATATTTTGAATTTGGACTTCTTCTAGCCTTAAAACCATGAGCTCATTAATCCTTGTTGTTTAAGCCAACCCTTGTGTGGTATTTGTCACAGCAGCTCGGCAAACTAAGAAAACACACATAGGCAAATAACTGCAGCTTGTGCCTTCATGAAGCTATACTGGAAGCATACCCATGGCTATTAGGGAGCACAGAGGTGAGGATGATCCCCTCTACCAGGGGCAGAGGGGGCAACCCCCCAAGAAGACATCTGCCAGAATTTTGAAGGATGAGATGGAGTTTACCAGGTGAAGACAAGAGGGAATGACATTTCTGGCAGGAAGGAACCTACATAAGATATTCGGGAGAAGAGGAGATGCTGCAGAGGGACTGGAGGGCAGGGAAGATAAGAGAACTGGCAAAATGGGCTGGGTGACACTGTCCCAGACTTGGTGGACTCAGTGAAGGAGTTTGGGCCCTCGCCAAGAACAGCCTTGAAGGATCTGAAACAGGAATGAGGGCTGTGGGTGGCTCCAGGGGTAGACCCAACAGCCACCCAGGATGGAGGCTGGGGATCAAAGCTTCCTTTGAAGCCTTGTTTAAAATCACAAGCCTCCGTCTCCCTCCTGGTCCTAGTTCGTGAGGGGCTGTATATGATTTGAGGAAAGCTCTCTTCTCCATTACAAAAGGACATCCATGCTTATGGGGAACTAATGACTCCTTCTGCTCTGGCTTCCTCTTAATAGCAATCCTTCCAGTTGTAATTCCACGGGCATCCAAATGATACAAAGCTTCATTAAGCACCCAGAAGACCACATCTGTTTGATGAAAAGATTTAATTGGAACGGACTCCTCATCAAGTAACTCCACATTCTCCTACAAATAACCTCCCAGTCAATCCAGAAAATAAGGTTGGGTAAAGAAATCCCTTTTTGCATTTCTGGCCTACCAATAAGCAGCCTGCAGCAGACTTGGGATTCCAGCATAAGGGAGTGAAGTCAGAGTGTGCCAGCTTGCAGGCTTTACTATTTTAATGACTTAGGGCCAACTTTGTGTCTCACTGGCCATGCTTATGGAGCGACTTAAGAGGCAAGAGCAAGCTCCTGGCTTTCACTCAGAGAAATGGGTGGCTCTGGTGAGGCCTGGCCTCGGGTGGGAGACCATTAGGTTGCAGAAGTCCCTGGTAGCTGCATGGCCTGTGGCTAAAAGCCTGCTCTCTGCAGCCGCACTACTTGGACTTATACCCTGGCTCTGACACTTCCTACTGTGACCTTGGCAAGTTACTTGAGCGCTCTGCACCTCTGTTTCCTCATCTGTGAAATGGGGATGATAACAATAGCACTTTCCCTCATGGAGTTTTTATGAGGGTTAAGAATACATACACAGGTGGGCGGATGTGGCTCAAATGGTTGGGTGTCCGTCTGCCATATGGAGGGACCTGGGTTCGATCCCTGGGACCTCCCGGTAAAATTAAAAAAAAAAAAAAAAAGAATACATACACAAAAAGCACTTAGAAGAGTGACTGGCACAAAGAAAGCTCTGGATAAGTGTTTGCTATTATTATTATTACTTTAGGGTAGATGAATTGATCTACAACTTTCCTCTCTTTAAGCCTTACAAAACCAAGTTTTCATTTTAGGTTAGCTGTTCCAGTCATGATAAATGGCACCAGCCACCCAGTTGGGCTCATGGATGAAACCATCCAATATATTACCATGTTCTGGTGCTTCTCACTCCTGGGTATGTTTTGAGTTTAACTACTTCTCTGCAGTATAGGAAGTAAATAAGCCTGTGGGCTTGGGACCCAAAGGCCCTGGGCTCAAGTCCTGCCTCCCCCACTCACTAACTGGAATATCTTCCCCATTCTAGTCCCAGCCACCATCACCCTCACTTGAATGTCTGTGCAAGCCTCTTAACTAGTCTTCTCACTTCTAATCTTGCCCTCTTGCAAGGTCTTCTCCACAAAGCAGCCCAAAGATTTTCCAAAAACACAAATCTGATCGTGTCACTCTCCTGTTTAGACCTCTGCAAAGGATTCCCATCGCCCTTGGGATAAAATCCCAAAGCCCGGGCAAGGCTTCCCTGGACCAGCATGATGTGGACCAGCCTGCTTCGCCAGGCAGAGCCCTGATTTCACTTCTCTGCCACCACACTGACCTTCTCCTAGTCCCCTTAAAAGCCTTCACGCATGCCATGGAAGGGTTTCTCCCCACACCCCTCCTGCCCAGCTGATTCCTACTCATGTGTGACATCCTCAAAGACACCTTCCCTGCTTTCTGGGCTAGGAAATGTCCCTCCATGATTAATTTCTCAAAGCATCTTAGACTGTTCTTTCTTGGTGTTAACAATTGTGATTAAATTCTTATTGGAGGGGGCGGATGTGGCTCAACTGGTTGGGCGTCCGTCTCCCATATGGAGGGCCCTGGGTTCGATCCCCGGGACCTCCTGGTAAAATTAAAAAAAAAAAAAAAAAAAAAAATATATATATATATATATATATATATAAAATAAAAAATAAAATAAAGTCTATTAAAAAAAAAAAAAAAAAAATTCTTATTGGAGTAACTTGAATGTCCATGTAAGAACTTGCTCTAGAGTCTGCATTTTCACAGAATCTCTCCAGAACTTGGTGTGATAAAGCCCACAATAGGCACTCAATAAATATTTAAAGAATGAGTGGATGAATGAATGAGCGAACGAAGGAACAGATGTGGAATCCCTCCCTGGGATCCATCCCTCTGCTGCAAATGCCATTCTGTGGAGCCCTGATTCATTTTGCTCTGTGGGGGCGGCAGTAGAGGCAAAAGGTGTGATGTTTAAAACCCAGGAGGCCAAGCATAGGCTGCCTCTGTCAAAAAAACAGAGCAGGAAGGCATTTGAGAGGTTGATCATCCTATCCTCTGCTGTTAATACCACCAGTGACGGGGAACTCACTCCTAATTGTTAGTAAGATCTTCCCAATATCGACCTTAATCCTGGCTCCTTAAAAATCTTCACCTATTTGTGAGATTTTTACTTTCTCTTGTGACTTCTGTCACAAAATTATAGAGTGCTTTTGAGATTGGAGAGAAAACCATACGTTTTTAAAAATTCTAGCCACAGAATCCAGTTCTGTTCTTCATATAAACTAGAAAGGAAAAGAGATACAAACCTAATCGCTGGCCTCACCTCCAGCGTTAAGTTGGTGACCAAGTTCAGCACAAGCACATTTTCTCCTCGAGTTTTCTTTAGGATCTACCTGTTATTTGTACATACAGTGAGCTGCCTGCCACTCACAAGCAAATGCTCTTTCCCAGTTACCAAAATGCCTCTTTCGCAGCCTGGTGCGTGGGCTCCCAGGAGGCCACCAGGCCCGTGCCAGTGGGTGCAGGACGCCGGTTCAGCTCGCAGGCAAGGGCAAGAGAGCGGCCTGCCCCCATTCACAGTAGGTCTCGGCATCCTGTGGCCAGGCAGCAGCACAGGATAGCTGGAGGGGCGATCCAGACATTTAGGATAAAATTAGCCTGGGAAACAGAGGAGCTTTTAAATAAGATACTGGTGAGCTGGTTGTAGCTCAGTGGTTGAGAACCAGGTCCCCACGTACGAGGTCCAGGGTTCAATTCTCGGTGCCGATACCTGGAAAAAAAACGAAACAAATAAAATAAGATACAGGGGTTCCTCGGGTGTAAGTGGGTTCAGCTCAGGCCTGGACCCTCTAAGCACAGCCCTGAAGAATGCAGAGAAAGGCCACATTAAGACTTATTGGGTGGGGAAGCGGCTGTGGCTCAATCAGTGGGGCTCCCGTTTACCATATGGGAGGCCCCGGAACCGATCCCGGGGCCTCCTGGTGAAGGCAAGCCCGCCCGCACGGCGTGGTTGGCTGACCCAGCAAGCACAAGCAGCAAGGGGGGGATAAATGAATAAATAAAGAAAATCTAAAAAAATCTAAAAAAAAAAAAAAAGACTTATTGGGTGAAGTGCTTTGTTTAGATAAGTGCTTAAAGTTTAAAATACATTTTCAATTAAAAAAAAAATACATTTTCAAGGAAGGATACACTTTATATTAATTTTTTATATATTTAAAAAGTATTAATATTAAGAAAATCCAAACATAAACTAGAGAGGTGGCTCTAAAATTTTCCTCTCTACTTACTAATAACAATGCTTCTTTGTATAAGTGAAAAGTGATAAAACGAAACCAGTCTGGGCTGTCAGGATGAATGCCCAGTGAAAGAATGTGCTCTTTAAACAAGAACAACGCCGAAAATTCTTTAAACTCAGGAGGCTGAGTTTCCAAAGGTATCTAAAGGCAGAAATGAACAGAGCCCTTCAAATCTAACAATCCATTTTCTGTAAAATGTAAATGACTTTGGAGAAATGTTCTGAGAGGTTTGTTCACCACTGACTTGGAAGGGGACTGCAAAAAAGCATATTCAAGCACAGTGACAACAAAAGATTGTGTGTCCAGCAGCCAAGAAGGTGGCACGAAAATGCCAGAGTTGGGAAAGGCTTTGATCAAGAAAACTTTCTCTAATCAGCCAGCCACTTCAGAAGCCAGGGACACCCTGTGTGGGTCTTGCTTACCTTTGTGTTTCAGTTCCTAATACGCCATCTAACACACAGTAGGTGCTCAGGAAATAGGGGGGTCCTGGTTCATGAGCAAAGAAAGATCTGATAGCATGGCAATAGTAACACATCACATTTTCAAAAACTTTTTATTTTCAAATAATTTCAAACTTACAAGACAGTTACAAAAATAACACAAACTCCATGCAGAGAACTTCAACATACCTCCAATTCCCCCACAAACCCAGATCCACCAATGGTAACATTTTGCCACCTTTGCCCTTCCTTCCTTCCTTCTTTCTTCCCTTCTTTCTTTCTTTCCTTCCTTCCTTCCATCCATATGTATGTATGTATGAATGTACGTATGTATGTATCTATCTATCGATCGATCAATCGATCGATCTAATTTCCATCTATCACCTCTATCATCTGTTTATCTATTTTCTGAACATTTGAGAGCAGATTGCATACATCATACTCCTTGAACATGTAATACTTCCATGTACATTTCCTACAAACAAGGATATTCATTTACGTAATCAACTTAAGTGCAGTTATCAAGTTCAAGAAATTTAACATTAATGTAATGCTTACAGTCTACATTCTAATTTTTTCTTATGTTCTAATAATGTCCTTTTTTGTTTGTTTGTTTGTTTGTTTGTTTGTTTTTAATAATGTCCTTTTGAACCTTTTCTCCTTCATTCTTAGTTCTCACCCAGTATCGTGTATTGCATTTAATTGTCATTATCTCTTCAGTTTCTCAGTATTTTTTAAATTGTGGAAACATATATAAGGTAAATCTTCCCATCCCAACCCCTCCCAAGCATAATATTCAGTGGGATTAATCACATTGACAACGTTGCAGTGCCCTCACCACTATCCATTTCTAGAACTTTCCCTTCATCCCAAACAAAATCCCTACTCTTATTTTGTATTAACTCCCCATTGTCCCTGCTCCCCACCCACCTCAGGCAACCTGCGTTCTCATTTCTGTCTCTATGAGTTTGCATGTTCTCTGATATTTCCTTGGTGCTTACCATGGGGCTTAATTTAACAATCTAAATCCATAACAATCTTGATTGCTTTGACACTAACTTCAAAAACATGTAAGGGGAGCAGATGTAGCTCGAGTGGTTGAGCACCTGCCTCCCATGTATGCCTCCTTAAAAAAAAAAGCATATGTAAACTATGTTCCTGTACCCTTTTGTCCCCCCAACTTATTTAGTTGTTGTCACATGTTTATATATTATGAGTTCAAAACCACTGATTTATCATAACATTTTTTTTTTAAAGGAGGTATTGGAGATTGAAGCTGGGACCTTGTACATACCTCATAGGTGCTCAACCACTGAGCTACACCTGCTTCCCTATCATTACACTTTGTGCATTTGCCTTTTAGATCCTGTAGGAAGTAAAAAGTGGAGTTGCAAACTAAAAATACAATAGTACTGGTATTTATATTTACCCATATTATTATCTTTTCCAGAGATCTTCATTTCTTCTGGTAAGAAAGGAAGCCATCCCTACCTGTTTCTGTGTATGTTTTATAATCTGTTGTTGAAACCTGGATGTTTTGATATTTTAATGTGTTATCACTAGAATTTGGACTCAAAGGCATCTGTTCCTGAATGCAAATTAGTGTAATGACAGGATATTCCTTTTTTTTTTTTTTTTTACCGGGAGGTCCCGGGGATCGAACCCAGGTCCGTCCATATGGGAGACGGACGTCCAACCAGTTGAGCCACATCCGACCCCGACAGGATATTCCTTGAATGGTAGGAGTTAACCAAAAAAAAAAAAAAACCCAAAAAACAAGTTTCTCAGTCTTTGCAAACTTGCCTTCAGAGCTTATCCAAACAATGAGTTTATAGAACAGCTCCAGTACAAAGTGTAGGGGCTTCCCTGATCATTTCTGTGCATGCAGCTTGTCTTGTGCATGTGCGTTTGGCACTAGAAGTGACTGTCCCCTCTTTCCTGTGAAACAATTTCCTCACAGTCCCAGGAACTGTACTCTATGTCTTACAACCAGCAATCCCTTGCTCCAGGCAGTCACTTGACCACTATCCCCCAGCGTTCTGCATGTTCCTTCTACATGGAGGTCAAGTACTGGGATGGCGAGTCCCTCAGGCCTCCACCACACAGACTGGGCCAGACAGACGTGCTTCCAGTGTGCGCATGAGGTTACTGCTCCCTCTGAACCAGGACCAGGCATCAGCACTGGGATTGTAGCCTGCTCTGCGCTGAGCCGCTGATGGGTGGTGTGGCAGTTTGAGATTATTTTTGAACCCCGAAAAAGATAAAGATTAGGTTTCTAAACTGGTCTGTTCCTTTGGGTATGATCCCCTTTGATTATATTAGATTCAGCTGAGATGTTTTTGATTAAATTGTGTTAAGATTAGGGTTTGATTCAACCACATCAGTAGGGGATAACTCAGGTTAAGTCCCTGCCCCCTTGGTGGGCTGAAATAAATGGACACTCAGTCAAGAAGACGTACAGAAAAGCTTCACAGGAAGAGACAGAGCTCCATCGACACAGAAGAGGAGAGAACTTGGTCGTTTCGGTCCTGCCGTGTGACAGAAAGAAGGCTCAAACAGCTAAAGCCCCGGGAAGAGAGACGAGCCCTATGCCAGCCTACAGCTGAGATTACAAGAAGCTGGGCCCACGGAGTCTGAAGAGGAAGAAGGCCTGAGAGACCAGGCAGAGATCACCTGCCATCTTGCTTCAACACATGGCAACAGACTTTGGTGAGAAAGTACCTCTATGGTACCTTGAGTTGGATTCTTTAGGACCTAGTAACTGTAAGCTTTTACCCCAAATAAATACCCTTTATAAAAGTCAACTGATGCCTGGTACGTTGCATCAGCACCCCTTTGGCTGACTAATACAGGTGGGAAAGAGGGCAGCCAGGGCACCATGAGATCCTACAGCTTTTAAGTAGCCTTTTTCTTCATCTGGCACTCACTCTATTACTGCAGCACTAGAACTGTTGTCTGGAGCTTTGAGAAAGATGTTTCTGCCAGTTCTTACCAGTTGTTCAAAGCTTCAGTGGGGGGATGGAGTCCTGAAATGTCTTACTCTGCCACCTTGATCTCAGTGGAGATAACACATCACATTTTACAGGTAACTGTGATTTAACATTATTTCATTCCTATCTCATCTCTGGGCAATAGGACTAGAGATGTTCTATTTATATTTTTTCTGCATCATCTGAACTGTTTATGAGCATGTGTTTTGAAATGGAAAGTAATAAAAATATTTCCCCATTGGGAAAAAAGTAATTCTCATAACCATCATCACTAATTTCTTACTTTGAAACCTCATTTTGGAACAAGGTAGAGAATTAATTCTGCCCTAGATTATAACTCAGTAGGAGGGCAAAGTGATGGTTCATTTGAATTCATTCATTCTGCAAATATTTATTCAACAATGACCTGTACTAAGAATGGAACTAGAAAGGCCCAGGGAATAATTACATGCAAAACCCTAGCTTATGATCTAGCAGGGGAGACAGGTGTTAAACACATACTTCACTAACCTGTGTCCAGTTGCAAGCAGACAGCTGTCACGGGCAGAGGCGTCCAGTGCTAGGAAAACCCATGACCGCAACGTTGGGTCCCTGCTCAGTCCTGGCTCCACATGGTTGTTCTTGCCATTTCCCCACCCAGAAAGCTCTTCCTCCTTCCTCCACCTTTTCAAAGCTGCCCTTGCTTCAGAATCCCGCTTGACTCTCCAGTTCCTGCTCAAGGCCTCCCTGACTGCTTCCTCCTCTCAGCACCTCTCTAATCCAGGCACTGTTGGCTCCCAGCCTGACAATTATGTACCTCTTTTAGTAGTTTAATCTCCCCAGCTGGAGCCTACGCTCTTGGAAGGCATGGATTAGCTCTTACATCTGAATCCCTCCACGGGTCTCGCTCAGGGATTATTGTCGGGAGCTATTCCATAATCCCCGAAGGAGAGGAATAGAACAGAGAGACTTGACAGACCCTCTGGAAGCAACGTTATGCACCTTCTAGAAAAAACAGAGGTGGCCTGACCAATACTTGCTGAAGTCCCAGAGTACAAACCACAGAGCAGCCAAGAGCCCCAAAACACAACCCTGTTCCTGTCTCAGCCCTGGAAAAGAACTCTTTGGCCATCCGAAATAACAGATTTAGACAGAAATGCCTGTCCATTTGGGTTCAGACTCAGTGCAGCCCTGGCCAGTGAGGAAAACACAAAAGAACAATGCAAAAGAATATCATGGCCTGGGGAGAAATCCCTGACTCTGGTTTCTGATTATCTTTCTATGACAGAAGCTCCCGTTTCAACCTTCATCTTTCTTCCAAGCCTACTACTAATTCATGCAACAAACTCCCACCTCTGATCCCCTCCCCTCCCACAACCCTAGATATAAACCAGGCTCAGAGGAGGGATCTACGGATTTCTCAGCCAATTCCACATTCCCAGTTCAAATGTGCAATTCTAAGCCCAGAATCTAATTTCCAGGCTTCCCCTTGGTTTCTGAACTGACTGCTGTCAGGCAGGAGGACAAGGGGAAACCAGGTCAGAAATGTTAGGCAACCAGAACAGAAGTGGTAGGTCCCCTGGCCACCTTTCAATGCCAATCCCCATCTTTATGTGCCCTGCAATTGTCTAGTGCCTTTGTTTCATCCCCTCTTCTGCATCTGCAAAAATCCTTTTCCCTCCTCCTTAGCACCAAGAGAAAAACGGGCAAAGGAGAGGTACAGACTGTTCACAGACAAGGGCTTCCAAACATCCCTTAAACTCATGAAAAGATGCTCATTATGATCGTGATAATAGAAATGCAAATTAAAAGTACAAAGAGAAATGATCAGCTTGGCAAACATTAAAAAGTTAAATATCACTGTCTGGTAAGATTGTGGGGAAGGCGTTCTGAAGTTTGCTGGTACGAAGCTAACCTTCTCTGACCTCCATGGAAAGCAATTTGGCAAAATATCCCAAATTTTAAAGTGTACTGATGGAATGACCAAGCAATTCTGCTTCCAGGTAACAATAGATTTACTTGTACTTTCATGCAAGATGACGTATGCACAAGAATATACACCATAGTGGTGCTTACAATTGCAGAGGACTGGGAATTATCTAAATGTCTATCAGTAGGGACCAGTAAGTAAATCATGGTACATGCCCATAATAGAGGACTGTACAGCCATTTAAAGGAGTAAGGAAGGTGTATCTAGACTGATACGGAAAATTTTGCAGGTATAATTTTGTGTCAAAAAGAACCAATAGTTTAGGTATAGATATTAAAGGGATTTGGTTCATGTGCTCGTGGATGCTAGCAAGTCTGAAATTTGTAGGGCAGGCTGGTGAGCTGGAAACCGAAGCAGGATTTTTATGCTGTAATCTTTTTTAAAAAAAACAAATCAATTTTATTGATACATATTGATGAAGCATCCAAAGTGTACAATCAATGTTATTTGATATAATCACATAGTTGTGCATTCATCATTTCAATCATTATTAGAGCATTTTTATTATTTCAGTAATAATAATAATAATAGACAAAAGACAGAAAAACAGACAAAAAAGAAAATTCTTCACCCCTCAATCTTTCTATGCTTCCCCTGCTGTACATAGCTGCTATTTCTGGCTATTCTTGAACATTTATTTATTTTTAAGCAGTTTTATTGAGATATACTCAATATACCATACAATCTATCCAAAGCGTATAATCAATGGCTTTTAGTTTAATCACAATGTTGTGCATTCATCACTACAAAAAAATTTTAGAACAATTTCATTACTCCAAAAAGAAAAACTCTATACCTCTTAGCAGTCACCTCTCAATCCCTCTATCCTTCCCCAGCCCACATAACTACTAATCTAATTTCATCTTTATAAATTGATTTATATTTACATTGTATATACATACAATATGTAGTACTTTGTGTCTGGTTTCTTTCACTTAGCAATGTTTTTTTTTTCTGATATTAATATCATGTAGTATTAACATACATTTTTTTTCAGTTTTTAAGAAAAACAGCCTTATGTATGCAATTTAATCATATATATACTTCACATGTGGTTTTACTATGCTATACAGTCCCATATTACATTTTTCAGCTTTCCTTTTAGTAATATACATGACCTTAGACTTTCCCTTTAAACCCCTTTCATACCCACATAATAGTACTGCTAGTTACACACATTATGTTGGGCTTTCACCTTTTTTTTATTTTCAAAGATTAACACACATCCTATTTACCAATTCTGCACAAGTTAACCCTCAGCTTTCCATTTTCTAACCTCAGTCTATTTTCTGGTGACCCATATTCAAGTTATTAACTCCATGAGTTTACACAATATATTTAGTTCATAATAGTGCAATTATACAGTATTTGTCCTTTTGTGTCTGGCTTGCTTCACTCAAAATAATGTCCTCCAGTTCCATCCATGTTGCCATATACTTTACAACCTCATTTCTTCTTACAGCTCCTGCATGATATTCATCATTTATATACACCACAGTTTGTGTATCCATTCATTGGGTAATGGACACCTGGGTTGTTTCATCTTTTGGCAATTGTGAATAATGCCACTATGAACATTGGTGTGCAGATGTCTGTTTGTGTCACTCCTCTCAGTTCTTCTGGGTGTATACCCAGTAGTGGTATTGCCAGGTCATGTGGCAAATCTATTTTCAACTTCTTTAGGAGCTGCCAAACAGCCCTCTACAGTGGCTGTACCATTCTACAACCAACAGTGAAGAAGTGTTCCTACCTCTCCACATCCTCAACAACCCTTTTAGCTTTCTGTCTTTTTAATAGTGGCCATTCTAAAAGGTGTGAAATCTCATTGTAGCTTTGATTTGTATTTCCCTAGTCGCTAGTGATGTTGAACAGTTTTTCATGTGGTTCTTTGCCATTTGTATTTCTTCTTTGGACAGATGTCTATTCAAGTCTTTTGCCCATTTTTTTTTTTTTTTTAAGATTTTATTTATTTATTCATTCATCCCCCCCTTGCTGCCCGTGCCCGCCGGGCCAGCCAACCACGCCGTGTGGGCAGGCCCGCCCCCACCAGGAGGCCCCGGGAACCGAACCTGGGGCCTCCCACATGGCAAACGGGAGCCCCACTGACTGAGCCACAGCCGCTTCCCTTTGCCCATTTTTTTAATCAGGTCTTTTTTATTTTTATTGTTGAGTTGTAGCATCTTTTAATATATCGTGGATATTAAACCCTTATTGGATAGAATGATTTCCAAATATTTTCTCCCATTGATTTGGCAGTTTTTTCACCTTTTTTGACAAAATCCTTTGAGGTGCAAAAGTGTTTAATTTTGAGGAAGGTTCATTTATCTATTTTTTTCTTTTGTGGCCCATGCCTTGGTTGTAAGATTCAAGAAACCACCACCGGGGATGGATGTGGCTCAAATGGTTGGGCGTCCGTCTCCCATATGGAGGGACCTGGGTTCGATCCCCAGGACCTCCCGGTAAAAAAAAAAAAAAAAAAGAAACCACGACCTACTACAAGCTCTTGAAGATGTTTCCCTACATTTTCTTCTAGTAGTTTTATGGTCCTGGCTTTTATATTTAGGTCTCTGATCCATTTTGAGTTGATTCTTATATACAGAGTGAGATAGGGGTTCTCTTTTATTCTTTTGGTTATGGATATCCAGTACTTCCAGCACCATTTGTTGAAAAGACTGTTTTGTCCCGTTAACCTGGCTTTGATAGGTTTGTTGAAAACCAGTTGGCCATAGAGGTGAGGGCTCACTTCTGGACTCTCAATTCTATTCTACTGACCAATGTGACGTTTATGCCAGTACCATGCTGTTTTGACCATTGTAGCTTTGTAATATGTTTAAAGGTCAGGCAGTGAAATTCCTCCCATCTTGCTCTTCTCTTTTAGAATGCTTTTGGCTATTCGGGTGCACTTTCCCTTCCAAATGAATTTGTTAATTGCCTTTTCTATTTCTGTAAAGTAAGCTGTTGGGATTTTGATTGGAATTGCATTGAATCTATAAATCAATTTGGGTAGGATTGACATCTTTATGATATTTAGTATTCCAATCCATGAACGTGAATGTCTTTCCATTTGCTTAGTTCTTCATTTCTTTTAGCATTGTTTTATAGTTTTCTGCCTATAGGTCCTGTACTTTTTTGGTTAAGTTGGTTTCTAGGTATTTGAGTCTTTTTGTTGCTATTGGAAATGGAATTTCCCCCCCTAATTTCCTCCTCAGATTGTTCAATACTAGTGTACAGAAACATTACTGATTTATGTGTGTGATTTTGTATCCTGCCACTTTGCTGAACTCTCTTATTAGGTCAAGTAGCTTTGTCAAGACATTTCAGAATTTTCTAAATATAGGATCATGTCATCTGCAAATAGTGAGAGTTTTACTTTCTCTTTTTCCTATTTGGATGTCTTTTGTTGTTGTTGTTGTTTTCTTGTCTAATTGCTCTAGCTAGAACTTCTAGTACAATGTTGAATAACAGTGGTGAAAGTGGGCATCCTTGTCTTGTTCTAATCTTAGAGGGAAACCTTTCAACCTTTCCCCATTGAGTATGATGTATGCCCTTTATCATCCTGAGGAATTTTCCTTCTATTCCTATCTTTCAAAGTGTTTTTATCAAGAAAGGATGCTGGATTTTGTCAAATGCTTTTTCTGCATCAATCAAGATGATCATGTTGTTTTTTTAAAAGATTTATTTATTTCCCCTCACCCTCCCTGTTGTTTTGTGCTCACTGTCTGCTCTCTGTGTGTTCTTCTGCATCTGCTTATTTTCTCTTTAGACAGCACCGGGAACTGATCCTGGGACCTTCCGGCGTGGAGAGAGCCTGCTCAATTTCTTGCACCACCTCAGCTCACTGATCTGCTGCGTCTCTCATTGCCTCTCTTCTGTGTCTCTTTTTGCTGGTCATCTTGCTGCACCAACTTTCCACGTGGGCCAGCTTGCTTTTCACCAGGAGGCCCCGGGAATTGAACCCTAGACCTCCTATGTGGTAGAAGGGAGCCCAATCACTTGAGCCACTTCTGCTTCCCAATCATGCGGTTGTTTTCCTTCAATTTGTTAATGTGGTGTATTACATTAAGTGATTTTCTTATGTTGAACCACGCTTGTATACCAGGAATACATCCCACTTGGTCGTGATGTAGAAGCCTTTTTTTTTTTCTGGTTTCTTTCACTTAGCATAATGGGGTTTTTTTGGTCTGATAGGAACATCTTGTAGTATAAACATACATTTGTTCAGCTTCAAAGAAAAATGGTCTTATATATACAATTTTACTCATATTCATATTTCTCATGTGGATTTACTATACTATACAGTTTCATGTTACATTTTTTACCTTTCCTTTTAATAATATAAATGACCTTATACTTTCTCATTAAACATCTAGAAGTCTTTTGATATGCTGTTGGATTCTATCTGCAAGTATTTTGTTGAGAATTTTTGCCTCTGTGTTCATTAGAGAGATTGGTCTGTAATTTTCTTTTCTTGTAGTGTCTATATCTGGCTTTGGTATTAGGGTGATGTTGGCTTCATAAGATGTGTTGGGTAATTTTCCCTCTTCTTCCCTTTTCTGGAGGAGTTTAAACAGGATTGGTGCTAATTCTTGATAGAATTCACCTGTGAAGCCATCTGGTCCTGGACTTTTCTTTGTTGTGAGATTTTTTTTTTAATCTTTTTTTTTTTCCTTCTGTGTGGCTGCATCATCATCTTTCTGGTGTGTAGCTTCACTGCACAGGGCCCTGCGCCTCGCCACGCTGTGTAGGTCTGGGCCGCCTTTTTTCTTTTTTTACCAGAAGGTCCTGGGGATCGAACCTGGGTCCTCCATGTAGTAAACAGGAGCTCAATTGCATGAGCCACAGCTGCTTCCCTGTTGGGAGATTTTTAAGGACAGATTCAAGCTCTTTAAATGTGATTGGTTTATTAAGTTCTTGTATTTCTTGTAGCATCAGTGTAGGCTGTTTGTGCATTTTTAGGAATTTGTCCATTTCATCTAGGTTGCCAGCATATAGTTTCTCTTACTATCCTCTTATGATCCTTTTTATTTCTGTAGGGTCAGTCATAATTTCCCCCCTTTCATTTCTGATTTTATTTATCTGCATCTTCTCTCTCTCTTTTTTTTTTTGGTTAATCTAGCTAAGGGTTTATCAGTTTTATTGATCTCTAAGAACCAGTTTTTTGTTTTGTTGGTTCTATTATTTTTTTGTTCTCAATTTCATGTATATCTGATCTAATCTTTGTTATTTCTCTCTTTGTTATTTCTGCTTGCTTTGGGAATGGTTTGCTGTTCTTTTTCTAGTTTCTCCAGTTGTTCAATTAGATCTTTGATTTTAGCACTTTCTTCTTTTTTTCATCTATAAAAACATTTCATGTTTAGGGCTATAACTTTCCCTCTCAGCACTGCCTTCACTGTATCCCAAAAGTTTTGATAAGTTGTGTTCCCCTTTTCATACATCTCAATATATTTATGAATTTCTCTTACAATTTCTTCTTTGACCCACTGATTATTTAGGAATTTGTTTTCAGATTCCACACATTTGTGGATTTACCTGTTTCCCATCTATTATTGATTTCCAGTTCCATTCTATTATAATCCAAAATGGTGCTCTGTATAATTTCAATCTTTTTATATTTATTGAGACCTGCCTTGTGACTTAACATGTGGTCTATCCTCGAGAAAGATCCATGAGCACTTGTGAAGAAGGTATAACCTGCTGAAATTGGGTGCAATGTTCTGTATATGTCTGTTAGATGTAGCTCATTTATGATATTGTTCAACTTCTCTGTTTCCTTATTGATCTTTTTCCTAGGGTTTCTATCTAATGATGTGAGTGGTGTGTTCAAGTCTCCAACTATTATTGTAGAGATGTCTATTTCTCTCTCTTTTTGTAGGAGGTACCAAGGATTGAACCTAGGACCTTGTACATGGGAACCAGGCACTCAACTACTTGAGTTACATCTGCTCCCCTCTCCCTTCAGTACCGCCCCCCACCCAAAATGGCCCCCTTGTCTGTTTGCTCTTTGTTTTTGCTCGTTGTTCATGATTGTTGTCTGCTCATTCTCTGGGGTTTTTTTTGTTTGTTTGGTTGTTGTTTTTTAAGAGGCACTGGGAATGGAACCAAACCCAGGACCTCACATGTGGGAGGCGGGTGCTCAGCTGCTTGAGCCCACCCACTTCCCCCTCTCTCTTCAGTTGTACCAGAGTTTGCCTCATGTATTTTAGGGCACCCTGGTTAGGTGCAGAGATATTTATGACTGTTATTTCTTCTTGGTGGATTGTCACTTTTATTAATAATAATAGCCTTCTGTATCTCTTATAGCTTTTTTGCATTTAAGTCTGTTTTGTCCAATATTAGTATAGCTATACCTGCACTTTTTTGGTTACTGTTTGCATGGAGTATCTTTTTCCAACTTTTCACTTTGAGCTGGTTTGTCTCCCTGGGTGTAGGGTGAGTCTCTTGCAGGCAGTATATGGATGGCTCATGTTTTTTAATCCATTCTATCAGCCTGTATCTTTTGATTGGGAAGTTTAAACCATTCACATTCAATGACATTACAGTAAAAGCATTATGTACTTCCACCATTTTATTCTTTGGTTTTCATATGTCATATCCTGTTTTCATCTGTCTTTTTACTCTTTTTATCTTTTCTGCTATTCTTTCTTCTATATTCTCCTTCAAGCCTTTCTCTCCTGTCTTTTCTTTCAGGTTCTAAGGCTTCCTTTAATATTTCCTGCAATGGTGGGTTCTTTTTTACAAACTCTTTGTTTCTGTTTGTTTGTGAATATTTTATACTCACCTTCAGATTTGAAAGACAATTTTGCTGGATACAGAATTCTCAGCTATCAGTTTTTCTCTTCAGTGTTCTAATTATATCATATCACTGTCTTCTCACATCCATGGTTTCTGATGAGAAATCCACACTAAGTCTTACCTTTGTATGTGATGGTTTGCTTCTCCTTTGCTTCTCTCAGAATTTTCTCTTTATCTTTGATGTTTAACATTCTGAGTACTATGTGTCTTGGAGTAGGCCTATTCATATTTATTCTGATTGGGTATGCTGCACTTCTTGGACATGTAAGTTCATTTCTTTCATGAGAGTTGGGAAATATTCAGCCATTATTTCCTCAAATACTCTTTCTAACCTTTTCCCTTCACTTCTCCTTCTGGAACTCCCATGACATGTATATTATTGCATTTCATCTTACCATTCAACTGCCTGAGCCCCTGCTCAATTTTTTCCATTCTTTTCTTTCTCTGTTCTTCTCTCTCTTCAATTTCAGCTGTTCTGCCTTCTGTATCACTTCTTCTTTCTTCTATCACTTTGAGTCTGCTGTATGTCTCTAATGTGTGTGTGTGTGTGTGTGTGTGTGTATTTGAGGTCCTGGGGGCCAGGGATTGAACCCGGGACCTTGTATGTAGGAAGCTGGCGCTCAATGACTGAGCCACATCATCTTCCCTGAGTTGGTTTTTTCATTTGTTTTGCTTGTTTGTTGTTTTTTTTTTCAGGAGGCATGGGGCACTGAACCTGGGACCTCCCATGTGGGAGGTGGGCACTCAACTACTTGATCCACATCTGCTCCGTCTAATGTGGTTTTTTTTTTTTTAAAGATTTATTTATTGGGAAGCGGCTGTGGCTCAATCAGTAGGGCTCCCGTTTGCCATGTGGGAGGCCCCGGGTTTGGTTCCCAGGGCCTCCTGGTGAGGGCAGGCCCGCCCGGATGGCGTGGTTGGCTGACCCAGTGAGCGCAAGCAGCAAGGGGGGGATAAATGAATGAATAAATTTTAAAAAATCTTTAATAAAAAAAAAAAAAAAAAGATTTATTTATTTATTTTAATTTGTATCCATTTTAACAAATCAGTCTTAGTTTATCACCAGCATTCTAAAAACCAGACCTAGGGAGAAAAACTAGGTCTGGGGACACATGTGTGGTTTCTAATATAGCAAATGTTTAGCCTGTCCTGATTATCACAAAATCAGGACAGCGAGAATATTCACATTCTAATGTGTTTTTTATCTCACCTATTGTGTCTTTCATTCCCATGAGCTTTGTAACTTTTCTATTCATATTCAAGTTTTCAAATTCTTTTTTGTGCTCACTCAGTGTTTTCTTGATGTCCTTTATCTCTTTAACCATATTGTCTTTCAACTCATTCATTTGATTTTGGAAGTTTGTATGAATCTCATTGATTACTTGTCTCAAATCCTGTGTCTCATCTGGGGCTTTGATATATTCCTTTTCTTGGGCTATTTCTTCCATTTCCTTAGTATGGCTTGTAGTTTTTTGTTGATGTCTAGGCTTATGATTATGGTGGTGAGTTTACTTAGATGCTCAATTTCTCTCTCTTGTGTAGGGATTTAGTGATGGGAGGCTGTGTTACTGCTATTCTTTGATTCTTGATTTGACCTGTTCTAGGTCTTTAGACTTGTCCATGTTATTTGCTCAAATCTGGGTGCTGGACCCAGTAGTGGGTTGCAGGTCTGCTTCCAAGGGCCTTTAGGAGGGAGGTGCTAAAGGCAGGAAAAAGCTTCTCTTACATATTTACTTTTAATTTCCTCTTGTGCACTTCTTTGTTCACCAACAGATGGTGCTCTTTAGCAGCCCTCTCCGTTCAAAGCCTGGTGGTAGAATGTTCGCTGCAACACAGACAGAATCAATGTGATAGAGGATCCTGTCTGGAAGCTAAAAGCCTGGCAATTCAAACTTTCTCAGAGGCAGTTCTCCAACCTTTGCTGGCAGTCCCTTCCCTTTTCCCAAGTAGGAAATAATTCCACTCTCCTCTGCAACCTCAACAACCAGTCCCAGTCAGTGGAGAGGGAGATTGAGAGGGTTGGATCTCTTTAGTGGCATGCTGGCTCCCAAGGCAAACATTGGCATGGCCCCACCCATCCTGGAAGGGCTCATGGAACACAGCAGACCAAATTTGTGGGTCAAAAGCTACACCTACTCTCCAGTTCTTTGGACTTATCCAGGACAACTAACAAGAAGGTGAGGATGAACAACCACCACACCAAGGAACTGAGAGAGTCTACAACTGCAAGCAAGAGAGTTCCATCCATCAGCCATATGGGATCGAAGTCCCCTCTCAATTAGAGGTGGAGTGTGTATCACCATCCCAGAATCCTCAGGATTGGTGAATAAAATATGGACTAGAGTAGACTTACTGGTATTCTACTATAGACTTATTGTGATTCTAGCAATGGAAGAAATTATATCATTGATGTGGAGACAGTGGCCACTGGAGGTGCTGTAGTCAAGGAGAGGGAAAAAGAGTGCAATATGGGGGCATTTTCAGGACTTGGAATTGACCTGAGTGACTGCAATGACAGATACAGGCCATTATATGTTTTGCCATAACCTACAGAATTGAGTGGGAGAGAGTGTAAACTACAATGTAAACTATAATCCTCAAGCTTAGTGGCAATGCTCCAAAATGTGTTCATCAATTGCAATGAATGTACCACACTAATGTAAGAAGTTGTAAATATGGGGCAAAGTGGGAGGTCTGGGGAGTGGGGCATGTAGGAATCCCTCATAATTTTTATGTAACATTTTATGCAATCTAAGTATCTTTTTTTTTCTGTTTCTTTTCTTCTCTTTTTTTTTCTCTTTTTATTTTTTTCTGTTTCTTTTCTAAGTATCTTTTTAAAATAAATAAAAAATATATTTTTAAAATGCTAAAAAATAAAATAAAATATTACGTGACAAACAAATAGGAAGTGATGGTCCATTCATGGGAACCCAATAAAAATTCAGAAACCATCAATGAAAAGGACTAGACTTAGGACTTAGGACAAAGATGTTTAAAAAAATGATCCTCAATATGCTCATGGAGATAAAGAAAAACACAGAGAAAGAACTAAAGGATATTAGGAAAATAATATGGGAATCTCTTTGAGATTCTCAAAAGGAAATACTGGATGGGAAGCGGCTGTGGCTCAATCAGTAGGGCTCCCGTTTACCATATGGGAGGCCCCGGGTTCGGTTCCCGGGGCCTCCTGGTGAAGGCAAGCCCGCCCACATGGCGTGGTTAGCTGACCCAGAGAGCACAAGCAGCAAGGGGGGGATAAATGAATAAATAAATAAAATCTTAAAAAAAAAAAAGGAAATACTGGAGTTGAAGAACAGAATAACTGACATGAAAAAGTTCCTAGATGGTTTCAACAGCAGATTAGAGGTAGTAGAAGAAAGAATGAGGATCTCAAAGACAAGAAAATTGAAATGATTCAGGCTAAGGAGCAAAAATAAAAATAAAAAAGAATGAACAGAGCCTAAGAGACTTGTGGGACACCATCAAATGCACCAATATACATACGATGGGAGTCTAGAGGGAAAAGGAAGAATGGTGCAGAAGGAATATTCAAAGAAATAATGGGGAAGCGGCTGTGGCTCAATTGGTTGGGCTCCCGTTTACCATATGGGAGGCCCTGGGTTCGATTCCTGGGGCCTCCTGGTGAAGGCAAGCCTGCCTGCAAGGCGTGGTGAGCTGACACAGCAAGATGACACAACAAAGGGAGACAAGCAGACACAAAAATGTGCAGCAAATGGACACAGCGAGCACAAGCAGCAAGGGGGGGATAAATAAATAAAAATAAATCTTAAAAAAAAATAAAATAAAATAAAGTCTGAGTTTGTCTCAGAATTGGGTCGTCAGATTTAAAAAAAAAAAAAAAGAAAGAATGGCAGAAAACTCCCCAAAATTAATGAAATACATGAATATACACATTCAAGAATCCCAAAGAACTCCAAACAGGATTAACTCAAAGAGAATCATGTCCAGATACATACTAGTCGAACTGTCCAATGCCAAGTACAAGGAGAAAGTTCTGAGAGCTGCCAGAGAAAAGCAACAAATTATGTACAATGGAATCCAATAAGACTAAATGCTGATTTCTCATTAGAAACCATGCAGGCAAGAAGGCAGTAGTATAATATATTTAAAGTGCTGGAAGAAAATAATTGCCAACTAAGAAATTTATATCTTGGAATTTTTTCTTTCAAAAATTAGGGAGGATTCAGACATTACAGGATGAACAAAAGCTGAGGAAGGTCATAACCACCAGACCTGCCCTACAAGCAATGCTAAAGGGATTTCTTCAGACTGAAAGAAAAGGACACTAGACAGTGGATCAAAGCAGCGTAAAGAAATAAAGACCTCTGTTAAAGGTAACCATCTGGGTAATTATAAATGTAAGTACTATTGCATTATATATTTTTTGGTATGTAATTCCACTTCTTCTTACATGTGCTAAAACACAAATGTATAAAAAGTAATGATAAACCTATGGTTTGGACTTATAATGTACAAAGTTATAACTTATAAGTAGCCAAAAAAGGTGGGGGGATGAAGGTTTTAGGAAGAGTCTATTGCTGTTAAGTTGGTATTAAATCAAATATGATTGTTATAAATTTTGGATGTTAAATTTTTTTTTTAAAGATTTATTTATTTACTTTATCCATTTTAAATGCCCCCTTTCCCATTTTGCTGTTTTGTGTCCATTCACTGGGCAATTCTCTGTGTCTGTTTCCTGCCATCTCTTCTCATCCAGCCTTTGATCCTGGAGACCTCCGATGTAGGAGAGAGGTGTTCTGTCACCTGCGCCACCTCAGTTCCTGGTTTTCAGAGCTTTCGGAGCATCTCGTCTTATCTCTCCCCTGTTACGTCATCATCCTGCTGCATGGCTCCCGGGCCCGGCGGCTCACCAGCATACAGAGAGTGGCAGCCCATGCACCTTCTATATATATATATTTTTTATTTTACCGGGAGGTCCCAGGGATCGAACCCAGGTCCCTCCATATGGCAGACGGACACCCAACCATTTGAGCCACATCTGCCCCCTGGATGTTAAATTTTAACCCCAGGATAACCACAAAGAAAATATATTAAAACTATATTCAGAAAGAAGTGATAAGGGGCTCAAAATGATGCAGTAAAAAATCAAATAAATATGAAAGTAGGCATTAACAGAAGAATTGAGGATCAGAAAAAGTATAAGACATACAAAGACTAAAAAGCAAAATGGCAGAAGAAAGTTCTGCATTATCATAGGTTACTTTAAATGTAAATGGATTAAATTTACATTAAATGTAGAAAGAGATGGTTCTACATTAATAGTAGGAGACTTCAATACACAACTTTCAACAACAGATAGAAAATCTAGACAGAAGATCAATAAGGAGATAGAAGACTTGAATGATATTCTAAGGTAACTACACCTAACAGACAAATATAGAACATTTCACCCAATAGCAGTAGAATATACATTCTTCTCTAGTGTACATAGATCATTCTCCAGGATAAACCATATGTTAGGCCAAAAAACAAGTCTCAATAAATTCAAAAGTGTTGAAATCATACAATGAATCTTCTCTGACCACAATGGAATGAAGCTAGAAATCAATAACAGAGGGGAAAAATGGAAGATTTACAAATATGTGGAAATTAAACAATGTACTCTTTTTTTTTTTTTTTAATGTATCTTCTTTTTTAATACTTTATTTTTTTTTAAAGATACTTAGATTACATAAATGTTACATAAAAAATGTAGGGGATTCCCATATGCCCCACTCCCTACCCCTCCCATACTTTCCCACATTAACAACATCCTTCATTAGTGTGGTACATTTGTTACAATTGATGAACACATATTGGAGCATTGCCACTAAGTGCAGATTATAGTTTATAGTTGAAACTCTCTCCTGCACAGTTTTGTAAGTTATGACAAGATATATAATGGCCTGTATCTGTCATTGCAATGTCATTCAGGACAATTCCAACGTCCTGAAAATGCCCCCATATTACACCTATTTTTTCCTTCTCTCTCCCCTCAGAACCTCCAGTGGCCACTGCCTCCACATCAATGATAAAAGCTCTTCCACTGCTAGATCAAAAAACATCATCACTAGCACAAAAAAGATCCCTTTTTGCTTCCATTTACTATAGCCCCTCAGGTGATTCTAATTTGCAGCCAGAAGACTACTATGTCTTTCCCATCCGGAGTAAGTCTGAGACAAATGACAATCAAGAGAACTAGCCTAACGGACATGCTTACCCTTACAACGTCTAGAATCTTTCAATATAGCCATGTAACTGGGCAAATCACCAGAAAGTTAGCTCACATGTAAATTTTACTCTATAAAAATTCCTATGTCAAATGGCCATATTAAGGGAGATGTGGCTCAAGCAGTTGAGTGCATGCCTCCCATATGGGAGGTCCCGGGTTTAATCCCTGGACCCTGGTACCAGAAAAGATTTTTAAAAAGGCCATATTAAGAACAATTCTGGGGAGTGGATATGGCCCAAGTTGAGTGCCTGCTTCCTAGATTCCCACATAGGAGATCCGCGGTTAGGTTTCCAGTGCCTCCTGTGCAGCCGAGATCTTGGCCACTTGAATGATTTTCTCCATAGAAAGGTAGCTCTGCTGTAAGGGAGCGGGGCCAATGCAATATGCTTCATCTGCCATGTCTACATGCATGGAGTTCCTGTCGGCCTCACTATAGACAGCCACTGTCTGTACACCCATTTTTTTGGCTGTTTGCTTCACCCTGCAGGCAATTTCTCCTCTGTTTGCAATGAGAACCTTGGTAATGTTTCTTCCTGCCGTGGTTCCATACGTCATGGTTCTTTGCTTCCAAGCCCACCTCCTCCGCGGCGGCAGCAGGCTCGGGAGGCGCTGCCACCGGGTCCTCGCTGCCGCCAACAGCAGCAACGACACTGCAGAGGCCACCGCCATGTCCGTGGAGCCTGGCGGATCTCCGACTCCCTAGTTCACAAGACGCTACGTCTCACAAACCGCAAAATCTTTCCTCAGGTCCGCAAGCGTATTCAAACAATGTACTCTTAAACAACCAATGTGTCAAAGAAGAAATCACAAGGGATATTAGAAAATATCTTGAAGCAAATCAAAATGAAAGCACAATATACCATAATGTACCATATTGGATGTAGCAAAGGCAGTGCTAAGAGGGAATTTTATAGCTCTAAATGCCTACATTAAAAAAGAAGATCTGATGTTGGGGGAGAGGATGTGGCTCAAGCAGTTGAGTACCCACCTCCCACATGGGGGGGTCCCAGATTCACTTCCCGGTGCCTTCTAAAGAAGATGAACAGACACAATGAGCAGGGAGCATGTGGTGGTTAGGCTAATGTGTCGACTCAGCCAGGTAATTGTGCCCTGTTGTTTGGTCAAGCAAGCACTGGGCTGATGGTAATACAAGGACATTTGTGGACTTTAGTCACCAGTGAGTTTACTGTATAGATGGCTGGTTATATCTATATCAATCAAGGAGATGGCCTTCAGCAATGAGTGACGTTTTATCCAATCAGTTGAATGCCTTAAAAGGGGGAGTGATGTCAGCATTCAGGGAGAATTGCCCAGCTTGTCTTTGGAAAGCCAATGTCTCCTGGAAACTTCTCAAGGACCTTCATTGGACTTTCATCGGAGCCCCTGGTTTGCAGCCTGCCTGTGGAACCTGGACTTGTGCGTCCCCACGGTCATGTGAGAGAATTTTATAAAATCTCATACTATTAACAGATATCTCCTGTTGATTCTGTTTCCCTAGACAACCCTGACTAATACAGCTTTATATCAGGAACGGTTCTTGAGGAACAGAATCTTAAACATGGGATGTCTGAGGTGATTCTGGGAGTTTTGCGATTGGCTCTCTACTCTAATTGGACTTAAGGGTACTAATGACTCCCTTTCCAATAAGGAAGAGGCCACCAACAGTCCATGGCGTGAGTCAGCAATAGAGAGATGCAAAATATCATCACTGGATTCCCCTACTTTCACGCTTATAAGAGGCAAGAATCTAAGTGAGAGTGTTTTCAACACCTTAACAGAGTTTTGTGGAGTTAAAAGGTACAATGACGTTGGCTGGCTCCTGCTATATACTCTGGATACAGTTACAAAAGAAAAAAGTGAGCTAAAGGCTTCAAATTTGCAACTTAAACGCAGCATAAATGATGTGAGAGTTTCTATGTGTGCTCTGAAAGAAAAACTTGTTTCCTGCAGCCTCAGGCTTGAGATATCTGAAAACCAGACTCAGACTCTCATTGTACAAGTAGCAGAGTAACAAAGAAAACTAAAATCTCAACCTTGCAGGGTATCTGTGGTTAAAGTGAAGGCATTGATAGGAAAGGAGTCGAACCTTGAGGATTGGGATGGAGACATATGGGATGATGATATCGGTGGGGACATTGGAACCCTAAATTCTGCTGAGACTTTACCAGATTAACCTGTGATGGCCTGCTCTGTGGAGACCATACTTTGTCAACCTTGTATCACCCAGCCTCCAGTCTACCCCAAGGAGTCAGGACCTCCTTCTGGCCCTGAGGTGGGTACCAGCCAAACTGAAGCCTGCATTGCCCAGCCTCTGGCCTGCCCCAGGGAGTCTGGACCTCCTCCCAGCCCTGAGGCAGGTACCAATTTAACTCCAGCATGCACTGCTCAACTTCCAGTCTGCCCTGAGGAATCTGCATTCCAACCCCTGCTTGAAGAGATTAATCCTGTTTTACCAGATGAAAATGCAAAGGAATGCCCTGAGGTCAGTAGCTTGCAAGGCATTTCTAATCCTTCTCCTTACCCACCCCCACCACCCCTCTTCTCTTATTAGAAGAGACCTATTATTAGACTAAAAGCACAACATGCCCCTAAAGGTGAAATACAAAGTGTGACCCATGAGGAAACGCTATATTCTGAAAGAACTGCATGAATTTTCCAACTTATATAGACGGAAATGAGGGGAATATGTGTGGGAATGGATACTGTTAGAGAAAAACAGCGCTCACAGGGATGCAGAGACTGACAATTGCAGGCAGAAAGTTTATTGGGAAGCTCTCCCAATGGAGGAGATCTGAAGAATAGACTTCAGCCCCCCCCCCCACCAGCATGGCAGGGGTCTGAAGAGAGACTTCAGCCCACCCGTGGAAGGTGGTGGATATAAATGTATACAGTACATAAATAGGTGGGGAAACTGAGTACAGCCTGGGCCAAATGGCCAGGGGGGAGTGGGCTAGGAGGTCTTGGAATGTGGGAGGGCTTGAGGAGGGAATGCTGGCCCTTATCTGCTCCATTTTGTTTATTCTTGGGAGCGAATGAGCTGCCCATAGGCTATGGCTTGCTCAATCAGTTAGGTGGGTTATGGCTGGAGGCTGCCTTTCCTCAACCTATGCCATGGGGACATTGATTCAGGGTCCTATGACTTGTCAATCATTGCAAACCTCATAAGGGGGAAACACTAACAGATACTAAGGGTATAGGATAATGGTAGAAGGAATATAAAGTTGGATCAGGCTGCATTTATTGATATGGGCCCACTAAGCAGAAATTCTAGATTCAATGCTGTAGCTCAAGGGGTTAGAAAGGGCTCTAACAGTTTGTTCTGGTGGTTGACTGAAACATGGACCAAAAGATGGCTTAGCATGTCTGAGGTTGAGATGCCCGATTTGCCCTGATAGACAGTAGAAGAGGGAATTCAAAGGTTAAGAGAGGGAAGCGGCTGTGGCTCAATCAGTAGGGCTCCCGTTTACCATATGGGAGGCCCTGGGTTCGGTTCCCGGGGCCTCCTGGTGAAGGCAGGCCTGCCCGCACGGCGTGGTTAGCTGACCCAGCGAGCACAAGCAGCAAGGGGGGGATAAATGAATAAATAAATAAAATCTCAAAGGTTAAGAGAGATTGGAATGCTAGAATGGATTTATCATTTAGGACCTGTCCACCCACCCCAGGAATGTCCAGAGGACACACCTTTAACCAGGACTGTGAGGAATAAATATGTAAGACTAACTCCAGCTTCCCTGAAGAGCTCTGTGGTTGCTCTTCTCTGTAGTCCTGATATTACTGTAGGGAAGGCTGTAATAGCATAAGAATCCTTAAATATTATGGGCATGATCGGATCTTGGGCAGGCCGATAAAATTCAAGTATAGACCATTAATCACCAAAAACAAGGTGGACGTGGCTACTGCAATGAAAGGTAGATTCAAAGCAGCACTCAAAATAGTCTGAGTCCCATAGAGTTATGGCGTTGGCTAATAAATCATGGGGTACCTAGAAGCGAAATAGATGGGCAATCTACTAAATTTCTTCTGGATCTGTATAAGCAGAAGAGTTCTAGGTCGAGAAAACAAAACCCTAACTCGATTACAGATGAAGAGAATCACAGCCACTTAATCAATTCCCAGACTTGAGACAGTTTACAGACCCAGAACCACTTGAATGAGGAGAAGGCCAGGTCCCCTTGGGGAAGGATCCTGTTAAACTGCCAAAAATTTATACTGTTAATCTTCCTCCCACCTTTCCCCAAGGAGATCTATGGCCTTTTACCAGAGTAACTGTGCATTGGGGGAAAGGGAAATGATCAGACATTTTGGGGATTATTAGACAGTGGCTCAGAAGAGACATTAAATCCAGGAGGCCCAAAATGTCACTGTGGTCTACCAGTCAGAGTAGGGGCTTATGGACATCAGATAATTGGTGGAGTTTTAGGTCCATCTCACAGTGGGTCCAGTGGGTCTCCAGACCTATTTCTGTGGTTATTTCCCCAGTTCCAGAATGCATAATTGGAATAGACATTCTCAGTAACTGGCAGAATCCCCACATTGGACCCCTGACTTGTGGAGTGAGGGCTATTATGGTAGGAAAGGCCAAGTGGAAGCCACTAGAACTGCCTCTGCCTAGTAAAATAGTAATTCAAAAGCAATACCGGATTCCCGGAGGGATTGCAGAGATTAGTGCCACCATCAATGATCTGAAGGATGCAGGGTTGGTGATTCCCACCACATCCCCATTCAACTCTCCTATTTGGCTTGTGCAGATGGATCTTGGAGGATGACAGTAGATTATCATAAACTTAACCCGGTGGTGACACCAATTGTAGCTGCTTGAGCAAATCAGCACATCCCCTGGTACCTGGTATGCAGCTGTTGATCTGGCAAATGTTTTTTCTCACTTGCCATTAGTAAGGACCACCAGAAACAGTTTGCATTCAGCTGGCAAGGCCAGCAATATACCTTCACTGTCCTGCCTCAAGGGTATTTCAGTTCTCCAGCCCTATGTCATAATATTGTCCACAGGGAACTTGATCATCTCTACCTCCCATAAGACATTACATTGGTCCATAATATTGATGATATCATGTTGATAGGACATAGCAAGCAAGAATAGCTAAGATTCTAGAGTTATTGGTAAGGCATTTGTGTGAGAGTGGATAGGAGATAAACCCAACAAAAATACAGGGGCCTTATACTTCGGTGAAATTTCTAGGTGTCCAGTAGTGTGGGGCATGTTGAGATATCCTTTCTAAAGTGAAGGATAAGCTGTTGCATCTGGCCCCTCCTATGACTAAAAAAGAGGCATAACCTTTAGTTGGACTCTTCAGATTCTGGAGACAACATATTCTTCATTTGGGTGTGCTACTCTGGCCCATTTACCAAGTGACCAGAAAAGCTGCTAGTTTTGATTGGGGACAAGAACAAGAGGAGACTCTGCAACAGGTCCGGGCTGCTGTACAAGCTGCACTGCCACTTGGGCCATATGATTCAGGAGATCCAATGGTGCTGGAAGTTTCAGTGACAAATAGAGATGCTGTCTGGAGCCTTTGGCGGGCCCCTATAGGAGAATCACAAAGCAGACCCTTAGGATTTTAGAGAAAAGCCCTGCCATCCTCTGCAGATAACTACTCTCCTTTTGGGAAACAGCTTTTGGCCTGCTACTGGGCCTTAATAGAGAATGAATGCTTAACCATGGGCCATCAAATTACCATGAGACCTGAGTTGCCTATCATGATCTGGGTATTGTCTAACCTGCCAAACCATAAATTTGGGCATGCACAGCAGCAGTCCATCATAAAATGGGAGTGGTAAATACGAGACAGGCTTCGAGTGGGTCCTGAAAGCACAAGTAAGTTACATGAGGAAGTAGCCCAAATGCCCATGGTCACCACTCCTGCCATATTACCTTCTCTTTCCCAGTCCTCAGCTGTGGTCTCTTGGGGTGTCCCTTACAATCAGTTGACTGAGGAAGAGAAAATTTGGGCCTGGTTCACAGATGGTTCTGCACGATATGCAAGTACCACCTGAAAGTGGACAACTGTGGCACTGAAGCCCCTTTCTGGGATGTCCCTGAAGGACAGTGGTGAGGGCAAATCTTCCCAATGGGGAGGACTTCAAGCAGTGCATCTGGTTGTTCATTTTGCTTGGAAGAAGAAATGGCCAGAGGTGCATTTGTATACTGATTCATGGGCTGTTGCTAATGGTTTGGCTGGATGGTCAAGGACTTGGAACATGATTCAAAAATTGGTGACAAAGAGGTCTGGGGAAGAGGTATGTGGGTAGATCTTTCTAAGTGGGCAAAAAACATAAAAATATTTGTGTCCCAGAGCATGACTTCAGCAGAGGAGGATTTTAATAATCAAGAGGATAAGAGGACCTACTCTGTGGTTAACACTCAGCCTCTTTCCCCAGCCACTCCTGTCATTGCCCAATGGGCTCATAAACAAAGTGGCCATGGAGGTAGGGATGGAAGTTATGCATGGGCTCAGCAACATGGACTTGCCCTCACCAAGGTTGAGTTGGCTACAGCCACTGCTGAGTGCCAAATCTGCCAGCAGCAGAGACCCACACTCATCCCCCAATAATCCACCATTCCCCAAGTTGATCAGCCTTCTACCTGGTGGCAGGTTGATTACATTGAACAATTTCCACCATGGAAGGGACAGTGATTTGTTTTAACTGGAATAGACACATACTCTGGATATGGGTTTGCATTTCCTGCACATAATGCTTCTTCCAAAACTACCATCCATGGACTTACCAAATGTCTTATCTACCACCATGGCATTCCACACAGCATTGCTTCAGCTCAAGGAACCCATTTCACAGCAAATTATGTGTGGGAATGGGCACATGCCCATGGAATTCCCTGGTCTTACCATGTTCCCCATCATCCTGAAGCAGATGGATTGATGGAATGGTGGAATGGTCTTTTTAAGACTCAATTATAGTGCCACCTAGGAGGCAATACCTTGCAAGGATGGGGCAGTGTTCTCCAGGAGGCTGTGTATGCTCTAAATCAGCATCCACTCTGTGGTGCTGTTTCTCCCATAGCCAGGATTCATGGGTCCAGGAATCAAGGGGTAGAAATGGGAGTGGCACCACTCACTATTACCCCTAGTGATCCACAAGGAAAATTTTTGCTTCCTGTCCCTGCAACCTTAAGCTCTGCTGGTCTACAGGTCTTAATTCCAAAAGGAGGAGTGCTGCCACCAGAGAACACAACAATGATTATATTGAAGTGGAAGTTAAGACTGCCACCTGGTCACTTTGGGCATCTCTTACCTCTGAATCAACAGGTAAAGAAGGGAATTACTGTACTGGCTGGAATGATTGATCCTGACTATCAAGGGGAAATAGGATTGCATCTACATAATGGGGGTAACGAAGAGTTTGCCTGGAATACAGGAGATCCTCTAGGGCACTCTTAGTACTGCCATGCCCTGTGATTAAAGTCAATGGAAAATTGCAACAACCTAATCCATGCAGGATTACCAAAGGCCCAGAATCTTCAGGAATGAAAGTTTGGGTCACCCCACCAAGCAAAGAACCACAGCCAGCTGAAGTGCTCGCTGAGGGTAATGGGAACATGGAATGGGAAGTGGAAGAAGGTAGTGATAAATATGAACTTTGACCATGTGACCAGTTACAGAAACAAGGACGGTAATAGTCAGGAATCTTTTTTTTTTTTTTTTGGTTTGTTTTTTTGTTTTTTTTTTACCGGGAGGTCCCAAGGATCGAACCCAGGTCCCTCCATATGGGAGATGGATGCCCAACCATTTGAGCCACATCCGTCCCCAGGAATCTTTCTTCTTTGTTTTGTTATGAGTATGATTATATATATACATAAAACAAATATCTTTGTTGTCTTCCCTAAACTTTTCCCTTATCATATGACAAGTTGTATTAGTTTCATGTCATAATATTTAAGGATGTCAAGTTTTTGTTTTTTTTTTAGATTTTATTTATTTATTCATTTATCCCCCCCTTGCTGCCTGTGATCGTTGGGTCAGCCAACCACGCCATGCGGGCAGGCTTGCCCTCACCAGGAGGCCCCGGGAACCGAACCTGGGGCCTCCCACATGGCAAACCGGAGCCCCACCGATTGAGCCACAGCCGCCTCCCAGGATATCAAGTTTAAGAGTGAATATTACCTGAGGACTTGCACCCTATTCTGTAGGGACTTAATGTGCTTCTGGTTATACGCAGGAGAGTTGAACATTGTTAGGCAGAAATATATATGTCTGTTATTATTTTTACTTAGAGACTAAGTATGGTTTAAGGTAATGTGTATGGTTGTCAAGTAGACAAGAGGTAGACTGTGATGGTTAGGCTAATGTGTCAACTTGGCCAGGTAATTGTGCCGAGTTGTTTGGTCAAGCAAGCACTGGGCTAATTGTAATACAAAGACATTTATGGACTTTAGTCATCAGTGAGTTTACTACATAGATGGCTGATTACATCTACAGTCAACCAGGGAGATTGATGTCAGCAATGAGTGACATTTTATCCAATCAGTTGAATGCCTTAAAAGGGGGCAGTGATTTCAGCATTCAGGGAGAATTTCTCAGCTTGCCTTTGGACAGCCAATGTCTCTCGGAAACTCCTCAAAAACCTTCATTGGACTTTCATCACAGCCCCTGGTTTGCAGCCTGCCTGCGGAATCTGGATTTGTGTATCCCCACGGTCACGTGGGAGAAGTTTATAAAATCTCATACTAGTCACAGATATCACCTGTTGATTCTGTTTCCCTAGACAACCTTGATTAATACAGAATGGATGTGGCTCAAGTGGCTGGGGACCCACCTCCCACATGTGAGGTCCTGGGTTCAGTTCCCGGTGCCTCCTAAAGAAGATGAGCAGACAATGAGCAGACACAATGAGAAGAGACAAAGAGCAGAGACAATGAGCAGACAGACAAGGGCACCATCTCGGGCTGGGGAAGGAAGGAAGGAAGGAAGGAAGGAAGGGAGGGAGGGGGGGGGGGGGGGGGGGGGGGAGGGAGGAAGGAAGGAAGGAAGGAAGGAGAAAGATTTCAAATCAGAGACCAAACCTCAAAACTGGAGGATATAGAAAATGAAGAACAAACTAAACCCAAAGCAAGCAGAAAGAAGGAAAATCAAAGATTGGATTGGCTATAAATGAAATAGAGAATAAAAAAAAAATAGAATCAACAAAACCAAAAATTCATTCTTTGAAAGGATCAACAAAATCAAAAAACCTTTAGCTAAACTGACAAAGGCAAAAAAGAGGATGCAAATAAAAATTTCAGAAATGAAAAGGGAGACATTACTACTGACCCCACAGAAACAAAAAGAATTTTAAGAGGATACTATGAACAATTGTATGCCAACAAATTAGACAAACTAGATGAAATGGACAACTTTCTAGAAATACACAAACTACCTACAACCAATCTTTACTAGGCAAAGAAAAGTCCAGGACCAGATGGCTTCATAGGTGAATTTTACCAAACATTACAAGAAGAATTAACACCCACCCTGCTCAAACTTTTCCAAAAAAATTGAAGAGTCCAGAAATAGATCCACACATTTATGGTCAACTGATTTTTGGCAAGATTGCTACGTCTATTCAGCTGAGAAAGAATAGTCTTTTCAAAAAATGGTGCTGGGAAAATTGGATCTTCATATGCAAAAGAATGAAAGAGAACCCCCACTTCACATAATATACAAAAGTCAAATCAAAATGGATCAAAGACCTAAAGATAAGTACCAGAACTATAAAACTTCTAGAAGAAAACATAGGAATGCATCTTTAGGACCTTGTGTTACATAACATTTTCTTAGATTTTTACACCTGAAGCACAAGCAACAAAATAAAAAATAGTAAATGGGACCTCATTAAAATTAAAAACTTTTGTGCATCAAAGGACATTCATGAAAATGAAAAGTCAAGCTACTCAATGGTAGAAAATATTTGGAAACTACATATCTGATAAGGGCTTAATATCCAGAATATATAAAGAAATCCTGCAACTCAACAACATAAAGACAAACAACCCAATTAAAAAATGGGCAAATGACCTGCCTGAATAGACATTTCTCCAAAGATACACAAACGGGCAAAAAGCACATGATGTTCTACATCATTAGCCATTAGGGAAATGCAAATCAAAACCACGGTGAGATACCATTTCATACCCATTAGAATGGCTACTATTTTAAAAATGGAAAATCACAAGTGTTGGAGAGGACTTGAAGAAGCAGGAACACTCATTCGTTGCTGGTGGCAATGTAAAATAGTGCAGCCATTGTAGAAGACAATATGACAGTTCCTCAGAAAGTTAAGTATAGACTTACCATACTGACCTGGCAATCCCACTCAAATGAATTGAAAGCAGGGGCTCAAACAGATATTTACACACCAAAGGTCATAGCAGCATTATTTGCAATTGCCAAGAGATGGAGGCAACCGAAGTGACCATCAAAAGATGAAGGGATAAACAAAATGTGATATAGACATCCAATGAAATATTATTCAGCAGTAAAAAGAAATGATGTTCTGATACATGCAACAACATGGATGAACCCTGAAGATATCATGTTGAATAAAGTAAGCCAGACACAAAAGGGCATATACTGTATGATCTAACCAGTATGAAATAATTAGAATAAGCAAACTCATAGCCTCAGAAACTAGAATATAGGTTACCAGGGGACATGGTGGGGATAGGGAATGGAGAGTTAATGCTTAAATTGTACAGAGTTTCTATTTGGTTTGATGAAAAAATTTTAGTGATGGATGGTGATGATGGTAGTACAACATTGGGAATTTAATTACAGCACTGAATTATATATTTGAATGTGGCTAAAAGGGGAAATTTTAAGTTGTATGTATGTTAGTAGAATAAAAATTGAAAAAAAAACATGCATAGGACTGTACAACTGAAACAGTGAACCCTAATGTAAACCATGGACTATAGTTAATGTAAACCATGTAAACCATGGACTATAGTTCTTTCACCAATTGTAATAAATGTACCACACTAATGCAAGGTGTTATTAATAGGGAGATAGGGTACATGGGAACTCTGTATTATATGCATGATTTTTCTGTAAACCTACTTCTCTAATAAAAATTAATTAATTAAAAAATATAAAATAGAAAAATAAAAAATTTATAAAGTAGAAACACAGAAATTTATTCTTATCTAGAGACTAGAATTCTTAAATCACGGTGTTGGTAGGTCATGCTCCTTCTGAAAGCTTTAGCGGATGATCCTCCTTTGTCTCAGCTTCTGGTGGTTGCCGTTAATTTTTGGAATTCCTTGGCTTGAGGGTGCATCAGTCCAATCCCTGCCTCAGTTGTCCCATGGTGTTCTCCCTGTGTGTCCACTTGTTGGTGTCCAAATTTCTCTCTTTTTTTTTTTTTTTTTTTTTAAGATTTTTATTTATTTATTCATGTATCCCCCCCTTGCTGCCTGTGCTCGCTGGGTCAGCCAACCACACCGTGCAGGCGGGCCTGCCTTCACCAGGAGGCCCCGGGAACCGAACCCAGGGCCTCCCATATGGTAAACGGGAACTCTACTGATTGAGCCACAGCCGCTTCCCTAAATTTCTCTCTTATAAGAACACCAGATATATTGGATTTAGGGCCCACTCTAATCCAGTATGACCTCATCTTGACTTGATTACATCTGAAAAGACCCTATTTCCAATGAAGGTCACACTCATAAGTTCTGGGGGCACTACTATTCAACCAATACAACTATGTATTTGTGTTTTACTCGATAAAACTACCAATTATGTTGGGTCAGAATGACATGACTGAAACCTGATCCGAAGATTTGGAGGATATCAGTGGGTTGAAGTAATATATATGTATATAAGTCATTTAAAAACACATTGAAGAGTTTCACTTAAGTTAGTTGAGAGTTTCATACTTTTCATGGGCAAACAGGAGGAAGTTTAATTTCTGCCTGGAGAGGAGATAAGGAATCAAGAAAGTTTTCTTCTCTGGACGGCTTTGCTTCTTGAGGACCAAATGAGGCAATTTGTGTGGAAGCAGTTCCCAGGCAGTCATACTCCAAAGGGAGGTTCTTACCCTGAATTCCAGAAGTGGCATCTGAGTTGGACTGCCGGGCCAGGACTTGCCAGAATGGAGAAGCAGCGAAATCAGAGGGGCGCTTAGTTCAGCACAGGCTGTGCAATCAGACAGGCCTGTTTTCATGTCCTGGTTCTACCTGCTAGTCAGCTACTGAACTTGGGCAAGTTACTCAACATTTCTGAGCCCACTCCTCCTCTGTGAAATGGGACTAATGAAAGCCCGTGCCTCCTAGGCTCATGAGTGGAATAAACAAGATCAGGTCTTACGTGCCTTGCAGAGTGCCTGGTATTTTCTTTTAAATTAGCCTTTTAATGCTGAGTCCCTTCTCCCTGTATCCTGCCATCCTCTCAGGGAAGAACATAAACAGTTAAATAGTCATACAAGGGAATTTATGATTAAAGGCCCAGATACCTGGTACGGGATGTACCAGCCATGGGAGGTCAGAGAGCACAGGGCTGCTGGGCTGAGCAGGCACCGATGTTAACTTTTAATAACAAACAGATGCAAAGTGAGAGCTGCAATCTGAAACTCTGCAAAGTCATATTGATTTTTCCCCTCCACCTTCACCAGGGTGTATTTATAGAGCTTATCATGGAAGTCTCCCCTGCATAATCAGAACAGAGACCTGCTCACTCTCTGCTTCTAACCCTCTCTCTCTCCCAATGCACTTGACCATCAGGACATCCGAGAGAGGCCACCGCTTCCATCCAGCTGGCCCTGGCCTCTGGTTGTCTAGGCTACCCACGGTGGAAAGCCTACCCAGGAGGTGTGCGTGGCTGCATGTGCCATGTCTGAAAACATCCCAAAGGGAAAAACAAACAAACAAACAAAACGACTTCTCAGTTCAGCTTGGGATGATGAGCACATTTGCACAGATTGGAGAGGACTGACTGATCTCACAAGCCCAATGTTCCATTAGAAATGGATTAAATCATCCAGACACTGAAATCTTTTGGGTGACATTTTCATTTAAAACTCACCCCTGTAGCTGGGTAGGAGTCCCCCATCTGTGACCTGTGCTGTGAGTCAGCCAGGCTTGTCTACATCATCAGAGGGCTGATTCGTAATCTCCCACGACAGCCTGCTGCTGCCCAGATTTCCAATCAGCACTGAGAAAACTCATGTGTGCAAATCTTTGTTTCTACATTATTGCTTTTTAAATCTTTTCCTTTGATTAAAGGGACAAAACAATGGATTCACTTCTATTTATCGAGTACCTGGTTCGTAATATGGGCTCTACAGTCAGATTGCCTAAATTCAAATCCCACCTCCACAAATCATGAGCTGTATGACTTTGAGCAAGTTACTTAGCTTCTCTGAACCTTAGTTACTTCATCTGTAAAAGAGAATCCTAATAATTCCTGCCTTGTAAGGTTGTTGAGAGGATTATCTAAGTTTGGTTCCCCAGGAAGCAGACGCTGGAACAGGAGTTAGCAAGCAGGATTTTATTAGAGAATGATCTTCAGAGCAACACCTGCGGGCAGGAAGCAGGCTTGGGGCAGAGGGAGAAGTTGAGCCGCAGTGCAGGCCCAAAGAAAGCATCAGTGAACCCCAGTGGGTGCCCTAGAGCTGGGAGAGCCCTTTAGAACTTTCCTGAGCTGGGACAAAGGGCCTGGGCCTCTATACATAACCCTCTGTACATCAGCCATTGGACGCAGGCTGCTCCTGGAAAGAGGGGTGACCTTGGGCAAGGCAGTTTTCTTCAGTTAAACCAGTCCTCAGTGGGGACTGACAAGTCAGAGTGGTCTTCCTGCAGCGTTCTCGTAGCTGTGGGAATAAGGCCCTCCTTCCTGAAAGGAGATCTGGGCAACACATCACAACCTCCTCCAAAAGATTAAATGAGATAATCGCCCTAAAGCCCTTAACACAGTACCTGGCATACAGCAAGCACACTCAATAAATTGTAGCCGTTACCATTGTTGTTTTTACAATTATTTGCCTTTTCTGATAGCTCCGAAGCTACTTCGGATTCATCTCTGTGAATATTAACTTCTCTTGTGTGGCTTTATAAAGGTAGAGGACTAAGTTAAATTAGGGCTGACCCCAAGGCATACACTGGACATGGCTTTTTGAATCATCAACTGCTTGATCAGCTCATTACCCCAATTCACTGAAGTATTTATTAAGCACCTTCTATATCCCAGGCACTAGGTGCTGATGATACCAAGATGAATAAAAGCCTATTCCTGCCCTCAAGGAACTTACAGTGCAGCAGACAAGGAAAACAATTCCAAACTTTTAACAGGCATTAAGACAGAGGGCCATGCAGAGTGCTCCCAGGAAGGGCAGCGACCTCAGACGGGTGATACCAGGTTGGTTTGTTGGTTTGTTGGTTTGTTTGTTTCCACAAAATAGAGGAAGAAATTCTAGTTACTCAAGCTTTGGAGTTAGTTGATTTGAGATGTAATCCCTGAGAGTATTCCAGATTACTTAATATTTCTCTCCCCTCCTCTCTTTCTGTGAAATTATTTATCAAGTGCATCATGGCTGGTAAGCAATGCAACGAATTCTTCCAGCAGGTACCAGATGGAAAGCAAGACTCTCTGTCTCATTTGGTGGCAAAAAATCCTCTAACCAAGACCCCACCGCCCGTGTTTGTAGGAGGTCATCTGGTTACATCTTTCTGGTGTTGGATCAGTGGCTAAGGCTGATGGTAAAGTCTGAGCAAAAGTCAAGGCTCACTGTCTGGAACTCAGAGGAGAAATGCCCAACTTTTATCCTTCCTGCTGGTCTTTGATTCTGAGGCCTCCCACTGAGGCTCTGTCACAGGCTTCTGGACAAAGACTAAGGCTCTTCTTACCAGTGAAGAATTCTTGGAGGAATCTGTAATAAAGCCACCAAGAACAGACATGTTACTTACTTATTTATTCAGCTCTCCAAGACTCAGAGCTCTGTTTTAGACAATCTCACAAGTCCCTTGAGGAACACAACCCTCAGAAGCAATTAGGTTAGCCCCACAGAAATCTGCTTCCTCCCTGCTTCTGTCCAGCAAAAAAAAAAAATCAGCAAAGAATGCTCTCAGTAGTTGGGGGAGTAGATGTGGCTGGACATGGGAGGTCCCAGGTTCGGTTCCTGGTGCCTCCTAAAGACAAACAAACAACAAGCAGATAACAAGTAGACATCGAGCAAACACACACACACACACACACACAAACCAATGAACAGACAACAAGCAAAAACAAACGAGCAGGGAGCAAATGTGGCTCAAGCAGTTGAACACCCACCTCCCACCTGGGAGATCCCAGATTCGGTTCTTGGTGCCTCCTAAAGAAAAAAAAAAAAAAGCAGGCAACGAGCACAAACAACAAGCAAAAAAACCTCCACAACAACAAGCAAACAGATGAGGGAGCCATCTGGGGGGGGGGGGTTAGGGAGAAGGAGTTCAAAGCTGGTGGACAACATTTTTTAAAAAATTCACTTTGGATTTTATCTTCAATACACATCAACATTTATTGAATATGGATTCTGGACCCATCCCTGTGCTCAGGACTTCAGCAAAGAAGAAGCATAAGATACCCACTGCTGAACTTGAGGGTCCAGTTCCTTCAACAATAATATTTCTTGTGGTAAATCAGGGCACTGGCATTCAGGTGAGCTGAGTCAGTCCTTGCAGCCTCATCATCTCCTTGTTTTCACAAAACTGAATTTTTGAATTTCAAAGATAAGTAAACTTTGTAAGCGGGAATCACTTCATTGGTAAGCTGAGGACAAGGAGAGACAATGGTCTCTGAGAGTTCCAGGATACTCTCTGAATCGAAGTCGGAAAATTAGGCCCAATATTAGCCCAAAGAAGCTTCCCAAACTGTTTCTGGAGAAGGGAATGAGTTGGCATGCCAAAGGATCTAAAATGGAACCTTCCAAACATTCTCTCTTCTGGGGGCACAGGGCTCCCAGGGCAATCAGGGTGCTCAGTTGAGATTACAAGTGCAACCTCCTTTGAATCAACCAACAAAATATTTTACGGGTAGGGTTTGGTCTCTACTTCCCAAATGAAGGTCACAATTTACAATTTCACCTTTCACTCTGGTAGCAAGAACCAACCTGTACCGTAAAAAAAAAAAAAAAAAAAAAATCAAATCCCAAGAGATTAGAGGGGAGTAAGGGTGAGGAGGAGTGGGGAATGGGGGGTTAATGTTTAAATGGGTACAGCGTTTCTGTACGGGGTGATGGAAAGGCTTTGGCACTGGATGGTGGTGATGGTAGCACGCTGTGAATACAATTAACACCACCAAATTATATACTTGAAAGTGGTTAGAATGGGAAATGTTATGCTGTGTACATGTTGCCACACACACACAAAATTTTTTATGTGATTTTTCTTTAAACTTGCTCACTGCAATTAAAGTTTCTGTATTTGTGATATAAGGTTCAAGGAGAATTAAACCATCAGCTGATGCAATCTTTCCCCCTTCCTTAGGTTTCAAAAGGCAGGCAGTGAATTTCCACGGCACTTACATTCTCTCCCTGGCTTTGTGAATGGTGTCAGACGAACCTTCCAGGACTCCTCCCTAACAGCCCTTGAACCCCAAGAAAGAATGTGATTCAACACTCCGGTGTTCCCTAATATCAGTGTATTGGGGAGGGGGTTGCAGGAGGAAAGCGAGACGAGCTTAAAACCACTTTGAAGGGACAGCAGCCAAAAGGCGCACAGGGGAGGGGGCGAGTCGGAAAACCAAAACGGGCCCGGGGGACCGCGGACCACCAGCAGGCGGACCCCGCAGGGACACCCTCGCTCACCCCCGGGGCGACTTCTGGCCGGCGGCTCCCGGGAGGGTGGGGAGAAGGTAAGGAGGGTGCGGGGTGCGGGAGGAGCTGGCCCCCAGGCCCCGCCCCAGGCCGCGCCCCGCCCCGCCGCGCCACGATTATAGCCGATGACTCAGGGCGGAGCTCCGGATCCAACCGGCGGCGCCGCCAAGTTCTCTGGATGGGACCAGAAGTTTCTACCCGGCCAGTTGCTGCCTCCCTTTATCTCCTCTTTCCCCTTTGGCAGTGAGGAGGCTATTTCCAGACACTTCCATCCCTCTCGGGCCACGTCACCCCCTCCTTCAATTCATAAAGGTGCCCGGCGCCGGCTGCCCGGACACGTCGGCGGCGCGCAGCGCTCCCACTCCGGCTGCGGCCAGGTCCCCGCGGCGGCGGCCCAGCGACTCGGCGCCCAGGAGGCCCGCGCCCCGCGCCCCCGCACTCGGGCACCCCGGCCCCCCGCGCCCCCCGGCAGCCGCCGCTCCGGGCTGAGCCCGCGCGCAGCATGAGCGCAGCCACCCACTCGCCCATGGTGCAGATGGCGTCCGGCGACCGCGACCCGCTGCCCCCCGGCTGGGAGATCAAGATCGACCCGCAGACCGGCTGGCCCTTCTTCGTGGACCACAACAGCCGCACCACGACGTGGAACGACCCGCGCGTGCCCCCCGAGGGCCCCAAGGTGAGCCGGGCCCGCGCCCCCAGCTCGGCAGGGGAGCGCCAGGCTCGCCCCAGCTCCCGCGTCCCTCCTCGGGGGGTCGGTGCGCTCCGCCCCGAGCTCGGCCCGCTGCGCCTTAGCGAGGCCGCGAGAGGCGTCGGGCCGAGCGCTTCCCCCGGAGGGCTCAGTCCTCATCGGGCCACGTCTGGTTTGGGGGGCAGTGAAGTGCGACCCGTGGCCGGGCGGAGGCTGGGGGGATAAGCGCTGGCCCCGAGCTCCCGAGCTCGGAACGGGCGGCCTGGCCGGCGGGGCCTGGGCCTGGGCCTGCCGCGGCTCTGCTCGCGGCCCGAGCACCAGGCCACCGCGGGGCCGTCGGCGCGCCTGCCGGGCGTCGGGTGCGAATTTTACCTCGCGCTCTGCTTCTCCACGGCTTGGTTGCGGGGTGTCTTTACCATACTCTCCCGGCTTGGGGACAGAGTGACTCAGGAGGATGCTGATGTAAATTTTCTGTTTCTTTTCTGTACTTAAAATTGCGATTGTATCATTGTTGGAGAGTTTTGTCAGTAAGAATGTATTTTAGTGTGACTTCTTAAAAACAAGATGCTCTGCGCCCAGGCAGTTGGCCCTTGCCAAAAGACATTGCCTCGCACTGGAGAGGAAGAGAAGGATTTTTTGTTTGTTTTAATGGCATACATTCCCTTCCTTGTTATGGCATTAAAATATTTAGGATTTGTTTCCATACACAACTCAGTAGTAATACTCTTGTTAAGACTCCTGTACAGCAGAAATATGCCTCATTTGCATACATGCAAGGATATTGACTTAACCCTTTAGGACAGGGGTTCTTAACCAGGGGTCCATAGAAAGATTCCAGGGGGTCTGTGAGTTTGAATTGAAAAAAAATCAACCTATTGTCTTTATTTTCTCTGACCTCTAACTGAAATCTACCATTTCCTTCACTTATGAATGTATGCAATTAAATAAATTACAGCAGTATTCATTTACCTGACTGGCAAAGGGGTCCATGGAACAAATAAGGTTAAGAACCCCTTCTTTAGGAGCAGGAATATTTGAAAATATACATTTGAAAAGTGTCTGGTAATTTAAAAAATATAAATAATTGTACTATAATAACTTCCATTAAATTAAAATTTTCCAAAATAAAATCTTTGGAAAAAGAGTGTATTTAAAGAAAGGGTAACTTAATACTGTCTGGCAAAATAAAGGCAGTAAAAACTGATAAGTTATTTTGAATATAGAAAAAAGATCTGGATTATTCACGTTGGGTTTTATGCACTTTTTTCCTTAAAAATATAAAACTTGTGCCCAAAAGTGAGCTATTGTATACTCAGCAATTTACATTTACAAGGGATTCATTGTCTATTTATTTCTGAAAATTAGATCTAGAAGCTGTAATTTGTTAGGACGGACATAATTATAAATACCTTTTTATGTGTCCTCCCTATTGAGACGGGCCTGTCAGAATCTGCTGGCACCCTTTGTTTTCAGTGAAGATCAAGTTTAAACATACACTGTGAGTCGGTATAAGACCCAGATTGCCAGCACTTTGTTTTCAACATGAAACTCTCCCAGCCAGTTGGATTGCTTGCTGCTTTGCTTCCTGTACCTGCCTGGTGGGTGGGTTAGGATGTCGTTTCACAGAGCTTCTTAAGGGGAAGAAACAGGCCGAATTACGATTATTATTTCAAAAAAGAGAGAAAATAAGAACTACCAAATCAGAAGTCTGACACTGGACAAGATTAAATTCAATGTAAAATCCTTCAGTATTATTTTGTCTTAGAAATTGGTTTCTTAATGCACAATGAGAATAGGGTCTTGATGTAAAACAAAGGACAATTTTGAGAGGGCTGAGCTAAGAGGACCCTCCAAGTATCCTCACCTTTAAGAGGAAATGTTGCCAGTCGGAGACACCCTTCTGGGAGGACTCGGCTTCAGGAAGTTTATGGTCTAACCATGTAGGTAAAGAGGTGCTTTCATGGAAGGAAAAGACTAGAACTTGTGTTTTATTTAGTCTTTTATACACTGTCATCTCACAGTTGACCTTCCCACCTTACCCCCACTTTTGAGAGGAGGCAGGCGGAAGCCAGTGTCTTATCCTTCAGCGCAGAGCCAGGAAGGTTAGAAGCCACGGCACTGGGCTTTATCCTGCTCTGTTCTGAGCAGCTTCACCTCCCCACCTACAGTCTTCTGGATTTTGATTTTCTACACACTTGGCCTTCCCACTAACCTGGCAAGTTCCTACCAGTCCAGACCCCTTCCCTGGCAGACAGGCATTTGCTTTGGAAGCAGGAAATGCTGGGTTCTGGTGCAGCCATTCCTCCCTGAATGAAAGAGAGGTTGGATATTTTGCAGTACTGTGCACAAACCTCCCTGGGACGAAAGGGGGCCCTGCTCTCGCAAGGACCAGTGCTGTGAATCTCAGGTCATCCACGCTGATTACCCAGCCTGGCCGTGTTTAAGAACACAGATCGCCAGCTGCGTCATCCACCCAACCTCACCCCCATCCCTCCAGCATGTTGAAACTGAATCGCTCGGGGTGGGGCCCAGCTTCCCTTGAAGATTCTGATTTGCCTGTCTGGCATTTGGGAGCCCCTGAAGGACTGATCCTTGTTTTGTAGAGGGGGAGCTGTGACTCTTAATGTGCTCTTGCTTGTAGTCCCTGCCATCCTTCGTGAGTGGTGCCTGCTTAAATCCCACTTGCAGAGCCTTTGCCTGGCCCTGTCTTCCTTCTTGTTGATACTTGCCCAGTGCCTGGCATAAGATTCTGGGCTTTGGGGGTGTGAGTATGGAGGAGGCACGGTAAGGAAGGGGAAGACAGCACACTGCAGAGTCTGGCAAGCCAGCAGTGCGGAGTGTGGGGAAGTGATCAGATGGGGGCTTCCTATAGCCCAGGAAGAAGTGAGCCCAGAGCATTTCCTTCCTGTCCAGTTCTCCCAGCAGAATCATACCGTAATAATTTGGCAGGTTATTTTTCAGGCACTGTGAGACGTAGAAACAGTCCGTCAGAGGAAATTGGATGTTTCAAATTATGGTAGAAGTAGACAGCCATTTATTCTGCTGCAGGTTCAGCAGAGCCTCCTGAATTTTCTTCAGGATGAGATCATCTTGCTCTTTCAGATAAATTGCAGAATCAGAGACAGTCAGGAAATGAGTGGCTGTTCTCTCCTGATTGCCCTGAGCAGATTCCTTCACAGCTGGGTGAAGCCACGGCACTGGGCACCGTGAATGCAGGGGGTGCCTGTTAAAGAGCAAGGCCAGAATGCCTCAGGGTCCAGCTCGTCCAAGACCTTCCCTTTCCCCATGTTTGGCCCATCAAGCACTGGCTGCCCCTCTGAGAACATAATGTGGCCCCTGTTTTATAGAGTAGATTTGCCCTTTACAAGCATAGAGTCTGTTCAGAGGAACTCTGGCGGCATTTGACGTTAACCAGGGCTGGGAAGGCTTAGCTGTTTGATGCCGTTGGGTCATTGTGAGTCAGAAAGCTTCATTCCACCCATGAGGCTTGAAGAGCGCCGTCCTCGTTTCTGGAACGACACACAAGTACCTTATGTAAACTGCTCTACATGTTTATTATTTTTTACTGACATCTAAAAGTGACTTTCTGCTGTTCTGTCATCAAAAATAGGAAACTCCCCTAATTCTCAGACCAGGGAGATAAGTTTGAGCTTGCTTCCTGTCTCCTTGCCAGTTGACCTCGCAATAAACTTTTTTTTACAAAAAAAAAAAAAAAAAAAAAAATGAATAAAAGGAAACTATACATAATACAAACCTATTCTTTTGTCTTTAAAATTTTGTTGTTTTAATATGGAACTTAAAAAAAAGAATTGAGAGGCCTTAGGTAGAAAAACTGGGAGGTTAAGACAGAGGCCTTGCTCATTGAGAAGCTCTGATTTCTCCTCTAGTGTGTTTTTCCAGCTCCTTCCTGGCTTCTCATTGCTCACTGAATCAAGTCCACACCCCCATGGAACTCAGACTGGGTCGTAGCTTTGAAGCTAGGCTCAAAAGCTCCTCATTTTGCAGATGCAGAAGTTGAGTTCTCTCTCTCCCTTTGGCACTTGTGGTGCTATGTGAGATATCTGGTATTGTTAATTTTTCACATATTTCTGTTAAGGCTTCTTTAAAGCCTTGGCAGCATTTCAGGAAGCAAGGCAGCTTGCAAAGAACTTAATCAGAGAGAATTTCTTTAGGAAGGAATGAGCTTAATATTTTTTGTCTGTCAGCATATTTATAAGTGTGTGCCAGACACTGTTGAGTGCTTTTATAAACCTTCTCTCTCTAAACCCTCAAAACATCTCTCTGAGATGGGAACTATTAGGTGTGTTTTCGGCATGAGAAAACAGACTTGGAGGGTGGCTGTGCCTGGCCTACGGCCTTCGGCTATGGCAGAATAGAGAGGCGCCTCTGGTCAGGGGTTTGCCTGGGTTCCAGAAGGGGTGACAATCTTGCCCCCAGGGGGCATGGCTGCTTCTAGAAACACCTTCATCCTCAGAGCTCATACCCAGACATAGCCAGGGTAATAAAAGCCTTTGTACAGTTGATCAGAAATCTTGGCTCATTTCCCCAGCCTGGACTCAAGAAGGAGATGGGCCCAAGTTTTGACTCGCTCATTCATTCCATCAGAAATTGACGGAGTACCTGCTCTGTGCGGGGCACAAATGCCTGTCGAGGACAACTGTGCCCCCTTGGGTGCCGTTCTCCATGCCATTCTCTATGCCGTTCTCTTACTTCTTTCCGGTCGGAAGCAGGCTGTCTCTTCTCTGAAGTCCACATTTAAAAAATTCGAATCTGGGAAAGGCTGTGGCTCAATCAGTGGGGCTCCCGTTTACCATATGGGAGGCCCCAGGTTCGGTTCCCGGGGCCTCCTGGTGAAGGCAGGCCCGCCCGCACGGCATGGTTGGCTGACCCGGTGAGCACAAGCAGCAAGGGGGAGATAAATGAATAAATAAATAAAATCTTTAAAAAAAAATTCGAATCTTTCTTCCAAAAGTCACCACTTTTGAGAGCTCCCGGGGCAGAATTGCTTCTCATTCCTTTCCTGCCTCTTGGTGCCTGGCGAGGTCCACATATACAGTGAAAATTGAATTGGTGATTTGGTGTAGAGAAGAGTCAAACCTGGGCCTGGGCTCGTTAGAGAAAAGCTTCCTACCCATCGTGAGGTGCAAACTCGGGAGGCCCATGCCTGTTGCCCGAAGCAAGGACTGCAGTGTAGGATGGATGGCGCGGAGCTTCCAACGTTCTGAACGGCCTTTTCTCCACGGAGGAGTTCAGTATTGGTTCCCGAAGCTCATCCTTAGGGGTCTGGAGGAGCCAAGTGTTCTTCCCACCAGCGACAGTGTCCCGGAGCAGGCCTGCTGGGGAACCTCCCACCGGGCACCGCTGGCCCATTGCTGTGCAGAGAGCAGCCCCCGGCACTGGAAAAGAGCCCCCTCTTAATTTTAATCTTGTGGCTGGCAGTCATACCAGACAGCACATACGTAAAGCTCCTTATTCACTGTCACTTCAGAAAAGCTCAGAATTAGAGACGGCCTGCCGCCTTCCTACTCCAGAAGCTGTGCCCCCAGTGAATTGAGGTCAGACTTCCTGCTGAAGATTCCTTAGCTTCCTGTTGGAAAACAAACATTTCCTACTTTGAAATAACTTCCTCAGTGTTCCCTAAAGTAGAATTACAGTTTTCCTCAGTTTTTTTTTTTTTTTTTTTTTTTTTTCAATTCTTCTTGGACACTGAATGAGTGAATGAATGAATGAATGAATAACTTGACTCAACAGCAGGAGGATAGGAGAGCGTGTGCCTGTGCGGAAAAGACAGCCACTTCACTTCATAGTCTTCCGGGTTCATGCTAGAGACCCTGGGCATCGGAGGGCAGCTGGCCCTCCTGTCCGAGTTGAACTGGGTCTTCTCCCTCGGAGGCCCGGGTTCTGACAGAGCCCCCAGGCGGGGTGCGAGTGGAGTCCTGGGCCTGAGGTGACTCAGAGCAGAGCCCAGTGCTCTCGCTCGCTCGCCCTACCCCGGCTGGGCCGATGACTCAGCACGGAGCGGCGGCTCCCTGACCCAGAGCGCACTTGAACTGAATGTTCCAGGTCTGAGCCTCAGCCCAGCTCAGCCGGGCGCAATGAAAGGCTCCACTCCTGCTGCATTTAACCCCGGGAAGGTGAAGGGTTTGTGGTCATTAGCCTCAAACAGCCTCACACCGAGAACAGGTGTGGGATGAAGCGTGAACCTGGCCTTCGCATCAGACAAACCTGGGTTCCAGTGAACTTGCTAAATCACTTACCCTCCCTCAGTGTCGTCCTCTGTGAATCATGGTTCTTGTCCAGCATGGTTGTGAGGATCAGGGAAAAGGTGTGTGAGCCAGCCGTGGGCACGCTCACAGCCTCCACTGTGAAGTGGAAGGGTCTCCGTGGATAGGTGTTTGGCCTCTGCAAACAGTTGACAGCTGTGGCAGTGCTTGGGTCTTGCGGCTCCCAGGTAGGCCTCCAGTCTTGTTTCTCAGAAGCAAGGCCTCGTATCGCCCTGGCACCACGGTCGGCAGACTCCCCATAGACTGGTGCCTGGACAGCCCTGGGAGCCTTGTCGCGGGTTTCCTGTGCTCCTCCTGAGGAGAGCGGGGCAGAGGTGGGCAGTAACCCAGCCAAGTGGCACAGGGGTCAGAGGGAGGCCCTGCAGCCTCCCGCTCCCATCAGCTGAGGTGGGCCAGGTAGAATTGTATTTACCCACAAGATGCTGTAGGGAGCACTGTGTCTCCCCCGACCCCAGCTTCTTGAGGAGCGGGGTCTCCCTCAGCCATCTCAAGGACAGTGCCAGGCAGGAACTAGGTAACAGATCTGTGCCGCAGGGAAGCCGAGCCGGACTCCGCTCTAAGGGGCATAGATGTCACTGCAGATGGAAGGAGGGGTGGGAGTTTCCAATTGCCACCGCCCTCTGGGGAATATGGTTGGAAACAGGCAGGATACTTTGAGAAGCTGCTTAGGGTGGGACGAGACTCCCCCCCCCTTCCCCCCAGGAATTTGTTCCAAGGCTGCCACCATTGGTCAGAAGAGGGTCTCTCCTCCTCCCTCCCCCCCTCCCCCCCGCAGTAGTTGATGATTTGGGGAGTTTTTCCTTTGGCAATTGTATTTTGCACAAATGCATGCTTGGTAATGACATCACACAGATGCCCAAGAAGCACTTGCATGGTTGGTGTCTAGTAGATGAAATTAGCTACATGATTGCTTTTAGTAGAAGACAAGTTCTTGAAAATTCCATGGCAATGTGCCAGATGAGAGAAGAGTGTCTTTTCCTAGTCTCTCTGCTTCTTAATATGGAAGATTCAGGTTCTTTCCCATCTGTGATTCGCAGCTTTAGCTTGATTAAAGCGGGAGAGCCCATGCTTTTTCCTAAGAAGGAGGTAATTTTTGTGTCCCTGAAGCCACCAGTTCAGGAGTGACCAGGGCCTCGGCCTGGCTCTGTACTAACTTCCTGTGTGACCTTGGGCCACATCCCAGTTCCTACATCCTTTCTGGGTCGTGCCTGTGGGGGCCATGGGGCCGTGGGAGCCTGGGGAGGCAGGATGCCCACTGAGCAGCGAGCGCTCCCTCCAGCAGGGGAGCTGTCAGTGTCAGTGTGGCGGTGGCCCGGCTTCTGACAGAGCCCGGCGCGGGGGGCTGTGAGGACACTGAGGGGACCCCGCGTTCCTTCTGGTCTGGTTTCTCTCCTAGGATGCAGGGAGCTGACTTAGTTATTTTTTCCTTCAGTTGGGTTTTGACTCTCGGTGGTGCAGAGTTTCTCTGTGTAGCAGGGCCCCCATGGGGGCCTCTGTGGGAGAGGGGCGCTGAGGGCTTGGGACCCCTAGCTTTTGCTTTTGCTTCCAGGCTGTGACATCTTAGACACAGTTTTCAGCCGAGAAAATTGGCATCCTTGCTAATAGTGCTTTTAAAGCTTTTAATCCTCAGACCCTCAGATGAAGGAGCTTCTTAGTCTAACGGGTTATTAGCAACTTGGTGAGAACCACTAAGGAGGCTGGGGAGACAATGGGTCAAGCTCATTGGTTGCTGGAGGAAAGCTGGGTCCATCAGTAACTAGTTTTGGAATGAAGGAGCGAGATTATGTCCAACCGTGCAGCAGCTAAGAGTTTCCAAAGACTTCCTCCTGCCTTATTTCACTTAAATCTTACAAAAATGTCCCTGGGAAGTGTAGGTGTCCACGTTTTACAGCTGAGTCTTCGTAGCTGGGATCCTGTCCAAGGCCACACAGCTGGTGAGTGGCAGGGCTGGGCCTGGAGCCTAGAGTGCCATCTTGAAGACCAGATTGACCCAGCTGCCCATGGACAACAAGCTGAACAGGGTTGCAAAGCAATGCAATGTTGGATTTCATCATTTAAAAAGTTTTCCCCAGTAGAAGCACAGATACTCATCACATTAATCCCGGGAGGGGAGTGGGATATTTTCTAATAACAGCCATATCAGATAAAGCCATCAATAACCCATGACTGGTGATTCAGGGTCATGGAGCTTGTAGCCAGCACAGGACTCATGTCTTGGTGGAATGAGAGTCTTGGGGACAAAACCTAACTCCTCCATTGTACAGGAAATGGGCTTTGGTGGAAGGTGGGATTTAGCTGGTTGTTCAGAATTTGTCCATGGTGCTAGGAGCGGTGGGAGAGACCCTGGATCCCACTGCAGGGGGAACAGAAGGTATAGCTTGGCTGTAGGGATGCAAATGACTGCTTGTATGCCAGGTTGACATTAATACTTAATTCGTTTATATGGCCTGTAATAACAGATGGAAACTTTTGGTAAGATTTTGAAGCTCAGTGCTCTGTTTGTGCTTTAAAAGAGTTTTCCTTTGGTTTTGTTTCCTGCTTGGTAGAGGTGGGCCAAGCCATTTAATTTTGATCCAGATCCTAGCTCTGTGGAGAGTTTTAGGGTCCCTGTTTCCCTCTCCTTTTTTTCCCTTTGTTTTAAGAAATTTTGAAGTGTGGTTGGTAAAAGTCAACACCTGACCCGTGTGAAGGCTTTTCTGGCCTAAAAACCCAGTTAATAAAATCTGCCCTACTTAGGACTCCAGTGCTATCAAGGCAGAATCCCGAAGAGTTATCTTTGTTATTATTACCTTGAATTCAGACAGCCGTGGGAGCTGTGGTTTGGAGGTGTTGAGTGCTCGGCCATGGCTTGGGTTCACAGAGGAACCTCATTTCAGGGTTCAGAGGCCACTCATGATACAGGGACCCAGCTGTGGAGGGGCAAAGGCAGACCCTTCTCCACTCAGCCAAGATTGTGTGGCCCCCTGCACGGTGTTTGCACATATGGGGCAGGTACTCAAGATCTGTTGTTCTGGCCTGCTTTTAAGGCACAAGGACACCTGCTGTGTGTCTCAGCAGCTTCCTCTGCATTTTGAGGGCAGTTAAGAGTGGTCGTTTTTAGATTTCCCTGATAGTAATAACTTTTCCTTGGTTTTTAGCTTTATGTAGATGTTTAGAGCTAGAAGGAACCTTGGAAATCCAAGGCCATGAAATGTTGGAGCCGGCAGGAACCTTTGATTGGTGTTTCTCAGTGCAGTCCCTGGACTCCCTGGGCTCTCCCTGCTTAAGAAGCACTTGGGGGCCTCTTGATCTGGGCCGGGCCCTGCCACATACCTATCAGAACCAGCTTTCCTTGGCTTGGCCTTCGTCTGCATTTATTTGTTTATTCCTTGTTTGCTCCTGATGCTCCCTAGGGTTTGAGAACCACTAGCTTTACAGAACATTTCTGGGCTTCCGCTCATTTCACAGCTGAGGTCAAGAGACAGCATGTGGGCTGCTTATGTCACACACCTAGTTAGGGGCAGACCAGGATTTGGACCAAGGTGTAAGCTCTTTCCAGGTCTCCCTCAGTGCCCGTGTTTCTGTTCCTGAAAACCACTCGCGAAGTTCAGCCATGCTCTTGGGAAGACAAACCCAACTGCTCGCCCAAGCTCAGAGTGGACCCCAAGGTTTCTCTAATGAGACCTTTTGTGTTTTTACATTTTGTTTTGTGGTAAAATATACATAACAGAAAAGGATTTTAACTTAAAATACTTAATGGAGCAAATTTTGGCTCATCTGGGGTAATTTTTTCATGCTTCATGTCCTGGAGATTATCATGGAGTTGTTTGGCACCCTAAGACTAGTTGTAGGGAATTTAATGCATTTTACAAACAAGGTGGAAGAATTAAAACCAGTTCATTTGATAAACTAGTGTAGTGAGATATAAGCAGTGAGAATCAAGACCTTACCCTCTGGGCTTTTATTTCCTAATTGGACTTTGGAGTATGTATGCTTTTTTTTTTTTTTTAAGATTTTATTATTTATTTATTCATTTATCCCCCCCTTGCTGCTTGTGCTCGCTGGGTCAGCTAACCACGCCGTGCAGGCGGGCTTGCCTTCACCAGGAGGCCCTGGGAACCGAACCCGGGGCCTCCCATATGGTAAACGGGAGCCCTACTGATTGAGCCACAGCCGCTTCCCATGGAGTATGTATTCTTTACCCAGAGTTAATGAGCTGAGCTGCACTGGAAAATAATTCCTGCAGTACCAGCACTAATCCTTAGGAAGCGGCCCCAGCAGGCTGTGCGAGGAGACAAGGATGGGCACACGCCTGCCACCACTGAGCTTGCACCCTGGCCCTCTCACAGGGGCACACCAAGTCACAGCCTGACGCGGCCAGTTCAGAGCCACCGTCCCAGCTCCGCATTGAAGTCAGAAAGGTACAGCTGAAGGCAGTGCGCTTTTTCTGGCCTAGCACTTGAACTTGACGCTTTCTGCGGGACTGAAGAGACACGTTTTAGTCATATTCTAGGGGAATCATAAATAGTGAAGCTTTTTTTTTTTTTTAACTTTGATTTTTTATGCATCTTTTTTTTTACCACGTGATGAAAACAGCATGGAAGATAGAAACGGCGGTTTAACTCCTTCAGGTGGTGTTTTTAGGAAGTAATGAGTTAGTAAAAACTGAAGCATGGATGACTGCATTTGCTAGGGGCAGGGCTGTAAAGATAGGGTAGAACGTGGTGCCAGCATTCCCAGTGCAGTTATGAGCGAGAGTTCCAGACTTGGTTTAAGTTATTCATTTATGTAGGAATGTTTCGTTTTCTATTCTGCAAAGTTGATGTGTTTTTTTTACATACCTAAAGCAGTCCTTTTCAAAACAAAACCCTACCAGAGTGGAAGGCGGGAGGCTGGCACTCCTTTTAGATGTGAAACTCTTTAAGAGACATGTTTTTTTTTTTTTGTTTTGTTTTTTTTAATTAAATGTGTATTCCACACAGAACCAGGAATTCAGCCCTTGGGACTGTAGGGAAAGCAGCCTCTGGGCCGTCTGTAACCATCCTGCTGCCCACCTTGGGCCAGGGGCAGCCGCCTTGTTCAGTCTACCCTCAGTCTTCATGAGGCCTCCTCCCCTCACTGCTCAGATCCTGCCACCCTGGAGGCCCTTCCATTCTTCCTCCTCTCCCTTCCCCCTCCCCCCCTTGCCTCCCTGGGACGCCCCTTTCTTTTTCTCCTGCCACTGCTTTAACCTCACTTCCTTACTCTCATCCTTGACTCCTTCCCTCCCTTCCTAACACATCCTGGCTTCTCCTTTTCAGTTTCTGCTCTCTTCTAAGGTCCCAGGACAGTGGACACACCTCTTTGCTTCCAGCTCAGCCCTCTGGGCCTCCGGCCTTATTACCTCCTTCAGCTCAGCACTCATCTTCAAACACCACCCATCTTTCCAACTTCCACTCTACCCCCCATCCCCACAGTGCTGGCATCCTTAGCTTCACTGACCTGCATGTACCATGCCACATCTTTCAAGGCCCAGGTCGAATATTGGCCTGAGGAAGCAGCCTCTCCTGTCCCAGCCCGTAAGGCAGGCAGGCTTGCCCTCCCTCCCACCCATCCTCTCTTTCAATTGAGGTACAAATCATATTCATTGAGGTGCATAAAAATTGAGCTTCTTGGCAGGCCAGCTCCAGTGTCTTCTGGATCAGGATTCCGGGCCCTGGAAGGGCCCAGGCAGGGGCACAGCCTGCAGCAGGCTGCAGGGGGGATGGTGGGCTCCATCCCTCGCTTGTTAAAATTGACGATAGTGTGGGTGGTGGATGGCAGGGCGTGGGAAGCATGAGGACTCCAGGGAAGTGTATAGTGACAGAGATTGTCACATAACTGTGAGTCTGTATTGCCACCACCCGGAAAAAGATACAGAATTTCTCCATCTCCTGGAACATTCTCTCATTGAACCTTACCTGTCATTACCGTTTCCTCCAGAGGCAACCCCATTCTGACTTCTGTCACCATCAAGTAGTTTCATCCATCAGTTTGGTCTGAATAGCACAATCTTGTGCCTACTTAGGAGGGAACTAGTACTTGTTGTGGGCCTAGGATATGGGGTATCCTCAGTGGGCTCTCAAAAGCCCCACAACAGCCCGGCAGGGCACGTGCTGCTAGGTAAGGACATTAAGGCTCGCAGAGGTTGAGTTACCCAGGAGAACAGAAGTGTTAGCTCAGAGGGATGAGAATGGAACCTGGATCCTATGTAGATCCAAAGCCCATGGTCTCCCCCATATGACAAGGAATCTGCCTTCTTTTTCTTCATGCCTCTTCAGACTTTCTTGTCAGCCCTTTGATGGCAGGGATGGTGCCTTGCTGGTTTGGTAGCCCCGTAGCACCCAGCAACCCAGTGGCAGAGTGCGTCAGTGGATGAGGGCTTGCTAACTGCTCAGATCCGTGGCGTGAGGCTTTTGTGCATGGCTGGGAAGAAACAGCCAGCCCCGTGCATCACCAAAGGCGATGTCCCAGGGCTTGTCCTGACCTCCGATTTGCACTGGAAGGAGGGTGCCCCAGTGAGTGGCCAAAATGCCCAGAAGGCATCCTTGACTGGACGCTGGACGCTGAGTGGCAGGGCTTTCTCCGGCGCCTCTCGTTGGCTCCCGTCTAGGGCCTGTCTCACGGCAGGAGTTCAGTTCTGAACGTGTGCGGCCTGGACCCACTCCCTGCTCCTGGGTGACCCGAGAGTTAAGCAGGTGAAAATAATGCCACCGCCCTGAGCATGTGGATATTCTAATCTGAGCATGCCTGTCACCTACTGTCCCCAAGGACACAGTGCCACCCTTGCCTTTCCTGTGTGCTGGAGATGCTCCACAGAGCAGGGTCTCTGAAATTCCAGGGTCAGCCACCTGGTGTGCACATCTGCACCCAGATATAGAAACAGCACACAATTAAAATGATTGCTCACGCTAAATGCTAATCAGCCCCCAGTGTCTTTCCTTACTGTCAGCCGGCTTTGCAGCGGTAGAAATTATCCCCTGCAAACTCACAGATTCCCAGCCTGGGCCTTTGCAGTTAGAGAGATGCCTTCTTGAGGACAGACCACCCAGTAGTTGGCTGACCACTCGGATGTGTGTCAGTGACACAGCCCCCTCCTCTGTAAAGGACCCTCAGTGCACAGGGGATAGTTAGGACGTTGGGGACCCTGACTTGCGTTGCCCTGTGTCTGCCTGCTGAAAACTGACATTGCCCATTGCCCGGAGAGCGGCTGGCCAACCTTGTTGTCTGAAATAAGATCTTTCCCTGCAGTACATCTGGAACTTGGCCTTCTCAAGGGTCCCAAAATAGCCGGGCCACTAAAGCGAGAACTTCATGAGAGGACATAAGAGAGACCCCCAGCCTCCTCACCCCAACAGGCTCCATTGGCACCATGAGACCAGCACGATTCACCCCGGGTTTTGTTCTCGTCCTGTGCAGCTTGTGCATTCCTTGTGTATCTCCCTTTCCTGCAGCTTGTTCTGAAATATTCTTAGGAAGCTGGCTTCCAATCTGTGTTCTATGTTTGGGGCCACTTCAAACTCCATTGCTGGGAAACTCGAGGGCCTTATTTTGAAGCAGCGAAACGTGCTGTTATTTAGTGAGTTTGATTTGAATCCCCATTCCTGTGGGATCTGATCTGGATCTCTGAAGGTTTGGGAGCCGGGCAGTGGCGCTCCTACATACACCGCCTCCTGGTTTCACCCAGAAAACAAACCTGCCTTACCAGTTTGGAAAATTGGAATCTCTCTTGCTCAGCAGATACCTGGACTCAGCCTGGGTGCTTTCAAACAGCAGCCTCTATCGGGAAAGGGAGGAGGGTGGGTTTGGTAAAAGCCAGAGGCTATGGAGCAGCCACCTGCCTGAGCTCCGGCATCCCATTGACACCGTGGGACCCCTCATCCCTCTGTAGGAAATTGGAGTGTTCAGCATCAAGCTGTTTCCTTCCCTGCTTCTCACCAGTCTGTGTTTCTCCTCTTTTTATTTTAGGAAACTCCAGGCTCTGCAAATGGCCCTTCCCGAGAGAGCTCCAGGCTGCTGCCCAGTAGGGAAGGCCACCCTGTGTACCCCCAGCTCCGGCCAGGCTACATCCCCATTCCTGTCCTCCATGAAGGTGCCGAAATCCGGCAGCCGCACCCTTTCTATGCCTACCCCCAGCCTGGGGTGCAGCGATTCCGAACTGAGGCCACAGGGACAGCGGCTCCTCAGAGGTCCCAGTCACCTCTGCGGGGCGTGGCGGAGGCCACACAGCCAGATAAACAGAGTGGACAGGCAGCAGCAGCTGTGGCGGCCCAGGGCCCCGCCTCCCTCGGACCCGAGGTAAGGAGAAGCCTGGCTCAGGCTGCGGGAGAGCGGCCGGGAGCCGAGCTGTCATGCTTCTGAGGCCGGGCCCACGGCATCTGTGGAGAAGCAGGGTTCTGGGCTTGGCCCAGCATCAGAAGCCACCCAGCAAAGACAGCCTGGCAAGCCTGTTACCCCCGCTCGCGTCACAAGTGGGCAGGGCAGGAGCCATGTGGCTTAGTTTTGTAAAGAATCAGGGCTCAGAAGGGCAGATTGCTTAGGCACCATGCTAGAAGAGACAGAGTTGAGACTGGAAACCTGGTTTTCTGGCTCCTAACCCATTACTCCTTAGCCACATCAGGCTTTCTAATTCACACGCACAGGCAGCTATGGATTCTTTCATTCACTTCAACTTATAAATATGAACTGCACAGAGCTCTGTTGATAGAAAAACAAGACAGCAGACATGCCCTCTAGTTGCTCACAGCATCCCCCAGTTTAAAAGGAAATCCAAAATAAAGAGCCAGGAAGGCAACTGCTCTCAGCTGGGGTTTTGAGCCAGAAGCTGAGTGCTTCAGGGGAATGCTGGTGGATTCGTTCTTAGCTCGGCCCGTGGGCCCTCGTGGGATTCTGAAGCAGTCAGCCCTCTTCACCTTCCTGGCTGCAGAGCATCCAGCTTCGTTCCCTGGCCTTGTTCTTTTTTTTTTTTTTTTTTTACCGGGAGGTCCCGGGTATCGAACCCGGGTCCCTCCATATGGGAGACGGACGCCCAACCATTTGAGCCACATCCATCCCCCTCTGGCCTTGTTCTTGAGCACAGAATCTCGTTTCCTGTCCATACTCAGAGTCATGATTGCCTCCCTTGGTTTATTCTGAACCTCTTCAGCTTCAGTCCCTGCTTGGGCGTGAATGGTTACAGTAATGCAGGGTACACAGGGCTCTTTCCTTTCTCAGAGAAGCATTACCTATTTTTGTAAGTTTTTTGTTGTAAAAATCAAAAGTGACGCATCAAGTATTGAATACCAGAGAAAGCTTAACAAAGTTAAGCCAGCAGGGATCTTAGAAGCCAACTAGGGACCCCCTTTGTTATTTTCCAGGTGGTCCAAAGGGGTAGCGACCTCCTAGAGCACAGTTCCCAGGATCTCAGCTGAGTCCTCTAGATGGTTAGAGAAAGGAGTAAGGAAAGAGGAAATGAAATGGCACGTAATAAGAGATATAGTGCATAGTGTGCTTCCTCTGTGTCGGGACTTGGGCTGAGGCACATCCACAGATTATTTGGCTTAATCTTCACGGTAAGCCCTATGGTGGGGGGAGGTATTTTTCCCTCATTTTTCAGATGAGGCTCAGAAAGCTATTAAGCTAGGAAGAATTTAAATCCAGGATCCCTGGTTTTGATACTACGTTTTGAACACTGAAATGTTGGTAGCGGGGATCTCATTAAATGTCAGGCACGATGAAAGCCCCTGCTCCTCCCCAGCCCCACTCATTTGTGGTTGGAGCTCCAGGGCAGAGGGACTGCTCACGGGGCCCTGCCCTCTCCTCTTCATGTCTTGCAGCGGTCCCAGTCTCCGGTGGCGTCCGACTCCTCGTCATCGTCCTCCTCAGCCAGCCTGCCGTCCTCCGGGGGAAGGAGCAGCCTGGGCAGTCACCAGCTGCCCCGGGGCTACATCCCCATCCCGGTGATACACGAGCAGAACATCACCCGGCCAGCAGCTCAGCCCTCCTTCCACCAAGCCCAGAAGACCCACTACCCGGCCCAGCAGGGGGAATTCCAGACCCACCAGCCTGTGTACCACAAGATCCAGGGGGACGACTGGGATTCCCGGCCCCTGCGGGCAGCGTCCCCGTTCAGGTCACCTGTCCAGAGTGTGTCGAGCCGGGAGGGCTCACCCGCCAGAAGCAGTACACCGGTGCCCTCGCCCTCGCCCATCCGCGTGCACACTGTGGTCGACAGACCTCAGGTATGGTGCGAGAGCTGTTGGCAGCCTGGCTAGGGCGGCCACCTCTCCAGGGGCTAAAGAGCCTCTCTGTATGAGTGCCCTGGATTTCCCCAGCAGCCCTTCCTGGCTACAGGTATAACTGCTGAAAGGTGTGATTCCAGAAATAGCTGGTCATCAGCAGAAATGGAGGACAAGGGCTGTGAACCCTGAGCACTTTCTACTGCTTTTGCTTGGCTGGTCATTTTTCCCTTGTGACTGCCTTGAGGCCAGCCTTCCATCCACTGTGATGGGCCCCAGCCGGGCTGGACCCATGCTGTCCCTGACTCCCCAGGGCCCCCTTTTGCCCTCCATACCTGCCTGCCTGCCTGGCAGGGCCCTTAAGCACCCCTGACATACCCAGCCACAGGCTGGTCTCCAGTCGTTATAGGTGGCTTTTCTCCTTCCTCACTGTTCTCCCTTTTCCATTCTGCACGCCCATCCTGCCCATCCCTGTCTCTGTGCCAGTCCTTGTGCTGGACCTCTCCCCAAAATGCCTTCGCACCAAGTTCTCCCCATCGTGCAGGGGACAAGCAGTCTCGCCTCTTCCATGAAATCAATTCATTTTTCTCATGGAGCCTCTTAGGAAGACCTTGCTATTGAGTGTGTGGTTATTCTGTGCATTTCAGAAAGGGGTACAGCTGTGAGCTCAGCGACAGGGTCCATGTGCTATGCCCTTTTCCTCTCTGCAGCAGGAGGACCGTGTTGCCTGGCTGAGTTGCTGGCTGCGGTGGATGGAAAATCAGCCCAGCCTGGAGAGAGCTATTGGTGCAGGCCTGGGGCGTTGGTTGCTGGAGGGAGGAGGTCATCAGGTTTTAGCAGCTTACAGCTTGCTGTACTCCACTTTTTTATTTTATTTTTTTAACATTTTTAAAATTTGGAAATAACTTTGAACTTAAAGAGTTGCAGAAATCGTTCAAAGAAGTCCCATATACCCTTCACCCATACTCATTGTTAAAATATTACTGTTTGCTTTGTCATTTTTCTCTCTCTATGTATTATATATATTTTTGAACCATTTGAGAATTAGTTGCAGATCTCATGCCCCTTTACCCTTACATGCTTCAGCAAGTATTTCCTAAGAAAAAGACCTTCTCATTCATAACCATAGTAGAATGCTCAGATTCAGGAAGTTTAATATTCTTTTACAATATCATTATCTAATGCATAGTACCCATATTGAAATCTCATTTACCGCAGTTTTGTTCCCCCTGTTGCAGGAGCAAATCCAAGATCACATGCACTGCATTTAGATGTCCTTTCTCTTTCATCTCCTGCAACTTGGAACAGTTCCTCAGCCTTTTCTTTGCTTTGATGACCTTGACATTTTTAAAGAGTACAGGCCAAAGAGCAACCTACCTCTTAAGTATTTCTAAAGCCACTTCTTTTTACACAGCCATTGTTTTTAAAACCCAAAGTGGGGTACATAAGTGGTAAGAGTCAATATTGAGGACATCTGGTTGGCAGAAGACTTTTGGTGGAAGAGGAGGTTGCTGGTGTTAGCTCAGCTAAATGTTCTATCAGATCTGTACTCGGGCAAGTTCATTAATCCTAGGAAAAGAGCGCCTGTTTATAGAGATACTGCTCTTTTCCTGTTTGATGAAATTAGGGTGTATGAGATTTTTAAAGGGTTTTTAGGACCTGTATGCTGGAAAAAACCAGGATATTTCTGTTTTAAAATTATGTGGCTTGGATAGAATGTAGAAGGCATGGGACTGCATCACACAGTGAACCATGTGCTAGAAGATGGACTGTGGTTAACAGAACAAATATGAGGATACTCTCTCATAAACTACAGCAGATGTACAGAATCAATGCATAGTGTTAGTGAGGGAGGGTGTATAGAAAAAATATACCAAGTGTACTCCATGGACTGTAGCGGTAATAGTCTCATCATGGTCTTTCATAATCTGTGGCGGTTGCTCCACTGCTGGGGAGGGTGTTGGTGGAGGGGTGATGTATGGGAATCCTGCACATTGTGCATGATTGTATCATGAGCTTGCAGCTTCTCTAATACAATAAATAAGTAAATAAATAAATAATAAAAATATTTTGTATAGCATAAGGCTTGCAGTCATGTTAGAGAGTAGGTAAGCCTGTGCAGCTGAATGTCAGCGGTGTGTCATCACTGAGCATAGAATTCTTAAAGGGGTAACTATTGGGGGCACCTTACTTTTTTTTGGTGCCAGCGCCAGGGAATAAACATAGGACCTCGTACATGGGAAGCCGGTACTCAACCACTGAACTACACTGGCTCCCCCAAGTTGGTTTTTTCATTTGTTTTTTATTTTTTTTTTTGTTTTTTTAGAAGGTACCGGAGATCGAACCCGGGACCTAGTACGTGGGAGGCAGGTGCTCAACCACTTAAAAGATATCTGCTCTTCCATCTTGCTTACTCTTGAAGAAAACCTGGGTCGGATGTGGCTCAACTGGTTGGGCGTCCGTCTCCCATATGGAGGGACCCGGGTTCGATCCCTGGGACCTCCCGGTAAAAAAAAAAAAGATTATATCCTTCTGAAACAGGAGAACAGGAGATGGGAAGGTTATGCCTTGGACATAGATGGTCTCCACGGTGTAAGGAAAGAACACAAATGGCAATCACCCCACAGCTGTATCCCCTGAGAGTCTCAGTCATCCAGCCTTTGCTTTGAGCTGTGGGGACTAAAGTAGCTCAGCAATCAGCATGAATTTTTGGAATTTTCATTTTTAAACATTCTCTTGGCTTTCTTTGCTTTTCATTCATCTACAGAGAAATTCAGTGAGAAGTAACAGACAAATAGACCAAGGTCAGAAGTGGAAGTATAACAAATGGTTTTGTCATGTACGTGATGAAGGTCATTTTTTAAATTTTGTAACAGCTCTTGACTGACTTTGAAAATCTTTTTTTACTATTTAAAAAAAGCTGTTTCCAGGTTTTCTTTCTAATTGGTACTAGATGGAGACAATGGCCTGTGACTCTCAGCTAGCTGTTAAAAAATATCTTTGTGTCCTTTCCCCTTCTTCCCAGCAGCCGATGGTCCATCAAGAATCTTCACCTATTCCTCAACCTGAAAACAAACCAGAAAGTAAGCCAGCACCAGCTGGACCAGATGTCCCTCTTGGACACATCCCAATTCAAGTGATCCGCAAGGACGCGGATTCTAAGCCTGTTTTCCAGAAGCCCCCGGCTCCCTCCGAGAAGGTGGAGGTGAAGATCCCCTCTGCTGCAGTTCCTGGTCCTCCCAGCCCTGGCCCTTCTGCTGTCCCCTCTTCCCCTAGGAATGTGGCTGCAGAAGAGAGGGCAGCCCCCAGCCCTGCCCCCATGGAAGCCACCCTCCCAAAGCCTGGAGAATCTGAGGCTCCCCAAAAGCATCCAGGAGTGCTGAAAGTGGAAGCCATCCTGGAGAAGGTGCAAGGGCTGGAGCAGGCAGTGGACAACTTCGAAGGCAAGAAAACTGACAAAAAGTACCTGATGATAGAAGAGTATCTGACCAAAGAGCTTCTGGCCTTGGATTCGGTGGACCCTGAAGGACGAGCCGACGTGCGTCAGGCCAGGAGGGACGGCGTCAGGAAGGTTCAGACCATCTTGGAAAAGCTTGAACAGAAAGCAATAGATGTCCCTGGTCAAGTCCAGGTTTATGAACTGCAGCCCAGCTCCCTTGAAACCGATCGGCCACTGCAGGAAATCATGGAGATGGGTGCCGTGGCAGCAGACAAGAGTAAGACAAGCTCCGGAAACGAAGAAGGTCCGCAAACTGAAACGCCGCAGCTGGAAGCCAGAGAGGCAGCGACGGTACAGCCCACCAGCACGGCAGACACAGCTGGGAACCCAGCAGCTCCGTAGTCCTTGCTAAATGAAAATCAGACCCGAAGACTTGGAACTGATTGTGTACTTTAGGGAATTTTAAGTTGCATGCATTCAGGGACTTTAAATCAGTTGGTTTTTACTATTCGTAGCCGCTTGGTATGCAATAACAAGTTGGGTGGAGGAAAAAAAACACTAATAAAAGGGCTAAAAAGGAAAACTATGCTTTTCTTCGGTATTCTTATTCTGTACAAATAAGGAAGTTGCTTGTTGTTTCAAAAGTTTAGCCCCTTGCTTGTCATTCCCGGGCCCTCGTTGGCCCGGCCACACGTTAGCAGCTGTAGCTGAGAACTGTCTTCTTGTAGCTCTGGACTGAAAGAATGTTGGGCACTTACATGAGGGGTCAGTTTCCCATCACGTAAGTTACCAAACCCATTTTTCAGAAATGATGCCATTTTAATGGGATGATTTTCTTCATCTCAGTTAAAATACCTAACTTCAGACAGAGTAAAACATGTAAGGAGCTATGGGTATATCTTTATGTTTGATGACTTTAATGCTATGTTTAAAAAGAGGAAAATAAAGTAATATAACTCAAAATGTTCTTTGTGAAATAATTAAAAAAGAATAAATAAAAAAGAAAAAATATCCTTTGTGGTCTCTCAAACTTTTGAAAGTTTGGCAGTTTCAGGATCATCTGTCACTGGTTTCCATCAAAATTAAATGACTTCCATCGAAATTCAGTGGCAGGCACATTTACAAGCCTGCTGTGGGATTGCCAACCTCTCTACTTGCCCCACTCATGAGAGATTGAGTCCTGGTCATTTCTGAATCTCACATTACAGCTGAAACCTGGGGAGGCTGAGGCTGTGAGCTCAGGTAATAGGAATGTGCCGGCCACACCCCTCCAGACTGCACAGCCAGTAGCCAAGGTGGCACCTGGACAGCTCTGCCCACCTGGCCTCGGGCCACCCTCGGGCTGCACCATGGGCTAATAAGGTGGTTCGAAAGCGCATCCGAAAGCCAGTTCCCAATATTGCCTAAGGCTGGCCACAGCGCTGGTCTCTGGAGTCCGGGAAGCTGGGGTTGGAAACCCCTGAGGTGGCAAACCAACCCAGGACCAGGTTTATCCCCCCAGATCGGGTTCCTGGAAGCTATGTGTGTTAGGGCCAGAGGCATTCCTAAGCCACTGGTGAAAGATTCCTTTTGGGCCAGTGCTTTTTAAAACCATGGGAAAGACCACAGCCCCAGAATTGGGAGATGTACTAGATTTTGGGGTTTTGTTTTTTTTTTTTAACTGCTTGCCACATAAACCTAAAAAATGAAAAGGGAGAGAAAGTTGGGCCTGAGACCAGAGAACTCCCAGGAAGCACCCTTAAGAGCCCTGAGCTGACGTCTCATGACTGTATCGAGTTTAATATTGGTGCCTGACGCCTCTGCACAAAAATACACACTGGTGTCCTCGCCGCTCCTAGCATGCTGAGAGGGGTTGAAGTCATGCTGATGGGAGTCTGCCAACACCATTCCTGGGTGAACTCATGGGGGAGCACAAGCCGGCTGCTAGAGACCTGCCACTGATTCTAGAAACTCAAAACATGTAACTAGAAAAAAAGCCTACTGAACTATTTTAAAGATGAACCAAAGATTTTTTTAAATTGTGACCGTTTCTCTTTGGGACTTGGGCATCTACTCTCTATGGACTGAAAACCATACTCAGGCTCCTGTAGTGGTGACTGATTTGGGCTCATGTCATTTTTATCACTAAATGTCATCATAAGCAGCTCTTTTATGTAGTTAGAATATTCTCCCATCATCCAAATTAGATGGAGCTCGGACGTCCAGACGAGAGTTAACTGGCCTTGCTCAGGGGCCCCTGGTCAGGCACAGAACTGGCTGAGGTTCCTAACTAAGGGCACAGTCTGGGCCGCTGTAGGAGAGAGAGGATGGTACTCTGGTATCTGCCCTGGGGCAGGGGCCTTGGTGTACTCAATCATCCCAGAGCCCTTTGGAGAACCTCAGAGTACAGAGCACAGGGTTGAATCAGAACCACTGGGTTCACATCCAGCCTCACCTTGGTGATACGGGGCAAGTCACATAGCCTTTCCCTTCCTAGTGTCCTCATTTGAGGAAAAAAGTTAAATGAAATCAGACGTGAAGCACTGTGCTCAGTGTCTGGCATGGGACAGAAGTCAGCTATTGACATCCTAGTTTTACAGTGAGGAAACGGAGCCAGGAGCAGAGCCAGGATTTGAACCCAGGCTCGTGGCACATCAGAGGCCACACTGTGCACCAAGTGGGCTGTGGTGGCCAGGAGGGAAGAGACTAAGTGCCCAGGACTTGGATAGTAAATCCTTGCCTCTTCCCAACTCAGTATTGGGTTTTTTTTTGTTGTGTTAAAATTCTATGGGAGTGGGGGGCAGATGTGGCTCAAATGGTTGGGCGTCCGTCTGCCATATGTAGGGACCTGGGTTTGATCCCCGGGACCTCCTGGTAAAATAAAAAATATATATATAGAAGGCGCATGGGCTGCCAGGCTCTGTGTGCTGCTGAGCCGTCGGGCCCCGGGAGCCATGCAGCAAGATGATGACGTAATGGGAGAGACAAGACAAGATGCTCTGAAAGCTCCAAAAACCAGGAACCAGGGTGGCGCAGGTGGCAGGACACCTCTCTCCTACATCGGAGGTCTCCAGGATTGAAGACTGGAGGACGAGGATGAGAAGAGATGGCGGGAAACAGACACAGAGAATTGCCCAGCGAATGGACACAAAACAGCAAATGGGGAAGGGGGGGGTTAAAATGGATAAAGTAAATAAATCTTAAAAAAAAAAAAAAAAAAAAAATCTATGGGAGTGTTATTCCCATTTCCCATATGAAGTAAGTGACTTGGAACTGGAACTGCAGGCAATGGGCAGCCCAGACCTTGGGTTTGGTTTCCCAGCTCTTATGACCTGCTCCTGCCTTCTTCCTCGTGCCCTCCCCCCTCCCATTCTCACCTTTCTACCCTCTTCGCATCTGGCCTACCCTGAGCCCCCGCTTTTGTGAAACCTTCCCCAGTTGGATGTTACACCCCCTCACAGACCTTCCCATCCCCACACTCCCATCACCCTACGGTCTTCTTCACAGTGTGCTCCCCCCCCCACCCCCCACCTTTTGGCTGTGGTGACTAATACTGCTGCAAACATTCGTATACAGATATCTGTCCAAGTCCCTGCTTTCAGTTCCCTAGAAGTGGGATTGCCTGGTTACACGGTAATTCTGTACTTAACTTTCTAAGGAGTCAGTCACCAAACTCTTCTCCAGTGGCTGTGCCATTTTACATTCCTGCCGGCAATGCACGAGGGTTCCAATTCCTCCATAGCCTCGCCAACACGCGATATTTTCTGTTTTAAGTAATAGTCATCCTAGTGGGTGTGAAGTGGAATCTTAATTGTGGTTTTTGATTTGGTTTTCCCTAATGGCTGCTGATGTTGATCATGTGCTTTTTGGCCATTTGTATACTCTTTGGAGAAACATTTATTCAAGTCCTTTGCCCATTTTTAAATTGGGTTGCTTGTCTTTTTGTTGTTGAGTTTGTAGCAGTTTTTTAATATATTCTGAATACTAAACCCTTATCAGATATGTGGTTTCTAAATATTTCGTCTGGGATTGAACCCAGGACCTTGTATGTGGGAGCCACCTTGGCTTCTGTGAATTTGATTTTTTCTATTGTCTGCTTGTTTGCTTTTGGGTTTTAGGAGGCAGCAGGAACCAAACCTGGGACCTCCCATGTAGGAAGCAGGCGCTCAACCACTTGAGCCACATCTGCTCCCTTGATAATATCTTTTGTTTTTTTTTTTTGTTTTTTTTTGTTGTTTTTTAAAGATTTTATTTATTTATTCATTTATCCCCCCCTTGCTGCTTGTGCTCGCTGGGTCAGCTAACCATGCCGTGCGGGCGGGCTTGCCTTCACCAGGAGGCCCCGGGAACCGAACCCGGGGCCTCCCACATGGCAAACGGGAGCCCCACTGATTGAGCCACAGCCGCTTCCCTTGATAATATCTTTTGATGCAGGAAAGTTTTTTTGCTTTTTTTTTTAAACATTTTGATAAAGTCCATTTTATCTGTTTTTTTCTTTGGTTGCCTCTCGCTCTTTTAAGGGCTTCAGTCATTTCCTCAACAAGACTAAGACCCCTGAGGTCCACTCTGACGCCTCCTTATCCCTGTGGAGGTACGCTAGGTGGCCAGGAGGCCCTTGAAGTCCCTCAGACTTAGGAGCTTATGATTCCAGGACTAAATCCATGTTTCTTCAGAAACATCAGTTGATGAGTGTTTAGGGCTCAGCACCCCACAGCAGCTTCCCAGATAGGTAATTTGGGGCAAATTGTTTCCTCTCTCTGGGGCTCGTTTTCTCCATCTGTAGAAGGTGGGCATTGACCAAGGCCTTGCGTGGTGTTCTGGATGATTCAGGTAAGTCCACGCTGCTTGTTTTTGTGGCCTGTGCCCTTGGTATTTCCTCATGACCAGCCCACGCACGGCACCGGTCCCCATTATGGGCCGTGCGCTCCGGCAAGCGCCCGGTGAGTGTGGACGCTTTGTCCACTGTTCTGTAACATTAGACTAATGTAATCATGCCAGCGGACAGAGTCCAGGGTTGTAGTTATTTTGGGATGTGCAGGAGCCTGTGGGAAAATACTGGAACAAGTCTGAGTCACTCGGGCAAATACCTTTCTTTCCGTGTTCCAGCATGTTTTGAGCTTTCAGGCAGCACCAAAAAAAGGCTCCAGCAGGGACCCACACCCTTTGTGATGCGGCCGTGCCCTTCCTGAGCAGCCTCCCTGCTTCTCGGAACATCCTCTGGGCCCGGAGCACTTTGAGTGCGGAGGGGTGAGTGGCCTGAGCCGCTGCCAGTGCCCATCAAGCCTGTGGAGGGCCTAAGAGTGGCAACGATTGTGGTCCTCCCCCCGGCTGTAACGCCAAATAAAAACAAATGCTAGCCACAGAAGAAGTCTAAGAAGGGGCTGAGTTTCCCATGTTCTACTTGGTTGCTTTTAAAACAAGTTAAAGGTCACCTCCCTCCGGTTACGTGTGTGCCTGGGCTGCCGTGGCACCGGCTGCCCCCAAGTAGCAGAGACGGCGGCAGGCGCTGCTTCCGTCCCGCGGGAGGGGCCCTGAGCAGGGCGAGGGGGCAGCCAGCTTGGGGGGCTGAGCAGGGCGA
>JAKSZT010054544.1:3347295-3373232 GCA_026826555.1 Tolypeutes matacus
GCGGGGGCAGCCAGCTTGGGGGCCTGAGCAGGGCGCGGGGGCAGCCACCTTGGGGGGCTGAGCAGGGCGAGGGGGCCTGAGCAGGGCGCGGGGGCAGCCAGCTTGGGGGCCCAGGCCAGGTGCGGCCAGAGCTCCTGGAAGTAGCTGAGACCGTGAGGAGCGGGGAGGAGGAAGGCACTCCTGTAGAAGAGGACACCTTCCCTCAGTGCTGGCCTGGGTTGCCACCACGGGGCGCTGCGCTTTCCCCCACAGCTCTGTTACTGAGAAGGTTTCCTTCAGTCCGATGGAAAGCCTACCTCCAGCGCCTCCCTTGTTCTTAAGGTTTTCTTTCCTTCTCAACTGGATCCACCTTTCCCCTGAGCCTACAAAAAGCACAAAATCAAAAGGTAACATTTTCTTCAGTTCTCCCACCAAAAAGAAATACTTCCCATTACTTCCTCTTCATTATCAAGTATCTTGAAAGGCCATCCAAAGTCACCACTTCTACTGCTCTACCCACCACAGTCTGCTTCCCCAGTCCCACTCTTTGGCAGTTAACACAGTGTGCTGTCTTCTTGGGACTTTCTCCCAGTTCTCCTACCCATCACAATTCCTGGCTCACCCTCTTCCTCTGCTCACTCAAGCATCAGTCCCCCGAGCTTCCTTCCTCTACCCTGCTTTTCTCACCCATAAAACTCACACTGAGCCACCACTTCCGCTTCCCTTGACCCATGTCACCTCCTTGTCTGTTTCTGGCAGCCTCTTTCTCCTGAGCACCAAACTTGTATGCTCGGTTGCCTACAGGATATTCGTGAAGGTGAACATTCACCTGGCAGCCTCCAGGAACCCAATATTCAGATTCCGGGGTGCCCTCAGGGTTCCCCAGCACGAGTCAGCTCCTTCACAGCTCACGCCTTCCAGGTGGTGCGCTCAGATGCCCACAGAGGCCAGCCAGGTGGAGAAATGACAGAGCCGGCTCTCCTAAGTGGGGAGTGGGGAGGGAGGCAGGCAGCTTCTCAGCCCCAGCCAGCCACTGCCATGCAGGACCTGGGTCCAGGGTTGTAAGAGTTTCCCAGTTTTTCAGGAAAGGCCAGAAATCTGTTTATATGAAATCTCTCAATTTTAAAGTATTTTTTAAATGTCTGATAAACTCAGGCCCAACAAAACCCATCTGCAGGCCAGATTTGGCCTTAGGGCTGCCAATAGGCAAATTGCAATCCTCACTGTGCTGTAAATATTTAATCCTGTCTCCATTCCCTTTACCAAGGGGTAAAGGGAAGGACAGGAGGGCAAGGATTGTGATTGGGCTTCTTTGACTCTACTACACTCGATGTGGTGTGGAATAAATGAATGGGGGAAATGGCAGCAGAGAGACAGGAATTGTCTTCCTCCTCCCATTGGCTCCATCATGCTAAAATCATCCCCCCCCCCCACTGCCTGCGCTCGTGGGGCCAGCCAACCACGCCGCGCGGGCAGGCCCGCCCCCACCAGGAGGCCCCGGGAACCGAACCCGGGGCCTCCCACATGGCAAACGGGAGCCCCACCGATTGAGCCACAGCCGCCTCTCCTAAAATCATTTTTTATCCCCATCACCACCCTGCATCCAATGCTTTCATCCTGTCACTCAGAAGATTGCCCTTAGAACAGCAGCACCCTGTTGCATCTAGTTGAGTTAGTCTGACTTTCAAGATCTCCCAGTGCCCTGACCTCTCTCTTCTAAAGAAGTCAGGGGTTGCTTCCAGGATCCGCTTGTGTAAACAAAACTCACATCCAAACTCACCCATTATCTTTTCACTGGTCTGCACTGTTCAATGTGGGTATTTTAAGGGCAGTGGTTGAGATTGGCTCTGGAGACAAACAGGCTGGCTTCCAGCCCCAGCTTCCTCACTCAGTAACTGTGTGGCCTTAGGCAGGTTCTTAACCTCTTTGAGCCCCAGTTTCTACCTTAGTTAATTGGTAATAATAAGAATATTAACGGGGGATGGATGTGGCTCAAATGGTTGGGTGTCCATCTCCCATATGGAGGGACCTGGGTTCGATCCCTGGGACCTCCTGGTAAAAAAAAAAAAAAAAAAAAAGAATATTAACTTTAAAGGAAGTAACACATTTACACCCTGAGGACAACTTGCCTGAGAGAGTCAACAACTGGGAGCATTGTTCCCATCCTTCTGCCCTTCGGTGTCACCCTCGGTGACAAGGACAGAGGGTTCAGAAGAGGTCCTTCTGCTGTCCAACCTCCAGGTGCTATCTGGGCAGAGTTCACGGAGAGGGCCACCAGACACCTCTCTAGTTCCTTCCCGCCCTGCCATCCCTATCCGTCTCTTCAACCTCCCTACTCAAGTCTGGAAGGTCTTTTTTTCCCCCAAGTGCTTCCGGCAGGGATTTTGTGGTTGGGAGGGACTGGGAACAGAGACCCACTTAAATTACCTCAAGCAATGGGTTCATGTAAAGATCCAGGAAACACCAGGCCAGGCCTCAGGGGAGCAGTAGCTGAAGGGAGTCCTGGAGCCATGGGGGCCCCAGAGCTGCCCCTCCCCCAGTCTCCACCAATGATTAGGACCTGACAGTCAGGACATGTCATGCCACTAGGAAAGCCCTGAGAGGGAGAATGACGGGAGCCTTTTCTTGGTAAACCCTAAGGAATGTGGAAATGGGGCCTGACCAACCTGGCAGTTGGTACCTAACCATGGCTGTCACCCTGCATGGCTCTTTGATAGTATATATATGAAAGAGTAATGGCTAAGGGATCCAGCCCAATTCCCAAACCAAGACACAAAACAGAGACCCGTGTATTTGTTTCTAAACAAAATGGAAGCAAATTCAATCCTGGTGGTGGGTGTTGGGCTGAACCGAGCAGATGTTAGGACCAGTTCCCAGAGCCTTACAAGCCTATGTGCTCAGTCTCGCAAAACTCCTAACTGCCCACGTGCCTTCTTCCCATTCTCGGCTGATACAGGAGGAATATAACAGAGTATCACGGTAGCCATGCCTAAACAAACTTGTGGTAGAAAGGACTAGGTCAGAAACCAGACACGTGGAAAATCACAGCGGACAAGCCCCAGAAATGTCTACTGATGTGGCTCTTTATGAGCTACCGATTGCTAGAACTGCTAAACTCCAAATGACCACTGTGGTGTGGGAATAGAGTGAACAGATGAATTAACACTTAAGTTAGAAGGCTGTTGGGGCGGATTTTTTAAATTATGGAAGACAAGAATGCACTTCAGCCAGCTCACAGCTGTGGGAGGCAGAGAGTTCTAGAAGTTTGTAGCAGAGTCTTCAGAGATGGTGGCACCTGCATTGGTAATTGTGAAAATACAGCTTTCAAAGACCTTCTCAACATGTACCTCCTTCTTCAAACCCTCCCCAGAGATACAGCTTCTATAGACTCATGACTTCGGTTTATACAGGTCTGTCCTCGCCACTCTGCTCTTTCTTAATATCTGAACCGTTCAGCTTCCTCTCCCACTGTTCACTGCCTCATCCTCTATATACCTTTTTTTTTTTTTTTTTTTTTTTTTTTTACCGGGAGGTCCCGGGTATTGAACCCGGGTCTCTCCATATGGGAGACGGACGCCCAACCATTTGAGCCACATCCGTCCCCCCTCTATATACCTTTTTAAATTTATTCAATAACTGCTTTATTGAGCTATAATTAAATTAATTGATTTAAAGCATATAAAGCAATGTTTTTAGTATATTCACACAGTTGTGCAGCTATCACCACAATCAATTTTAGAACACTCATCACCCCAAAAAGAAACCCCATACCTGTTAACAGTCACTTCCCATTCCCCGCAACCCTCTCAACCTGAGGCCACCACTAATCGACTTTCAGTCTCTATAGATTTGCCTGTTCTGGACTGGCTTCTTTTACTTAGCATGTTTTCAAGGTTCATCCATGTGGTATCATGAATCAGTACTTCATTCCCTTTTATTGCTGAATAATGTTAAAAATATGGATATAGTGTATTTTATTTATCTATTCATCAATTGATAGACACTGGGGTTGTTTCCATTTTTTTGATGATTATAAATAATACTGCTCTGAACATTTGTGCACCAGTTTTTGTGTGGACATGTTTTCATTTCTCCTGGGTATATCCCTAGAAGTGGAATTGCTGGGTCATATGGAAAGTCTATGTTTAACATTTCAAGGAACTGCCACATTGTTTTCCAAAGCATCTGTGCCATTTTACATTCCCACTAGCTATGGCGAGGGTTCCAGTTTTTCCACATCTCATTCTCTACATATCTTAGCTTAAATGTTTAAGAGCATGGATTTAACTGACAGCTTATCTCTTGGCACCATAGATCACTGGCTAGCTTCTGGGTTGGCTGCCTTGGGCCAGGCACTCACCCTGGTCCAATCAGCTAGGTCCAGAGTGACCAAGCAGAGTAACATGGTACAAGACGTGGCTGCCACAGGCCTCTCCTTTCAGCAGGCCCAGTGGGGAGGAGAAGAGGGCCCAACAGCCCTGATGCCCTGAAGGCAGAAAAGGATACCAGCAGCATCTAGGGGCAGAGGCAGCCAGCCAAAGAAAGAAAATGGCATTGTTTCCATGTAACTAGTTGTATCTAAGGCAAATTAGGAGACCATGTAACTAATTTGATCTGCTTGAAACAACACCTTGAGGGAAGCCAGTGTCGCTCAGTGATTTGAGCGCCTGTTTCCCATGTATGAAGTCCTGGGTGCAATCCCTGGTACCTCCTTAAAAAAAAAAATTAGAGAGAGAAAGAAAGAAACAACACCTTGGGGTCCAGTTATGGACTTCCATGTGGACAAGTCTCTACTCGTTCCAATTAAATCCTGGAGCACGTACATGCCCATATTAGCAAGATTTTCAGTGTCTCCATCCCAAGGCCTCTCCCTTCCTTCCTAAATTGTCCAAGAACTTCAGGGCCTCGCTCACTCAGGTCAGTGGGAGTCAGCCCTGCTTCAGGAGTCAGGCAGAGAGAGAGAGAACGGGAAGGTCTGATTTGTTTACCAGGCAGTGTTTTGGAAGCACCCACTGTGTTGCTGGTGAAAGCTGGCCCTTCCTTGTTGGATGGATACTTGTGCCTTTTGCAGAGACACCACTGCTGGCCTGGATCCCTAGGCCCCCACTCAGCCTCTGAGTTCAAAGCTCTCGTGGATCACACTCATATGTTCATCAGCAATACCCTGGGCTGGAACGAGAATTCTTTCTCCACGAAGACTGTGGCCCAGGCTTGAGGCCCGGGAGTGATGCACATGGACCTTTGCATTTCCCTTCATTGCAGACTCACACACCTATTAGTGTGAGTAAACCGTTTACTTAGCATAAAGAATATGGCTCTTGAGAGAGGTAGTTAAGAGAAGGTGCAAAATATCTTCTGCTAACAAAGGAGCCTGCAAATCTCTAACATTTGCCAAGTGGAAAAACCAGGAGGGTCCTTGAGAAGCTCTCCACTGGGCTGCAGCTTGAGCCTACATTCCTTCCCAGGGGTGATGCGAAGCAGGTACTTATCACCCTAACAAGAATCCTCTGAACACCTTCACCTGAACAAGAGCTTTAGCCAGCAGCTGAATACAGTCAACTGATTTTCACCTGTGAATGTCCACCTTTGGCCTCTGGGTGTGTCCTCCCCTGAACCCTACTCGCCTCCCTACCACCTCCCTGTCTCACTCCCCCTCCACACCTGGGCTCTAGGTCAGACTTCTGTCTCTCAGAGATTCCCTTCCAGCCTTTGGTAGTCTCGTCAGTGATCTTTGAGCTGTCCCTACAGGTGTTCCAGTCTTTGAATCTCAGGAAAAAAAAGGGGGGGGGGGTGCTGGGATCTGGAGTTTTTGCCCCAAGGAGGCTCTTTGTAAGGCAAGATTATACCCTTCCTTCCTGGCAACCAGCTTTGCTCACCAAAAGGATTAAGGGAGGGACAGTCTGCATCAACCCACAGAAAAGCTTTGTGCCACTTTTTGCTCAGGCAGCAAGTGCCCGCTTGCCCTACCTTTTCATAACTAAAAGAATCCCCACAAAGACTCTTGCCTGAACAGAGAATGTTCTAACGTGACTGTGTCCACCCTCTGACGTAGAAACAGCTGGCATAATTTTAAAATTTCTCCCATGGTGCCCAGTTATATTAGAAATTTTTAAAGATAATTTTGACTAGTTATTGAGTCACAAAGTTCCTTCAGATATTAAAAAGACAAAAAGATCATTATCTCATATAAGTACATTTATTAAACCCTCAGGATTGAATAATTTTAAAAATATGAAAACACTCCCATTTTTATTTTTTCATTATATTTCACCCTAATGATCAAGATACCAGAAAATGTATAGTTTAAAAATAAAACAATATTCCACAATCATTTCACAAGCAGTTTTAAAAATAAGGTTCCAGATTGGGAGGGAGGGAGGGAAGAAGGAAGGAAGGGAGGGAGGGAGAGCAGGTGGATCTCAAGAATAATTATTGTTGATTTATATTTAAAAATTAAAAGATTAAGAAGTACAGACTGAAATGGTTAATTTTGGATAAATGTGATTTTTTTTTTTTTTTGTCATCCATTGGAATGTGAAACTCAAAATCTGCCTTTAGAGCTAAGGCTTTACTGAAGCTATTTGTGGGTTTGAAATCTACAGGGGAATTAAATTGTGATAGCGAGTTAAGGCTGGTGGCAGCTGGCCTTGGTGGACTGGCTCTTAAATTAGGCCCTGAGGTCCTGAGATCTCTGGGCCTTTCATCCCAGCATCACCAGTAACTCACTGTGTGTTTTAGCAAGCTGCTTCCCTTAGGATTCATGAAATTCTGCTTCAGCTCTGTGATTCTAAATAAGGAACTAAATCCCTTAAATTATTAAAATCTGACGTAACCCGGAGGTGGGTGAGGATTGTGGTTAATAGTACAAATACAAGAATGTTCTTCTATGAACTAGAACAAATGTATCTTACTATTACAAGGTGCTAAGAATATGGCAATGCATGGGAAAACACCATTCATGTAACTTATGGGGAGCTGATGTGGCTCAGTGGTTGAGCACCGGAGTCCCACATACAAGGTCCCTGGTTCAATCCCCAGCCTTGGTACTTCAAAAAAATTAAAAAATATAAAAAGTGTAAAATATAACTTATGGACTATAGTTAACAGCAATATTGTAAAATTCTTGCATCAATGTCAAAGAAGGTGGTATATTAATATTAGGGGGTTATGGGAAAATATACCAAATATACACTATAGACCAGTTAGTGGTAACAGTCTGATGATGTTCTCTCATAATTTGTAACAAATGTTCTACAACAATGTAATGTATCGGCGGAGGGGGGTTGTATGGGAATTCTGCACATTGCGCATGTTTGTTTTGTAAGTTCACAGCTTCTCTAATAAAAAATACGTATTTTTAAAAAATCTGAGGTGAGGAATTTCACCTCATTGACCAGTAGGGGGCGACTCATCTCTGTGCTTTCCATTTTAATACCAGTTCAAAGAAATCCTTTCCTGCTTCCTCAGGAAGTCACTCCTGAGATTATGGGCTTCATTTCAGAATGGATCACCTTTAGAATTACTTCTTTTTATTATTCTTTACTTTTTATAATACAAGTGATACACTGACAAAGACTCCTGCCTTATTTGAAGCAAGTGCAGGGTGTGGTTTGGGGCGAGTCAGTTATTTAGCTGATTAGAGCTCAGCCATGAGTTCATTGGCTCTTTCATTCCATGAATAAATAAAGACACCCGTATTTTTTTTTAATTAAGGAGCTTTGTGAATCATTAATTATCTAATCCACAATCTGATTAGATTCCATTCTAAAGGAGTTAGCCACACCCATCTGAGATCTCACCAGGCACAGTTTATGTGGTTCTAGTAAACCAGGCTTTGGGGGAAAAGACAAATGCTTTCAGCACTTTAATGCCACGCTTATTCTTTCATAAGGAGAAGAATCAATGTAATGCTCACAGGAAGAAAATAATTTCCTCATATGAGACTGGATTATTTTACCCTCGTATGAGATGGGAAAAATTAATGAGACATGTTTGCCTCTTAAATAACTAGTGAGAAACCTCCACATTCCCACCGTTCCTGCTGGAGGTGGGAATTCTCAGAAATCAGAGCACATTTCATCACTCCTCTTCTTGGGAGTAGAGCCGTCCCTCTCCAGGCAGAATGGGCAAAGTCTGAGCAGAAAAGAAACTATTAACATCAGGGTCAAATCTGAGGTCTGCATTTGCAAGATACAAGAAAAGACAGAGGCAATCCCCTCCTTCTGTAGCAAGGGGTGGTTCCAGTATAATGGCCGACTGGCCGACCAACCCCCCTACGGAGAACAAGTAGAAAAGCTCAACAGAATATGCAAGACATCGGTTTGAAGGCACTGGCGAGCTACCAAGGCTGTGAGGATGTACACTATAGACCATAGTCAACATCCTGGAGAGAAAGATTAGCAGAGAGGTTAGCTTTGAGGCAATTGCGCATTCTCAAAAGGCAGAGAAGTTTCCAGGAATTTTATGCTAAAGGGACAAAAATGGAGTTCAGAGCCAAATGTCCCCTGGTGGGCAAAATCATCCCCCGTTAAAAACCACTGGAGCTATCATTTGATTCAGCAATCCCACTTCTAAGTGTATACCCAAAATAGTTGAAAGCAGGCACTCGGACAGATATTCGTCCAACTATGCTCATAGCAACATTATTCACAGGGGCCAGGTGATGGTGGCAACACAAAGGTCCATCAGCAAATGGACGGATCCACAGGACGTGGTGTCTGCATACAGTGGAATATTGTTCAGCCCTGGAGAGGAGTGAGGTCCCGATGCATGCTGCACACGAAGGAGCCCTGAAGAGATCATGCTGAGTGAAAAACTAAGACGCAGAGGGACAGATCTTGTGTGAGTCTACTTGTATGAAATAGCTGGAGTATGTAAATTTATGGAGTCAGAAAGAGTACAGGTTGTGGGGTGGAGGAGAAGGGAGAGGGGAGTTAATACATAATCGGTACAGGGTTTCTGTTTGGGATGATGGGAAAGTCCCACCCCATCCCCACCTACCATTTTTCAGACTTGGCCAATCAGAGCCCCAAATATCATTCCACGGCTTTTGCTGAAGGACTGAGAATCTGTATTTTTCGGAGATTTTCCAGAATGTGAATGTGAGCCCAGCGCTTCCAAGAGCCACTATGTAGAGAGAGACTGCCCCAAAATGAAGTCATCCAGAGGCAAACGAAGCTGAGAGGTGGAGAGAGTGTGACCAAGTTCTGAGAATATAACTGGAATCCCTGGACCCAGCTTTTCCTGATGGATGTCTACTCCTGAACTTTTCAGGTATGTGAACCAATATGTTTTCTTATTTGTTTTGTGTTGTGTTTCACTTGTAACTTTAAGTGTCTGGACTAATACATTTCCTGGCTTGTCCAGCAGGGTCCCCTTGGACCTGTGGTACAGTTTTTCTTCCGATCCATCCTTGTTTTTTGCTGTGGGGAGTCTCCAGTTAGGTGGAGGTGGCAACAAGACCTGAGTGAGGCAGTTAGCCACGGAGCCAGCAGTGTGGAGTGGAGGCTCGGATTCTAAAGACTGGGCCTGAATTTCACCGTAAATCTTAGTGGATTTCTGTAGTGACATCAAAGTTGATAAAAACAGAAACATCTTGTTCAAATGAGAAACTAGTCAATATATACATAATTCATAATTTTTGCCTCCTGTTTTTAAATATACGTATGTATATGTATGTGTGTGTATTTATATATATATATATAAAATTTGTGAATGGATGTGTTAGTGTATTCTGATTTTTAAATAGTGTGCTTCCATTGCAGAAAATTGGGAAGACCAAAAAATATAAGGAAAATAAATCTTCCATAATGTTAACACTCAGGGATAATCATTAATGGCATTAGGTATATTTTCCTTTATTATTTTTGCTATGCACATATACTTTACAAAATTACCAGGTCATGTATTTTAATTTTAAGATTGTTCAGTGAAAAAGCAAGCTGTAAAACAAAGTGAATGATACTTGTATATATGTGTGTATCATATATTAGGACTTTAAGGTCTGGAAAAGATATGTCAAATTATAAATTGGGATTTTCTCTGGACGTGAAATACAGAACACTTTTTACTTTGTCTTACATTTCTATATTCTTTGAAGTTTCTGGAATGAGGATGAGTTTCTTTTGTCATCTGAATAAACAAAGATAAAAAGCAATTTTTTGGCATCAATTCCTCATTCGATGTTTTGTTTACTACTGTTTATATAGATGAAAATTGCTATTTACTCCTCGATTAGTCTGTTAAAACCAGTGGTTATCATGTTTAAGTGAGCTGTATCATAGAGCACAGATGGTACAGGATACAGCTAAAAACAGCCAGAACACAAGCAGCTTTATCTTTGAACTCCTCCCTCTCCTCTTTCTACTCCTCTCCCCTTCTTCTCTGCTTCTCTTGCATTCTCCCTTCTCTCCACTTCCTCATCTAGCACCATCCCATAATGACCACTTCCGCTCCAGTCAACTTTTAGCTCAGCTCCCACTGTCAATAGACAGATGCCCAGGAGAGATGCACTCTGATAGGCCCAGTAACTTCTCAAAGCGAGGTGACAGTCATAGGCCACTGGCATCACACTTCAGAACATGAGTGCTCAGGCCCCCGGGTGCATGGACCAGGGCAGCCTGTCCTAGACACGGCGGTGGGGAGGGAGACCGGCCATGAGAAGCATCTTTGTGTTCCTCCCATGCACTCCCCAGCCCAGAGCTATGTGGCTCCTGTGCTCAGCAGCCTGGAAGCTGCTCTCTCTAATGTCAAAAAAATTCCTTGTTGTTGAATCCGATGGATATGATTCCGTTCTTTCTGTATGTGAACGTTGAGTAGGTTTCAAAACTGTTGACCACTTTCCTGCTCCTCTTCTGGTAAATTCCTTAGTTTTCCTCCTACTTTTCTGGATGCTTCTTTCCAGCCTATGTATGGGCTCCTCTTTCTCTGCCTCTCCTTTCAGTGTTGGCCTTCCTCTGGGCCTGGATTTTCCTTTCTTCTCACACAGTAGTCCCTCTCGAGACAATCTTCTTCTCCACAGGACCTCAGTCTCCTGCTCCATTATGAACAGGTTCCAACTTTATATAGCTGCCCAATGCTTCAGACACTCTTATCAAACTACCCAGCTCCACCCGGATGGCCCTAAGGCACTTCAAACTTAGTGTGCGCTCAAAGGAACTCATCCCTTCCCTCCTCAATCTTCTTCCTCCCTGATGTGCTCTACTTCAGCAGATGGCACCACCCACTTGCCCAAACCAGCACCTGGGCATCATATTCAAATCTCTCTGCCTCACTGTCCACATCCAACCAAACATGAAAGAATTGGCAATAATTCCTTAATATATCAAATAACAGTGTTCCACTTTCTAAGTCTCCCTTAAATCTATCTTTCTCTCCTGTCACCACCATTGCTCCCAGAGGCATCAAAACAGCCTCCAGTGGGGCTCCCCACCTTCAGTGTTATAACCCCCAATCCAGTCAGCCCACTGTGGCCAGAGTGTTCTCTTCCTTCCTCGTTTTAAAAAAAATGTAGCTCTAGTACTTTCATATATGCACAGACTCAGATAGCTATTTTTAAAAATGGAGACAAGACTGCTTTAATAGCAAAACCTATTTTTGTGACTTTTAAACTTTTTATTTCTTATGCAAGTTTTGAACATACATTAAAGGAGACAGAATATTATACAGTTTCCATGTTCTCATCCTCTAGCCCCAACAACTGCAGGCCTGCTCCATCTCTCCCAATCCACCTCTCCTTCACATAATATTTTAAAGCAAATCCATACATCCTATCATTCCATTCCTAAATATTTGTGTATGGATTTCTAAAAAAATAATGATTAAAACATACTATCACACCTAAAAAGAATTAATAATAACTCCTTAATATCATCAAATATCCAGTGGTCAGATTTCTTATCTCATAAATGTCATACATATTTTAAAATTTAGGATCCAGATAAGGTCCATACATTGTGACTGGTTGCTGTGTCTAAGTCTTTAATCTATAGTTTCTCCTTCTGTCTCTTTCAGCTCTTTCTTTTCTTTGCAGTTTATTTACTGAAAGAAAAAAATATCTGTCCTGTCAAGTTTCTCACAGTCTGCTGATTATATCCCTGTGGTGTCCCTTAATAAGCTCCTCAGTCTTCTGTATTTCCTATAAATTAGTAGTTTGACCTAGAGAATATCTTTTTTTTTTTAATAATGTAATTCCCCCCTCCCAGATGGTGTCCAACTGCCTGAGCCATATCTGCTCCCTGCTCATTTTTTGTTTTTGCTCACTGTCTGTCTGTTGTTTTGGTTATTGTCTTGCTTGTTGTCTGCTCATTGTTTTTGCTTATTGTCTACTTGTTATTTGTCTGTCTTCTTTAGGAGGCACTGGGAACCAAACCCAGAACCTCCCACGTGGGAGGCAGGTGCCCAACTCCCTGAGCCACATCCACTCCTGAGAATATCTTTTTTATAACCAGCATCATTGCATCAGACACTTCATATGACAAGTCTTAAAGTTTTTTTCTTTTAGCAGTTTAACTTTGGCAAGGAAGATCCACTTCTTGACAAGTGGATCTTTCTAAAATATAAATCTGAGTTCCCTACTTAAAACTCTTCACCATTTTCCTTTAGCTAGAGGCCACAGGGATTAGTCATGTGATCACTATCTGGACACTTGATTGGTCAAAGGGGGAACATGTGACCGAGCAGGGCCAATCAGAGCCTTTTACCAGCTTTGTCAGCTAGAGCTGCTAGGAATCTCTCTTGCTGTGAATATCTAAGGACTGGCCCTAGGTCAGATTCAGTAGAACTCTTCCCCAAAGTCTCTTGTTTTCATGAGGGGACTCCTGCTAGCACAGTAGTTATAACCCTGGCTGCACAACCAGAGAGATTTTTTAAAATATGCAAGCCCATGAAAGAAGCCAGACACAAAAGGCCACATAATGTATGATTCCATTTATATGAAATGTTCAGAATAGGTAAATCCATAGACACAGAAAGCAGATTAGAGTTTCCTAAGGCTGGGTGGGGGGTGGAGGTGGAGAAATGGGAAATGACTATTGATGAATATGGGGTTTCTTTCTGAGGAGAAAATATTCTAGAATTAGATAGTGGCGATGGTTGCACAACTTTATGAATATTCTAAAAACTACTGAATTGTACACTTTAAAAGGTGAATTGTATGGTATGTGATTATATCTCAATAAAAAGCAATACTCGGGGACAGGGAGGGAATAAATAAATAAAATAAATCTTAAAAAAAAAAAAAAAAAAGCAATACACACACCTGGCCTCACCCCAGACCAATTAACTCAAAATCTGGGGTTTTGGGTGGGGTCCAGGCAGAAACTTTTTTTGGTAAAGCTCTCCAGGTAATTCTATGGAATAGCCAGACTTGAGAACCATTGTTAGGAATAGATGCCTCTCTCTCCTCCCCACTTGCTCTTCTCCATGAAAGAGAAAGAGGCAAGGCAGGGAAGAGAGCTGTTAGCATGCTTGTTTAACTCTTCTCTTTCTCTGTTTCTCCTTTCCTCTTCATTACTTTTTCTTTCTCTTCCCTCAAATCAGTTCAGTGGGGCAGGCATCAGAAAGCCCGGTTAGGACTATAGATCTAATCTTCTTTTCCAACCCAACTGAATTTGTAATAGAGCTGATATTTGATTTCTTCTGGTTCCTGAATTTAACTCTCATTTTCCCCCATGAGTTGGGGGGAAAGAGGCACTATTATTAACCAAAATCTGATCATTCATACTTCCTATCCTCATTCCTCTCCCATGGGGAGAAGTGTTTTCACAGTGCTAGAGTGCTGGCTGTAGTTGACCCTAAGGCTGTCCCTAAGCCAACTCTGCCCAGTTACACAAGCCAACACATTTCCCCTCTTTGAGCGATAGACTTCAAGTTCGGTTTCTGTTGCTTACACCTGTTTTGATTTGGCCACTGCCTAGTCCTTCAGCCTTACCCTGCTTGCCCCTCCCATCTTCACAATCTACTTTCAGCTCTTTCAGAATTTCTCTCTATTCCTCAAACAATCCTGCCCTCCCTTATTGCCAGGACTTTGTGCATCTTTCCTCTCTCTCCCTCCCACTCTCTTCTCCAGCAGGCTACTATTCACCCTTCGGGTCCCACTTGCTCCTTCTTTCTTATTTTTTTTTTTTTTTTTTTTTTTTTTTTACCGGGAGGTCCCGGGGATCGAACCCGGGTCCCTCCATATGGGAGATGGACACCCAACCCGTTGAGCCACATCCGACCCCCATGCTCCTTCTTTCTGATCCTAGTGACTGCATGTCTCTATTCACTGGAACTGAGCTGGGCATGTAGAAGAAGCCACTCAGAGCCTATAAACAGACACTCACTCAAGGAGAACACAGAAGAAGATACATGGGAATAGACAGAGCTCCATAGACACGGCAGAGGAGAGAACTTGATCCTGGGCCCCAGGCAGAGATGAACCATTAGCCTAGTAGTTTGCAGCTGAAGAGACCAGAGCCCTGAGCAGTTAAGAAGGCCCAGAAAGAAATGAGCCCTCCAGCCTACAGCTAAGATCAGAAGAAGCTGGGCCCACAGAACCGTAAGAGGAAGAGGAAGGCTGAACCCTCACAGAGATTGGCAACCATCTTGCTCCAACACGTGGCCACAGACTTTGGTGAGGAAGTACCTCTTACCGTACCTTGAGTTGGACTGTTAGGGCCTGGTAACTGTAAGCTTTTACCCCAAATAAATACCCTTTATAAAGGCCAACAGATTTCTGGTACTCTGCATCAGCACCTCTTTGGCTGACTAATACAGAGCCCTAGCCTGGGTTAGGAGCTGCTCTCCTGTGCTGCCCCAGCTCCTGTCCTTCAGTCCACACTGGCCATCTGTTATATAGCCAATCATCTTGCCCTGTAGTAGCCTGTCTACTTTTTAGATACTCCATTAGACTATAAGCTTCTTGAGAGTGGAGGCTGTATCTTGTCACCCGCCCCCATCACAGGCACAGCCTGGGATTGTGGGCCCAGCCCTACCAGCCCATGTGACATCTTCTGTGACTGAGAAAGAAGTGTCCCTTCTGGGCAGATGAGCCTGCTCCGGGGTGCTCAGCTAAGCAAGCAGAGTGTGGAATGGGTTTCAGCTCCAGCTTGCCTCCTTGGCTGATGCCCAGGTAGCACACCCTGTAGCGCACAGAAGCTCTGCATCTGGGCATTACACAGTAAATAGGAAATAATGTGTCAGTCTAAATGAGTGAAAGTCTCTTCTTCCCTCTAAAAAAGTAGATTCCAGGAAAATGGGGCACAATGAGACAACACGAAAAACAGGTGTGAGGGCCCCCACTGCAGAGAATTTGCAATTTTGCAGATTTGCATTTCTGATGGGATCCAGGTGATGCTGCTGCCTGTGGGTCTGGGACCTCAGTCTGACAACCACTGGAGGGACAGAGGTCGATGAACCAGTGAAGACGCACAGCTCGGCGAGAGGAATGAGAAAGAGCTCCACACAGCAGAAAAGGGACAAGGCCGGGTCTCCCCTGACTCACCCATCCCAGCCCTTCCTCTCTAAGATTTTGCACCCCCAGTTTGTGAGAACTTGGTTCATCCGACCTGTAAAACTTGTGTGTGGGGGCAGAGAGGGTTAAATAAATTTTGGTTTATTCATCCAATGGAATATTGCAAAGCTCTGGGGGGGAAATAATGAGGCAGCTCTATATAAAGGAACACGAAATAATTTCCCAGATAAGTTGTTAAGAAAATAAATCACTACCAAACAGTATGTAAAGTGTGCTCCCATCTGGGAAAAAGGAAAAGAATGTGCACACGTATGTGCTTGTATTTGCATAGAGTATCTGGAAAGATCTATAGAAACCACTAACGTGGAAGGTCTGGAGAAACAATTGGAAGGCCAGGAAGGAGGAAGATCTAATTCTCGCTGTACAACATTTTGTACTATTTCAACTTTTTTTTTTTTTTTGTCAAATGCATAGATTACTTTCTCAAACCATAAAGAAAAAGATTATATTGAGAAATAAAATTAAATTTAATTTTAAAATTAAAATGAACTCTAGTTTCTCTTTCTCTCTCTCTCCTTCTCTCTCTTTCACATAAACACACACACACTCGCAAAACATGTGAAATTAAAAAAAGTTCGGGTTTCAACCCACATGTGCTGGGATTAAAGGGCAAATTGACAGCAGAGGTATAAGAAACATACACAGGCCGGAATGAAAATGCCAAGAGTAAGGAACTGAGTGCTGATTCTAGTCGAGATGTTGATAGCAGTGGGCAGGCTGTGTTGTGTCCTTGACTGTCCTTTCCTTGTTCCAGGGCTTCCTGTGAGGCTGAATCGGAGATTGCCAACCCAAGAGGGCATGGCTTATTTGAGGAATGGTTCAATTCACTGAGCCAAGGCAGTAAAGTCATTTGTATCTGGCTTTGCCCAGTGAGTGAGCTTATGAATTCCACGAGCATGTATTGGCCAGTGCAGCCATTGGCAGAGAAGGAAAAAGACAAGGATGTTTTCACTTCTCTATTTCTTTATATTTATTATGAGCATCAGCTGCAGGTTTTCTAGCTTCCTCCAACTTGCTTTCTACTCTGCTTAATAGAACTAGCAGACTGGGTGTCCTTGAAACTTGTGTTGATTCCAACTGTCTGCCCAGCCAAACCTCCAGGCAAGAATTGTCCTTGGAGCACATTTTTCCCCAGGCACTACAGGTAAGAGACACCCAGCTGGTCACTGGATAGGATGCAGGAAAGGAAGACACTAAATGAAATGTTATTTTTATGTAGTTATCTCCAATACTAAGTAAATCCAGATCTGGTATAGGATTTCAAGTGAAGGGAAGTAATAACAGATACCCCAGGTTGATGAGTTCTTTGCTTACATTATCTCATCTAATCCTGACATCAGCCCTCCAAGGCAGGCATGATTTCTCCCATTACCTCTGAGGCAGGGAGGTGATAGCACTGGCCTGAGGTCACACAGCTGGTGAGAATGTGAATCCAAGGCTATTGATCCTTAAGTTCAGGCTCCTTGCTCTAAGAAAACCAGGCTGCAAAGAGTGCCATGGTGGGCTCTCAGACCACACACCTGGAGCTAATTTGGAAGTCTCTTCCCTGAGCTCCCCTTCATCGTTCTCTCACCCTGTAGAGAAGCTCCTAACTAACTACTTGCTCCCTGTGCCACCTGCCAGCCACCATATCAGCCATTCCCAGTGGGAACTGGATCGCACATGCAAAGAGGGTAAATGAGGAGAGTTTAGTAAAGGAACTCTCTCTAGATAAAGGTGTGAGCAGGCCTAAGACAAACCAACAAGGGCTGATGAGGCACCTGGGCTAGCAACAGGGGCAGAACCATTGCCACCCCTTGGCCTGACACTGCAGGGAGCAGTGTCCAGGGCCTGGAGAGAGGCACTGTTTTGTATGGAAAGGCCACCAGCCAGGAGCTGTGAGGCCCTTGATGGATGACATGAGCATCTGTGGCCTGGCCAGGGAGCCCCAGGGAATAGTGGGGGCTGGGCAAGGTGGGGAGGACTAAGCCCACCTTCACTCTCCTCCTGCCTTCTGATCTCCTGCCAGTGCCTCCCACTGGCCAAATGGAGGCCAGGGGGCAAAAGACCCCACTGATGCAGACTTACAGCCAGCAAAGAGCTGGGTGGAAAAGGGGGGAGATCCATCTAGTTGGGGTATTTAACCTTGTTCTCACTCTGTATAATGGAAATAATACTAGTACCTTCCTTGGAGGATTCTTGGGAGAACTAAATGAAATGGTGCTGAGAGAGAGGTAGTGACTTCCCCTTAGGGGGCATTGCAGGGAGCAGGGAAACTGAGCCGAGACCCAGAGAAACGGTGAGGGTGTGCTGGACGAGTGGCAAGAGCTTGGAACTCAGGGTTGCCACAGAAAAGTCCTGGGAATGGAATGTAGCAGCAAGGCTAGAGAGTGCAGACTCTCTGGTGAGAAAGGGGTGAGCGAGGGTGGTGAGGCTGATTATTAGTCTGCACCCTGGAACCTGCAGAGCCCAGGGATGGTGGACCCCTTCAATACTGCCTTATTCTTTCCTGATCATTGCAGCTACCAGCATACCAAAGAGTTTTGAAGTGCCTTTTCTGGACTTGCCCTCAGTACCTGCAACATGTTCTTTCAGCTATCCTTACAGAGGCAAGTCTTTGTCCTTTGAGAGTAATTTTTAATTGTGGGAAAAGCCAGAAATTATTTGAAACCCATTTGGTAGACAAGGTGAGTGATCAGAGGTAAAATCATGTTAGGTTAAAAGACTAACGTGAATGGACACAGAGAGCAGATAGCAAGTACAAACAACGGGGGTGGGGGGTGGGGGTGGAAGAAATAAATAAAATAAATCTTTAAAAAAAAGAACATTATGTTAAATGAAAAAACCCAGACACAAAGTACTACATATTGCATGATTCTATTTATTAAAAAATATAAATATGAATCTATAGAGATAGAAATAGATTAGTGGTTTTATGTAGGGCTGGGGAAGGATAGTGGGATTGAGAGGTGATTGCTAAGGGGTATGGAATTTTTCTTTTTGGAGTAATGAAAATGTTCTCATATTGTGTTGATGAATTCACAACTCTGTGAATATACTAAAAGCCATGGGGAAGCGGCTGTGGCTCAATCAATAGGGCTCCCGTTTACCATATGGGAGGCCCCGGGTTCGGTTCCCGGGGCCTCCTGGTGAAGGCAAGCCCGCCCGCACAGCGTGGTTAGCTGACCCAGCGAGCACAAGCAGCAAGGGGGGGGATAAATTAATAAATAAATAAAATCTTAAAAAAAAAAAAAATAAATAAATAAAAAATAAAAGCCATGGATTGTACACTTTGGATGGATAGTATGGTATGTGAATATATCTCAATAAAACTACTTAGAAAAAAAAAAAAAAGACTAAAGTACTGGCAACCCAGTCTGAGGGCATTTATTTCATAGGCAGTATTCCAAACATGTCTTGAATGCGGTGGCTTCCCGACACTCATATAGGGCTCAGGATTATACTAGGTTTGTTTAAAAAACAAACCAGCCTTGAAAAACATCTCCCCTCAGAATCATCTAATAAAAGGACAAATCCCACTTGCTTAGAACTTTGGAGGATGAGACTGGAGAAGGACTTCACAAATGCTGAATAAAAAAAAAAAAGGAAAAGAATCTCCAAGATCGGGTAGGAAATTCCCATCCCAGACTCACAGTCTGGACCCCTCCCCCCCACTCAGTCCTGTTGCAGCTTGGGAGACCCTCTGCTCCAGATGCAGACTATAGAGCCACTCACAGTAGCAAGTTAGAGCCCCATGCATATCCAGGCACGGAGACCCAGGGCACAACACAAGCCCCTGAGTTGTGCTGAATGCTACATACAAAAAGGCCCCGAGGCGGGGTGGGGGGAGGGGGGCGACTGCAGCATTGTGCACTCAATCCAGTTTCTATTGGATGGACCACCTAAATGCAAAACAGACTTTTCTGAATTGACCCCACCTGGCTCTGTAGGGCAGGATACCATAACAGGGAAGAAACTAGAGACAGAAAAGCCTCACAGGAAAAATAAAGGGGAAGGGGACTGAACTGCTGTAAGACCGGACATGTCCTAGAACTGAAAAGTGTAAGGAAACACAAAGTAAGGGAGAGAACTTGAGCAAATCATAGAAGCTGGGGAGAAATTTCTGCACAAAAACAAACAGAACAGATCAAGATTCCCAGAGATGGAACAGAGAAAAGGAAGTTTTCTCCTGGAGGTGAAACAATTTTTTAAAAATCGCAATCCAGGGGGACGGATGTGGCTCAAATGGTTGGGCGTCCGTCTCCCATATGGAGGGACCCGGGTTCGATCCCTAGGACCTCCCGGTAAAAAAAATAAAAATAAAAATAAATAAAAAAATAAAAATCGCAATCTTAAAAGTCGTGTAACATATCCAAGACAAGAATCAGATGAAGAAGAGCTAAGAAAATCGGAACAGTTAAACATGGGCTACTTTAAAGGCCCAGAATAAATTGAGCCAAGAGTCAAAGAGCCTTAACACAATCCAATCAACAATAAAACCCTAGATAAGAGGGAGAAACTGACATTCAGAATTAACTCTTCAAGATAATCAGATGCCCAGATATTGGCAAAAAAATCGCAAGCCATGCTAAGAAACAGGAAGATATAGTTCAGTCAAGGGAACAAATTAAAACAGAGGAGACACAGAATGTGGAACAACTAATCAAAGAATTTGAAAGTATAAAAAGAAACATAACAGAAATTATGGGGATGACAGGCACAATAGTAGAGATTGAAAATACACCAGAGGGAAGCGGATGTGGCTCAAGTGATTGGGCTCCCATCTACCATATAGGAGGTCCAGGGTTTGATTCCTGGGGCCTCCTGGTGAAAAGCAAGCTGGCCCGTGTGGTGAGCTGGCCCACACAGAATGCTGGCCCACGCGGAGTGCTGGCCCATGTGGAGAACTGGCACAGCAAGATGACACAACAAAAAGAGACACAGAAGAGAGACAATGGGAGACGCAGCAGATCAGGGAGCTGAGGTGGCGCAAGAGATTGAGCAGGCTCTCTCCACTCCGGAAGGTCCCAGGATCGGTTACTGTTGCCACCTAAGGAGAAGATAAGCAGACACAGAAAGAACACACAGAGAGCAGACAGGAGCACAAAACAAAGGGGGGTGGGGTGGGATAAATAAATCTTAAAAAATATATAGGGGTCGGATGTAGCTCAACTGGTTGGGCATCGTCTCCCATATGGAGGGACCCGGGTTCGATCCCCGGGACCTCCCGGTAAAAAAAAAAAAAAATATATATATATATATATATATATATACACACACACACACTAGAGGCATAGAATAGGCAGAAGAAAGAATCAGCCAACTAGCAGACAGGACAATTGAAATCATATAGTCAGAAGAACAAATGGAAAAAAGAATAGGAAAAATTGAGCAGTGTCTCAGGGATTTGAGTGACAGCATGAAGCACACAAATATACGCCTTATGGGTGTTTCAGAAGGAGAAGGAAAGGGAAAAGGGGCAGAAAGAATATTTGAGGAAATAGTGGCTGAAAATTTCCCAATTCTTATGAAAGACATAATTATACATGTCCAAGAAGCACAACAAGTTCCAAACAAAATAAATCCTAAGAGACCTACTTCAAGAAACATACTAATCAGAATATCAGAATATCAAATGCCAAAGATAAAGAGAGAATTCTGGAAGCAGCAAAAGAAAAGTTATTTGTCACATACAAGGGATCCTCAGTAAGACTAAATGCCAATTTCTCAGAAGCCATGAGAGGCAAGAAAGCAATGGTATTATATATTCAACGATCTAAAAGAGAAAAACTGCCAACCAAAAATTCTTTATCTGACAAATCTGGCTATGACACCAACATCACCCTAATGCCAAAGCCAGATAAAAATACCACAAGAAAAGAAAATTGCAGACCAATTTCTCTTATGAATATAGGTACAAAAATCCTCAACAAAATACTTTCGAATTGAATCCAACAGCACATTAAAAGAATTATACACCATGATCAAGTGGGTTTTATCCCAGGTATGCAAGAGTGGTTCAACATAAGAAAAGCAGTTAATGTAATATACCACATTTAAAAATGAAGGGTAAAAAAAAAATCACATGATCATCTCAAATGCAGAAAAGGCATCCCTTTCTTGATCCAAAAAAAAAAAAAAAAAAAAAAAAAAAACTTAGAAAAATAAGAATAGAAGGAAAGTTCCTCAACTTGATAAAAGGCATATATGAAAAACCCACAGCTAACATCATACCCAATGGTGAAAGACTGAAAGCATTCCCTGTAACATCTGGGACACAACCAGGATGCCCATTTTCACCACTGCTATTCAAAATTGTGCTAGAAGTTCTAGCCAGAGTAGTTAAGCAAGAAAAAGAAATAAAATGCATCCAGAGAAAGATGTAAAACTTACCCTTTTTGCAGATGACATGATCCTATACATTAAAAAGTCCTAAAAATCTGCAACACCCTGTGGCATAGGTTGAGGAAAGGCAGCCTCCGGCCATAACCCACCTGACTGATTGAGCAAGCCATAGCCTATGGGCAGCTCATCCCCTCCCAAGAATAAACAAAGTGGAGCAGATAAGGGCCATCATCCCCTACCACATTCCAAGACCTCAGAGCCCACTCACCCCTGGCCATTTGGCCCCTGGCTCTACTCGGTTTCCCCACCTATAGATGTACTATATAAAGCCATATCCACCACCTTCAGACCCCCTCTGTTGGGAGAGCTTCTCAATAAACTTTCCACCTGCCAAAAAAAAAAAAAAAAAAAATCTGCAACAAAGCTACTAGAGCAATAAACGAATTCAGGAAAGTGGTGGGGTACAAGATCAACATGCAAAAATCAGTAGTGTTTCTATAGACTAATAATGAGCAATCTGAGGAAGAAATTTTTAAAAATCCGTTTACAATAGCAACTAAAAAAATCAAATATCTAGGAATATATTTAGCCAAGAATGTAAAGGACTTGTACACAGAAGATTACAAAACATTGCTAAAAGAGATCAAAGAAAACCTAAATAAGTGGAAGGACAGTCTATGCTCATGGATTGGAAGACCTAAATATCATTATGATGATGTCATTTCTACCCAAAATGATTTACAGATTCAATACAATCCCAATCAAAATTCCAACAGCCAAAAAAAAAACCAAAAAACAAACAAAAAAAAACTATAATAGCCTACTTGGCAGAAATGGAAAAAGTCAAGTATCAAATTTATTTGGAAGAGTAAGGGCTCCAAATAGACAAAATATCTTGAAAAAGAAGAACAAAATTGGAAGACTCACACTTGCTGGCTTCAAAAGTTATTACAAAGTTACAGTGGTCAAAAGAGCACAGTACCAACCCAAGGATAGATGTACAGACCAATGGTATCAAACTGAGAGCTCAGAAAAAGACTAACATCTACAGCCAGTTGATTTTTTTTTAGGTGGTACCAGGGATTGAACTGGGTACCTCAGACATGGGAAGCAGGCACTCAAACCACTGACCTATACCCACTCCCCCAATTGATTTTTTCTTTTCTTTTCTTTTCTTTTTTTTTTTTTTTTTTTTTTTGAGGTACCAGGGCCGGGGATTGCACCTGGGACCACATATGTGGGAAGCCAGCACTCAACCACTGAGTCACGTCGGCTCCCCTGAGTTGTTTTTTTTCGTTTGCTTGCTTATTATTTTTTTTGTTTTTGTTTTTAGGAGGCACTGGGAACTGAACCTGGGACCTCCCATGTGGGAAGCAAGCACTCAACCGCTTGAGTCACATCCACTACCCCACCCCCCAACTGATTTTTGACAAGGCTGCCAAGTCCACTCAATGGGGAAAGAATAGTTTCTTTAACAAATGATGCTGGGAAAACTGGATACCCATATGCAAAAGAATGAAAGTAGACCCCTACCTCACAATGTATACAAAAATTAACACAAAAGGGTGAAAGACCTAAATACAATTCCCAAACCTTCTAGAAGAAAACAGGGAAGCATCTTCAGGACCTTGTGTTAGGCAATGGTTTTGTAGACATTACACCAAATGTGTGAGCAATAAAAGAAAAAACTAGATAAATGGGACTTAATCAAAATTAAAAATTTTTGTGGATCAAAGGACTTCATAAAGACATCCTACAGAAGGGAAGAAAATATTTGGAAATCATATATCTGATATGGGTTTAATATCCAGAAAATATAAAGAAGTACTACAACTTGGCACATCTCCCCCTGCAGCACGCCCACAATCTATGTCTTAGATTGTGTACTGTTTCTAAATAAACTACTCCCTTGCCTACCCTAAAAAAAAAAAAAAAAAATACAACTCAACAACAAAAGACAAACAACCCAATTTAAAATGGGCAAGAGACGTGAATAGACATTTTTCCTAACAAGATATACAAATGGTCAAAAAAGATATACAAATGGGAAATGTAAATCAAAACTGCGGTGAGATATCATTTCATATCCACTGGAATGGCTACCATTAAAAACACAGATATTTACAAGTGTTGGAGAAGATGTGGAGAAATATGAACACATGTTGGTTGCTGATGGCTGTGTAAAACTGTGCAGCCACTGTGGAAGACAGTTTGGCGGTTCCTCAGAAAGCTAAGTGTAGAATTACCATGTGCCCTGGCAATCCCTCTATAAGGTATATACCCAAAAGAACTGAAAGCAGGGACTTGACCAGATATTTGCACACTGATGTTCATAGCGGCATTATTCACAATTGCCAAAAGATGGGCGCAAGCCAAGTGTCCATCAAACAATGAATGGATAAATAAAATGTGGTGTATATATGGAATATTACTCAACCTTAAAAAGGAATGAAGTCTTGATACATGTGACAACATGGATAAACCTTGAAGACAGCATGCTGAGTGAAATAAGCCAGACACAAAAGGACAAATATTGCATGATCTTCCTGATATGAAATAATGAGAATAAGCAAACTCATAGAGTTAGAATCTAGAATATACATTACCAGGGGCTGGGTTTGGGGTAGAGAGTGGGGAGTTAATGCATAATTTGTACAGAATTTCTCTTTAGGTTGGTTGTAAAGTTTTGGAAATGGATGGTGGGGATGGTAGCACAATATTGTGACTATAACTAACAGCTCAGAATTATAAATGTGAATGTGGTTAAAAGGGAGGAATTTTAGGTAATCTATATGTTACTAGAATAAAAGTTCAAAGGAAAATCATAGGACTGTACAACACAGTGAGCCCTAATGTAAACGATGGACTATAGTTAATAGTACAAATTTAATGTTCTTTCATCAATTGTAACAAAAGTACCTCACTAATGCAAAGTGTCTAACTATAAGGGGGTATATGGGAACGCTGTATTTTTTACATGATTTTTTCCGTAAACCTACAACTTCTCTAATTAAAAAAATAATTAGAAAACAAAAACCAAATCAGCCTCACTAGGGGCTTATCTGAGTTTATGAGCCTGAAAACTTTCCTGTGAGAACCGATCTCTGGGCCTTGTCAGACCCGTCCCTCTCTCTCTCTTCCCTCTCTGCCTTGGTCTGACTGGACCAAAGCAGGACCTGAGAAGGTTCCTTGGTCCTAGATCCTGGGCAAGTGTCTATCCCCGGCAGCTAAGGCAGGAATGAGGCCAGTGGCTGTCCTGCCTGTCAACTCTGGGCTCAGGCATGGGAGGGGGCGGCGTGGGGCATGGCCAGAGCTTCCCTGGAGAGGGAGGAACTGCTGTCCCCACCTAGCCCATGCACATCAGTGTCCTCCCTGCGTGTAAGGACTGTGTGGCAAGGTGCTCATTGCTCTCTTGGATTATTTCAATGAATTCCCAAAAGTCGACTGTTCCCAAAGTTGTCTTTTTATAAAGCATAGATCTGACCGTATCAGTAGATCTTCTGTGAACTGACTTCATATTTGCCTACTTTTTTTTTTTCCTATGGTGTTTGATGTCTTCCTGTGTTGATTTACAAAGGTTCTTTAGAATTTAGAGATATTGGAGATATTAGTTCCTCATTTGTTACCTTCATTGCTAATATTTTCTCCCCAAACTATCTTTTAATTTTATCTATTATGTTATTGCTCACAGATATGTTTTAATTTTTAAGTAGTCAATTCTGGGAACATTTTCCCTCGTGGCTTCTGGATTTTGCATATTGGCTAGAAAGCTATTCTTCAATTCAAAGTTATAAAAGTATTTTTTCTGTCAGTTTTATAGTCTCTTATGTTTTACATAATTAATCTATCTGAAATTTACTTTCGGTTTTGAGCATGCTGTAGAGTTCTTTGTCATTTTTCAAATAGTGAGTCAATCATTCCAACATTTGTTGAATAAATCCTACCTCACCCTATATTTAAATTTCCACCTCTATCAGAGTCTAAATTTCCTTACACTTGTAGCTTCTCTTCTACTCTGTTTCACTGACCAATTTGTCATTAAGTGACTATACCATATTGTTTAAAGTAATGTGAATAAGTTTTGATATCTGAAAGGGCAAATAACCACCTCTATATTAGC
>JAKSZT010054544.1:3373632-3425425 GCA_026826555.1 Tolypeutes matacus
TTTTTCATACAATTGATACTTTTCAGACATTTCTAATTGGTCATTGTTGGCAGATAAAAAAGCGTATTGAATATGTATATGCTTAGTTTGTATTCAGATGCCTAACTGAACTTTTAGTAGTTCTAATATACTTCCATTTATTTTCCTGAATCATATCATCTGCAGATGATGATAATTTTGTCTTATCTTTCCTAATTTGTATGCCTCCTATTTTTTTTTTTTTTTTACCGGGAGGTCCAGGGATCGAACCCCGGTCCCTCCATATGGTAGACGGACGCCGAACCTCTTGAGCCACATCCTTTCCCCCTCCTATTCTTTTTTATTGTCCTATTGCATTGCCTAGGACCTATAGGAAATTATTGGGTAATATCGGGGATAACAGACTTCCTTATCCTGACAGACATCTTTAATCAGTCTTGGCAAACCATCTTGTTCCTACCCATCTCTGTAGATACTGTATTCTGTTGCTTTCCCCACCATGTCGCTAAACTATAAACAAAATATACTAGATTCTTTTCTGGACGTACCATCTTCTTTCGTGGCTCTGTGTCTTTTGACACCCCTTTCTTCATCCCAGGAACACCCTCCCTAACTTTCAAATATCTGGTGGCTTAAAGGGAGCCAGATGAAATTTTAGTTCCTCTTCAGACCCAAACCAAAGGGAAGAAGATTCCTGCTCCTCTCCCCATTTGGGAGAGTATTGGAGGAATCACTCCCATCATCCTTCTCTTCTTCTTTAGTTGCTCGCTTCCAGGGGAGAAGTGGATGGACTGATTGCACCACTCTCATCTGGTGGTGTCTCAAAGGCAAGGTCCCAGGCTGTAACCCTTTCTTCACTTCCTGACCTCACATGTGGTGCTTCCATGGAATTAGCACCCCTGTTTCATTCTCTTTTCCAACTTCTCCATTTGTAACTCGATGGGTAGCTCCAGAAAGCCTTGCCCTGTGGGTAAGTTCACTGGAGAAGGAAGAGGAGTACATCTCCCTTAGACCTAGGTTTAAGCCATATTCGAATCCAGCTTTTACTAGAACTTTGCATTAGCGTTGGTTTTCGGTCTCCCATTTGGCTATGGACACTTGGACATACATTGTATTGAAATGAATCCTGGAAGAGGGGCTGGCGAGTGACTCCCGAAAGTGAATGAACTGATTCTTTTACCCCAGCCTTTGCCTCCTCTAATAAGAGCTCCCCTTGACTGAGTTTCTACCATGGGCCAGGCATTGTTATATCATTGCATCCTCACAACAACCCTGTCAAATGAGTTTTATTATTTCCATTTTATAAAAGAGAAAATTCTACATAATGCTATTATATTAAATATCTTACAGGAAATCTCTGCTTTAAAAAAGTAGCAGCTCCCTATTCCTCACAAAATCTGGCCCGCAGTCTCCCTGTCCTTCTGGTTTCCACAGTGGCTGGCCCACTCCTCAGCAGCTCAGAACCTGATGTGCCTTTGTCCTAGCTGCACACAGCACTGACCTTGCTGAAGCATGCATTCTTCCTGCCTCCGTCCCTGCATTGCTTCAACCACAAATATTTATTGAGTATCTACTGGGCACTAGATACCGAGCCAGATGCTGGGGATACGGTGGTGGTCATTCTCCCTTCCTCTCCTGGGAGTCAATAGATTTGAATAAGTACAGTAAGTGTGACAAAGACAAATGTGGCTGAAGTGGGTGCATGTGACAGAGGGACATATCCTGATTTGGGGGCTTTCTTGAAGAAGTTGGTCAATTTGAGCTAAGGTCTCCGGTGTTTATTCAGGAATGGGTTGGGACAACTTCCTGCTGATTTTCTCTGCCTCCCTTCCACCATTCAACATCTAGAGCAAGTGAAATCTCAGAAGTCTTTCCTTGATCTTTTAATTGAATAATAAAATAAGATGATCTTAGGAAATGAAAAAACTTTAAATCATTTCACTGTGGGGGTAGAGACTATTGTCTCCCAATATCATTTTTTTTTTCTTTCTTGGTAAGAGAAACATAAATTTTAGCTGGGCCCATGACCACCCAGAATAAAAACTGCATTTCCCAGCCTCTCTTGCAGCTTGACCTGGCTGTAAGATGTAAGTGGAATTGGTGGGGGCTATTTCCAAGATGCATCCTTAGTGGGAGGGGTGAGCTCCTTCTTCTCTCCTTCTCCATCCTGATGCTTGATGGATGTGAGGATGCAGATCTGTCTTGGACCATGAGGATGAGGACCACCTCATAGAGATGATGGAAAGGCAACTGAGAGATGCCTGGAGACCCATCATGCCAGCTCTAACGATGAAAAAGAATGACCGTTCTCTCTTGTTTATGCTGTTATTATTTTGTGTCTCTAGACCCATATCCTAACCAATAGAGTCATTCCTCAGTACATATCTTGTGGGGTCTGCTAGGGACTGCTCTTGGGGGACTGCCTGTCCCATAGCAGGGGTTGGGGGGTGGCCAACCTCCCCCAGTGACCGTATTATTGAACCACGAATCGACTCCAGCTAAGCCAATAATATCCTCTTTTCAGGGGATTTAGAATTGGAACTGAGAGATAGCCAGTGTTAAGACTTGTCCCTTGAATGGTGGAAATTTATGTATTATGGGATAATCATCTTCAGTTCATGTGGAAAGAGAAAAAAAGATAACTGGTCTGTACATGGGGAAAATAAAGCAGATGCTCAGAGAGAAGAAGAGATGCAAGTGTGAGAGGGAGAATGGCCGGCTCAGCTACTCTTGGTCCCAGGGCCATCGGAAGGCCTGACTGCCTTTTTGCCCTCGGGTTGATGATAATACTCGTAACAAGTGCTTAGAATGGTCCAGAGACATTGCTCCAATGCTTTATGTCCGTATCTGGTATATTGGTCAGGGTGAAAAACCTAGTTTCTGCAGTGTCTGATTGGCTTAACCCAACAAGTTTTTTTCTTGTTTCTCATGAAGTCCTTTGTGATCAGGCAGCCTCCCTCTATCCAGGTCATCTGAATAGGTGGCCTGCAAGGCTGCTGGAGTAGAGGAAGAGAGAGAGGAAGGAGGTACAGATGCTCTTGACTGCTACAGCCCAGAAATGACAGATGTCACAGTCCACTGGCCAGATCTAATCAGTGACCCCAAATGTACTGCAAGGGAGACTGGGAAATATAGGGGGCTGTATGGAATATTTGTTGAGCACTGGTTTCCATAAGACACTTTTATGTTATCAAATAAATTCCCACTTTTTGTTTAAGCTAGCTTGAGTTGCCTTTTGTTTCTTGCAACCAAGTAATCCAAATCACACTTATTCTACATATGAGTTGCAACATTTAGAAAGTAGAGGGAGTGCAAAAATGGGATTCTATTACTAACTGGTAAAATTCTTGTTTTCCTTTTCAAAATTAGAATTACAGAAGTTGACATTAAAAAATCCTGAATCTAGAGCCTGGTCAATCTTTTAATTTAACTCTCTGTAGAACACTTTTCTATTTTAGTCACCATTTATTTGACAAAGTGCCTTGAGCATTTGCAATGCATGAAGAACTGTGAGGACTTTGGGGACACGACGCTGAATAAAATTTGTCCCATTCTAGTTAGTGGAAAATGTTGTCTTTCCTCTTTTGATTATAATTGCTTGTTTGATCTATGACCTAAATGTTTTATTTTTAGATTGTCTTCATGAGGGAAATTTCTGAAAATTCCATGAGTATACTTTTGAGTTGTATATTTTCACTTCCTTTTTCTTTCTCAACACTTTTACTGTTGGTGATATTGTATCAAAATTTCCCCTTTTTTTCTCTTTATTTTTCACTTTTTAGTAAAGTTTAATAATAAAGATGCCACATTTCACAAACTTCCATGAAATCTTCTGCCATCTATCCAGAAGAATGACTCCTCAAAAAAGATTTTCTTATGGCCATTTTTTTTTTTTTTAATTAGAGAGGTTGTACATTTACAGAAAGAGCATAAAGAAAATATAGTTGCACCATTTTTAACATTTCGCCTTAGTGTGTTAACCTTTGTTAACAATTGATGAGAGAATATAATTATAAATGTACTTTTAACACCTCAAAAATTTCTTAAACAAATCAATTTTAAATTGATACATATTATTAAAGCATAATCATCTGAAGTATAAAATCAATGGTATTTGGTATAATCACATAGTTGTGCATTCGTCCCTTCAATCATTATTAGAGTATTTTCATTATTTCAATAATAATAATAATAAACAAAAAGCAGAAGACAAACAAGAAAATTCTGGACCTTTCAATCTCTCTATGCTTCCCCTGCTGTACATAGCTGCTATTTCTGGCTATTCTTGCACAATTATTTATTTATTAAGCAGTTTTATTGAGATACATTCAGATACCATACGATCTATCTGAAGTGTATAATCAATGGCTTTTAATATAATCACAATGTTGTACATTCATCACTACAAAAAATTTTAGAACAATTTCATTACTCCAAAAAGGAAAGCTCCACATGCCTTGGCAAGCCTTCCCCAGCCCTACATAACCACTAATATAATTTCATCTTTATAAATTGATTTATGTTTACATTTTATATAAATGGAATCATACAATATGTAATACTTTGTATATGGTTTCTTTCACTTAGCATAATGAGGGGTTTTTTTTGTCTGATATTAATATCTTGTAGTATTAACATAGGTTTGTTTAGTTTTTAAAAAATGGTCTTACATATGCTCTTTTACCCATATTCATAATTCAAAGGCAGTTTTACCATGCTATACAGTCCCATGTTACATTTTTTAGCTTTCCTTTTAGTAGTATACATGACCTTAGACTTTCCCTTTAAACTACTTTCATACCCACATAATAACACTGCTAGTTACCAACATTAAGTTGGGCTTTTACTTTTTCTATTCACTTCCAAATATTAACACACATGCTCTTTAACCATTCTGTACAAGTTAACCCTCACCTTTCCATTGTCTAACCTCGTTCTATTTTCTGGTGACCGTATTCAAGGTATTAACTCCATGAGATGACACAATATATTTAGTTTTTAATAGCACGATCATACAGTATTTGTTCTTTTGTGTCTGGCTTGCTTCACTTAACATAGTGTCTTCCAGGTTCATCCATGTTGTCATATGATTTACAATTTCATTTCTTCTTACCGCTGCATAATATTCCATTGTGTGAATGCACCACAGTTTGTTTAACCATTCATTGTTTGATGGACACCTGAGTTGTTTGTAACTTTTGGCAATCATGAATAATGCTGCTATAAACATCAGTGTACAGATGTCTGTGTCATTGCTCTCAGTTCTTCTGGGTATATACCCAGTAGTAGTATTAGAGAGTCATGTGGCAAATCTATATTCAACTTCTTTAGGAACTGCCAAACCGTTTTCCAGAGTGGCTGTACCATTCTACATTCCCACCAACAGCGAATAAGTGTTTCTATCTCTCCACTACTCTCCAACACTTGTAGTTCTCTGTCTTTTTAATAGTGGCCATTCTAATAGGTATGAAATGATATCTCATTGTAGCTTTGATTTGCATTTCCATAATCATTAGAGATGTTGAACATTTTTTCATGTGTTTTTTTGCCATTTGTATTTCTTCTTTGGGCAGATGTCTATTCAAGTCTTTTGGCCACTTTTTAATCTGGTCATTTGTCTTTTTATTGTTGAGTTGAAGCATCTCTTTATATATCATGGATATTAAACCTTTATCAGATATGTGGTTGCCAAATATTTTCTCCCACTGAGTCAGCTGCCTTTTTAGCCTTTTGACAAAATCCTTTGAGGTACAAAAGTGTTTAATTTTGAGAAGGTCCCATTTATCTATTTTTTCTTTTGTTTCTTCTGCTTTGGATGTAAAGTCTAAGAAACCACCACCTACCACAAGGTCTTTAAAATGTTTCCCTACATTTTCTTCTAGTAGTTTTATGGTCCTGGCTTTTATATTTAGATCTTTGATCCATTTTGAGTTGATTCTTGTATAGGGAGTGAGAAAGGGATCCTCTTTCATTTTTTTGATTATAGATATCCAGTTCTCCCAGCACCATTTGCTGAAGAGACTGTTTTGTCCCATTAACATGGCTTTGGTAGGTTTGTTGAAAACCAGTTGGCTGGAGAAGTAAGAGTTTATTTCTGGACTTTCAATTCTATTCCACTGATTGTTGTGTCTGTCTTTATGCCAATACCATGTTGCTTTGACTACTGTAGCTTTGCAATATGTTTCAAGACCGGCAGTGAGAATCCTCCCACATCGCTCTTCTTTTTTAGAATGCTTTTGGCTATTTGTATGTACTTTCCTTTCCAAATGAATTTGGTAATTGCCTTTTCTATTTCTATAAAGTAGGCTGATGGAATTTTGATTTGTATTGCATTGAATCTGTAAGTCAATTTGGGTAGCATTGATATCTTCACAATATTTAGTCTTCCATTCCATGAACATAGAATATCTTTCCATTTGTTTAGGTCTTCATTGATTTCTTTTAGCATTGTTTTATAGTTTTCTGCATATAGGTCCTTTAAATTTTCCCCTAGGCTATTGAGTCTTTTCATTGCTATTGTAAATGGAATTTTTCCCCTGATTTCCTCCTCAGATTGTTCAATACTATTGTAAAGAAAGATAACTTATTTTTGCATGTTGAACTTGTATCCTGCCTTTTTGATGAACTTATTAGTTCAAGTAGCTTTGTTGTAGACATTTCAGAGATTTCTAAATATAGGATCTTGTTTGTGCATTTCTATGAATTTGCCCATTTCATCTAGGTTGTCTATTTTGTTGTCATACTGTTTCTCATAATATCCTCTTATGATCTATTTTATTTCTGTGAGGTCAGCCTTAACTTTGCCCCTTTAATTTCTGAATTTATTTATTTGCATCCTCTCTCTTTTTTTCTTTGTTAGTCTAGTTTGGGGTTTGTCGATTTTATTAATCTTCTCAAAGAACCAGCTTTTGGTTTTGTTGATTTTCTCTAATATTTTTCTGTTCTCTGTTTCATTTATTTCTGCTCTATCTTTATATTTCTTTCCTTCTGCTTGCTTTGGGAATGGTTTGCTGTTTTTTTCTAGTGTCTCTGGTTGTTCAGTTAGATCTTTGATTTTAGATCTTTCTTCTCTTTTAATATAGGCATGTACAGCTATAAATTTCTTTCTCAATACTGCCTTCACTGTATCCCATAAGTTTTGATAAGTTGCATCCTTGTTTTCATTTGTCTCAATATATTTACAAATTTCATGTACAATTTTTTCATTGACCCACTGATTATTTAGGAAAGTGTTGCTTAGCCTCCACACATTTGCAAATTTACCTTTTTCCCATCTATTATTGGTTTACACTTTCATTCCATTATGATCTGAGAAGGTGCTTCGTATAATTGCTGTCTTTTTATATTTATTGAGACTTGTCTTGTGCCCTAACATGTGATCTATCCTGGAGGAAGAACCATGGACACTTGAGAAGAATGTATAACCCACTGAGTTTTGGTGAAACATTCTGTATATGTCTGTTAGATCTAGCTCATTTATCATGTTGTTCAAGTTCTCTGTTTCCTTGTTGATCTTCTGTCTAGTTGTGCTATCTAATGATATAAATGTTGTGTTGAAGTCTCCAACAATTATTGTAGAGATGTCTATTTCTCCCTTCAGTTTTGCCAGTTTGCCTCATGTATTTTGGGGCACGCTGGTTAGGTGCATAAATATTTATGACTGTTATATCTTCCTGGTGGATTTTCCCTTTTATTAATAGATAATGGCTTTCGGTATCTCATAAGTTTTTTGCATTTAAATCTGTTTTGTCTGCTATTAGTATAGCTACCCTTGTTCTGTTTTGGTTACTGTTCACATGGAGTATCTTTTTCCAACCTTTCACTTTCAGCCGGTTTATATCCCCGGGTCTAAGGTGAGTCTCTTGTAAACAGGATATGGATGGATCATGTTTTTTTTTATCCATTCTGTCAGCCTATGTTTTGGGGGAGGGGCGAGGGGGGGTTTAATCCACTCACATTCCATGATATTACTGTAAATGCATTATTTACTTCCACCATTTTATCCTTTGGTTTTCACGTCATATCATATTTTCATCTGTCTTTTCACTCTTTTGGTTATCCTTTCTGCTATTCTTTCTTCGATATTCTCCTCCAAACCTCTCTTTCCTATCTTTTTCTTTCAGGCTCTAAGGCTTACTTTAATATTTCCTGTAAAGGTATATTCTTTTTTATGAACTCTTTTAGTTTCTCTTTGTGAATATTTTAAACTCTCCTTCATATTTGAAGGACAATTTTGCTGGATAAAGAATTCTTGGCTGGCAGTTTTTCTCTTTCAGTATCCTAATTGCATCATACTACTGTCTTCTCACCTCCATGGTTTCTGATGAGATATCCGCACTAAGTCTCGCTGGGCATCCCTTGCGTGTGATGGTTTGCTTCTCCCTTGCTACTCTCAGAATTTTCTCTTTATCTTTGACGTTTGACATTCTGAGTAGTATGTGTCTTGGAATATGTCTATTCGGATTTTTTCTGATTTGGGTATGCTGCACTTCTTGGACATGTAAGTTCATTTCTTTCGTGAGAGTTGCGAAATTTTCGGCTATTATTTCCTCAAATACTCTTTCTGCCCTTTTCCCCTTCTCTTCTCCTTCTGACCTCCCATAACATGTATGTTGTCTTGTTTCATGTTATCATTCAACTCCCTGAGCCCTTGCTCAATTTTTTCCATTCTTTTCTCTCTGTTTTTTTCTCTCTTCAATTTCAGTTGTTCTGTCTTCTGTATCACTTATTCTTTCTTCTGTCATTTCGAGCCTGCTGTTATATGCCTTTAATGTTTTTTGTTTGTTTGTTTTTGTTTAGGTACCAGGGCTAGGGATTGAACCCGGGACCTTGTATGTGGGAAGCTGGCGCTCAACCACTGAGCCACATTGGCTTCCCTGAGTTGGCTCCTGTGTTTGTCTGTTTGTTGTTTGTTTCTGTTTTTTTTTAGGAGGCACCAGGGACCAAACCTGGGACCTCCCATGTGGGAAGAAGGTACTCAATTGCTTGGGTCATATCTGCTCCCCTAATATGTTATTTGTTTGTTTGTTTGTTCCGATTTATTTTATTTATTTCTCCCTACCCCCTTGTTATTTGTATTTGCTGTGTCCTGGTCTTCTTTTCAGGAGGCATCAGGAACCAAACCCAGGACCTCAGATGTGGGAGGGAAACACCTAATTACCTGAGCCACCTCCGCTCACTGCTTTGTTGTGTCTCTCATTGTTTTCCTTGTGTCTCTTGTTGCATTATCTTATCATGTCAGCTGGCCGCACCTGCCCATCACACCAGCTCACTGTCCTACTTGTCTTCTTTCAGGAGACATTGAGAACCTCTGCATCCTGCTTTGTTGTGTCTCTCATTATGTTTTTCTTCTTGTGTCTCTTGTTGTGTCATCTTGTTGTGTCAGCTTGCCGTGCCTGCCCTTTGTGCCAGCTTGCTGTCTTCTTTAGGAGGCATGGGAACTGAACCACAGACCTCCCATGCGGTAGGCAGGAGCCCAATCACTTGAGCCACATCCTCTTCCCATCCCCTAATGTGTGTTTTTTTTTTTTTTTTTTCCCTAATGTGTTTTTGATCTCACTTATCATGCCTTTCATTCTCATGAGCTCTGTTACTTTTTAATTCAGGTTTTCAAATTCTCTGTGTTCTCACAGTGTCTTCTTGATGTCCTTTATCTCTTTAGCCATATTGTCTTTCAACTCATTAATTTGATTTTGGAAATTTGTGTACAACTTGTTGATTGATTGTCTCAAATCCTGTGTCTCATCTGGGTCTTTGATATATTCCTTTTCTTGGGCCATTTCTTCCATTTTCTTACTATGGCTTTTAATTTTTTGCTGGTGTCTAGGCATCTGATTATGATAGTGAGTTTACTCAGATGGTCAACTTCTCTGTCGTTCATAGGGATTTAGTGGCAGGAGACTATGAGTTACTGCTGTTCTATGATTCCTGGTCAACCTGTTCTGGGTCTTTAGGACTGTCCCTGTTAATTGCTCAAATCTGGGCCCTGGACCCAGTAATGGGTTGCAGACCCGCTTCCTAAGGCCTTGGGGAGGGAGGCTGTAAAGGCTAGAAAAAGCCTCTCTTACTTATTTTAATTTTCTCATGTGTACTTCCTTTGGCAGCCCTCTCAATTCATCTGGAGTGTGTATGCTGCAACAGGCAGGGGATCAATGTGATAGAGTATCCTTGCCTACAAGCTAAGAGCCTCATCATTCAAACTTTCTCAGAGGCAGTTCTCCAACCTTTGCAGACTGACTCCTCCCTTTTTCCGAGTAGGAAGTAATTCCACTCCCCTCTGCATCCTCAATAATCCCCTCTGCATCCCGGGCAGTAGAGAGGGAGAATGAGAGGGTTCCATCTCTGATCTCTTTGGTCCCTTGCAGGCTCCAAAGGCAAACAATGGTGCAGCCCCACCCCGCCTGGAAGGCTCATGGGACACAGCAGACCAGATTTGTGGGTCAAAAATGGAGTCAGCCTAGGCTTTGTTCCTGTCTCCCTTTCCTTGGGAAGTGGGTCCCTGGGGCCCCCTTTGTAGCCACTGCTCCCCCTTCCCCCCAAGGCCTGAGAATTCAAGTGTCTATAGGGTGGGGGAGGATGCCAGCAGTTGCAGCTGCAGCTTTTAATCCACAGTTTTGCCATTGAGATTCTTTTCCTGTGCCCTTCTCTCTTCTGGGCATTGTCCTGCCTTCCCCTGGTATCCTAAACCCTAGAAGATTTTTTTCCAGGCCATTTCTGCTGTCCTCTAGCTATTTTTTTGGAAGAGAAGAGAGTCCCATGTCTTTCTAATCCACCATCTTCCCAGTAGTCCTCGCCTCAAACATTTTAAGCACCAGTATAACTTTTTTGAATTTGTATTTGGTGGCTGCAGCCTAAGATATGACATTCTTGCACAGCACAATAGACCAGCAAGCATGACAGAGTCATGAAAATTTCTTATATGAATGTGGATTTAGGTACAAAGATAGAAGAAGGAATGTGTTGAGGTAAATAAGACACCTGGGTTCCAGTGCTGATTCCTCCCCCAAATTAACTGCATCCTTTAAATTTCCTAAACCTTAGTCTGTCATTGTAAAATAATGATGTTAAACTAGCTTAAAGTCTATTTTTGCTTTCAATTTCTATGCTTTTATGATTCTAGAGACTACCATAAGGAAGAGAAAGTCCAACATCTGGGAACAGTTTAAAAATAGTTTGGAGAAAGAAAAAAGAAAATAGGGAAAGAGGAAAATTCCAAGGACAAAGAAGTCAATAGAAAATAATTCAGAATAGCAGAAGGTGAAGGAGTAAAGTAAAACAAGGTAAAAAGGAGAAAGCAGAAGATTAAATGTTTTCTTAAACTTGCAGAGATAAATCCCATGAAATTTCATTTTCACACCTGAAGAGAAAGAAGAAATCTAGTTATATGTATTACTCTTTCATTAAGATGAAATCTTCAGGGAAGCGGATGTGGCTCAATGAGTAGGGCTCCCGTTTACCGTATGGGAGGCCCCGGGTTCGGTTCCCGGGGCCTCCTGGTGACGGCAAGCCGGCCCACGTGGCGCGGTGAGCTGACGCAGCAGGACGACCCAGCAAGGGGAGACAAGCAGACACAGAAAAACGCACAGCAAATGGACACAGCGAGTACAAGCAGCAAGGGGGGATAGATGAATAAATAAATAAAATCTTAAAAAAAAAAAAAAAAAAAAAAGATGAAATCTTCAGGAGTTATTATGAATTGCCTCTCCAGGCTTTAGCATTTCTACCAACAAGAAGATAATTGATATGTAGTAGGTACTTTGAGCTATCAATTTGTTGTAACTAGCACATAGTAGTTATGGTTTTAAATTGAAGGTAGAAAAAGAATGTTGTGGGGTGAAATGAGACAATATGGGATCACTCAGGAATGAATCATTCAGTTTTGTTGGTTTTCCTCCAGACTCAGAAAGAATGCTTACATTTCATGATTTCATCTGGCTGGGCAACAATGCACAGTACAGAACATTAGAATAATGCTTAGTTCACCACCTGACCTCATGACAATGGGTCCTTTTTGTAGGGTTTTGTGTGAGAGGTTTATTCTGATTCTGCTGGTCAGTCAGAAATTTGCGGAGGAGCCAGAGGCAACACAAATAGAAAGAGTACCTTCTAAACAATCTGCTCCTTGGTACAGGCGATGGAGGAAGCTTCTCTTCCGGGCCTCTCCTACCCATCCTCTGATCCTCTAACTCATCCAGTTCCCTCAGTTCCCTCACTCTTGGGGTCAGAAAGGGGTGCAGTGGTCTTTATCTCACCCTTGCCCCTCGCAGGGCCTGTGGACCTTGCTTGCCTCTCATTTTCCACGTTCCTAACGGTGGACAATGATCGGATGGTGCCCGACCCACAGAGTCTCAAACTGGGTGAGGGCTCAAAAATGTTAATTATTCTTATTATATGGGCATTCTTCTCATTTCCTTCTAAAGAATGGTTGAGTTGTTTAGAGCAGATCACCTTATATCAGAAGATAGGAAAAAGCCTGTTACCAGCTTTGGGTATGTGTATTAGTCAACCAAAGGGGTGCTGAGGCAAAATACCAGAAATCGGTTGGTTTTTATAAAGGGTATTTATTTAGGGTAAAAGCTTACAGTCACAAGGCTTTAAAGAGTCCAACTCAAGGCACCATAAAAGGTACTTTCTCACCCAGAGTCTGTTGCCATGCGTTGGAGCAAGATGGCTACCGACGTCTGCAAGGGTCCAGGCTTCCTCTTCCTCTTAAGGCTCCGTGGTCCCAGCTTCTTCCAATATCGGCTGTAGGCTGGGATAAGTCTCGTCTCTCTCCCAGGGCTCATTTCTCTCCGGGCTCAGCTGCTCTGCTCTCTCCACAAAGCCAGCTGTAAACTATCAGACTAACAGCTCATCTCTCTTCCTGGGGCCTCTGCCATGTTTAATGGAGCTTTCTGTCTTTCCTCATGTATCTGCTTCTCTGCCTACTTGCTTCCCAGGCTTCAGGATCAAAACTCTGTCTCCTCTGCCATATCGTTTTCTCTGTGAGTCCCTGTCCACCGAGGGGGTGGGAATTCAACGTCCTACTGACATGGCCCAATCAAAGCCTTAATCATAATTTAATCAAGTAAAAGTGAAATGTCTGATTTCAATGTAATCTAAGGGTATCACTAGCCCAGAGGAACAGACCAGTTTACAAACATAATCATTATTTCTTTTTGGAATTCATCAATAACATCAAACTGCCACAGGATGGGAATGTGAAAAGTTGTAGTGGAAAAGTCAAATCAGACTTTATAGATTCTGTAGGGACAATAGATTTCAAGTCACAGAATTATGAAACTCAGAGATGAGAAGAACCCCTAGAGGGCTTATTCAGACAGAGATTCTGGGCTCTTTCACTGGTAAACATGGTTCCCCCCTCCCCTTTTTTTAATGGATACATATAAAAAAAAAATTTTTTTTTTTAGCTTTATTTTGTACATTTAATAATTGAAAACATAAGCAATTAAAAACTAAAAAGTAAACACAGATGAATAAATATATACATTTCTCAATTAAATGTAATGGATACATATAAATTTTTTTGTTGTTTTTTTGTGAATCAAACGATATATTACACAATATATTTGATTCATAGTAATGCATTCATACAGTATTTGTCCTTTTGTGTCTGGCTTGCTTCACTCAACATAATGTCCTCCAGGTTCATCCATGCTGCCATATGCTTTATGAACCCCCCTCCCTTTTTACCTGGAGAGCTTTGGGCTTTGATGGTTTTGAGTGTATTTACCCTGACGTAGGAATATACTGTTTTTAAGATGACCAGCTGACTACATTTCTGTCAATTCTTCTTTTAATCTGTGGGAGAGAACTAATCCCTGTTCTCGATAGCTTTGAGATTTCTGATGGAAACTTTAATATGCATATTCATATGTAATTTCTATATTAAAATAATATGTATTTAGATTGGAGAAATTGCCTGATAACTGAGTTGATAGGCTGCTAGGAAAAATTGAGAAACTAAATTCTCCTTTGCTGCTCTCTCTGGAGGTAGGAGGAGACCTGAAGTACCACCTAAAAACCTATGCTGCTTCTGATTCACCATCTGTAAATGCTGCTATTTACTTCCTGCTACCTCAGAATGAAAATGAGTATTTTGAGCTCTATGGAGGCTGCTATGGAAAACCAAAGGTAGCATTATTATTTTCCTCTGCCTCCTCTTTTTTTTTTTTTTTTTTTAAATAACTTTTTCATCCTCAGAACTTGCTATTCACGTCTTTTCCCTCAAGACATCTTCTCCTTGGTATCTGACAGTAATTCTTATGCTGATGTCATTGGTTATTCCACACCTAAGCAAAGGTGTTATTTTCCATTCTACCAGGAACTTGGCTGTTAATTTCATTCCATTCATAGACTTGCAGCAGAGAGGGATATTTGGGTTGAATATATTCCCTTACTTGTTAGGTTGTAAAGATGGGTGTAAATGGAATGCATCCTTTGCACTGCGGGTTGTTTTATTTAGATGTGAAATTTATGTAAACCCTGTTGACCTCCTGCTTTTCTATACCTCCCACTACTATGTGAGTCAGATATAATCTGGAACTGATACTAAGCTAAAGAACTGAAAAAAAATCCATTGCTTAATTACACTATCATTAGTGATAAGCTTCCTGGTCTCATACTTTCTAACTCCAAGCAACGTTTTATTTTCCATGGTGAAAAAGTGTTTCCCCTTCTCTAGAGCATTACAAATACTTCTTTTTTCCTTATGCCCTAAACTAAAGCATGAACAGCTATTTGGTTTTATTATTCTATGTGCACAACCCTTTGGTTCTCATTCTGTCTCTATAATTTAGGCTTTTTTGTTGACCATTGTTCAATTTTGTGTGTGTGTTTTAAGAGGAAGACATTTTGGCACATTAGGAGTTGGCTTTGATTGGGTTTTTTAATGATTAAAAAAAAATCCATGATTATTCACAGTGAGCTTACTCATTTAGAAAATTTTGATGCTATTTTTAAGCATAGAGCAAGCCTGTTATTTTAGATTAGGTTAATAACCAACCAGGTTGGTTTCTCGACTTTTTCCTCAATTTTTTCAGTTAATAAAATAGTTTTAATATGCCTCCGAAATGATAATTGTGTAAATAGGTACTCTCCTTTATCCAAGAACTTTACAGGGTGTATCCATCGTGGGTAGATTGTTGCAAGTAGCTGGTTTCCATGTGTCTAAACTATTTCATGTATTTCACATTGTGTGTTAAGAAAAAAGTCCACATTTTATACGGTGATTGGATAGACCCCAAGGATGGGTAGGGGTGAGAGAGTAGGTAGGGTCTTTGGCGGGTATTGGCCACATGTCCTTTCCTACCGTGAAGTTCCGTTTGAAGGGCAGTGGGAGAGGCAAAGAAGAGAAGAACGAACAGCAGGGCCGTCCATTTGGAGATCCGCTTGGTACAACTTTGAAAGCTCCACATATATTGCCATTTTCAGGTTGTATGGTAGATATAGGAGCCTTCTTACGGGTAGCAACAGGGATAACAGAGTGTGTAACAATAAAACACACTCAAGAAGCCTGGGGTGGGAGACAGCTGTGAATGTCCATACTTTGTTGTCATGTTCAGTTCCCCAATGGCTGATGTCATACCTTAAGAGCCAGTAAATTCATACTCTCTAGAAAAAGAAGGGAACAAGACAATTAATTTGTGCAGGCTTCTCTTCTCTCTATACAGCATTTGCTCTCTGCACTCAGAGTGCAGAGTAGCACAGGTCCAAACAAGAGAACTTCAAACTTCTGGTGAGTATTATATAAGTCATAAAGTGTCTAGCACAGACCCTCAGAAATAGTCCTCCCCTTCCTTTCAAATACACGGCATGGTAAATGGAATCCATTGACTGAGGTCCCATGAGGGCACCTCTTGGGAGAATTCACTGTCTTACATAAACTAACGCATGCAAAGAGCTTTAGAAATGGAGGAAGCATTACAAATTGTGAGGTGATTATTATACTTCCAGTGTGAAGAATCATCCACGTTCTGAGATATCAGAATATCTGCCTTGTGATGTGTATTAGTCAGGGTTCTCTAGGGAAATAGAAATGACAGGAGATATCTGTAAATAGTATGAGATTTTATAAAAATTCTCTCTCACGACTGTGGGGCTGCACAAGTCCAAATTTTGTAGGCAGGCTGCAAACCAGGGATGCTGATGAAGGTCCTTGATGAGTTCCCAGGAGACGTTGGCTGTCCAAAGTAGAGCTGGAAATTCTCTCTGAATACTGAAATCACTTCCCCTTTTAAGGCATTCAAGTGATTCAATAAAACATACTCATTACTGAAGGCAAACTCCTTGGTAAATTGTAGATGTAATCAGCCATCTATGCAATCAGCTGACTGATGATTTTTTTTTTTTTTCCTTATTTTGGGGATTCCCATATACCCAACATCCTTCCCCTTTTCCCCTAATAATAACATTTTACATGTGGTCACTGATGATTAATGTCCATAAAATGTCCTTGTATTACAATTAGCCCAGTGCTTGCTTGACCAAACAGCTGGGCGCCATTACCTGGTCAAGTTGACCCACTAGCCTAACCATCACAGGGTATAAAATCAGCTAACTTTTGAGATGTCTTTCCCTTTTTGAGAAGAATTATCATTTAGCAGTGGGTACAGGAAGGTGAGTTTTAAAGCTGCACTGTTTTCCTGAATCTTTCAGATGTAAACTTGAAGTATGAAGTGCTGGCTTTAATGTATAGGACTATGCCTGTCTTTTCTGCCAAAAGAGATTGTGTGAGGATTAGTGAGGTATGTGTATGTGTGTGTGTATATGTGTGTGTGTATATATATATATTTTTTTTTTATGAGTATTTTTTTAAATATTTATTTTATTTATTTCTCTCTGCCCCCCACCCCTTGTTTTGTGCTCTTTGTCTGCTTTCTGTGTGTTCTTCTGTGTCTGCTTGTCTTCTCTTTAGGTGGAACCAGGAACCAATCCTGGGACCTTCTGGAGTGGGAGAGAGGTGCTCAATCTCTTGTGCCACCTCAGCTCCCTGGTCTGCTGTGTCTCTTATTGTCTCTCCTCTGTGTCTCTTTTTGTTGCGTCATCTTGCTGCGCCAGCTTTCTGAGAGAGCCAGCTCTCTGCCGCAGGTCAGCTTGCCTTTCACCAGGAGGCCCCGGGAATTGAACCCTGGACCTCCTATATGGCAGACGGGAGCCCAATCGCCTGAGCCACATCCATTTCCCAGTGAGGTATATATTTGCAGCTGGTTGTAAATGAAGTAGTATCATTCCCAGGTAGGGGATTACCTGAGAGGCTGGGGTGTGTGGTGGGAATTGCACTGGATTAGGAATTCTGAGATTGGCTGTATGAGGCCTGAGGTTGACAGTAATTTGCTGCCTGACTCTAGGCAAGTTGCTATGATTTGCTGAGTCTTCATTAGACTAGATGATTGCTGGAGTTCTCCATCCTTCTGCTATTGAATGGGGAGGGGAAGGACTTTGGCCGCCTAAAGTCAGAGGGCCCTGGCACCTCTCTACTAATAATACATAAAGGTGGTGGATGTTGTCTCACCTCATCAAGGGCAGTGCTGCCCTTCTTTGCCAGACCAATCATGTATCTCATTCTGATAGGGGTTGTATTAGTTTCCTATGGCTGCTACCTCTCCATGATATAGTTAATATTTTCCCCTTTCAATTAATATGCAGTCTCTGGGTAGAAACTTTAAGGCTATGCAAATAATTTTCATGAAGCTTGCTTCCTTACATTTAGCACATTTTATTATCATGATTGCAAAAATGATGAGACAGGTATTTGTTACTTCCAAGTCACTTGTGATTTTTTTTTTTTTTTAAGATTTATTTATTTACTTTATCCATTTTAACACCCCCCCTTCCCCATTTGCTGTTTTGTGTCCATTCGTTGGACAATTCTCTGTGTCTGTTTCCTGCCATCTCTTCTCATCCAGTCTTCACCAGGATTCAATCCTGGAGACCTCCGATGTAGGAGAGAGGTGTCCTGCCACCTGCGCCACCTCGGTTCCTGGTTTTCAGAGTTTTTGGAGCATCTCATCTTGTCTCTCCCCTGTTACATCATCATCTTGCTGCATGGCTCCCGGGGCCTGGCGGCTCACCAGCACACAGAGCCTGGCAGCCCATGCGCCTTCTATATATTTATTTTTTTACCGGGAGGTCTCGGGGAACGAACCCAGGTCCCTCCATATGGCAGACGGATGCCCAACCATTTGAGCCACATCCGCCCCCCACTTGTGATTTTCTTAAGCCCAGTTTACAAATATCCAGGATTACTGGACAATTAAAGGACTGCAATTGATAGGTAAGTAAGTAAGTAAATAAGTAAATAAATAGTACAATAACTTTGTCCATTATTTACTAAGCCTACTGTGTGTCCAGCACTCTACTCTGCCAGTGCTACAAGGATATATGACCCCTGCCTGAAGGATCCTAGAGCTATGGATAGAATCATAGCTAAAGGTATGAAGCACTAAGTGCTTTAGAAGAGATACCAAATTCAGAGAAACTAATTTTGGTCAAATAATCTCAGAAAGAGCTTCTGAAAGAGGTGGTATTTGAGCTAAGCCTGGAAAGGGTTAGAACTGAAACATGTTGAGGTATAAGGGCATGACCCAATCTAGATGTAGGGCACTCTCGGGGGTGGGGTGGGGGGAATAGTAATAGTAAACCAGGGACAAGGCTGGACACTACCAGAAATTCAAGTACATGGAGCACTAGGGGCCTGGAAGAGAACAAAAGGGAGATATGGCCATACATATCAAGCCAGGCTACAGATTTTGCTCTTATTTTCCTAGCAATGGCCTTGGACAGAAGAGCTACTGCAGATTTGTAGGTCTGTCATTGGAACTACAATGGTGGGAATGTTCTTTTGGCAAATATGGCATGGGAGGGTCACTGGTGGGGGAAATGGGGAAAGGGAGCACCTGGGGCTTGCTTCTATGGAATAGGAATGTTCATCTTGTCAAAAGATGTTATCTCAGTGGGTAGAGATCCACACAGTAAACAAGAAAATATTAAACTCCCATCCTGGGGAGTCTTGCTATGTTCTCAAATAGAGGGGCAAGAATCTCTTGAGTACATAGGCAATGCCTAGTAAAAGAAAACAGACCAATATGTCAAGCCCTCAATATTAATGCATATAACTATGAACCTTATTCTAGAAAAAGTGAAACGTAGTGGCTACCATAGGTTCAAATAAAAGGGGCAGAAGAGCCATGTATAGGGAAAGTATAAACGAGTCTAACTCTGTTACATTAGGGAACATATATTCCAAGGTAAGGTCCGCTGATAGAGTGCCAAATTCCTGAGATTGTCTGCCCTGCCTATAGTGTCTGGATGTCTCTAGAGCCCTCAGGAGCGCCCCTGCTTGAGTCATTATTTACTGTGGCAGTCAATGAGATCTTGCTGAGACGTGCATAACCGTAACCTCTGGAATGACCTCTGGACTCACTTTGAAATCTCTTAGTAATAAAAACTCATTTGTATTTAATATTTCCCTCTTTGGTCAAGGTCTTTTTCCAAATTCATTGCTAGTTGGCACTTAGTAATAATCCCTCAGTGCCAGGGAGGCTCATCTCCAGGAATCATGTCCCACACCAGGCGGAAGGTAGTGAGTTTATGGGCTGAGTTTGGCTTAGGGAGAGGCCACGTTTGAGCAACAAGGAGGCTCTCAGGAGGTAACTCTTAGGCAATGTATAATACCAGGCTAAATTTTAATACAATCATCAATGTCAAGGGCCTGGTGTCTTGCTCTGTCCTCTTTCGGTAGGCACTGCCTATGTACTCTAGAGATTCTTGCTGCTCTCTTAGAGAATGTAGCAGGACTTTCCAGGATGGCAATTCGATATTCTTTCAGTTATTGTGTGGGTCTGGTAATTGGATTTAGGGCCCACCTAGGTAATCCAAGATAATCTCCCCATCTCAAGATCCTTAATTTAATTGCATCTGCAGACACCTTTTCCATATAACATTTACAGTTTCCAGGTTTTAGGAGCTGATATTTTGGGGGACCATTATTCAATCTACTATAAGGTTTAGACTGTACTTTTAATTAAAGGACAGATAAGCAGCCTAAGCAGTCCAGTAATAGGACTGGAAGCTTTGACTTCATCTTACTCTTTTCTTCACGCTGCTCAGAAAGGTCTGGAGGGAGGCTTCTCCATTTAAGCCTTCAGAGATGTTCTGAGTAGACACTACCTGTTGCCTCAATTCTCTCTCTGAGTTTTTTTTTTTTTTTTTTTTTTTTTAAAGATTTTATTTATTTATTCATTTACCCCCTCCTTGCTGCTTGTGCTCGCTGGGTCAGCTAACCACGCCGTGCGGGCGGGCTTGCCTTCACCAGGAGGCCCCGGGAACCGAACCCGGGGCCTCCCATATGGTAAACGGGAGCCCCACTGATTGAGCCACAGCCGCCTCCCAATCTCTCTGAGTTTTGATTGTTGCTCTCCTGTTCTCCTTTAAGCATCTGATGTCTCCCAAACCCTATTTTGGAAATGCCAATTATTTCCACATGGGAGACCTGCTTTCTATCTCCCTGTTTACCCTGTAATTGCTGCTACTTCAGACTTCCTCGGTAAAGGATGCTCCTCTATTGGTTCTGGAGTTGGGGGTGCGGGGTGAGCTTGGACTGGGGGGAGGACTGTGGCACTTAATTGCTTCTAGGCAGTATCTCAGTCAGGAATGCAATGACTGGCCAGGCTCCTTCTGAATGACCCAAGGGCAATTACAATTTACGTACTTAAAATTACATTTCTCCCTAAAACAATCTAGTCTAATCTCACACAATGAAAACAGTTTCCTCCTATTAATAGTATTTTTGAATCCACTCCTAGAAAATCTATAACGCTAGCATTATTGAATCAAAGGATTCTTCCTAGGCCTATTTTCACTGTAAGGTTTCCACATTAAATGGGATGAGCACTCTCTGAGTCATCTGGTATGAATGGCACCATCCTACTATTTTTGATCTCTGAATTTATTCCCTGATAGAAGTGAGTATGTGTGTTGGGAAGCGGCTGTGGCTCAATCAGTAGGGCTCCCGTTTACCATATGGGAGGCCCCGGGTTCGGTTCCCGGGGCCTCCTGGTGAAGGCAAGCCCGCCGGCACGGCGTGGTTGGCTGACCCAGTGAGCACAAGCAGCAAGGGGGGGATAAATGAATAAATAAATAAAATCTTAAAAAAAAAAAAAAGAAGTGAGTATGTGTGTGTGGGTATATGTTCACCCAGTCACATGATTGTCAATGGATTAGGGAATTGGAGGGCCAGAAAGTATATCTGAGTTTTTAAAAGGGGAGGGGATAAAATGAAATAAAAGAATGATCAAAGAGGGAAGGACATGGGAAGCGGCTGTGGCTCAATCAGTAGGGCTCCCGTTTACCATATGGGAGGCCCCGGGTTCGGTTCCCGGGGCCTCCTGGTGAAGGCAAGCCCGCCGGCACGGCGTGGTTGGCTGACCCAGTGAGCACAAGCAGCAAGGGGGGGATAAATGAATAAATAAATAAAATCTTAAAAAAAAAAAAAAAAGAGGGAAGGACAAATCAAGAGTAGACAAAGAACAGGCACAAAACTTTCCTAGAATGGAGAAGCAAAGAAGATTCTTTCATACTAGTGTTGGGAGCGAGATTTGTGTGGCCTGAAGCTTTTAAAAAATGGAGGGTCCTTTTTAGGAATAAGAATACAAAATTATTATTATTGAATTAGGTACAGGGTTTTGGATAAAACTGAAAAGTCCTGAAATTTAAGCTTCATTAAACTCAGCGCAAATCTGTCTCTGGCTGTGCATTAAGGCCAACATCCGCCTTATAGTTATATGATTAATATTTTTCCTATTTCCCAATTATGTGATTTGAGCTAAAAGCATTTGATATAATATATATAAGTGTGCATACACCCACTATACACATACACACACATATATATATTCATAGGAATATGTCAACTAATGAATCTAAAATCTGTAGGGGAAAACTTTCCACATAAAACAGGTGTAATTTTTCTTGTTCTAAAATAGCTTTTCCATAATGCTTTATAGTTTAGCATGCCCTTTCAAAGATTTTGCTTCATTTAATATTAACAAGAACTTTGTGAAGAAAATTTTCTATTTTATCCTCATTTTATATATGGGGAAACTGACCTCGAAGAGTTGGGAGATTTGCCTAAGGACATAGGGCTGGACAATAGGGGAGGTATATACCAGGGCCCAGGGCTTGATACTTTCCAGTACTGACAGGGAACTAAACAAAACTGGGACCCATGGCATGCTCAACATCATTAGCCATCAGGGAAATGACAATCAAAACCACAATGAGATGCCCATTACAATGGCAGCTATTTTTTTAAAAAATGGGGAGCAGATGTGGATCAAGCAATTGGGCACACCCACCTCCCATATGGGAGGTCTCAGGTTCGGTTCCCAAAGCCTCCTAAAGAAAACGGGCAGATGACGCAACCAGCAGATGCTGCAACCAGCAGACGACGCAACCAGCAGCGAGCGGAAGTGGCGCAAGCGGTTGGGCACTTGCCTCCCACATGAAAGGTTGTGGGTTCCGGGTGCCTTCTAAAGGAGATGAGCAGACAGACAAGGGAGCCATCTGGGAGTGGGGGGAATACATAAATAAATGCCCATAAGAAAATTCCCCATCCTTTAAAAAAAAAAAAGGAAAATAACAAGTGTTAGAGAGGATGCCGAGAAATAGGAACACTCATTCACTGCTGGTGGCAATGTAAAATGTTGCAGCTGCTTTGGAAGACAGTTTTGCAGTTCCTAATACAACGAAGTATAGAACGACCATATGATCTGGAAATCCTACTACAAGGTATATACCCAAAAGAATTTAAAGCAGGGACTCAAACAAATACTTGCACACCAATATTCATAGTGGCATTATTCACAATTTCCAAAAGATGGAAGCAAACAAAGTGTCCATCAGCTGATGAATGGATAAATAAAATGTGGTGTATATATGGAAAATTATTCAGCCATAAAAAGGAATGAAGTCCTGATACATGTGACAACATGGATCAATCTTGAAGACATCATGTTGAGTGAAATAAGCATGAAACAAAAGGACAAATATTGTATGATCTCACTGATTTGAAACAATTAGAACAAGCAAACGCATAGAGTCAGAATCTAGAATATAAATTACCAGGGGATGCAGAAGGGATAGGGAATAGGAAGTTAAGGCTTAAAATATACAGGGTTCCTATTTAGATTGATGGAAGTTTCTAGGCAATGGATTTTGGTGATGGTAGCCTATCATACTGGACACAATTAACAGCAATGAAATATATATCTGAATATGATTAAAAGGGGAAATGTTAGATTGTATATATGGTAACAGAATAAACATTAAAAAAAAAAATACATGGAACTATACTGCACAAACAGGGAACCCTAAATTAAACCATGTACTTTAATTAATAGGACAATTATAAAAATGTGCTATCATCAATTGTTCCACACTAATGCAAGGTATTGGTGGTGTGATGGTATATGGGAATCCTGTATTTTATGCATGATTGTTTTGTAAACCTAAAACTTCTCTAATAACAACAATAAAAATTGGGAAGCACTTCAGCATACCAAGGCTGGGGCAGGGTGCGGATTCAAGACAGTTCATCTAAACTGTCTACTGCTCACCACTGATCCTTCTTACCTGTCTCCCAACACCCCCCTTGAGTTTTTCAGCTCCAAGCTTGGCAGACAGAATAGTAAATAGGCCAGGTCAGCAGGAAATAAGGGAATGGTGACACTTTGGGGAATTACTTCAGAGCCAGCGCTTGTCCATCTCTGCAGGCTGACACCAGTCCCTGGAAGCTTGTTGTCCATCTCTGCACCAAAGACATTCAAATTCCATTATGAAATCACAAGGGAAGAAAAGCCCAGAAACTAGGCTGCAGCCTTTGAAAGTAAGGGCCAGGCCTTGCCAGGGGAATAGCAAGCTGTAAGTTGTTTGGTCAGATTTCACAACAAAGAGCTAAAAAAAGAGAAAGGAGGCTACAGAGAGATAGCCTACTGGAGTTTTGAGACAAGAGGTATGAATGAGAGTAGCTGTGGTATACGAGGACAAAGGTCAGGAGAGAAAAGAGGATTAAAAAAAACAAAAAACAAAAACTGTTACAAAGGGCTTCATAGTATTTGAGAAATACCCACAAAGGACTTGAACTTTCTCAAATTATTTTTAAATGTTTGGCATGCATTTTTTCAAAAAACTTTAATGTTGCCCTGGACTAACCTCTTGGGTTGTAGATTTATAAGCATTAGATCTATAAGTTAGAGTCCCTGCTTGATTAAATAAGAAAATGGCAATGAGAAATGACATAGTGCTTTGAGGCAACTTAAATGTTAGTATCTTGCCATATTTGAGAAGCAGAAACGTAGAGGTGGCTCTCTAATCCTGAAGTTAGATTGAGGTCCAAATTTTGAAATGTATTTGCCAAATGTAACACTGGTTATTGGTTACCTGTACTGGCCTAATTAAAAATACCACCATGAAAACTTTGCAAATCCCGTTTCCACCTTATGTACTTTGCTTCCCCAATCTATGCAGTATCCCCAACCCTCTGCTAATCCAATCACTGTATTTCCTTAGGTCTATTGAAGTATTGGTGTAAAATTGAGGCAAAAGAATGAAGCAGTATTAGGAAAACCAAAATCCTATATTCTCTTGCCATCCAGTGCTACTCTTACTAAATAGTTGAAACACCATAGTATATTATTTTCTTTAACCAGGAAAAGACACAATGGGTAGAAATCCACTGGGCAGCCTTTCCAAAGAAGTACCAAGTTTCTACAGCAATAATTTCCTCCCAGTGGTTTTCTGGTATAGCGCAAAGCTTGCTTTTGAGAAATCCCTAAGGTGATTATCTAACAGAGAACATTTTTTGACAATTGTTATTGATTTGTGATGGTACAGGCCCTCCCAGGCCTTCAGCCTGAGAATTAGGTTTGGCAGAAAGGAAGAACAAGCCACAGCTACTGCTTTAATTTCGAAAATGTGGTAAAGAAAAAACCCTGTTCCATTTTAAAAAGTATATAGTGGGGAAGCAGCTGTGGCTCAAGTGGTTGGGCTCCCGCCTGCCATATGGGAGGCCCTGGGTTCAGTTCCTTCCCTGGTGAAGACAAGCCAGCCCACGTGGTGCGGTGAGCTGGAGCAGCAAGATGACACAACAAAGGGAGACAAGCAGACACAGAAAAACACACAGCAAATGGACACAGCGAGCACAAGCAGCAGTAAGGCGGGCCGGGGGGGGGTGCGGAATAAATAAATCTTTAAAGAAAAAAAAAATATATATATATGGTATGGAAAGGTGGTTTATATGCTTCATATAAACTTGCCAAGCATTTAAGGTATCAGGAAAGCAAATGGTATACTTGGGAGTGGTTGACATGGGAAAGTTTATGCTTTATATGTGTTTCCACAATTTAAAAAAAAGAGCAGCTAGAGACAATGATAATTAAATGCAGTAATCCTGAATGGGATCTAATGATGGAGGAGAAAGGCTCAAAAGGACATTACTGAGACATATTAAAAACTGAAGTATTGAGTGTAAGCTTTAAATTTCTTGACCTTGATAACTGCACTGAAGGTGATTACATAAGTGAATGTCCTTGTTCTTAGGAAACATACATAGAAGTGTTTTGTGTTCAAGGAGCATGATGTACACAACCTGATCTTAAATGTTTGGAAGAGAGAGAGAGAGAGAAATGGCAAATGTGGCCAAATGTTAAAAGTTGGTGGATCTGGGTATCTGTGTGTGGTGGGGGGGTAAGTTGGAATTCTTTGCATGGGTTTTGTATTATTTTTTACAACTTTCCTGTAAGTTTGGATTTCAAAACAAAAAGTTTAAGGGAAAAAAGCTATGCCCTTGGACTCCTAACTTGCCAAGATAAAGGTTCTAGAGCCTTTAAATCTCATTTTTTTTCTTAAAGAGGAGGGAACTTTATAGATAGATATAGAGATATATACACAAACAAATGCACGCATATATTTATTTATTTTTAATTTGAAGCACTAAAAGCACATGGTTAAAAAAAATCAAACAGGAACTGGGGTGGCGCAAGTGGTAGGACACCTCTCTCCCACATCGGAGGTTCCCAGGATCGAAACCCGGTGAAGACAGGAGTAGAAGGATGAGAAGAGAGGGCAGAAAACGGACACAGAGAGTTGCCCAGTGATTGGACACAAAAACAGCAAAAACGGGGCAGGGAAGGGGGGATTAAAAATGGATAAAAGTAAAATAAATAGTATATCAAAAAAATCAAACAGGAGCAGATGTGGCTCAATCAGTTGGGCACCCGCCTCCCACACGGGAAGTCCTGGGTTTGGTTTCCAGTGCCTCCCAAAGAAGACAAGCAAGACAGTGAGCTGACGTGATGGGCTGGTGCAGTGAGCTGACACAACGAAGAGATGCAATGAGGAGACACGACAAGAGACACAACAAGCAGGGAGCAGATATGGCTCAAGCGACTGGGCGCCTCCCTCCCACATGGAACATCCCAGGTTTGGTTGTCTCCTAGAAGACGACAAGCAGACACAGACAGCAGACAGCAAGCCAAACAACAAGGGTGGGGATATAAATGAATAAATAAATCTTAAAAAAAAAGAAAAAAATCAAACAATATACAAGAGCATTAAGTGAAAAGGAAAAGTCTTTGCCCTCCTTTCTGCATTCCTATTCCACCCTCCCACCCCCCACTTGACTGTTCACATTCCATTTCTACTCCTTAGAGGTAACCACACTTTCTTGTCTTCTATTCCAGAAATGTTTGGGCTAATTAAAAAAATATAAAAAAAAAACTGTCTCCCCTCCCCACCTTTTAACAACTCAAATAGGATACTATAAATTACTACTCTGCAACTTGGGCTTTTTCTGTTTAACAGTATATCTTGGACATGTTTTCCAAATCAGCCACCTACATTTTTTAACTTTTTTTTTTTTTTTTAAAGTAATGCATAACAGAAAGGAAGTGAGAGACAGCTGGCTTTAGACAAATACAAAATTATCCCTGTAAAAGACTTATTATCTTCCTTCTGCAAGGAGAGAAGAGAAAGAATAGATGCAAAAAAACATTTTTTCTCTCTCACACACACAAAAGTTATTATAGTTGGTTTAAACAATAACCAGGGTTCTTGACAATTTCATCAAGCCACACAATTTAAAAGCCAGTACTTATTAACCCCCAAAATATGGAAATGAGAGATGGTCATCTACATTAAACAAAGTCATCTCTCTCTTTAGACCAAGACGGTCTCATGAGAGACTTTTCCACTTTTCTTCTGTAGAGCTTCTCAAATTAACAATTTCATTCACATCAAAGCTCTTCAAAATGGCCATTACGATCTTCAATTGTATGCCAGAAGGCAGCACAAGTTTATTAGCAGACAAATCCATGAAAAATTGGCTAATTCATCTTATGTACAAAAATGGTTTGAGAGTCTTTAGCTCTTAACCCTAAATTAAGCTGCCTTGACAGCTGGCCTGAGAAATTAGTGGCCTCCCAGCAGGCAGACTGTAAACACCCCCCACACACACACACACCTCCCAAAGCCAATTGCTCACACAGATATGACTGAGAGAAGTTTTCATAACATACAACATACAAGACTGTGGACAGACAGAAGCCAGGAGATGGTGTTAAAAAATTTTACCAGAAGATGCCAAAAATCCCAGAGAAAAATAATAAACCTGTCACTGAAGGCCCAAAGAGATAATCAGAATCCAGATTCAGCACAAAACCCACACTATCCGAGAGAGGCCTCAAGGAGTGAGAGTCAAAGGGTCTCAGATGGTCACACTACTAAGGAGTCAAAGGTCCCAGCCAAATCTTGGTAGAACTTCCGTAGAAAGTCAAGCTAGACACGTTGGTGGAAGGTCTAAGACATGGGCACTTAAGCTGGTTGGGAGGACATTTACCATCTCTTTATATAGGTTTAATTATATGGACACCTTTCCTCATATTCATTGATTTCAGGGCTGGAAGAAACCTTAGTGATTATTTCTTTTAAAAATAAAGAAGGGGCGGGGGGGGTGGCGGATGTGGCTCAAATGGTTGGGCATCCGTTTCCCATATGGAGAGACCTGGGTTCGATCTCTGGGACCTCCCAGTAAAATAAAATAAATAAAATAAATTAAAATAAATAAAGAAGCAGGGGAACAGATATGGCTCAAGCAGTTGAGTGCCCATCTCCCATGTAGGAGGTCCTGGGTTCGGTTCCCAGTGCCTCCTAAAGAAAACAAACAAGGAGCAAAACAAGGAGCAAAAACAAGGAGCAAAAAAACAGCAAGCAAAACAAGGAGCAAACAGATGAGAGAGCCAAGTCAGGGAAGCCATGTGGCTCAGTGGTTGAGTGCCAGCCTCCCACATATCAGGTCCAGGTTCAATCCCCGATCCTGGTACCTCAAAAAAAAAAAAAAAAAAAAAAAAAAGCAGACTAAAAGAGATTAAGTAATTTGATGAAGTATACACAGAGCTGGCTAGAACCTCTCTAGTGAGTGCATTTAAATTAATATACCATATAGACAATATACCATACAGACCAAAGAACATATATAATGTGTTTGATGGTCATCCATGTTTAAAAATAGAAGAGCATGACATGAACTTTCCACATGACCAGACCAGGAGGGCCTCCAATTAGGTATCTGGAAGAGAGTGATGAAGGCTGACAGGCAGCTCTAGGCCAAGGATGGATTAGCCAGCCAGGGAGTGGAGATGCTCCAGTCAGGCAGCCAGGGTCCAGGGAGCAGGAAGTCACTAGCAATCGCAAGGAAGACTGACATCTCTCAGTAACAGAGTATTTATTCCTTTCACTCATTCTGACTGGTCAGGCCAAAATCCGAGCATGCGTTCAGAGCCTGAGGGAGAGAACAGTGTGTATTTGGGTCAAATAGATCACAGGGGCATCTTCCCTTCAGGTTTTCTCTTTCCGAAGGACTCTGCTTGTTAACTTGGCATTTACAAGCAAACACACAATAGTATAAATGACTGACTTCTATGTTTTGTGCACCTGCTGGCAAACAGATTTATCTAATTAATTTCATTTAAAACAGTGGTTCTCAATCTTGGCTGCACATTAGAATCATCTGGGGAATTTAGGACAAACTACTGATGCCAGAGCCCCACCCCAGAGATTTTGGTTTAATTGGTCTGAGGTCAAAACATTGGTATGTTTGAAAAACTCCTCAGGTGATTCTAAGAGGTTGCCACAGTTGAGAAGAATTGACCGAAAACATTTGGAAAAATTTCAATGAGACTAATCTATGTTTGTAAAGCAGGAAAGCACTATTTTCTTCATATCGGCAATGTGATTCATTAAAAAACAATAAAATAATTCTCAGAACATACTGTCCATGTAGGACTTTCTCATCTATTCATTTTTGCTAAGGAAAGTCAACATATGGCTTAATTCAACAATAATCTGAAACTGGAGGTTTTGCTGAAAAAATTTTTTTTAAATCACCTTCTTGTCTCCATTACCTTCTTTGTCTAAACCACATCACAAAGATTTGATAAAGCAATTACATCTCTTGACCCTTGCATTGAGGTGTCTGGGTAGCCCAGGAGGCATGGTACTTTCAGGACATTTTTTCATCACAGGACTTTTTGTGCTATGGAAATTCGAAGGAGAAATCAGTGTGGGCTGAAATAATTAGTAGTGTGGATCTCCTTCCTGCTTTTGGGCCCTCTCTCTCTTTCCCTCCCTTCCCCTCTTCCTCCTGTCCTCCCTTGGCATTAGAGAAGGCAGTAAATAGGAGTAAAAAGACTTACTGATTTTAGTACTGAGACAAGAGACTTTCCCAAGATCACACGGCTAGATAGACTGAGCTAGACCTGGAACTCTGAGGCCTGACTCCCAAGCCCCCTTCTGCTCAAAATACCGCTTGGCCTTTCAAGGTAGAGGTGGAAGATGCTCTGGAGGATTCCTCCTTCTACAAGAGGTTCTCCAGCCATCTTATCTTTGCCAAACTATATCCCTTCCACATCACGGATTCCTTTTATTGTCTTCTCTAATACACCCCGCTGAATTCGGCACACAATTCCTCCTGTACTTGCTCCCTGCTTTCCTCTCTATGTAGACCCCTGTGCTACTAATCCTTGGGTATTTTTTATTGTTACACGTTTCTCATTGAGGCGCTTTTATTGAATGCCTATTGTGAAGCGTCGCAAGGTTCTAATACCGCCAAAACAGAAGACGCCTCCACTCCGCAGAGAGCCGGGCGGCTCCCCGCCGCGCCCCCCGGCCCCCAGCAACAAAGGCCTTGGGGCTCGGTCTCTCCGGACAGCTCAGGCCCGCGGCTCAAGCGCTCCGCAGCGCCCTGGAGGGTGTGTGGGGCTGGATTTAGGGACTCCTCCTGGCTTTGCTCAGGGAGGGTGAAAGGAACGAATAACTTGCCGGCATGGGCGGGGGGGCCCCGATGAGTGAGTTTCTGCACCAAAGGCCGCGCCTGCGGGGCGGCTGGGCCAGGCTCAGCCAAGCTTCCCAGGCCAGGAAGGCCCGGGGCGGCCGCGAGAGCAGCGCGGAAGAGCGGGGCTGCAGAAGCTCGGGGAGGAGGGGGAGAGGCCGGAGGGAAGGAGCCGGAAGGAGAAAGCACCGGGAAAGCCCGAGAAGCACCCGGAGAGGAGCAGGGGGCGGGGCCAGGGGAGGGAGGGGGCGGGGTAGGAGCCAGGTAAGGGGAGGAGCCAGGGAAGGGGCGGGGCCGGGCCGGAGCCCGGAAAGGGGAGGTCCCTGGGCGGAGGCGGGGGAGGAGCCCGGGAAGGGGAGGAGCCTGGGGGCGGGGGTGGAGCCAGGAAGGGGTGGAGCCAGGGAGGAGGCCTGCGGGGCCGCCGCCGCCGGCGCGCGTTCTCCGCGCTCGGGTCGGGCTGACTGGGCGCGCTCTCAGTGGCTGCCCCTCCGCGCTGTCCTCGTCCCGCCGCTCCCCGAAGCGCAGGTTCTGGCGGCCCAGGCCGACGAGGACGCCCCGGGTGTCCCCCGCGGGCCGTCGCCTCCGGGGCGGGGGGGACGCGGGGACGCGAGCGCGCCCGGGCCGCCGCCTCCCTCGACTCCCGGGGCCGGCATGGAGCTCTTCCAAGCCAAGGACCACTACATCCTGCAGCAGGGCGAGCGCGCGCTCTGGTGCAGCCGGCGGGACGGCGGCCTCCAGCTTCGACCCGGTGAGGCTGGCGGCGCGGGGGAGGGGGCTGCGCCCTGGGCCGGGCGGGCGGCGGGGACGAGGGGGCGCGTCGGGGCCGCTCAGCAGGGAGGAGCCGAGCGGGCCCGCGGTGGGCGAGGGCGCGAGCTGTCAGTATTTCCAGACGCGAGGGACAGTGGCCTTTCGGCGACGGCAGCGCCCTCACCGAGCCCCTGCCCCTCCGCGGGAGAAGAAAGCGCTGGCGACCCTCGTCGCTCCCGGGCACACTTCCGCCTCAAGATCTTGGCGGCTTCGTAGGAGGGCACACCCCGAACCCAGCCGAGCGCCGGCTGCCTGAGGTCGGGGTCAGGCCCGCGCGGGCCGCTGCATCAGGTGCCCACCTCGGCCCTTCCCAGCTGCTCGGGCCGCCGGCCGAGTAGCCCGCTGCCCCCAGAAAGTTCGAGCGGGGTGCGCGTGCTTGTGAAGGCCTCTTCCATTCTGGGTGACCGAGTAGTGGCTCCTTACATGCAGAGTCCTTCACCAGAAGTTCTGGGTTCTAATTCCACAGTCAGGCCAGAAGCGATTGTGCCTGTTCAGTCGAACGTTCTGCCGGAGAGTTCCTCTCTGACATCTCTGTGCCCTGTCCCTTATTAATAAAAGGGTGATTTCATTAGGGCCACCTCTCACGCCCCCCGATTCAAAGCACCTTAGCTTTGATTTAAATATTATAATTAGCCTGTATTATGTTAAAATTTTAATACTTTTGTGTAATCTGATATTGTGCGATACAAAACGTGTTGTGGACCGATGTCCGGGTGTCATGTTTGTTGTTAGGAGATGCCGAAATCTACAACGAGTGTGCCTTAGGAAAACTTGTTTACAGTCTTAAGACCACTCCCCTGCCCTCAGAGAGCTGACAGTGCAGGGGTGGTCCCTTTTGAGGGGAATTGTTAGTAGCCCATTTTTTTAGCCCAATCCTTTCTCCAAATCACTTCAGAGGTCTTTTCACTTTAGGAAAAGTGTGAGAATAAAGTTCTTTAAAGAAATAGCGATAGAATTTCAAATTTACTTTTAATTCTTCCATGTAATAGAGACGAAAGAATTACGTGGTGTTGACAAGTGCAGAAGGTCCAAATGAGCTTTTCATGTCACAGCAGTGACCACTGATGGAATAGTTCAAGGAACAGGCCCCTTAATATATTATTCCCAATCCCCACAATAATCTTGCAGAGCAGGTGGTATTATCCTCTTTTTCAGGTGAGGAAGAGGTGTGTGAAGTTATAGCTAGCGCAAGGTCAGTGGAGTTGCAACGTGGATTTAGGGCAGTTTGACTACTCCCAGAACTCTTTCTGGTAGACCCCACTTCTATGTTATATAGACTTGCTGACTGATTTGCCAGAGCAGTGAAGGAGAACTTTTTTTTTTTTTTTTTTTTTTTTTTTTAAGGCTCTGGCTTTAATTTGCTACATTCCATGATTCAGTCCCTGCACCCTTCTCTCCTCATCCACACATTGTGCTATTACATTTTATTTCCTCTAATTAGAATAGAGGAGAAATGACTGCACCCAGGTAAGGTTCTTGATGATTTTGGGACAGAAGTTGTTGAAGATAGGCTAATTTTGGCCAGTCTTCTTGGTCTTGTCTCATCTGTGTTTTTCCTCATTTGACTATTTGTCTGGTTCCCCCTCACTCTCTGTTCTCACCAGAATTAGTTTGTAGCTTGAAGAAAAGTAGATTGCAGAATTTCCCAGGCTGTGAGAAGAGTTAACTCCTCAGATTCTAAGAGCTTAGACTCTTAGAGCTCGATGGAACTTGGAATCATCTTCAACTCATCTGACCTATATACACTTTTCTGTGCCTCAGTTTCTTCAATTATAAAATGAGGATTGGGTTTTTTTAGTCCTTTACTTGTACATAATGAAAAATGTGTTTTAAAACCATCTATTTGCGGGAAGCGGCTGTGGCTCAATCAGTAGGGCTCCCGTTTACCATATGGGAGGCCCCGGGTTCGGTTCCCGGGGCCTCCTGGTGAAGGCAGGCCCACCCGCGCGGCGTGGTTAGCTGACCCAGCGAGCACAAGCAGCAAGGGGGGGATAGATGAATAAATAAATAAAATCTTAAAACAAAAAACAAACAAAAAAAACACATCTATTTGCTAAGAGTTCAGTGTTTAGGGGACAAAAATTGATGTATTTCATGAAAAACACTGAGGAAATATTTAGATGGTCTGTCACCTGCGTATTTGGATAGTGAAATGCGTGTCTAAATAGGGTGGACTTGTTGCCTCCAAGTTTTTCTCTTAGCCTCTAAGATTGACAGACATGAACCAAGATGGTAGAATTACATGGTATTGGGGAAGGTCCCTGGAGTTCTCTGAATAGGAGGGGTTTTAAGCAAATTACTTGTGTTTGTTTCTTGTACACCGGAGGGACTCTAATACTAATGACTATTTGGGGGAGAAACTACTCCCCTCAAGTGAAGTAAGTCAACGCTTCTGGGATGTGGGTTAGTGACTTACCTTTCAGTGAAAAGAATACTTACACCCATACTTCTGAGCTAGAGAAACTCATGTAGCTGAGTAGTGCCACAGGCCCAAGCCTTGAAGGAATATTTATAGGATAACCTGGACCCAGATTTTCATTAAGCAATATGGTTTGGATACTGTTTTTTTTTTTAGCCAAAGACCATTATTGGAAAGCAAATTAAAAAATTTTTCCTGAATAAAATGGCTGTAGCTTTTGCAATTCATTTCCTCAAGTATATATCTCACTTCTTAGGATATATAGGCCTCATGCTGAAGTAGACCAATATCTAGAAGAGGGAAGAGGCCATTATGTTTCAGAAGTAATGTCCAGTTTTGATTTTTAGGTGTTCAGATATATGCCAGTGAATAAAGAATCCCATGCATTTGACTGTACAACATAGCTTATCCTATCCAATGTTCAAGATCCTTTCTGAATATTGGCTGTTTAATAATAGTGTGTAATTGAATAAATGATTTTCATTTCAGATCTTTTTCTATATTTGGAATCATCCAATTATTGAACTTTCTTCCTGTGATTTTTATGGCTGGTTTTGTTATTGTTTGTAGTGACAGCATTTAAAATCTTTCATTGTTTCTTATTGGCTATTCAGCTGAATAGATTGCTGAATAAGTCCTTTTTTTTTCCAAAGGACAGTATTATAAGGCCAAAAAAGCTTGCAAGCATTATGGTTTTTACTTTGTGTGTGTGTGTGTGTGTTTTGTGTGTGTCTGTTGAACAACCTGAAGCAGGGTTGTTTTCCTAAAAAACACTCAGGAAATATTTAGATGGTCTGTCACCTAGAAACTTCTGAAGAATCAATATTGATGATGCTTTTTAGGTTTGAATGATTGTTTCCTTAGCCTGGAATATTTGTTACTGTTAGTCCCTTTTTCCTTTCTAGATCATTCTGTAAGATACAGCTCAGGTGCCACCCCCACCTTATACTCACCCTAGCCTTCATTCCTGGGACAGAATTATTGGCCACCTTTATTGTGTTTCCAAGTACTTTATATGCTTATTAAACACTTCGATGATACCTTTACTGCATTACATAATAATAATTTGCTTACTTCTCCCCCAGTGGACAGTGCATTCCCCAAGGGCAAGGACAGTACTTGGTATCGCTGGACTTTTAGAATGCTTAATACATGGAAGGCATTTTTGATTGAGTTGAGCTGAATTAAATTTAAGTTCAAGTGTTCTTTCAGTAATAGCAATGCCTTAAAAATAGAATGTTGTATTGTGTTTATTATTTATTTTAGGCCTTGTTTTGAATATCTTTTAACTGGAGCAGAAAATCTCTGACAACTTGGGTGAGGAAATGCGAGGAAGGGTGCATTTCCACTTGTGCTATTTTTTAAATCTGATTTAGCATCACCTTTTTTGGGTAATCTTTGTGGTAATATTCCTTATAGTTTTCTTCTTTACCATTGTTTACATTTTCTTTCCAGTTTTGCCTTCTAGCCAAACAGCTGAGTGTTATTTTTCTGTTTCCTTTTTTTTTTTTTTCCACAAGTAATGAGTAGTCTGTATATTTAATACATGCTACTGCTTTTTGGTAGATCCTCATATCTGTTGCAAGCTAATGACACCAGAGGAAAAATATTTAGGTTTTCTACCAGGGAAAATTATAAAACATGGTGTAATCATCCAATAGTCTCTTGAAAGTGGAGTTTAATATATGAGACTAAGAATTGTATTAAAGACTTAAAGAATGTAATACAGGGAAGTGGATGTGGCTCAAGCGATTGGGCTCCCATATAGGAGGTCCAGAGTTCAATTCCTGGAGACTCCTGGTGAAGACAAACTGGCTTTCACAGGAATGCTGGCCTGCATAGAGTACTGGCCCTCGTGGAGAGCTGGCACAGCAAGATGATGCAACAAAAAGAGACACAGAGGAGAGACAGTAAGAGGTGGCAGCAGACCAGGGAGCTGAGGTGGCACAAGAGATCGAGCGCCTCTCTCCCTCTCCAGAAGGTCCCAGGATCTGTTCCCAGTGCTGCCTAAAGAGAAGACAAGCAGACACAGAACAACACAGAGTGAATGGACCGACAGACCAGTCAAAAAAAAAAAATAGGGGGGGGGGGGGGGAAAAAAAAAAAAAAAATATAAAAAAAAAAAAAAAAAAAAAAGAATATAGTACAGCCCACTTTTGGGGAAGGGTGATGTGGTCTTATCTCTTCAGTCTTAAAACTGCTTCCATTAGTTCTTGTGGTTTTGTATGATATGACAGTGTTATATAATTTACTGCTTCATTCTATTCTGAGTCTGAGTGTCCACAGAAAGACCTCAAAACATCTGTCATACACATAACGTTCCTAAGCATATAAACCATATATATAGAGGTGATACTCTGAATGATGAATACTAGGGAATTTTTTGGGAGGGGATGATAGCTCTCAGTTAGAATTTATGGAAACATGAAAAAGTTTTACTCTTCTCAGAATTATCTATTTATAATTATGGAATTATAATTAGATAATTAAACTATTTTATATTATGTCATATGAAGTTAACTTTTTTTTTTTTTTTAAAGATTTTATTTATTTATTCATCTATCCCCCCTTTGCTGCTTGTGCTCGCTGGGTCAGCCAACCACGCCGTGCGGGCGGGCTTGCCTTCACCAGGAGGCCCCGGGAACCGAACCCAGGGCCTCCCATATGGTAAACGGGAGCCCCACTGATTGAGCCACAGCCGCTTCCCAAAGTTAACTTTTTTGCATGAGAAATTATAGGTGTGGAATTGAAATATACATAGGACATTTATTTCTTTTGAGAAATTGTATGTTATGAAACTAAAATTTATTTGGTGGTTTCTGTCATCTGGTATTTACTTTGGAAAAAAAGATTTTGAACTTCACCTTTTTAATAAAATAATGTTTGCTAAAAATTCATGAATTTGGCATTTATATGACAAAATATAATAGCATATTTTAATTTAAAAATCTTAAATATATTGTAAAAATCTTTCTAACCATTTTTGTTGCTGAGTAACCAGGTGTTTTTCCTAATATCTTTAGCCTTCCATTTCTTTCAAATGGCTTACTAATTTTATACTCTGAACTACTTTTTACTCCATCTTTTATATTAATAACAGGCTTAGCAGTTGCGTTGAACAGGTCTGTACATGTATTTTTATGTATGTTTATGTTCATGCATACAAGATAGAAAAGAATCATCTTTCCAGACTCCCTCCACCCCTCTTTGGTTAAAAAACAGAACAAAAATGCAGGATTTTTCTAAGGTAACTGATGATAGTTTTTGGAATCAGGCTTTACAGATTTCCAGAAACTTTTGTGCATATTTTGTCCTACAAGGCAACTTAGTGATTAATAGTAGCTAATGATAATGGCTTTTGTTTGAGCACTTTTCTTATCCAGACACCGTTCTAAGCCCTTCACATGTATTATTTCATTTAAACCTCACAATAACCTCAGGAGAAGGGTTCCATTATTCTCATTTTACAGGTAAGGCACCTGAGGCTCAGAGAAATAATTTGTCCAAGTTCACAGACTGAGAGAGTCAGGCTTCTAACCCAGTATGTTACTCTAAAACCAAATTTTCCCTAATATTGACAGAAATGTTTTATAAAATTTTTTACCTTCTTGACTACAAAGTTATAGAACTTATATTTTTATGGGTAATATCTGAAATCTCTCCTTAGCTATCATAATCATAACAGTGTAGGCTGTATAGAGAATAAAATAGCCTCTCAAATGTCAAAGCAAGCACATCGAGGGATGATCTGTTTAGAATGAAATTGCTGATAATAGGACTTCTAGTTTGTTTTTTGGCCTAACACCTTCTCTGACTCACTTTTGCAAAATTAGTTTATATAGTTACAGGGAACCTATTTATATAATAGATTGACTTGTTTCTCCAGCTATCGTCAGTTTATCAGGTTTCTCTCAAACTTTCAGAACATCTGCAGTTTGGGAAGGGAATAGGTATAAGGTAGATCTTTGAGCAGAAACATTGATATGTATTGGACAGAAACAATTTCTGCCAGTGAAGCCTTTCCCAGTCTAGCTTTACAAGAGTCCTAGATCCAGTTTCATGGGCATCCTCTCAGAGCCTCCAAAGCAGGGAGGAAATGAGAAAATGCCTTTAGGTTAGCCATCTTCAAAGAGAGGAGGAACCTTAGGGGACACATTGGCTCTTAGAACGTGTTTTGTGTTTGTGTTCTGGCCAGGCCTAGGACTTGCCAAAGGTTAACTTCAGAGGAGAGGCTGTCTCAAAAGTCTTCTGGGTAGGATTTGCAGGTACCAGAACTCAGGGTGCCCTGACATCTGGCTTTTTGGGAATCTGGCCACATCGGTGCTGCTCCAGAATGCCCCACTTACAATGGCTCCCCTTATCCCAATTACCCAGCCTAACACAGCTGGAGAAAGGAGAGGGAGATGTAGATTCATCCCTGTATCTCTAGCAGCCTGCCCACAGCAAGTTGGTCTTCAGTAAAAGGTGTATTGAATGAATTGAAATAATTCTACTTCTTGGTATACTCTGTATGCCTTAAACAACTCATTCCATCTCACTGGATTTTAGAGTTCCTATATGTATAACAGGGATGATGGTAATTCTTACCTTATAGGGGTCATTGAGAGCACTAAATGTGGAATATAAGAATGAAAGCCTACCTCTCACCACCTTAAAAATGCCGCTTAATTTCCCATTGTTGTTTTATTCATAAAGGAGGTAATCTAATTTTGAAGCCTGTGGGATTCAAAAAATCTCTTTTTGAATGAAAATAAATGGGATCCATAGACATTTTTACTTTTCCTAAACTGGCCTAAGGCAGAAAAGGTTGCTTGTTGCTGATTTTGGCCCTTGTGATATGATAGAATTGACAGGTGTATTTACAGATAGATATTAAACTACTGAAAAATTTAATTAGTTTGGCTGTGCAGATTTGGGGCAGTCTCAGAACCATAGTCTAACTTCATTTTGGCATGGTTTAATAGGGATTTAAATGTGTTAGATCTTTATGAGGTGTACTGCTATCTCTCTGTCTTTTTGTTAATTGTGCTATTCCTGTTTAAATAGGCCTTGCAAATACAAGTTTAGGAAGCAGCAGTAATGTTGCAGAGCCTCTTACAAATACTCATTAGCTGGTCTAACTCAATTCTTATATGTCAACTGACCAAAGTTAAGCTGAGGAGAACATTAGAATGAGAGTATGTTTAACAAAAAGAGAAAATAATACAGTTTTTAATTGTTAATGACTGTTGGCAATACATTAAGAAAAATTTATAAATAGTATTTTTAAAGTCAGGATAAACAATGAACATTTAGCATTATAGTACTATCACAGCACATACTGGTAGTATCTTAATTAAATCCATGTTTTGTTAGGATGACTCATTTTGCAGTTGCTGTGAGACCCTTAAGGGAACTGCTTCCATTTGCAAAAAAGCATCCACTCAGGCTGCTTTATTTGGTGAGGCTGTTGGAGTAAACTGCAGGTTGATTTTTAGGTCATTATGCCTTGGTGTTCTTTAAGTTATTTCATTTTAATTTGAATTTCTTTCAGGTTTAACCTTGCATTTCTTTAACTTGATGGGATATTTAAAAGTATATATTCTTTATGAATCTCATTTTTTGAAACAGGTTTTCACTATGTTGCACTGAACTTCAAATGTCACTATATCTGCAACATCACTATATATGATTTGAGATAATCATTACATCTAACTGAAATGTTAGGGAATTTAAACATGCCATAATGCTGACAGTTTTAAGAAGTGACGTGTACCATGAAAGAAGACAGTCATCTTTTTAATGCAGGGCCTCCAGAAGAGGTACAAACTATTCTATCTGATGGTCTCTGTGGATTCTTTCCCAGTTGTATGTTGCTATAATCTTCCAAATCAAAGCTATTTCTGCTTGTCCAAGATTGTTCCTATTAAACAGTTATAACTAAAAACTTTTTTAGTAGTTTGCATGTATGATATTATTGATGTATGACAGTATAATTATATATTGTTTTTATGTCAGATATAAACATTCTTCTCACTATTTCCCCTCCCCACCCTTTGCAGGGGACAGCTGTGGTTTGCAGAACAGAGTTGAGCGGAGTAATAATTTGCTCTTTTCCCTTCTGGACAGCTGTGCTTCTCGATCTCTGGGATTCATCTCTAGTAGCTGTGGCATTTATTCCCTTCTGCACCTTTCAAGTACTCCCTTTTCTCAAAGAAGCAGCACCCCCCAACTGAACTAATTCTTTCAACAAACATTTATCGAAGTCCTGTCTGCTAGGCATTGTGCTAAAGTAAAAAAGATGAATAAACACTGTCCCTCCCCTAGCAGAGGGTCAGTTCAATGGGGGAGACACACACATGATTCTAGATACTGTGATAGAGCTATAAAGAGAGTTTGGTGGACGATTTGAACTGAGCCCTAAAGTTTGAGGTCTTGATCTTTTTTTCCCGAGATGGTAAAAATCTATTTTTCCTTTTTAATAACAAAAGAAAATGGGAAGAAAGGTGCTCTTTGATTTGAATATATGATGTTTCTTTCAGATATAGTCTGTTATCTATGGGAGTGGAAAACTCTGGGAGGCACTGGCTATATGTACCTAGGCTTTTTAGACATTTCTTTTGTTCTACAAGAAATAACTCTTCCTTCATTATGACTTGGTGCTCAAAAAAAAAAAAACTTTGAGAGAATGAATAATGCTTAACTGGCCAAACTGTTGGAATTGGCATGAGTTTTTTCTTCCCACTATGCTGACTCCTTTTTGATCTTGAAGCACTTCTTCATTTGAGACTTCTAAAATGAGGAAAGGAAAATACCAATTGTTAGCTCATCATCCATGCTTTGCTTTAGTTCTCAGAATCGTGTTTCTGAATGTTAAAAGGGCAATTTTGGGTAAAGCAGGAGGTCAGTGATATATATATACTAAGACATTGCTGTGTTTCTTGGGTGATGCATTATGAATTTCTTATCTAAGGATTTATCTAATCTTTGTTTGAATTGGATGTATTTTCAGCTTCTTAAGGTAATGAATGTGGAAGTTTTAAGCTGTACTTTCGTTTGTTCCTGAGCCATAATATAAGCTAAACTTCATTTCACTTGTTCCTGACCCAAACTTGTGTGTCTCCTCTATTGATACTCTGAATATCCTGGGAAGTCCGTGCATTTCATGATTATATACAATTTCCATTAGAACCTCTCAGGTTGAAGTTCTAATACCTTTCACGAAAGTCTTTTTTTCTTCTTTTTTTTTCTATCCTCTGTTCTTTGAATTGCATTGGGTCTTTTAAAATATATATATATATTTATTTATCCCCCCCGCCATTGTTTTTGCACTCTCTCTCTGCTCTCTGTGTCCATTTGCTGTGTGTTCTTCTGTTTAGGCGGCACCAGGAACCAATCTTGGGACCTTCCGGAGTGGGAGAGAAGTGCTCAATCTATTGAGCCACCTCAGCTCCCTGGTCTGCTGTGTCTCTTATTATCTCTCCTCTGTGTCTCTTTTTGTTGTGTCATCTTGCTGCACCAGCACTCCTGCGCGGGCCAGCACTCCTGCACGGGCCAGCACTCCTGCGCAGGCCAGCTCTCTGCTTGGGCCAGCTCACCTTCACCAGGAGTCCCCGGAAATCGAACCCTGGACCTCCTATATGATTGACAGGAGCCCAATTGCTTGAGCCACATCTACTTCCCTGATGTTTTATTATATAATAGAGCTTATTACAAGATAAAGTTCTGTACACAATAGGTACCATCTTTGAATCAGGCTGATAGGATAAAAATAAGCTACTAATACACATTCCACCCAGTGACCTTATGATCTTTTAGACCAGCAATTCTCAACCTGATGTAAATTAGACTTACCTGGGGGAGATTTAAAACAATACATTTGCCAGGGTCCCACTCTGAGTTAGCTTGGAGCCCAGGTATCAGTATTTTATAAAGCTCCGAAATGATGATAATGAACAGCCAGGGTTGAGAAGCATTGAGTTGGATATCGCACTGGGAAATGACTACCTGCTAGAACTTCTAAATTGGATTAGCTATTTAGCTTGTTGAATGTTGGAGAATAATTACCATTAGAAACTTCAAAGAAACATGTATCTAACTTTGTATTTAAAAGGTGGAGAATAAATAAATAAATAAAAGATGGCACTTGAATCAAATTATTTCTTAACCTCTTTTCCTGGTCTAATTAAATTCTGAGAACTAAGGCATGGATGACCTAACAATTGGAATTTTCAGTTCCTCATTTGAGAACCCTTTTCCTCATTGGTGTTGGTGATTGTCTTTTTTTTACCGGGAGGTACCGGGTATCGAACCCCGGTCTCTCCATATGGTAGACGGACGCCGAACCTTTTTTTTTTTTTTTGATTCGCTGAACCTCTTGAGCCACATCCGTTTCCCTGTGATTGTCTTTTCAGAGCAATAATACACTTTGTTTTAAGCAGGAAATGAAACTTGGGTCTGATTATTTATGCACACCCTGTCATCTTTTTTGAAAAAAAAATTTTTAAACACAAGTGAAATTGTCTATGAACTTGAGCAATTATGCAGAACACAGACTTGTTCTTGGGCTGAGAGAGAGCCTTCAGTTCAGGCTCTTGGAATGAATGACTCATGCTTTATGCAGACATACAATGCTTAATGACTTGTTTTCTGTGTACCACGAAGAGGAGGGTATGTAGAAATAGAAGCCATGTACTCCCAAATGGGTCTGAAATAAGAGTGGAAATGTTGACATAATGGTCAAACAATTGAGTTTATGACAAAAACTTAGGTTTTTGGGTATATTTTAATTATCTCACTAATTAAAATTTTCCATAATTTCTAAAATGCTATACTTTTATAATTTATAAGTAACTTTATTCCTTAATAGATAACTTTAATAATTTTTAATTTAAAAATTTAAAATGTTTCTCTTGAATTTGTTTGCCATTGGAGAATGTCTTTGGGGGGGGATGTTTAGAAAACAATACGTTTATTGCAGTAGTTCAGTTACACAGCTGTTCTTTGTGGAAGGATGATATAAGCATCATTGGCCATTTTTTTCTGCCATTCCAATGCCTTCTGCTTTCAGAGTAGCCATTTTTTTTTTTTTTTTAATATTTTATTTATTTATTCATTTATCCCCCCCTTGCTGCTTGTGCTCGCTGGGTCAGCTAACCACACCGCGCGGGCGGGCTTGCCTTCACCAGGAGGCTCCGGGAACCGAACCCGGGGCCTCCCACACGGTAAACGGGAGCCCCACTGATTGAGCCACAGCCGCCTCCCAAGAGTAGCCATTTTAATACGGGCAACTGAGAGGGTCTATACTAAGCATAGTGGCTGTATATGTCTAGGCTAATAACGTCTATAGATGTCCTCTATACCAGCAGACTCTGCTAGTGCCAACTTGTTTTATTTCCTTAGTGGAGAGTAACAGATTTTAAAAATATATATTTACATATTTACATATTTTCAAGTGTGCCAAACACTGTACCAGATGGCAAAGACAGCAGTTAAACCAGACTGACAGGAAGCCTCTATGTGCCAATTACATTGTCTGCTTCAGCGCCTTCTCTATTGTCTTCTCTCTCTTATCTCTCTATTGGTATGAGAAGCCATGTGCACCTGCTAGAGATTTTTAGATAATTTAAAATTGCCTTGGGAAGCGGCTGTGGCTCAATCAGTGGGGCTCCCATTTACCATGTGGGAGGCCCCGGGTTCGGTTCCCGGGGCCTCCTGGTGAAGGCAAGCCCGCCCGCACGGGCGTGGTTGGCTGACCCAGCGAGCACAGGCAGCAAGGGGGGGATAAATGAATAAATAAATAAAATCTTAAAAAAAAAAAAAAAAATTGCCTTGAATTTTTAGGTATATTTTTTATTGTGATAAATCACATAGTTATCATTTACTATATTTATTGAACAATAAATGCTTTTATTATTAAAAGCACCAGTATAGCAAAGACTGATATTTTAGGGCTTCCTTTAAAAACAATAAAATCTTAAGATGTTAGTCTCGTTACAAGTCAATGAAAGTAAGCAGTTGGTAGGGGAATTCCATTTTCCAGTTGATTCTTTGATGCTTGTTTTCTTCATTTCTTCATTTGATTCCGTAACTACTGTGAATGAATGCCTGCTATGTGTCAGGCACTGTGCTAGGCGCAGGTGTACAGCAGTAAACAAGATAGGCAGAGAAATAAACTGATATAGGTATTGAGACTTAACAGTCTGCTTTTAATTGGTTAGTTGAAACAGTTTAAATTTATTATAACTATTAATATATTAGGAGTTGTTTCTATGTTTTATTCATGCTTTCCACTTGCAAGTTTTTTCTTTTTTCTTTTCTTGCCACCTTTTCCTGACTTCTACTGGGTATCTCATTTTTGTCAGGTGTCTTTCTGTTGCTGATTAAAAGTTACACATTCTATTAATACTCTTTCATGGTTTCCCAATATTTAGGTTCTAGTATTCATTTTCACCTAACATAACTGAAGTTCACCAATATCTGTGTCTTTTTCCCAAGCTTGTTTTTACCTCCCTGTAGACTCCACTTTTTCTAGATTCCCCCTTCCTCCCATGAAGAGGATTGGGGGAGGAAGCTGATGGTCATGCTTGATTTGCCATTTGGACCAGAATTAGATTCCTGAGACTGGATGCTCAGTTCTGAGCTGCATGTGAGTTGCAGATCTGTTTCATATTCAGAAGAAAAGGAATTCTGGGAGCAAAATATAGGTATTAAGATATTTTCATAAAGCATTTATTACTTTGAGATGTCCCTACAATAATGTTTAAAAAGTAAAAAACTTATTCAAATTGAGTTTTTAAAAAGTGCTTTTTTTTTTTTAAAGCCATATGTGGACTCTTAAAAATCTATGGAGAGGTAGGAATCTGACATTTTCAGTGTATATATGTTCCTTAACTTCAACTAAAAGTTACTGACATTTTCTATGAGTCAGACATTGTGCTAGGTACATTCATATAATTATCTTATTTAATCCTCATTAAAAACCTGTAAGTTAGATGGAATTTCCATTTACAAACGAAGAAACCAAAGCTGAGAGGGGTGAGAGACTTCTAGGGTCCTGCAGGAGAGCTAGGATTTTTCATCAAGGACTCCTGACAACAGATATAAGCTGTTTCCACATCGCCTCTCACCTTCTGACTCCAGAGTCAGTCTGGAGCTACCCTTTACACAGCTACTCTAATATTCAATCTCAAATGCAAATCTTCCTGGCCTAGAGAAAAATTTGCTGTCTGTTGACTTCCTAATTTGGTCCCTGTTTAGTTCTTCAGTTGCATTCTTACAGCTCCCTACCTTATATCTCATAGCCCAGCAGTATCAAACTGCTTAGAGTTCTCATTGCATTCAATAAATATTTGAGTGCCTGTTATATGTTAAGCAGCTTTTTTTTTTTTAAATGGTGTCTTCTCTTCAATTATGCTTTCTAGTTGCAATTTTATATTTGCATATTAAATCACATCTATCTACTTTGCTAAATCCTTCTATTACTTCTAATAATTTGTCTGCAGATTTTTCTGGGGAGTGTTTTCTATATAAATGATCATATTACCTAAAACTAATGACAGCTCCATTTTCTCCTTTCCAAACCATATGCTTCTAATTTATTTTTCTTCTTGTTGCACTCTACATGTTAGCAGCTTTTTTAATAATCCACATGGGGAAGGTCTTGACTCTGGCCAAGGGTAGTGACAGTAGGGATGGAGAGAAGTGAAAGATTCATCAGACGTAGAGGAAATAGAATCAGTAGGACTTGGTGAGGAAGAAAGGCATTTTGGATATTGCCCAGGTTCTAGCTTGGGCGGCTAGAATGATGTAGTGAGCTGAAAGCTCCATTTAATATAAAGTAAGAATATTAACTAGAGAGCATTTGGCAGGGAAACTTATGGTGTTAAAGGGTGTGTTGGAAATAGCCCTAGTCTGAAAGTGGGAAATTGTGTTCTGATTTTTAAAAGCTGTGTAATGTTGGGCAGTCACCTCTGCCAGCCTGACGTCTTTATCTGAAATAGATCAGTTGACTTTAATTTTGCTTCTTTAAATAGTTCTGTGAACGCTTCTAACTTGATTCATTGCAAATTATTATCTGACTTCAACTTGCCTCTCTTTTTGGAGTCATTCAGCATTTTGGAGCCGATGGTGTACCATGCACTGGGGACATAATACATACTAAGCAAGAGTAGGTCTCGATGAGCTTCTTGTTAAGTCCGGGAGTCAGGCAAATCACCAGTTAGGTGCACTAAACCAAAATAAGGTTTCATAATGAACATATGTGCAGGGTTCAGGGAGGCTGCAAAAGGACTGGTTGGTTTTACTGGGTGGGTGGAGTGGGGAATGTGTCATGGAAGACCAGTGACCCTTGTTCTGAGTGTGGAATGAAGAGCAGGAAGTGGGTGGGGAGCAGCATTCCAGCCCAGCTCACATTGAAGATTAGGATGCTGGGGGTGGGAGGGAGGGGAGGCAGGAGGAAAGTGGACAGGGCTTCCCATGCTGGGCCTTACAAGCCTTTCCAAGGAATTTGGACTTTGTTTCCAAGACTGTGGGGAGTAGAAGTATTGTGATTGGATTAGCAATGTTTGTATTTATCCCTTTTTAATGCCTAATGTATTTCTTCCACAGTATAATTGTTAGACAAATCAGACTTTAAGACAAAGAACATTAGTTGAAGTAAAGGCAGTTATTATATCCTAATAAACAGAACTGTTCGACCAGGGAGATATAATAATCCTGAATCTGTATATGCCTGAAAACATAATCTCAAAAAATGTAAAGCCACAACTGAAAAGGAAAAATAGAAAAAAAAAAAATACAAAAAGTAAGGTGTGTGTGTGTGTGTGTGTGTTTAAATAAGACCTCTCTCAAAACTAATAGATTTCAAGCAGTCAAAAAATTTAGCAAGTCTACAGAGGAGTTGATCAAAATAATTAACAAGGTTGATATAATAAACCCTTACACCAAAGTTAAATAGCTTTTTCAAATATTGATCTATAGTAAGAAATAATTTTTACATCATGACCTAGTGAACACCTACTTATATGTATGTACCAGAAAAAAGTTTCATGAAATGAAATGACATTTACTTTACAATGTACAATTTTTCTGTTGTTTTTTCTTTTTCATTGTATTGCTGGTCTCATTATATAAAATGCATTTCATGGTCCAGGAATGGATTGACACCCTTTTTCTTGTAAACACTGAGTTAAAAATGTATACAAGTAAAAATACAAAAATACAATAAATAAATAAATAAATAAAAAATAAAAAAAAAATTAAAAAAAAAAAAAAAACCATGATAAAAAAAAATGTATACAAGCTCTTCAAGAATGCATGGAACATTTACAAAGTAACTTTCTGGATTCCCCTTGCCACTGCCAGGTCTGTAGCCCCTCTGTTTCCCCTTGGTTCTTCCCTGTTAAAGCATACTTCAAAGATTACTTTGCCTTTTATTTTTACTGAGTCAAGGCCATCCAATTTTTTCATCTACTTCTTTATTCCATTTCTATATTTAGCATTTTGTCCTTTCTTCCAGATGCAGAGAAAAAATAATGTCCTCCTACTTTTCTAAGGTTAACTTTTACCCCTGTACTTTTGATTTCATCTTCTGCTTTCTTTTCCTCAGTATCTCCTCTCATTTGTCTATTTACACCATTTCTCCTTGACCATCCCATTATGAACTAAGTCTTAATGGGTTTAACTGGTTCTTTGGGCCTCAAAGATTATCAATGACTATTATTATTTTTTATTTTTTACTTTATTTTGTACATTTAGTAATTGAAAATATAAGCAAAATCTTGAAAGTAAACACAGATGAATAAATATATACACTTCTCAAATGTACTGGATATGTATAAAAATTTTTTTAAATCAATATGTTACACAATATATTTGGTTCATAGTAACACATTCATACAATATTTGTCCTTTTGTGTCTGGCTTGCTTCGCTCAACGTAATGTCCTCCAGGTTCATCCATGTTGTCATATGCTTTACGACTTCATTTCTTCTTACAGCTGCATAATATATATTTTTTTTTTTAAGATTTTATTTATTTATTCATTTATCCCCCCCCCTGCCGCCCGTGCTCGCTGGGTCAGCCAACCACGCCGCGCGGGCGGGCCCGCCCCCACCAGGAGGCCCCGGGAACCGAACCCGGGGCCTCCCATACGGTAAACGGGAGCCCCACTGACTGAGCCACAGCCGCCTCCCAAGCTGCATAATATTGTATCATGTGAATAGACCACAGTTTGTTTATCCATTCATCTGTTGATGGTCACCTGGGTGGTTTCCAGCTTTTGGCAATGGTGAATAATGTGGCCATGAACATCAGTGTGCAGGTGTCTGTTCGTGAATGACTTATTTTTAATTATTAGACTACAAAATTCAGTTTTTAAAAAACTTTTATTTGAAAACATTCTTCTGTTTTCTTCCAAGTTAAATTTTTATTTTCTCGAATGGGTGATACATTCACATGATTCAGAATCCTCAGGAGAAGATAGATGTTTCAGTGTTACCTTTGATATACTCTATTCCTGCTCTCTGCATTATTTTTCTTGCTGCTTTCCTATGCCTGAAGTTCCACTTCTATGTGATTGTCCCTGACTACTGTAGTTCTAACTTCTTCCTCCTCCTCTAAACTCTACAGCTCATTTGGTCTCCAAGGGATAGACTCTACAACTGTGGTCTGTTTATCTGAGGTCAGGCTGGCAGGGTTAGGGGTAGCCAGGTCTACTTTCTTTAGCAGGGGGGTCAGTATTGGGTGTTGGGACTTGACCTGCCTGATACAGGGATCTTGGCTCACTATTTGGAAAGAACTCAGGGTATTTTTATTCTGTATACCAGCATGAATTAGAGTTAAATTTTTAAAAAGTAACAAAGACATAAAATTAGTAAATGTCTAATTGATATTGGGTAGGAAACAACTTTTTAAACATAAAGATAATGAAAAAATGATTTATATAAAAATTAGAAACTGTGGAAATATTTGCAAACATGTTCAAAGACCCGGTTTTGGATTGCAGCTCTGCCCCTTGTCCATTGTATAGCTTCGGCTATGTTATTTTACTAAGCCTACATTTCCTCATCTGTAAAATGGAGCTTCATAATATTTTTCTCTCAGAGTTGTCAGATTTAGATAATGTTTATAAGAGCCTTTTGCAACCTGGGTTCTGCTAGAGAATTAAGGCCTAGTGCGCTTAGGCATCTGTTGTATGTGATTAATTAGCTTCATTCCTATACATCTAGAATGGTGCTAGTTATGTGCATTCCTTGGGAGAACTGAGAAAATGATCACCCAAATCATGGTCTGTGTTCTTTGGTTCAAATGATGATCCTTGGTTAAGATGCCTAGAACATAAATGGAAGCTGCTGCTATTGTGTTTGTCCTAGAAATCACAGAAAAAGCAGTGACTTTCTGGATTTCTTTGCTTGGTGTCAGCATCTTTGGAAAAAGGTGTTTTCCAGAGTGTGATTGAGTAAGTGGACCTCTCTGGTGGTCTATTAGGTATTGCCTTTGGACCTGTGACTGGCTATGGCTGTAGGACTGTGGCATCTCATCTTGTTCTGCCCTCTTGCAAAGTGCCAACATCTTTCCTTCACTACAGGATGCTATATTACTGCCTCCTGTCTGGATAGAGTTTCATAATTTCACTTTTCTCCCCTAACTGTCCTTGTATCAGAATCCTTATTCTGACCTTGGCTTTAATGCCTCTTTACATATTGCTTTATGGAGACGTATTCATTTCTGGATGTATATAACTGCTTTCTTTTTTTAAAGATTTTTATTTATTTATTCATTTATAACCCCCCTGCTGCTTGTGCTCGCCCGGGCCAGCCAACTACGCCGTGCGGGCGGGCCCGCCTCCACCAGGAGGCCCCGGGAACCGAACCCGGGGCCTCACATATGGTAAACAGGAGCCTTACTGATTGAGCCACAGCCGCTTCCCTTTTTTTTTTTTTTAATAACTGCTTTCTTGGCGTCATTTTTTAATACACTAAAATATTGTAAAAATTTTTCTGATGAACATTTTCTCATAAATGCTTCTTATTTTATTTTAGCTACTGATCTACTTCTTGCCTGGAATCCCATTTGTTTGGGGTTGGTAGAAGGTGTTATTGGGAAAATACAACTTCATTCAGGTATGTTTCTTCTTAAGCTTGTCAAATTTATTGTGGCATTTTATAATGTTTTCCTCTTTGAGGATAAATGTAGATTCTTTTATAATTTTGGTTTCTTTTCTCTAATTTTTTGTCCGCCCAAAGTGGCTATATTTGCATATGTTTCATAAAATAAAAGAGAAGGAGACATAACAGTACATTCTTTTCTTTTTATCAACTTTATTGATACATATTAATAAAGCATACAATCATCCAAAGTGTACAGTCGTGGTATTTGATATAATCACATAGTTGTGCATTCATCGCTTCAATCATTATTAAAGCATTTTCATTATTCCAATAATATACATTCTTTTCTTAAGAAAAATACTTATTGAATGCTTACTGTGTGTCAGGAATTGTGCTAGGTGGTAGAACACAGTAATGAGTAAAAACTGACCTGTTCCACCTTCATAGAGCTTACAGTTTAGGAGGAAAGCAACCATCAGTGAATAATCACTAAAATAAACACAAAGTTATTTGATAATTGTGTTAGGGTAGATGCTGTGAAGGAAAGATATACCAAGTGTGCTGACTTCAAGGGTGGGACTAGCAGGAATAAGGCTGGAGGGGTAGGCAGGTAACAGTATGTAGATTGGCCAGCTTTGGGTCAGGTATCCATTCCTTTCATAATTAGCAGTGGCCAGGAAGAGGGTGGGTCTCTTAGTATGCAGCATGGTTCTTTCCAGAAGCCCTTTCCAGGGTGGGCAAATTGATGGAAGGTTTAGGTTGTTCACCTGGCCCTAGCTTGGAAAGATTGGTGCCTGTGCCCTGGGTTCAGAGGGGATTTTGTCAGTAGTAAAATATAATGGCTGTTATACAGGTGGGTCCCCAAAAGATATCTGAAAAGGGCTAAATTAAATAGTTCTGAGCACTGTATTTAAATATCTGTTTTCCCCTTGGTATCAATTTTAATATGAGTTATGAACTATAGGAGGCTTTGCCATTATTGTTATGTAATTGGGAATATATCTCTGGGGGGGTACTTTTTTCATTCTTTTCAAATAAAATTATTGAGCCTTTGGGAGCCAGGTTGATTTTTGTGTAATATAAAGCACATATTGCCAGAGAGCTCATTTTCCTTTCCAGATTCTTTGGTTGTTTGGATTTTGTTTTTATTATGAAATGTAATATAGATACAAAAAAACTATATATCACAAATATGTGGTGTAAGTTGTTATAAAACAAACACATGTGGATCTACCACCCAGATTAAGAAATGAAATGTGACCAGTGTTTTTGGAGTCCTCTGTGTGCCTTTCTCCAAGTATATCCTGTTTCCTTCCCTTCAAGAGAACCTACTATTTTGCATTTGTGCTTATCATTTCCTTGATTTTCATTTTAGCTTTTATTACATATGTATCCCTAAATGATATTGTTAAGGTTTGTATTTTGAGGACTTTGTATAGGTGACATTAAACTATTTGTGTTTTTTGCTTTTTTTCCCACTCAGCTTTATGTTTTTGAGATACAGCCATATTGATGAATGAAACTTATACTTTATTTTCACTCTTATATAATATTCAAATGTGTAATATGTAAAAAATTATCCTTTTTCCTATCATTGGGTTTTTTTTTTTCCCCCAAGGTACTGGGGTTCGGGATTGAACCCGGGACTGCGTATGTGGGAAGCTGGCGCTCAACCACTGAGTCACATCAGCTTCCCTGAGTTTTTTTTTTTTTTTCTATTTGTTTGCTTGTTGTTTGTTTTTTTGTTTGTTCTTAAGAGGCATCGGGAACTGAACCCAGGACTTTCCATGTGGGAAGCAGGTGCTCAACTGCTTGAGCCACATCCACTCCCCTGTCATTGGGAGTTTGGTTTTTTTTGTTTTGTTTTGTTTTTTTAAAGATATTTAGATTATACAAATGTTACATTAAAAATATAGGGGGTTCCCATATGCCCTGCTTCCCACACTGCCCACATTTACCCACATTAACAACAGCCTTCATTAGTGTGGTACATTCATTGCAATTGATGATCACATTTTGGAGCACTGCCACTAAGCATGGATTAAAGTTTACTGTCATTGGGTTTTTTTTTTTTTTTTTTTTTTTTTTTAATATTTTTATTTATTTATTAATTTA
>JAKSZT010054544.1:3425825-3474555 GCA_026826555.1 Tolypeutes matacus
TCATTGGGTTTTGAGTTCCAATTTTTTTTTCCTATTACAAGTGATACTGCTATGAGCATTTTTGTACATTCTGTCTTTGGTAGGATTTTAATTCTTTCAAAACAGGAGAAAAGCATTTAGACATTGTATAACCATGCTAAGTATTTTAGTAACACACTACCCATCCACAATTACATGCTGACAGGATAATTTCACAGCTGGATGTTCTGAGCTAAAATATATTTTCTGTTATTTAAATGATGTGTAAAAAACTTTTGAGTTATTTTTCTTCAATTTCAGTCACATTTTGGAGCAGTGAATAGATCACTGAAATCAGTCTTGATCTGGTTTCAAACTGTATTATTAGTTTCAAGATAGAGGGGAAGTTACCTAATATCTATTTCATTTATCTGTTACTTCCTAACAAGCCACCCTAAAAGTTAATGGCTTAAGCAACAACAGTGTATAACATCTTGTGATTCTGTGAGTTGAATAAGTTGAATAAGTGTGTATTATTGACTGGAATCAGTTGACTGGAATCAGTTGCATTCAGCAAAGAGTTGGGGTGGGCTGCCTCAGTTTTCCTTCAAGGGACCTCTCTTTCCATGTGTCTCATCTCATAGGCCTCTCCTTGTGTCTTCTCTCCTCTCTCTCCTGGGTAGCCTGGAAGTTCTTTCAGGGTGGTGGCTGGGTGCTAAGAGGACAAGCCCCAAGGTTCAAGTGCTTTTCAAGCCTCTGCTTGTGTCACCAAGCTTGCTACTATCCCATGGCCAAAGAAAACCACATAGCCAGAGCCAGTGTGGGAGGAGAATTGCAAGGGCATAAATCCCAGGGGGCTACCAGCACAGTAGCTGACCACAATATTCCTGGGCGTCTCTATTTTAAGCTATGAAACCTGAGTAAAAATAACTGCCCTTTTTATTTCCTTAGGGTATTATAAGATATTATACCTGAAAATGCTTAATAAATTATATATCACTATTTTATCAAGGCTCTTTTGTTTATAAATATCTACCTGGGAGCTTATTAAAAAAATTTTTTTTATAAGGAACCAACACCAAGCAGTGGCCATTGTACAGGATGTGAGATTGCTTTCTTGGGGCAGGTGGTCTCTGACTACTACTACTCCCTCTACATCTCCTTCACCCTTCTCTTTTTTGGCTTTCCCTGTTTCTATGTATGGAAGACTAAATTTTTGCTCCTAAATAGCATCCTTAGCCCTCAAATTGACAAACATCTGATGTTCCCTATAACCACTGGAGACAGACCGTGAATCAAAAAGTATTGATCCAGCGTGTCTAGCTTAGACTCCTAGGAATGAGACTCTGATTGGTCCAGCTCAGGCCAGAAGTCTTCCCTGGTTACATGGTTCTAACATGCTCCAGAGAACCACTATTCTTGAGGGGAGGGGCAGTCAGAACAGGAGAGTTTCAACTTGACTTGTCTCCTGCAAGGAGTGTACAAATCTCAATTGATGAGTTTATGGTGAGTGAAAGTATGTTCATCTCCTGTGGTCAGGCCCGCTTATGTGTACTTTCTGTCTGCATTGCATGCCTTTCTTTGGACCAAAAACAGGTGGTTAGTAGGCAGTGGGAGTATGCAAGATATGGGATACCTTGGAAATGAGGGTGGGAATAGAGTGGGCTGGAGAAAGAAAGTATAAAAAAGGAAAGGAAGGGGAAAAAAAAAAAAAAAAAAAAAGGGAAAGGAGGGCAGGGGAAGTCAATTTTTTCACTATCCTAATCCTGTAATTTTATTTTTTCTTGTCATATCAATTCTAAGGTTTGGCTCTTAAGAAAGGGGGTTGGAAGGAAGACAAATCAGTCTTGATCTGGATTCAAACTCTATTTATTAGTTTCAAGATAGAGGGGAAGTTACCTAATATCTGTTTCATTTATCTGTTGCTTCCTAACAAGCCACCCTAAAAGTTAATGGCTTAAAGCAACAACAGTGTATAACACCTTGTGATTCTGTGAGTTGAATAAGTGGATCTTCTGCTCTGTGTATCATTGATTGGAATCAGTTGCATTCAGCAAAGAGTTGGCGTGGGCTTTGGGAGGGGACCAGCACCCCCATCCTCTCTGCCTCACTCCACCTCCTTGCTCTCCTTGTTTTGCCTTTATCTTCTGTCCTTGGCGATGCCTCACCCCTCTTCTCTTTGTGCCCCATTAATGCTCTTGCTCTGCCCTCAGACTGTCTGGCTGGGAGGTACACTCCCGGTATATATTAGAACTGAGTTAATCACTTCTGGGACACTTGCCCATAGGAACATCTTAGGTGATGGGAAGTATGTGCTTTTTGGGGGTAGAGGATAAGGGGAATAAAATGCCCATACTTAAAATCTTTCTCCTCATGCCTATTCCCCTCCTACTTCTGTACATATTAATTCACTAATTTTTGTTCTTGCCTAGTAAGATGGGAACATAAATTTATTTGAATAGATGTCACTGACAGTCTAAAAATGGCGTGGGTGAACTGTGCCACTGTTCCTGTCACTGAACTCTGAGCTCTGTGGAATGTAGCAGGCTTCTAAAACTTAAGAACCAACCTGAAATGCTTATTGCAAAGCACATCAAAGAGAATCTCCGTTAGTCCAATATTGTGTTTCCTGCTTCTTACACTTAATTTCACTGTGAAATAGATAGACCGTTCCCCAAATATTGATTAGGCACCCACCGTGGAGACAGGCTAATCCTGAAAGATCACACAATCTTGGGTTAGATTATTTCACGCAAGCCTCAGTTGCCCATCTCTAAGACAAAGATGATAACTCATCCCAAATACAGTTATTGTGAAGATTTAACAAAATTCATGTAAAGTGCTTAGCATGGTTTTTGGTAACAGTAAGCATTCATTATGTGCTGGCTATTATTTTGTCTTAGTTTTAAAGATAGTTAGAGGTATCACATATTCTACTAGAGAACCACAGTTCTAGACATACAATTTTGAACAAAAAAGTTTTAAACTTGGTCTGTTTTTCCAGTGATATTAATATTTGCTGAAACCGTAGTGAACCAACATGTCAGTAAAAGACTACATGATAAGAATCTACATATAGTAATGGGTTTTTTTGGTTGGAAAATATTAGTGGCATTAGTGAAGGTTATATTTTATAATCCCTGTGCCCTCTTTTAAAAATGTAAAAAGCAAAAAGATTCATTAACAAAGATCTACATCCCATGAGAGAATCAGAAATAATTTGAAGAGGAAATTGTCAGTATTAAATGCTAAATGGCCAATTAATAACTTATGTAGCAGTTATTAGTGAAGTAGTCCTTATGTACACTTAGGACTGAATTTAAGATTTATAACCTAAGATTTGAACCTAAGATTTGTAAATAACAACAACAAAAAAAACTATGCAAACTCCTTTTAATTGGAATGTTATCTTGAGATAAATTGATGTAGGCATCAAGATGTTATAATTTTTAGATTCTCTTAGAATGTATAGTATGTTAAAATAATTTAATGGGTCATTTAAAGATATTTGCACATTCAAAAAATATCAGGATAAACAAGTCAGAAGTTCTCTTTCTGACAGCAACAGACTAGCAATACTTGGAGAGATAATGTCCTAGAATTTTCCAAAGCCAGAGGGTCAAGAATGCTTTGACACTAATTACAAGGTGTTAGTTATAAGGTGTTATATGGGAAAAATTACACTTAATGCAAACTATGGTCTATAGTTAACAGTAATATTTTAATATTCTTCCATCAATTCCATCAATATACCAATGCTCAGTGTCTATAATAGTGGGTATAAGGGGTATGGGGCTTTTTGTTTTTTTGTTTTTGGAGTGTTGAAAATGTTCTAAAATTGTGGTGATGAAAACAACTCTGATCATACTGAGAGCCATTGATTGTACGCTTTAGATTGATTGCATGATGTGTGAATAAAACTGCTTTAAAAAAAAATGATGACTACCAAAAAAAAAAAAAAAAGCTTTGAACTCTGAGGGAGAAAATGTAAAGGAAACCACATGTAGGCACCTAATGATAAAAACCAAAGACAAAAAGGAAATCCTGAAAGCAGCCAAAGTAAAAATATACTTTAAATACAAAAATGCACTATAAGCATGATAGCTGACTTCTTTATAGAAACAGCGGAATACAGAAAACAGTGGAATGATACCTTCATGGTATCCACCTTCAATTTTATACCTTCAGAAATGAAGGAAAATAAAGATATTTTGAGACCAAGAAAAACCAAGAGAATTTGTCACCAGTATTAGAAGAAATAATAGAGTTTTTCAAGCAAAGGGAAGTAGATGGGAGCATGAAGATGTGGAATGAAGAGCAATGGAAGGGGCAAGTGTGTGAACTCATGTATATGAATTTGGCTTTACGTGGGGATTAAAATTAATACAGAATTAAAATACACATTAATAATAACAATAGGCAGTTAAAAGGGTTGGAATTCTAAGGTTGTTTTACCACATAGGAACTGGTAAAGAACTAATTTACATTGGCTTTTATAAATCAGAGTTCATGTTATCATCCCTAAATTAACTGCAAACACAATAATAAAAGATTATTTAAAAAGTTCTTAGAGGGGAGAAGTGGAATAATCATGATAATTTTAAAACTTAAAATTCTTGTCCGGAAGTAGACAAGAAAAGAAAAGGAATACAGACTAGATGGGACAAATAATAAGATGATAAATTGATTCCTAAGTATATCAGTACTTACATTAAATATGAATGGGCTCGGGAAGTGGCTGTGGCTCAATTGGTAGGGCTCCCGTTTGCCATATGGGAGGCCCTGGGTTCGGTTCCCGGGGCCTCCTGGTGAGGGCAGGTCCGCCCTCACGGCGTGGTTGGCTGACCCGGCGAGCGCAGGCAGCAGGGGGGGATAAATGAATAAATAAATAGGATCTTTAAAAAAAAAAAAAAAAAAATATATATATATATATATATATATATATATATATATATGAATGGGCTTAACATACTGTAGCAGTTTGATATTATTGATGAATTCTGAAAAGAAATATTGGATTATGTTTGTAAACTGGTCTTTTCCTCTGTGCGTATTAGAGGGTATTAGATTCAGATGTTTTACTTTTACTTGATTAAATAATGATGAAGGCTTTGACTGGGCCATGTCAGTAGGATGTTGAGTCTCTGCCCCCTTGTTTGGTGGGGACTCACAGAGAAACTGTACCACAGAGAAAGGGAGGTTGGAGTTTTTAAGCTGGATCCCGGGAACTAAGCACATAGAGGAGCAGAACAGCTGAACCTGGAGAGAAACAAGCCCCGGGAAAAGAGGAACCCAGGAAGCCTGAACTCTTGGCAAATATCAGCAGCCATTTTGTTCCAACACGTGGCAACAGACTTTGGTGAGGGAAGTAACTTATGCTTTATGGTCTGGTAACTGTAAGCTTCTACCCCAAATAAATACCCTTTATAAAAGCCAACAGATTTCTGGTATTTTGTATCAGCACCCCTTTGGCTACTAATAATACCAATTAAAAAACAAATATTTTCATACTGGAAAAACAATAAAACTCATCTACATGCTGCTTTTCAGACAAACACCTTATGTATACAGAAAGGTCAAAAATAAAAGGACAGAAAAAAGAAATACTATCTAAACACTAACCTAATGAAAACTGATAAAGCTATACTAATATCAAAGTTGAAGTATCACTCTGAGATAGACAAACATTTCAAAATATAGTGACCAGAAGGTTATAAAATTTCAATTTGTATGCATCCAAACATAACCTGAAAGTATGAGACAGTTCTAATTTTTTTAGTTTAGACTGTTAATTTGAAACAACATTGTTAACATGTAGGTATTCTTACAGGCAACTGGACATAAATGAAAGGAAAGATAACCAGACTATAATCCCCTTTTTAATTTTTGTTTCTCTTCCTTTATCAACATATCTCCTTGCTCTGATCTGATGCAAATGTAGAGAATCCTCTGTGGCTCATTGAGTTTTTGTCTGTAGAAGACCTTCAAGAATGAAAATTTTTATATTTGAATATTAAATTATAAAAGACTATATAGTATCTGCTTGTGTCTTTGGGTTAGTATTATTGCACCTGTTGGCATGTGTCATGATTCACAAGAGCATGGCTGTGTGAGTGTTAAGGTAGCTGGGTGTTCTGTCTCACCAGTTTCCTGCTTCTCACTCTGTGGATGCTCCAGGAGAAGTGGGCTTTAGAAGAGGTAAAGAGAGTGTTGGGGCACGCTAAAGGAGGTATACATGTGAGAGTCATTAATAAACATACCTTTTTTATTTTTTACCTGTGGTCATAACATGAATTATTCTGGAGAGATGTAGAGCAGTGAAAATAGAACCTACGAAATGAGTTAGTTATACAACTAGTTATAGTTATTTACTAGGAAAAAGGTCATTTTTAAGCTCTCAAGTAAAAGGAAATATTTTTTTTCCAAAGTTGAATGAAAATCCTATCCCACAACTGCTCATCTCTTTTTAAATGATTCACTTACTATGCATTGAAAGTAATTGAATATTTTCTAGGTCTATTGTTTTAGCTTGCCCTACTGCTCATTTTTAAGATAATCACTTCCTAATCCATTTTCTTATCTTGTTCGGGAAGTGAAGTTTCCTTGTCTTTTTTTCCCAGGAGAAGCCAGTATTACAAACTTACTTTTTTTTCATTTAGTAAAAAATATCATTGTCATCAGATCCTGCTAGATGAAATCATCTTTTAACTCTGTTATACTCTATATCTAGATCTCATTGTTGTAGCTTTAAATTGAGCTGAGTTTCTTTTCCTACTGGATAATATAAATTAATATAATAGCTAACTTGGCTCTTTAAATTTTTTTACTTAAAAAATTTTACCTGATGGATAGTGTGATTGCTAAGCAATAGTGATATTCTACTTTTAATTTTTCTTGTCATAAAACTCAAACTATAAAAACATATTTGAATCGTGTAACTCCACATGCACATCCTTACTGGACTTGCCAGGCTTTTGTGTGTGGTAGTGGTGGCGTGGTGGTAGTGTGTTTTCTTAAGACTAAATCATTACAGAACTAGAGAGTACCATTATTTCCCAAGAGGTTTTTTGTTGGTTTTGTTTTGCTTTTTAGAATGAATGGTTTTCTCTAGAAGCATCTCAGTGTTCAATTCATAATTGTCCTTTTCTTTCCATTGTGATTTTGATTATTCTTTTGAACACTACTCTAAACAGATGTATTTTTTTTTTTATTTTTTTTTACTACTTTTAAGTTTCAAGAATTAATAGGTTGTCTTAGCTTAATTTGTCTTTGGCAGAAAATGCACTTTTTAGTTTATGATTCTGTTCTAGTAGGTGATATACCTAACAAGTCCTTTCATTCTTCTTCTTTTTTTTTTTTTTAAAGATTTATTTTTTAATTTTTTTATTTTATATTTTACCAGGAGGTCCCAGGGATCGAACCTCGGTCCCTCCATATGGGAGACAGACGCCCAACCAGTTGAGCCACATCCGACCCCCTAAAGATTTATTTTTATTTATTGATTTACTCCCTCCCTCCCATTGTTTTGTGTTCACTGCCTGCTCTCTCTATGTTCTTCTGTATCTGCTTGTCTTCTCTTTAGGCAGCACCAGGAATGGATCCTGGGACCTTCCGGAGTGGGAGAGAGGTGCTCCATCTCTTGTGCCACCTCAGCTCCCTGATCTGCTGCATCTCTTATTGTCTCTCCTCTGTGTCTCTTTTTGTTGTGTCATCATGCCGTGCCAGCTCTCCATGTGGGCCAGCACTCCTGCGCGGGCCAGCTTGCCTTTCACCAGGAGGCCCTGGGAATCGAACCTGGTAGATGGGGGCCCAATCTCTTGAGCCACATCCATTTCCCTAAATTTAAACTTTTAAATAAGTAAATAATGTACATGGCTTAACAATTTAAATAGCAGTAAAAAGTATTTAGTAAAGAGTCGCCCTCACTCCACTGTTGGCCATCTACCCAATTTCCAGTACCCCATCCAAACCTGCCACCATTATTATTCCCTATTTTCTACATAAAAGCAAGTGTACTATACTGTAACTTATATTTTTCTCCTAAAAATATAACTTGAAGGTCTTTCCAAAATAGTACATAGAAAGTCCTCATTATTTTTTTAAGATATCTTCATATTATTCCATTGTACAGAGCTACCAAAATTTAGCCTGTTTTCTGTTACTAGAATTTTAGATACTTCATTCTTGCTCTATTATAAATAAGGCTGCCATGAATAACTTTGTACATATGTAATTTCCCTCATTTGTCAGTTTATCTTTAGGTTTACCAGAAATGGAATTTGTCTGTCAAAAGATAGAAGCATTTTCCTTTTTTTTTTTTATATTTATTCTGTCTCCCTTGCCGCTTGTGCTCACTGTCTGCTTTCTGTGTCCATCTACTGCGTGTTTCCTCTGTGTCTGCTTGTCTCCCTTTGTTGCATCATCTTGCTATGCCAGCTCTCTGCGGGCACGGGTCAGCTTGCCTTCACCAGGAGGCAACAGGAACCGAACCCAGGGCCTCCCATATGGTAGACAGGAGCCCAACCACTTGAGCCACATGTTTCCCTTGCTGTTGTTTTTTTTTTTTCCCCCAAGATTAATTTATTTACTTAATTTTTTTCTTTATTTATCCCCCCCTTCCCCAGATGGTTCTCTCATCTGTTTGCTCACCTCCTCCAGGAAACACTGGGAACCAAACCTGGGACCTCCCACATAAGAGGCAAGTGCCCAACAGCCTGAGCCACTTCCACTCCCTGTGGGCTGTGGTGTTTGCTGGCTTGTGGCCTCTGGCATCTAGCTGTTGTGGCAGGGGTGGTGCCTGCTCATCTTCTTTTAGGAGGCACTGGGACCCAAACCTCGGACCACCCATATGGTAGGCACGAGCATAATTGGTTGAGCCACATCCGCTTCTCACATTTGCATTTTTTTATATATATATATATATATTTTTTATTATGGGTAAAAATCAAAATTCTCACTATACATACAAACATTTGCAAAATGATATATAAATATATATGCATATATGTGTATTTGCTTACAAAAATGTTATTTATATATATATATATACATATATTTTAAGAGGTGCTTAGATTACCCAAAATACCACACGGAACCCACTGGGATTCCCATTTTGCCCACCTCCCACACCTCTCACCACATCCCACACAAACATCTCCCACAGTCACATTTGCATTTTGAGAGGTATTCCCAAGTTGTCCTCCATAGGGATTGTACCAATTTACATTATCACCAACAATGTCTGTTTACCCGTTGTCATATGAAGTGTATAACAACATTTTAGTGTTTTCCAGTGTGATAGTGAACTGTGTCTCAGCAGTTTTTTTTTTCTTTTTTTTTTTAAGATTTATTTTATTATTTATTCCCCCCTCGTCCCATTGTTTTGTGTTTGCTGTCTGCTCTCTGTGTGTTCTTCTGTGTCTGCTTGTCTTCCCTTTAGCAGCACTGGGAACCAATCCTGGGACCTTCTGGAGTGGGTGAGAGGCGCTCAATCTCTTGCGCCACCTCAGCTCCCTGGTTTGCTGTGTCTCTTATTGTCTCTCCTCTGTGTCTTTTTGTTGTGTCATCTTGTTGTACCAGCTCTCTGCACGGGCCAGCACTCCTGCGTAGGCCAGTACTCCACGTGGGCCAGCTCTCCACTCAGGCCAGCTTGCTTGTCACCAGGAGGCCCTGGGAATTGAACCCTGGACCTCCTGTATGGTAGACGGGACCCCAGTTGCTTGAGCCACATCCGTTTCCCTCATCAGAGTTTTAATGTGCATTTCACTTGTAATAAGTGAGGTTGAGCATCTTTGCATGACTTTACAGCTGTTTGTGTTTGCTTTTCTCTAAGCCATATGTTCATATCTTTTGCTCATTTTTCTTTTAGATTATTGGTATTTTTAAAAAACTTAGCAACTTTCTATAAAATAGGGAGATTAGTCCTTTGGCTACAAATATTGTTTCTTAGCTTGCCTTTGACTTTTTTTGTGGTGTGGTTTGCCATGGTAAAGTTCTTGATTCTAGCATAATCAAATTTATCAGTCTTTTCTTTTATTTTTATTTTTTTTTTTTTATTTTTTTTTTTTTTAAAGATTTTATTTATTTATTCATTTATCCCCCCCTTGCTGCTTGTGCTCACTGGGTCAGCTAACCACGCCGTGCGGGCGGGCTTGCCTTCACCAGGAGGCCCTGGGAACCGAACCCGGGTCCTCCCATATGGTAAACGGGAGCCCTACTGATTGAGCCACAGCCGCTTCCCGAGTCTTTTCTTTTATACTTTCTTTACCAAGGAAGTTTAAAGGAAAGTTGGGAGGGGGAAAAAATTCCAACCCACTCGTCAGCATACCATTTTCCAAAGAAGAGAGAAGTTAAGGTTAAATTACTTAATCACTTATAGATATCTATTTCCTAATCAATTTTACTTTAGTTTTTTTTTTCTTTTTGATCAATGAGTGAGATTGAAACAATAAGGGAAGAAATGTAACACTGAGCTCTTATTATGTGCTGGGTGCTTTTCATTTGGTACGCCTTTGCTTCCACTTCATGGAAGAAGCATGGTCTTCACATGTAAAACAAAAGGTGAAAGAATAGGTATACATATTGTAAAGAAAAAAAATCAGAATTGCGGGAAGATGGTGGAGTGGGACTTTCCCAGAAACAGTCTCTTCACCAGAATAACCATTAAATAGGAACTGTCTGAATCAACTCTTGAAACTCCGGAATCTAGTAGAACTACAGTGCAGCATCCAAGGAACAGCAGGAGGAAGAGGCTTGCAAATCAAAAATACTGTGAATTGCACTCTCTGCATGGCAGCTACTGTTGCTCATTCTCCAACTTTGTGGCGGGCAGCAGTGAGGTCCTCAACCCCTGCCCCTGGTGCAGCTTGCTCATGCCAGGGTGGGATATAAAGGCCTAATTCCCTAAGATCCAGGGGTGTACAGTCCAATCACTGATCACTCTTTTTTTTTTTTTTTTTTTAAGATTAATTTTCTCCCCACCCCCTCATTGTTTGCATTTGCGGTGTCTGTTTGATGTATGCTGGTCTTCTTTTTAGCAGGCACCGGGAACCGAACCCAGGACCTCCAATGTGGGAGGGAGGTGCCTAATCGCTTGTGCCACCTCCGCTTCCTGCTTTGCTGTCTCTCTCATTATGTTTTCCTTGTGTCTCTTGTTGCGTCATCTTGTTGTGTCAGCTCACTGCACCTGTTCGTTGTGTCAGCTCACTGTTTTGCTTGTCTTCTCTAGGAGGCACTGGGGACTGAACCTGGGACCTCCCATGTGGTAGGTGGGAGCTCAGTCGCTTGAGCCACATCTACTTCCCTGATCACTCCTTTTGATTAGCTTGAGATTTGATTACTTGAGATTTCTGAGGGCCCTGCTATGAAGACAGCCGTTGTTCCAACCCTAGGCAAAAGCTGTAGAGAAGACTTAAAAAACAGTATACTTCCTCAGGACTACAGGCCGAGGGGCTGCATTTACTAAGGATTTAAAAAAGGAACTATACAGAACTACTGAAGTTGAAGACCACAATAATTGAAATGAAAAATACCCAAGAGGGTTACAACAGCAGATTGGAGGTGGCAGAAGAAAGAATCAGTCAACTTGAAGACAAGACAATTGAAGTGAGTCAGGCTGAGGACCAGAAAGAAAATCAAGAAAACATCCCTTCAAAGAGCCATAGGAGAATCTCCTGGCACCCTTCCAGGCCACTTCCTCATCCTCTCCCCTGGGCAATTTGGACCTGGCCTGGCTAGCACTCCCTTTTTGATTCCCTGGCCTTGTTCCTGCTGGGAAGACTGACTTAGGAAACTCCTCTCCAGCATGCCCTCCCCCTCCCAGAATTTGCCCTCCAGGCAAATGCAGTTTGAGACAGGAAAGCATATAAGAAACAATTGAGTCAGGTGGCCTGGGCCATGATTGTTTCACTGGGAGAACCCTGCACTTTGCATTTGCCTTGGGCTTGACCTACTTGTTGGGGGAGCCGAACTTTGAAGGAGAACACCAGCCAGCACAAAACCAAAGTGTAAAGACTGTGAAAGATGTTTTTTGTATTGGTTCATTTGCTTTTGTTGGCTCCTGGCACTCAAGAAAATCTCTGTCATATCACTAGCTAGATACAAACTCAAGAAACAAACAACTCAGGGACTAAATCCCAGAGGTAACATTTAAAAATATTAAAATGTACAGTGTACAACAAAATATTACAAGACAAAGAAACAGGAAGTGATGACCAATCCAAAGGGAAAGGATAAAAATCTGGAAAATATCAAAGGAGACAACCAGACTGTAGACATAGCAGACAAAGACTTTTAAAAAAAGATTTTTTTTTTTTTTTTTTTTAAAGATTTTATTTATTTATTTATTCATTTATCCCCCCCTTGCTGCTTGTGCTCGCCGGGCCAGCCAACCACGCCGCGCGGGCGGGCCCGCCCCCACCAGGAGGCCCCGGGAACCGAACCCGGGGCCTCCCATATGGTAAACGGGAGCCCCACTGATTGAGCCACAGCCGCCTCCCTAAAAAAAGATTTAATATGCCCAAGGAGATAAAGGAAAATACAGAAAAAGAACTAAAGGATATCAGGAACACAATGAATGAACAATATGTGAATCTCAACAAAGAGGAATTTTAAAAAAGGAACTATACAGAACTACTGAAGTTGAAGACCACAATAATTTAAATGAAAAATACCCAAGAGGGTTACAACAGCAGATTGGAGGTGGCAGAAGAAAGAATCAGTCAACTTGAAGACAAGACAATTGAAGTGAGTCAGGCTGAGGACCAGAAAGAAAAAATTGTAAAAAGTAAAAATAGCCTAAGAAAACTGTGGGAGCACTGTCAAGCATACTGATATACACATTATGGGACTCCCAGGGGAGAAGGAGAGAAAGGAGCAGAAGGAATATTCAAAGAAATAATGACAGAAAGCTTCCCAAACTTGGATGTAAATATGCATATCCAAGAAGCCCATTGAACACCAAACAAGATAAACTTGAATAGAAATATGGTCAAACTGTTGGCTTCTCTGCTCACCTGCAAATACTTTAAATTGTTCAATGTAAAATAGAAATTATTCCTATGAGGTTAAGAGACCTATTGAAGTTTTTTTGTTTTGTTTTTTAATTCAACAGAATTTATTGACATTCAGCAAACATTTATTATGTTTTTAGGTACTTGGTAACTGTAATCTATGTAACATGTACTTCTTGGCACTTGGCAGGTCCTTAGTAAATTTTTAATGATAATGAATAATGAATGGCCTGTAAAAGCCTTGAAACTTTGGAGCAAATTTCCTCCGCATTTCATAAAGAATTATGAAACATTTCCAAACTTTTTCATTTATGAAATGCTTAAAGCACATCTTCAAACACACATTCAAAGCAACCCTAAACAAAGCAACCTAAAATAAGGGTTGATCTATATTAGGAAAAATGAGGGAAATTGTAATACTTTATATCTATTTCCCCCCTCCCAAGATGGCTCCCAAATACTTTATATCTGTTCCCCCCACCCCAGTTGGCTCCCTCATCTTTCTGCTCGTTGCCTTTTGCGCGTTGCCTGTTTTTTTTCTTGAGGAGGCAGCAGAAGCCAAACCCAGGACCTCCTATGTGGGAGGCGGGCACTCAACTGCTTAGCCACATCCGCTCCCACTTTATATCTATTTAAAAGTATTTTTTCATATGGGAGATATATATCCATCATGTTATTTTTCCTTAACAAGAAATTCCTGAAATACTCCTCATTTCAGTTTTTGTATTTCGTGTTGATTGAAGAGATCCCCTCCCCCCAAGGATATAGCCTAATAAAATTAAAAATTGCTTTTACATGTTATCTTTCAGACCTTTTTTTTTTTTTTTTTTTTTTAATTTTATCAGGAGGTCCCGGGGATTGAACCCTGGTCCCTCCATATGGGAGACGGACGCCCAACAATTTGAGCCAATCCGCCCCCTTCAGACCATTTTTCATTTAATAAAAATCTTTTGTGAGAAGTAGAAATTGGGTTTAGAAAGATAACTGTTGGGCCTTGGGATGTTTTGTTTCCTTCCTTCTCTCTAGTAGTTATTAAAGGTTTCTTTTATTTGTTTTACCATCCCCCTCCATTCTCCTCAATGTATTTAGTTATTTGTGCAATCCTAGTGTACATATAAAGTAGTATTGGAATTGCTAACCCATACCTTTCTAAGAAAACAGATTTACTAGCCAGAATACAATATTTCTATATATTTCTTTTGTCTTTATCTTAGAAAATACTGTTTTCCAAAGTTACCTAGCTTCCCCCCCATCCCCTACAGTGTTGTTACAGTTTCCATTTGCAATAGAATTAAGTTACTGTTTGCATTTTATTTTGGGTTCCCCTCACATTCTAGCTGATTTTACTGTTATCTTTATTTTGGGGATATGTGAATAATTACCATGGCTCTAAGAGTCAGAACTACAGTATGTGAAAGAGTATACTCGGAACTGTCATTTCCCACTCATCCCATTTACCCCATTCCTATTTCCCCCTTTCTTTCCACCTCATTTCTGACTACTTCCTGTAGGTAACCAGTCCTACTCATTCCTGGCTTATCCCTCCTGTGTTTTTCCTTTTTGCGCAAATGCGCAGATACTTCTATATTTTTTTTATATTTTCTTCTTTCTTAGAGTAGTGCACTATAGATACTCTTTTGTAGTTTGTTTTCTTCACTTAATAATATATCCAGGAATCCCTCTTTATCTGTTCAAAGAACCCTTCCTTGTGCTTTTTCCTTTTTTACAGCTGCATAGTACTCCACTGCATCAATGTACAGTAGTTTATTCAGTCACTCTCCTATGCCTGAGCATTTAAGGTGTTTCCAATATTTTACAATGACAAACTACTGTAATGAATAGGCTTGAGTGTGTGTGTGTGTGTGTATATATATATATATATTTTTTTTTTTTTTTCCCTTTATTAGGTAAGTAATGGGTTTACAGAACAATCATGCATAAAATATAGGATTCTCATATCCACCGTATTGATATCTTACATTGGTGAGGAACATTTGTTACAGTTGACAAAAGTATGTTTTTATAATTGTACTATTAACTATGGTTCATTGTTTAAGGGTTCACTGTGTAGTGTAGTTTCATGGATTTTTTTTTTTTTTTAACTTTTGTTCTGTTACCATAAATACAACCTAACATTTCTCCTTTTAACCACATCCAGATATAAATTTCAGTGCTGTTAATTAACTCACAACATTATGCTACCATCACAACTATCCATTACCAAAACATTACCATCATTCCAAATAGGAACCCTGTATATTTTAAGCCTTAACTTCCCGTTCCCTATCCCTACCGCATCCCTACTTAACTTTCTGAGGTACCGCCACAGCAGCTGCACCATTTTATGTTGCCACCAGCAATGAATGACTGTTCCTATTTCTCTGCATACTCTCTAACACTTGTACTTTTTTTTTCTACTGGATGTGAAATGGTATCTCGTAGTTTTGATTTGCATTTTCCTGATGGCTGATAATGTTGAGTATCTTTTCATGTGCTTTCTGGCCATTTCTATATCCTCTTTGGAGAAATGTCTTTTCAAGTCATTTCCTCATTTTTTAATAGGGTTATTTGTCTTTTTGTTGCTGAGTTGAAGGATTTCTTTATATATTCCTAGATATTAAAACTTTATGTGGTTTCCAAATATTTTCTCACATTGTGTAGGTAGTCATTTTACTTTCTTGATAAAGTCCTTTGAGGTGCAAAAGGTTTTAATTTTGATGAGGTCCCATTTATCTATTTTTTCTTTGTTGCTTGTGCTTTGGGTGTAAAGTCTGAGCAACCATTGCCTAGCACAAGGTCCTGAAGATGCTTCCATATGTTTTCTTCTAGGAGTTTGATAGTTTTAGGCTCTTACATTTTAGGTCTTTGATCCCTTTTAAGTTGATTTTTGTATGAGGTGTAAGGGTAGGGTCTTCCTTTTTTTTTTTTTTTTTTTTTTTTTTCAGTAGGTACTGAGAATTGAATCCTGGACCTCGTACATGGGATGCAGGTGCTCAACCACTGATATACACCAACTCCTCTCCAGTTTGTTGAGTGTCTATATATATTTTTTAACATTTTTTCTTATTTATTTATTTATCCACACCCCCATTGTTTTGTGCTTGCTGTATGTTCTTCTGTGCTTGTCTTCTCTTTATGCGGCACCGGGAAACGATCCTGGGACCTTCTGGAGTGGGAGAGAGGTGCTCAGTCTCCTGCGCCACCTCAGCTCCCTGGTCTGCTGCGTCTTTTATTGTCTCTGTGTCTCTTTTTGTTGCATCATCTTGCTGTGTCAGCATTCCTGTGCGGGCCAGCTTTCTTTTCTTCAGGAGGCCCCAGGAATCGAACCCTGGACCTTCTATATGGTAGACGGGAGCCCAGTTACCTGAGCCACATCTGTTTCCATATATTTTTGTATTAAGATAAATTCCCAAGAGTGTGATTTCTGGGTCAAAAGTGCATGTGTTGTTTTGTTAGGTATTGCCAAATTTCCTTCCAGAAAATCTGTACCAGTTTGTATTCCCAGTCAGTACTGTCTGAGAATTTGTTTCCCCATACATACTTGTTAATTTTCCCAATATGACAGGTGAGTGTTTTAATTTACATTTTTCTATGAGGTTGAACATCTTTTTGCATGTTCAAGGGCCATTTTTATATCTTTTTTTGTGTGTTTTACTTTAAAAGCTGATATCTACCCATGTTTTTTTTTGTTGTTGTTAGATTATTCAATCTTCAGCTTACCAAGACAGCATCACTTTATAAATACTAGACATTAACAAGACTTTTCTCTTTTAGATCTTCCTTGGTGGCTTATTCTAATTCGACAGAAAGCATTGGTGGGCAAACTTCCAGGAGACCATGAGGTCTGTAAAGTTACCAAAATTGCTGTGCTGTCACTCTCTGAAATGGAACCTCAGGATCTTGAGCTAGAGGTAAGGTGAAATCTTGGGAAATTTTATGAAAAATTTGATATAAATGTAATAACATATAGGAGGATTTGGTCCAATGGACTGGAATCAAATCATTTTAGAGCTGGATAATGGTCTTTAAAATAACTTAATGCCATGGTTTTCAATCCTCATTTTTGTAGTAGAACCCTCATTTCAAAACCTGTGAAATACAGTGTATAAGATTCAAAAAAGGAGAGCTGCATTGGTTGTGATGGTGATGGGGGTCCTTGGGGCTCTGCCCTCTTGACTTCTCCTGGGAAGACTTCCTCTGCTTCCAGGGAACCCTCAGGCTCTGCACAATGCAGTTTGAAATCCTCTGATTTGGTGGGGGGTGAGAGGGTGGGTAGTCAAGAAGAGAAGATTTAACTTTTATTATCTCTTCCTTTAATGTCTACTTTTGAAAAATTTAAGCATATATTACTTTGGTAATAATTTTAAAAAGATTTTTTAAAAGAGAGACAACCACATATCTATCTAGAGCAATATTTTTATTTTCCAGGGTAGAAACCAAGCCTTCATAGAGTGACTTTAGGTCAAAATAATGACATTGCTTAGGGCCAGTGTTTTTCTACTACACTGTGCTGTATCATGCTAGAAGAAACCCATGAAAGCATTTGTGTCATGTCTACTTTCAGTGTGGGGATTTGGTGGCTAGGGATTGTCATCATTCTGCTATAGTCATAGCCTGTTTTGCTCGATATGTACCAGGGAAGCCCTGTGGATTGACATGGGTTATCCTATTTAATCCTTAGGACCACCCTTTTGTAAGGTAGGCAGTGCTGTGATCCATGTGGTACAGATAAGGATAGAAGGCTTGGTGAGGGACAAGTCCCACAGCTGGCACATGGAGGGGTCTGGACCTGGACTCAGGCAGTCTGGGTCTGCATTATTCTGCTGAGCTGCTTTCCTCTTACCTGAACAGCAGGTAATATAGCAATCACTGCCTTACAACTCCATATGTGTTTTTCCATGCTGAGTTCTTGGGGAGGCGTTTGGGGACAGGGTTAAATTGTTTTAAAAATCAGTAAACTTATAGCTATTTTTAAGCTTCAGATTTCACTGGAAATTCTACGCTCTAATCTTAAGAAACTAACATTAAAACAAATTTAAGGGGGCCCTGATTTTAACTATTTCTTGTAGGAATCACAAAAGAGATTAGAGTACTTTTTATTATCCTTTTATTGGTACTAGTGCTAGCACATTATTCACTGTTGTTGATTCAGAGACAAGTGGTGATTAGGCTTATTAAAGACAGGTGTTTGGGGTTTTTTTTTGTTTGCATTTTATTTTACTGAGGGGAAGCTAAACAAGCAAACATTGTTTTAGTTTACTAAACCAATAAATTTGTGATCAGTGTTCCTTGGATGGCTTTGTTGACAAATTGAAAGATCAGCAACCCCCCGGCCTAGCATTTAGTTTGAGCATAAAGCCTGGGGACCCTAGCAGTTAAGTATAGAGCAGGGACCAGCTCATCCAGCATCTGCTCCACCTGCCAGTCATCAGTTTGTACACTTGGTACTCCCAACTCCGGGGTAATTAAGTTATTCCTCATCCAGGGAGGATTAGGGCCCCTGTTAGACTTTTCAGGGAGATTTTCTGATGCCCTTCATGGCTACCAATCTGTAACCTTTTTGAGATTCGCAGCTCTCTATAGAAATGGAAAAAAACACTTTTAGGAAATAACATTTCATGGACTTTTTAAACACAAAAAAACATGAAAGCTTTGAGAATATCTTTATTCTTCAATTTTTCAGACTTTTCCTTTTCTTTCTCTCAGTATTTTTAAATGAAAGATATTATCTTCAAATAAACATGAAAATGAGATTTCCCCCCATGTGTCATAGTCGAATATTTTTTATAGTACTGTTGGATCTTTTTTTTTTTTTTTTTTTTTTTTTTAAAATTTTTTTTTATACTTTATTTTTCTTTATTTATCCCCTCTCCCCTCAGATGGTTTGCTCTTCTGTCTGCTCATTGTTTGCTTGCCTTCTCCAGGAGGCACACGGAACTGAACCTGGGGCCTCCCATGTGAGAGGGGAGTGCCCAAGAGCCTGAGTCACATCTGCCCCTAGTACTGTTGGATTGTTTAAGTTACAGCACTTATCAAGGGTACTAGAGATTATGGTTCATGTTAAAAAAAGTTGAAATATGTAATGATCCTTGCTAATTAGGAGTAAAAGTGACTATAAAGTATTTTAGATCCTATTATAGTGAATAATTTGGTATTCCTTTCTCTTAAGAGAACATAATCTTTAAAATTTGCATGTAAGCATCCCCCCACCCCACCCATTGCCCTTAATCCTATTTTATGGTAAAGGACCGTTATAATAATAAGGTATATAAGGAAGGGCAAACTACAGCTATGTTAAAAATCATGAATTGGTTGCTTATTTTCTAACATGTTAATTTAAGTCTTTGGTATCCTCATTTCAATTTCCATATAACTCCATTTCAAAGGAGCTTTTAGATGCTTAATCATTTTTAAGTTATATATTTTCTGATTACATAGTAGATTGTAGATTGTAAAGGAGGAGGAAACAAGTCCCATCATTTAGAAATAATGATTGTCATTATTCTGGTAGATTTTAATGGTTTCCATTTGCCCTGAGCTCTTTAGAGGAGCAATATTATTTTTCATGATAGTTTTAATTTTGCGTATTTACATATTTTTAAATATTTAACTCTTATTCAGTTATTTTTTTGGGAACGTAAATTCTCATGCACATAAAGACTTTTTTCTTCTTACTATGTCTTTTAATTTGGATGCCTGTGTATCACCATTGCTTTCATTTTTTTCCCAGCAGGACCCTCAGGTTCTTAAGTGTGGTCACTGTTCTAGAGCCTAGTCTGTTTTCTGTAATTGGAGTAGAAACAATTTTATCAGAGTCTGGTATTAATAGAAATTTCTAATTTTTTGCCTCAGTTGCCTTTTTACCTCCAGTATATGGCTTATTTGTTTGCCATTAAAAAAAAAATAACCACTTTATTGAGCTATAATTCACATACCATACAATTCACCCATTTAAAGTATACAATTCAATGGTTTTTAGTATATTCACAGTTATACGACTGTTACCATAACCAATTTTAGAACATTTACATCACCTCAAAAAGAAACCCTGTATTTACTAACAGTTACTCCCCATTTTGCTCCATTCCTCCCTGCCCCTACCCAGCCCTAGGCAACTGCTGATCTAATTTTGTCTCTATGGATTGCCTATTCTGGAAAATTTCATATAAATGAAATTATATGTAGTTTTTTGTGACTGAATTCTTCCACTTAACATAATATTTTCAAGGTTCATCATGTTGTAGCATGTATCAATACTTCATTCCTTTTTGTTGCCAAATAATATTCCATTGTATCGCTGTACAACATTTTATTCATCCATTTGTCAGTTGATGGGCATTTGGATTATTTCCACTTTGGGGCTATTATGAATAATGCTATGAACAAGTTTTTATGTGGACATATGTTCTCATTTCTCTTGGATTTATACCTAGCTATGGAATTGCTGGGTCATATGGTAACTCTGTATTTAACCTTTAGAGGAACTTCCAGACTGTTTTCCAAAGTGGTGTGTCAGTCTTTTAAAATGATTGATATACAATGGTTGGAAGAGTCTGTGGGGTTCAAATAAGTAAGAACATAGATGATCTTTCTTTTATAAAAACACCCTTTAAAGTTTTATGAGCATATATTCCATGTCTGCATATCTTATTTACTGTATCTCATTGCCTTAATAGATAAACTGCATCATTTTCCATATTTGGTTTCCTATCAGACATCTGTTTAAAATTTTATCTCCAGATGGATGCAGATAGATACCAACTTTTAAGTGAAATAATTTATTCTTCTTTTCTTAAACAGCAGCAGCAACATCAGCCCTTAATCTTGGTTGCGAAATATAAGCTGCAATAGCAATAGAAAAACTAGGGGAGCGCTTTCATGGGGCTTGTGGTGGTAGTTTTCTTTTTGAGGTCGTGTATGTCAAAGTTGTGATACGGGCCTAAGCACATGCTACACAGAACTGGCTAGGCCTCTGGAAAAGGGAATGTGATCCTATGGTCAGTGCTATGGGTTGTAATCCCAACAGCTTTGTTTTAGCAAAGCAACATAAAACTGGAAGGGATCCCAAGAAGTAATTTTCTCTAACCCTGTCTAGCAGGACTGAATTTAATTTTTTCAGAAAGAGAGACTAAACTTTCTTTCCTAAAGGCAACTATGTAGAAGATTCTAAAATATTCATTTAAAATGTTTATGTTTAAAGAAATTTTAAGTTTCTCTTTAGGAAATTTCTTTTTAAGAGACAGAGGAAAGACTTCTGATTAAGTGAATACATGCTTTGCTATACAGATTCATAATCCTTTATATGAAGCCTGAAGGACCTGAAAGGACCATATTTAATTTTAGAATTCAATTTTTGCAGGGGAGTTTCAAAAGGTTATTCCACATATTTTATATACCTTCAGTGAGACTGGAACGTAACCCCACAATTTAACACATCAATATTTCTTTAAAAATATAATATTCATATTTACAAAGGGAACAACTATCAGTAGCCTCACATCAGTCCAGGGCACTTTTTGTCATTAAATGAATTTATAACAAACTTTAAAAAAAAACTTTCAGGTTTCAGAGTTTTGGGATTTTGGAGTTATAGATAAGGAAGTTAAAGGTTGATGACCTGTACCAACTCTGTTCCAACCACAGTGTGAGGATAGATAAAAAATAAAAATAGGGGGACGGATGTGGCTCATATGGTTGGGCGTCCGTCTCCCATATGGAGGGACCCAGGTTCGATCCCCGGGACCTCCCTGTAAAAAGTAAATAAATAAAATAAAAATAAAAATAGAAAAACAAAGAAGACTTGCCAGGCTTAGAGGCTTCTCCATAGACCACAAATGCAACCATAGATAGAATGGAAGCCACAGATCCTCCTGGGTTCTGGATCCAGAAGCAGTCAGTGGTAGCTGGAAATTTGGCCCCTGCAGTTTAAAGAGGGCTGACTAAAAGATCAAATGGGAGATGGGGACCTGGAGCCATGCTTAGTAGTTGGAGCCTGATAATAGGGTGAGACTCCCTTGATCATAAAAGCAGGTTGTCTGCATTATGTGGGGTAATCCTGCGTGAAAAATTCTCTGCTAAGCCAGTCACACTTTCTTTGAGAAACACTGGGTAGGCAAAAGATAAGGACCTGGTTTAACACAGTAGCAATGGGCATGAAGTGGTTGATGTTGATGGGAGAGGCTTTATGGTTAATGATAGAGGATGACGCCAAGGTTTCTTGCTTGAGTAATCCAGTGGATGGTGCAGTCATTTCCTGAGATAGGGCATAGTAGAGAAGGAACCTTACTAGTTTTGCAAATTCTGATTTTTAGGGACTAGTGTGTCAGTGAAGGAGAAATGTTGGCTCTATGGGTCTTGAGCTTCAGGTTAAAAGAATGCAGTTAGAAATGTGGAGCCAACAAATGGTAGTTGAAATGATGAGAGGAGATGAAGTTTTCTAGACAGAGCATGAAGAATGAGAAAAGAGTTAAGGACACACCAACATTTTAGGGATAAAAATAGACACCAACAAAGGAGACTGAAAAGGAATAGTCAGAGGTAAGAGAAGAGCCCAGAGTATTTGGTGTCATGAAGACCAGAGAAAGAGGCAGCAGGAAGTGGTCATCAATGTCACATTCTATAGAAGAGAAAAATAAGGCTTATTCTTCTCAGAGTTAAGGAGGGTCATTGTTTCACTCTGCCCAAGCAATTTCACTGGAGACTTCACCTTTCGACCTACCACAAAGTAAAGTTTTCACAATTCTAGTGATGTGGCACTGTACCCTGCTGGCTCACAGAGGATTGAGGAATGGATTGAAGGAAAAAAAAAAGATTCTGACATGTGTATAGGGTGGCAGGAAAGGAGCTATAAAGGAGAGAGGTTGGGAAAGGAGAGAGAGAGTGGTTGATGAGGCAAGGCCCTGATCCTAGAGGAGGAAACACAAATAGGAAATTAGCCTTGGAGAGAAAAATGGACCTCCTTCCTTCTGAGAGGAGGAAAGTGTGGGTGCAGACAAAGTGTATAATTACAAATTACTTTAGAATGGTTAGATCTTTAATCTTTGATGTATTCCTAGGGGACACTTTTGCTGATTTGAATGTTCTTAAGGAATTACTATGTCTGGAAATGCATACTATCCTATTTTGAATATTAAAATTTCAACAATCTATAACTACGTTTTAGGCATGTTTTCAGATTTTTTAAAAGGAAGTATTATTAATATGACTAGATAATTAACATTCTTTATTTTTTTTTTATTTTTTATTTATCCCCCCTTTGCTGCTTGTGGTCGCTGTGTCCATTTTCCGTTGCGTTTTTCTATGTCTGCTTGTATCCCTTTGTTGTGTCATCTTGCTCCCCCTGAGCTGTGGCGGGCCATCAAGCTCCCTGCGCCGCACAGGCGGGCTTGCCTTCACCATATGGTAAACGGGAGCCCAACCAATTGAGCCACAGCCACTTCCCTAGATAATTAACATTCTACATAAAAATTGCTAGCCACAAACAAAAGGTGTAGCAGAGGACTAAATGGAGAGCATCTTTTTAAGACTGCCCTCTGCTGCCTCTATATTACTACACCAAGGAAGGTGAGGTGTGCATAATATGTTCATGAAAGAAGGGAATTGGGGAAGCGGCTGTGGCTCAATCAGTGGGGCTCCCGTTTACCATGTGGGAGGCCCCGGGTTCCGTTCCCGGGGCCTCCTGGTGGGGGCGGGCCTGCCCGCGCGGTGTGGTTGGCTGACCCCGGCGAGCGCGAGCAGCAAGGGGAGGATAAATGAATAAATAAATAAAATCTTAAAAAAAAAAAAAAAAAGAAAGAAGGGAATTGATGGTTTTCCCAGGACTAATTTCCTGCTCCTTGTGTGAATCTGGGGGTTACCACTTACATCTGTAGCAGCAGAGCCCCTTCATTCCTTTATCAAGTATTTATTGAGACCCTCTGTGCCAGGTACTGCTCAGGCATAGGGAACATATGAGTCAACACAACTAAGATCCCTGCCCTCATGGAGCTTACATTCTAGTAGGGAGAGACAGACAGTAAACATATACATAATGATTATTTTATGTGGTGTGTTAGAAGGTAATAAATGCTATTGGAAATAAAATTTGAGCACATAAGAGAGATAGGGGGAGTGCCCAGGGATAGAGATTGTGGTAAGATATCTGGGTAAAAGAGTGCACGGGCAGGGGGGAAGAGCTAGAACAAAGGTCCTGTGATATAAATGTTCCTGACGTGTTGAGGAACAGCAAGGAGGCCAATGTAGGTGGAGTGGTGTAAGCAAGGGGGGAGAGTAGTAGGAGATGAAGGCAGTGGAGGGTCTAGTTTAAGTTCAAATGCCTAGTGGAAATCCAAGTGGAGATGTTAAGATATGTGAGGCTAGAGTTCTGGAAAGAGAATTGGACTAGAAATGTATCTTTGGGAAGGAGGAGTTGGCATATTAGATGGTATTTGAAGCCATGAGCCTCGAAGAGATCACTGAGGGATTGAATGCAGATAGAAAATGGGGTCAAAAACTGAACTTTGGGGTGCTCGGACATTAAGAGGTCACTTGGAAAAGCAGCAAAAGCCAGGAGAAGACAGTATTATCAAAAAGGAGGAGGGAGTGATGAAGTATGTCAAATGCTATTGAGAGGTAAAGATAAAGACCAAGAATCTACCATTAGTAATGCTGAAGATCGCCTTTTAAGTAGTGTGGTAGGGGCCAAAACCAGCTTGCAGTGGGAGGAGAGGGATCAGATTGTTAGTGAGCAGTACAAAGAAACAGGACAGAAGGTGAGAAAGAAGGGTCAAACAAAGGTGTTATGATTTGTTTTTTGTTTTTTAAGGAAAGAAATACCAGTATTTCTAGGAATGATCCAGCAGAGAGAGGGGAGAATGGCTGGAGCAGTACTCACACGCTTAAGTTCTCTCCTTCCCCAGCAATTCAAGATCTTGTTAATTTTACCTGTTTGAAGGATAATTAAGTTTTGGCAGTAGGGCTTTAGGTCTTTTCCATGTGATCTTCTGTTCCCTTTTCCTTGATGCTGGGAACAGGAGCAATGTAAAGTTGTAATCATGTTGTGAAACTCATGTGAATAGAGGTTTGTTTGTTTGTTTGTTTTAGGAGGTACCAGAGATTAAATCCAAGACCTTGTACATGGGAAGCAGGTGCTCAAACACTTGAGTTACATCCGTTCCCCAAAGAGAGTTGGTTTTTTCATTTGTTGGTTTGTTTTTTTTTTAAGGAAGTATCGGGTCAAACCCAGGACCTCATACGTGAGAAGCAGGGGTGCTCAACCACTTGAGCTACATATCAGCTCCTCTGAACAGAGTTTTTTTACTTTGTTTTGTTTTTGAGGTACCAGGGCCAGTGATTGAACCAGGGACCCGTATACGGGAAGTTGGCACTCAACCACCGAGCCATATTGGCTCCCCTGAGTTGGTTTTTCATTTGTTTGCTTGTTTGTTTTTGTTTTTAGGAGACACTGAGAAATGAACCCAGGACCTCCCATGGGGGAAGCAGGCCCTCAACCACTTGAGCCACATCTGCTCCTGAATAGAGTTTTTGATAGTCATAATTTTGAAAAGGCATAAAATCCGTTGGAGGTTCTAAAGCATCTAAAAACTTGTCCAATTATTAGTTGCCACTTATAATTTAATAAAACAGGCCTGGTCTTTTTTTATCATTTGTAATCAAAGCTTGAGTTAGCTTTATTCTCCTCATTAAGTTTTTTGTTTGTTTTTCATCCTATTCATCATCTGGTGATAGTTATTTTGTGACTGTTAACTGTTTTTTTTTTTTTTATTATTTCCATCTTTATTTAAAATTTTAGTATTTTGTTCATCATGGATTTGTTTGCATTAATTTTGATTTTTTTAAAAATATTGCATTAAATATTATTTATCTTGGTAGCTGAGTTTTTGGCATTCCCTTAAATTTTGCACCCAAGGCTAGTGCCTCACTCACCTCACCCTAGTCTGGGCTCTGAAAATGTTTATTGTTTTAAGACACTAAGTTTTGGGATAATTTGTTACACAGCAATGATAGCCAATTTGCTAGTTGTGTGTCCTTGAGAAATATATTACTCTCTCAAAGTGAGGCGTTTCCTAATCTGTAATATAAGAGTAATACCATATTTCACATGTTTATTTTGAGGACTAGATGACATATTTCAGGCAAAGCCCTTAGAGTAGTGACTGTCATATAGCATTTCAACAAACACATCAATAGACTTATGGGCCCAGGTGCGGGGCACGGGCACAGGCCAGCTGGTCCCCACGCGCTTCCCGCAGGTTCTTGGGGCTGTAGTCGTGGGGCTCGTGGTGGCGGCATTCACAGCTATAAATTTCCTTCTGAGTATCGGCTTCTCTGCATCTCGAAGGACACATGTGTCATACCATTTGTCTCCTGTTCCAAGTTTCAAGAAGTTTAAAATCAAATCCAGTTGAAAATGGGTACCCTTCTAAAGAATCCAAGAAAACAAAATCCTTCAGCTTCTGGTTTATAGTAATCCTTCAATTATCTTGGGTAAGTTAGGATATAGTTATGATCCTAACCTGAATTTTCTACCTCTGTGTCCTAACTATATCCTGCTCTGTAGTCTTATCCTCTGCTATAGTTTTCTTTTCTTTTTATAAAGAATTTTATTTTTATTTTATTTTTAGGATATACTGGATTGAACCCAGGACCTCATACTCAACCACTGAGCTACATCTGCTCCCCCTCTGTAGTTTTCTAATCACTGAAACCACAGTGGGGTTTTTCTAATATCAATTGACTACTTGGTCATTTTACTGACTCTTGAAATTTACTTTTAACCAAAATGCATGAGCAGTAGTAGCATTCACTTCTTCACTCATACTTGAACATCCAACAAGCAAACAATAATAATGAATCTTCTTTCTTTCTCTAATTATTTAGCTCTGTAAGAAGCATCATTTTGGAATTAACAAACCAGAGAAGATTATACCATCTCCTGATGACTCAAAGTTTCTATTGAAGACCTTTACGCACATTAAATCCAATGTGTCTGTTCCTAATAAAAAGAAAGTAAGAGTTTAATTGATATGGGTTTTGAATGCATTTTTAATGCATTTTTTGTTAGTTTTAAATTTAAATTGAGGAGTTATTTTTCCTTCCAGTAAATTGTTGTTTTCAAAACCATTTTTCATACTGTCTCTGCATGTCCTTTGGATTACTTTCACTTCTTTTCTAGGAAGCTATATATTATCCATATTATACTTTATATTTAAGTCCTGTAGTAATAGTAGATACTATTTCTTATAGGTTAAGGAGAGTAAAGAAAAGGAAAAGTTGGAGAGGAGATTACTTGAGGAGTTGCTGAAGATGTTCATGGACTCAGAATCCTTTTATTATAGCTTGACTTATGACCTGACCAATTCAGTGCAGAGGCAGAGCACGGAGCAGACAGATGACCGCCCCCTCTGGCAGAAGGTACTGCCCACAACTCAGGGCACTTTATGGACCAGTTTGGCTTTTATAGGAAAACTAAAATAACATGTATTTCTGAACTGTTTATTCTTTTCTTTTTCCAGGTTGATGATAGATTTTTTTGGAATAAATATATGATACAAGATCTTACTGAATTTGGTGTGAGTAGTTGTTTTGTTTTTGTTTTGAGAATCACTGGCTTGCTTTTAATTTAGTTGGTGTTTTGTTTTGTTTTTTAACCTTTTGAAAGTTTTTAAAGCTCTAAACTCTGTAAAGCTTTTAAAATAGAATCAGCCAGAAGGCAAGGTGTAGGGGAAACAATTTTCTAACACTTCTCATGTAAATTCAAATTCTAAGATTCCTTTTTGGGAGTAAAATAATCACTGTTCACAAGATTATTCCTGAGTTGCAAAATTATTTCCCCCTCCCCATGTTTTTAGTACTCCCTGTGTTCCCCCATTCAATCTTGGCTGTCACAATCAGATAAATAGAAAGCATGAGGATCTTCTTTCTTGCAACTATAGTAGAAACCTTAGAAGTAGACATTATCTGCTCCAGGTCTGACAGATAGATGCATGAGTAGTTGTTTTTTTAAAATATCCTTAATTGTTAAGTATATATTTTTTTCAAAGTTGTATTAAGATAAAAAAAAAAAAAAAAACTCACCAAGGCATCATTTTAAAGGCAGTTCATAGTCTAATTACATAGCCACAGGCCTATCTTTTTAGCAGATATCCATAGGATACTGGTAATTTAAGGCTGTGGAACTAATATCCACAGAATTCCTATAAGAGGTATTTTGTTTGTACCCACTGAAACAACGAAGCCCAGTTTTTCTTTAACGATACCGATTACTTAACTTCCCTGGCCCTCTTGTTTCCTCATTTTTAAAATAGGGAATTGGAGTAGGCAAATATCTAAGGCTAATCCAGTATTGCCACTTGTTGATTAAAGGAAGACAAGAAATATGATGAGATTATCTTAGGGGTTCTTCCCAGTTTGATGATTACTTCCCTTAATATCTCACACTTATTGGAGAATTATGACTGCCCAAGGGAGGACTAAGTCATTTATTCATTCAATCAACAAATATTTATTGAAGGCCTGCTATATGCCAGTTACTTTTCTAGGCACTTAACAAAGCTGGCAGGTAGCTGAATGGGGTTGTGTATTATTTTTCCTTTTTTAAGCTTTCAGAAATTTCAAACATTTTCCCCACTTTCTGCTTCTCTCCCTTAACGGTAATTAGTATAAATGATCTTGACTTTATCTAGTGGTGTCTACCCAGTGTATCAAGAATGAAACATGAAATTGTTCTTATTGTTGTTTATGATGCTGATTAAACTGCCAAAACCCAGTGGTAGAAGAGAAAAATGACGAGGGCATCTGTAATGAATATTTGTCCTGTCTGCTGGCATCTGCAGTACTGAGTACTAATATGTTTTTCACTGTTTCTGTTGGAATACTTTTACATGACTGTTTAGAACTGATGGCTTGCAATAAGGGTGATATTTAGCAATATTCATTGCTCCATTCCGTCTAGACTTTTGCATTTGTTGCTAGAACAGAAATACAAATAATGAGAATTATGATAATAATGAATGCAGGTAGTCTTTTTGACTCACTGTTTTCTGCCACCTTCCTGAGATCCTATCTGCCAGCCCTATAAAACTGTGAGATAGGATATGGAGTCTATGACGGAAGAAGAGATGGATTTGTAATGGATATTGAGATTAAGATACAGTTATGGGGATAGAATGAGAGAAGGTGGGGCTAAGAACAACTCTCTGGAGCACTTTTTATCTTTTTACTGTGTCTATAGTAAGTTGAGAAATCTGAATATTCTTAGTTTGAAAGACCAAAAGAGGAAATCTTTAACTTTAATACTTTCCTAATTACGTTGGATTTGTTTTTTTAAATAAAATATTTAAGAAAATGCACTTTTTTGGGTTCATTTAATACTTGGATTTTAGTGTAGTAAAGCAGTTTTTTCCCCTAAATTAGAAAATAGTGTAGACTTATATGTTTCTTAATAAAGTGTTCAGAGTTTGTTGTATTTTTTAAGGGCTTAATCCAATTGGCAATTGAAAATGAACCCTTAAGCTTTATTTTTCTATACCAACAGGAATAATCATAATAGCTACATCTGTTAAACACTTTACCACATTACTCATTTAATTCTTACAACAACCTTATGAGTTTATAATTATTCCTATTTCACAGAGAAGAAAGTCAAGGCACAGTGAGGTTAAATGATTCAGCTCATTGAGTTAATGAGTGAAGGAGCTTGAATTTCTAACCAGGCAGCCTGGCTCTTTGCTGTATTTCTCTGTCAGCTCTTTTTGAATGTATCACCACAAAAAAAAAGGAAAGGCCTTCCCTTTCTTTCCTTCCTACCTTCCATCTTGCCCTTCTTCCTTCCTTCCCTTCTTCCCTCTTTCCTTATTCCCTCTTTCTTTCCTCCCTTTCTTTTTTCCTTCCTTTCTGTTCTACTTTTAAGTTGAAAATATGGTTAAAGAATGGAAGGTTTCTTCTTCTAATAAACTGACAAATATGTGCCTGTTTGGATTTAAGAAAGTAGCCATCCTGTACACAATAGAAGCAACATAATGTTCATATTATTTTCAGATACCAGAGGTGGACTTTTGGATTATCCCTATCATCCAGGGTTTTGTGCAGATTGAGGAACTTGTGGTTAATTATAATGAATCATCTGATGATGAGAAAAGCAGCCCAGAGACACCCCCTCAGGAGTCCACTTGTGTAGATGACATTCACCCACGATTTCTAGTGGCTCTCATTTCACGCCGAAGTAGGCACAGAGCAGGTGAGCAGAGGGGGCTATGTTAGCACATAAATCAAATCTATCTGGAAACTCTGCAGATATGAGAAAACGCTAATGACAATAATGGATTTGGAAGTCTAGCTGGCCTCAGAGTACTCTGTGACCCTAAATACTGGGACATAATTGGGGACTAATTTTTAGAGAGGAGTGAATAGGGGAGAGTTAGGAAAAGGGGAAAGAGAAGAAGGTCTATAGAGAAAAGAGAAGAAAGTCAGTTGGGATGTGGTTCTAAATACTAGTGTTCCAACTGATGATCTGTATCATCATGATAAATCTAGTACCTATGAGTACTAGCACCTATGGGAAAATTTTCCCTTTCAGTTCATATGAACTATCTTGGCTTCAACTTTTTTAAAACCAATTATGTGTACAATTATGATTTTGGGCAAGTTGCTGTTGTTCTTCCTGGCACTGGATCTCCAAGTCTATCCTGAAAGATACAGATTTGGTTAGGAAACATACTCTACTCATACTAAATAATTTTTTTAAATGTTGCTGATTTCTATTTAAATATTCTTTCAGGAATGCGCTATAAACGAAGAGGAGTTGATAAAAATGGAAATGTTGCAAATTATGTGGAGACTGAGCAGTTAATTCATGTTCATAATCATACCCTATCGTTTATTCAAACACGAGGTTCTGTGCCTGTGTTTTGGAGTCAGGTTGGGTATCGATATAATCCAAGACCTCGGCTGGACAAAAGTAAGCATGTCAATTATTTGATTTAAAAAGATACTTGATAGGTTTGCTTGATTTGCTTTTCCAGATCTTCATTAAAAACAGTAATAATTCATAATGCCAAATTTAATAGAAAGTAATGTATTAGTCACAGGGGTAATGATAGTTGTTGACTCTTTAAATCATTTATTTAACTATGAAAAGTTCGCCAACAATAGAGCAAAACTTAGCTTATTTCACAGATTTTTAATTACTGTTGCTTTGAAGAATACTTTATTGAATGCCTAATTTTGGAGAAGGGTATGAGTGGCCAATATTTGTAGGAGCAAGAAATATCTTAAGATGGCAGCTATCAAAAATAGATAAGATGCATTTACTCAAATGTCTCTCTGTGAAAGTTTTTGGTTTTGTTTTGTTTATAATAATAAGGATTTAATTTCTTCTATTATTTTAACTTTAGCCCTGGAATAACTAAGTCATTTAAATCTAATTAGATTACTGAATGAGTTTGATTTTTAAAATAGTTTATAGAATATCTTTTTTTTTTTCAAAACTTAATTTTTTTTTTCTGTGAGAATTTAGTATAATTCCAGCTTTGAAAAACTCCTTGTTTTAACTGAGCAGGTGTAACTCAGTGGTTGAGTGCCTGCCTTGCATGTACAAGGTCCCAGGTTCAATCCCCAGTACCTCTTTAAAAAAAAAAAAACAGCAAAAACCAAAAGACTCCTTGTTTTGGAGGAATTTTTATTCTTTTATGGTACCCTACATGACATCTTTCCTAAGTAGACTGCATATTAAAATAACACATTTTATAATTTCACAGTTTACACTTTCGGGTATGTTTCAGTTCAGTCTAATTGGGGGGAAAAATCAGATCTTTGGCTTAGCATTTAACTTTAAAATACTGATTTTAGACAATCTTAGTTATATTTGGGCTGTCAATAAATTATTTAAATGTAAAAGTAAAGATGAATAGACACTAATTTCTGTCTTAAACATGGGAAGGAAAAATAGATTTTGTATCACTTCTTTGTAGGTGAAAAGGAAACTGTTGCCTATTTCTGTGCCCATTTCGAAGAACAACTGAAAATTTACAAAAAACAGGTGGGCTTTGATCTGTAGTAGTAAAATGTTTCTTCATACTTAGAAATGATTGTGTTTCCGTTTTTTAAAATTTCTTGAAAATAACAATGTACTATTCATAATTAAGCAAAGCTTTTTTATGAAGTAAAAAATATGTATACGCTAAGAATATTCTTAATATTCTTTAACAGTAATCATTGAGTCAGCCACTTTATATTGTATTTGGATATCATAGAGTTTAGACTGCTATCAATTGATTTTTATAATCCAAGAAGTATCTAGATTAAGAAATGAAAGTCATCTTTCAATACCACCCTTAGTCTCACTTCTTGGAGATAACAATTTCTTCAAGATCTTTCAAGATCTTTTTCCTCTGCCCATCTTTCTCATATGTATTCATACACTTACGTATAGGAATAGGATCATATACGCCAAAGTCACTTGAAAATTTATATAGAATACAAGTTCAGTTAGATAACCATATTTCAGATACAAGGTTAGTAAATAATCAGTAACCCTCCTATCTTTTAGCAATGACTGATCTGAATTTGTAAAGCCATAGAATGCTTTTTTCTAGCAGCAACAGATATGAAGAAATAACCTAAAAGCTAAGAAATATACAAAAAGATACCATATATATGGGATGGGGGTGGAGGATTACTAAAGAACACAAAAGAATACCTGAATAAATGGAGAAAAAAATATCATGTTCTTGGAAGGGAAGACTCAATATTGAACAGATTCAGTTTTTCCAAAATTAATATATAAATTTGGTATAATCCCAAACAAAGTCCCAGCAGGGAAATAAAAAGTAAACCCTTAAATTGAAAAAAAAAGTTTGATAATAAGAGATAAAAGTGGTATTTGGGGAAATGAGAATTCTTACACATTGCTAGCGAGAGCATGAGTTGATAAAGCCATTTTGAATGGTACTAGCAGTTAAACTATGCTTATTTGACCCAGTAACTTTATTTTTTGATATCTATCTTATATATAATATATAAAAATCAATTCCAAATAGGTGATGGGTCTAAATGTGAAAGGTAAAAAAATAAAGGTTTTAGAGGAAAACTATTTTTGTGACCTCGGATCTTAAATAGGACTTAAAAATACTATAGTTCAAAATATTGATAAATTCAGCTTTATTTAAAATAAAGAGGGAAACGGACGTGGCTCAAGAGGTTCGGCATCCGTCTACCATATGGAGAGACCGGGGTTCGATCCCCGGTACCTCCCGGTAAAAAATAAATAAATAAAATAAAATAAAATAAAATAAAGAACTTCTGTTTATCAAAAGGTATTCAGACAATGAAAAGGCAGTTCACAAAGTGGGAAAAGATACTCTCTCTCTCTCTTTCTATATGTATATGATGGAGAACTCATCTGGAATATATAAAAAGCTTCTGTAAATCCGTAAGAAAAAGATGGGCAACTCTAAAGAAAAATGGACAAAAGACTTGGGTGGACTCTTCTCAAAAAGGATATTTAAAAGGCCAATAAACATATTATATTAAAGAGCCTCACTTTACAACCAGAACAGCTAAAATAAAAACCATGGGAAATACCAAGTGTGGGCAAAGATGTGGAGCAACTGTAACTCTAATATACAAAGTGGTTCTCAGGAGTGTAAGTTATGCAGTGCTAACTTATGACCAGCAATTCCACTTCTACATAGTCACTTAACAGAAATGCATATGTATATTCACCAAAAGGCTTGTACAAACTTACTTAGAGCAGAACTATTCATAGCAATTAAAACCTGGAAACTTCTTGATTGTTCATTAGCAGTAGAACAGATAAATAAAGAGTGGTAGATTGACACAGTTGAATACTTTGCAACATTGTGAGCAGAACCATTTACAACTACATGCAACCAAATATATTTAGCAAAAGAAGCCAGGACAAGAGTACCTAAGTATATTATTCAATTTCTGTAACACAAAAACAGGCAAGGGAAGTGGATGTAGCTCAAGTGGTTGAGCACCTGCTTCCACATACGAGGTCTCGGGCTCAATCCCCTGTACCTCTTAAAAAAAAAAAAAAAAAAAAAAAAAAACGCACGCAAACAAAAACCAAGTCTCAATCAGGAGTGAATGTAGCTCAGTGGTTGAGCACCTGCTTCCCACGTACGAGGTCCTGGGTTCAATCCCTGATACTGCCTTAAAAATAAACAAAGAAATAACAGGTGAAACTAATCTCTACAGTTAGAAGTCAAAGTAGCAGAACGGGAGAGGAAGGCAGTAGTGACTTGAGGGGAGTTATTCTGCCCTAGAGAGGCACATGCTCACTCAAGGCATGTACAAGACAGTCATTGCAGCAAAAAAAAAAAACCCAGCCTAACTGTACATCACTAGGACAGTGGGTAAATAATAAAGTATGGCACATCTAAAGTATTGAATATCATCTTGCTTAAAAAGAATGAGGTAAATCTGTGTATACTAACATGGAGCTATCTTAAAGTCACGTTGTGGATTGAGAAAATCAAACTAAAAATTCCCACAAATGAAACTGTCATATGTGTGGTTCTCTTCTGTGTATATGTGTGTGTGTGTAACCATATTTACATATATGTAGTTCTTTTCCATGTATGTATACCACATATGCATTCATATATGTTTTTTCATGTATGTGTTTATACACATGTATACACTTAGGCGTGCACATTTGTATAGAAATTCATATGTGTGGGCTGGTAGGGTATACATACCAAACTGATAATGGGAGTTCCCTCCAGGGAGGTGAACAGGATTGTGGTCAGGAAAGATTTTTCCTTTATGCATGTTTGAAGTTTTTACAATGTGAGAAAATTCATGCATTAGCAATATGTATAATTATAAATAACATTACAAAGAATAAACCACAATTTCAATGTAACACATAATCGTAAAAATTTAAACAATTGAAACCCCCTCTTCACCATATTCTTCCCTGCTCCCAGTTAACTTTCAAGATCTTTTCGTACATTTTTATAAGCGTGTGTATTGAGCATATACCTCCTCATTTCTAACAGTGCCCCAACGCTGCTTATGTATCCATCTTCCCTTGGGTAATTACTTTCTGGGTCGGGCTAACTCAGTCGTGATGATAGCATTCTTCTTGCCAGTGATTGGTTTGGGTGTGGGCCTATGTTCCTTGGCAATTTGGCCAATGAGGTATGATGTGAGGGAGGTGTGCTGGGAGGTATCTGGGAAAGGTTTCCTGCTCTAATGTAAAGAAATACAGAAAGCAACATTCCCTTGGTGTTGGATGTGTCTGGATGTGATGTAGAACTGCTATAGTCATCTCAAGGACATACAGGAGCTAGCCTGGGGATTAGCCAACATGCTGAAGATGTAAGATTAAAAAAATAGAACCTGGGGTCCTTAATTATATGAGGAACCAATGAATTAAGCAATTGTGGGCCATGCTGCCTCCAGACTTCTTGTTCTGAGATTTGAGCCATCGATTTGTTATTTGCAGCAAAAAGCACATTGACATATACATATGTATACATTCAAAACTCTTAATTCAAAATAGGTCTATATCATACATAAAATCCTGCAACTGTTTTCACTTACTATTTCTTGGCCCTTATTTAACCATTTCTCTGTTGGTAGACCTTTAGGATATAGTAGGTTTTTTTGCTATTATAAAAATGTTCCAGAAAACATCTTTTGTATATTTTGGGGCACTTGTGTATTTTAGAGTATAAATTTCTAGAAGTGAAATTGCCAGATCGAATAGTGTATGTACTTAAAATTGATATCTAAGCTCTCTTGCCTACCCCCAAAAGATCACATAAGTTTACACTCCCAGCAAATGTCCACTAATGCTGTCTGTATTTAGTATTTGAAATTTTTACCTGTGTGATAGGTGAAAAATAGTTTTCTGTTTTAAAATTTGCTTTTCTTTGACTAGTAACAAAGTTGCCATCTCATGTTTATTTGGCTGTTAGTATATTTTCTCTTGAGAATATCCTTTGTATCCTTTACCTATTTTTTTTTCTTACTGGATTTGTAGAACTCTACATGTTATTGGTATTTATTTATGTTGCAGGTGTATTCTTCAAGGAAGTCCTTTGTTTTTTATTTTGCTTATACTGTCATGCCCTCTGGTATTTATGTTATGTTTAGAAACTCATTGTCCCCAAATTACCATTATGGAAGTATTATCCTAAATTTTCTTCTATCCTATTTTATGACTCGAAGAAAGAATATTTAGATCATTAATGCATCTAAAATTTGTGTAAAATAAGAGGTGGGGAGCTAACATAACCTTCCCCCGCCCCACATTTACATAGCAAATAATTGAATACCATTTATAGAATAGTTCATATTTTCCCCAGAGTGATATTGTTAGCATTTTTTATTTTTTTTTATTTTTATTTATTTATTTACTTATTTTTTTTTTTTAAAGATTTTATTTATTTATTCATTTATCCCCCCCTTGCTGCCCGCGCTCGCTGGGTCAGCCAACCACGCCGCGCGGGGGGGCTTGCCTTCACCAGGAGGCCCTGGGAACCGAACCCAGGGCCCCCCACATGGCAAACGGGAGCCCCACTGATTGAGCCACAGCCGCTTCCCTGTTAGCATTTTTTAGATTCTCCAATATAATACGGGTCTGTCTCTGGACTGTCTGCCCTGTTCCATCAGGTCATTTATTTCTAAACTAGTACCACAGTTTTAATTGCTATAAATTTAGGGTATATTTTGCTCTCTAGTGGGGCAGATTCTCCTTTATTATTATTATTAGTTTTCAGTTTTTTCCACATATTAACTCTTCCAGATGAACATTAGAATTAACTTGTCAAGTCCATAAAAAGATGCTTATCTAATTTTTATAGATTAATTTGGGGAGCATTGACATCTTAATGGTGTTGAATCTTCCCATTCAGCAACATGGTAGTCTCTCCATTTATTTAGCTTTTCTTTCATGTATTTCTGAAAAATGTTATAGGATCCACCATGTAAGTCTTTACATTTCTTTTAAATTATTCCAGAAATTTTAAGTATTTGCTATTAGAAAGGATCTATAATTGATTATTGCTAATGTATGGAAAAGCTTTTAAGCCATTGATATAACAAATCTTATAAACCTAAATGTAACAAATGAAAGTCTAATTTTATGAGAAAAAAATTAATGCTTAGATGATTAGTTTCTAAGCACAGCTATAAAATATTTCTAAAACATAATTCCAAATAGATCATTATGAGTCTAATATCCGATTACATTCAATTTTTTTTCTTTTTTTTTTTTTTTTTTTTTTTTTCTTACAGGTTATTATTAACTTAGTAGACCAGGCAGGAAGAGAGAAAATTATTGGAGATGCTTACCTGAAACAAGTGTTACTTTTTAACAACTCACACCTTACTTATGTTTCATTTGACTTCCATGAGCACTGGTAAGATAGATGGTTTCCTGAGATGAGTTTTGATCAGTCTCAAATGTCTATAGTAGATACTACCACCGGTTCCTTGGTTTCTCTCCTCTTTATTGGGGAGAAAAAATTCATTATTAGAAAGGGAAAGAAGGGAGCTGAGGTGGCTCAAGCAATTGAGTGTCTCTCTGCCACATGGGAGGTCCCAGGTTCAGTTCCCGGTGCCTCCTAAAGAGAAGATGAGCAGACAGAACACACAACAAATGGACACAGAGAGCAGACAGCGAGCACAAACATCGAGGTGGGGAGATAGATAAAATAAATCTTTAAAAAATAAAAAACATATATATACACAAAAATATATAAAAAAAGAAAAAGGGAAAAAGTATCATTTGTTTATTAGTTTCAGTTTTCATATGGGCTTAAATTTGGCCAGAAATTTGAGTTTATTGTCCTTGAAATATTTCTAATCTATTCCAAAATGACTTGGAGTTCCAGTTCCTTTTATCTCATTACTAGAGCTTTTCTTTTCTGCTTGGTTCTAAGCCTGGCAGAAGTAATAGAATCTCCATACTTAAAAATCAACAGGCTGGCTTGTCTTCCTACTCTGTTAATATTTTGCCTTTGTATAAACTTCACCAGAGTTTGCTCTGAAAAATGAACAATTAGTGAGTCATTTCTATGTTACTTTTAACTTGTATGTGTTCTGAAAGTGAGGTTCTTTTGGTCATACTCCTGGCCCTAACTTTGGTTAATTTATCTAAGTATTGGGAATTTGGTGGGGAAAGAACCTTCTGATATTTGTGATGATGTTTCAGTGTGTTTTATTTCACAATGCAGATTATAGTTATGAGCATTTATATAATTTCCTATATATTATACAGTTGGGCTGACATTATATACTTATACTGATAATTCCTTAATATTTTCTAAGGGTCCTTAAATACTGTATCTTAAATAAATTTTTAAAAATAATTCTATTACCATATTAAAGTTTTTGTTTTGTTTTTTTTTTCCTTTTCTTTTGGCATGCATTTTAGCCGAGGAATGAAGTTTGAGAATGTTCAAACACTAACAGATGCTATTTATGACATTATTCTTGATATGAAATGGTGCTGGTAGGTATTTCGTAAGAAGTTAAAACTCTTGGTTTACAAAATAATATGTATTTGTCTAGCTATCACTAAGCATTAAAATAATAGTATGCTGAGAAAACTTTTTCCTTTTCAATTCCTGTTTTCAAGATAGTGTTAATCATTAGGCAGTATAAGCCTTGAACAGGGAGAAGGTGACAGATGATTGGGCAAAATGGAATGAAATCCTCGCTGACTATTCTTTGAAGATATGTCTGTTCTTCCTAGTGCTCTGTGGTCCACATTTCCTCTTTTTCCTTTTTTTCACTGTCCCTAATATGGGATGAAAGGCTTAGTGCAGTGATTTGGTCTTAGTTTTCAGGCTTATCAGAAGGAAGATGGTTCAGACTATATGAGGGAGATGTAGGAAGAATAAATTGGCTTAAATGATAGAAAGGAACATTAGATTAGACTTTAAAACTACACAGGTGGCCAGAGAAATTAGATGAGCGAATGATGCTGTATGACTCCTCACTGGGAGGTAAAATTAGTCTTCAGATAGTTTAGATGCATTTCTGCGTGGAGTCAAAAGAGAAACAAGATGGTGTTTAAAGTGCTTTCTATGGGAAGCGGCTGTGGCTCAATCAGTAGGGCTCCCGTTTACCATATGGGAGGCCCCGGGTTCGGTTCCCGGGGTCTCCTGGTGAAGGCAGGCCCGCCCGCACGGCGTGGTTAGCTGACCCGGTGAGCACAAGCAGCAAGGGGGGGATAAATGAATAAATAAAATCTTTAATAAAAAATAAATAAATAAATAAAGTGCTTTCTGGTTTTAAAGTGTATAAAAAAGTGTAACCTGGAATTGTCTTAGCTGTGCTTCTTAATAATTGTATGACTTGGTGCAAGTCACTAACTTTTTCTGCATTTCATTATTTTTTAATGGATGTAATAATATCTTGCCAAGTGATTATGTGAATTAGCAACAGTGTCTATAAAGGATTTAGTAATGCCTAGCATATAATAATTATATTCTGAGCAATTGATAACTAATGTTGCTGTTCTTGCTACACTTTAAAGAATTGTAGCTGTTGAAAAGCTTATTAAAGTATTTCATATTGTAAACTGATCCTGTTTCCTTTTGAAAAGGGTTGATCAAGCTGGGGTAATATGTAAGCAAGAAGGGATCTTTCGCGTTAATTGCATGGACTGCCTGGATCGCACCAATGTGGTCCAAGCTGCCATTGCACGAGTGGTCATGGAACAGCAGGTAATTTGGAGTCCATTGGGATTGTAAATCTTCATTTTTAAATGATTTTTTTTTCATGTGTAAGAGAATAACTAAGATTGTAGACCATATATAATGTACAAACATCCTTGTTAAATTAAAATCTAGAAAGCACAAACTTCACTAGAAGTTAACCTTTTCTTAAGTACTCATTTCAAGAACGTGAGGCCTAACATTTTGAAAATTATTGGATGAATACCCTTTTGTATTCGATTTTGGATGCTGGGCTGTAGTTTGCACACTGCATTTCTGCTGGACCATCCAGCTCTGTGACAGGCTCTGCTAAAAAGGGGCACTAAAGAGAGAACATGAGGCAAAGGAAAAATAAGGAATAAGCTCCTTCACCTGTGTTAATCCTCCCAGCAGTGCTCTCAATGGGACTCCTGGTTCCTTTGGCACCACAGAACCAACCTTTTCCCTTTGTGTGCCAGCCCTAAAGGTGGCAGCTGCTTGCTGCAGTCATTATTTCTGTTACCTCAGTGTTCCATTTTAGATTTTTCAACCCTCCAACACCAGGGTAATGAATTCCTTTTATTAAATTTCCAAGGTAGAAATAACCTTTTTGGTTTTTTTCCTGATAGGACCCTGAATGATATATACAGCATTTAAGTAGCCAGGCTTAACAGCCAGCCAGTTCGTTACCAGGGGTGGCCGCTGGGGTTCCAATCCTTGCTTCCAGGGGTTGACCCCCAGCAAATAACTTAACCTCTCCAAACCTCAGTCTTCTCTTAGAAGCAATAAGAGGAGTATCAACTGCATTGAGTTGTTATGAGAGAAGTAATTTATGTAAAAGCACAATTTAGGTAATAAGCACTTAGAGCTTTCTGCCTTGCATAGAGGTAACATTTCTTGGGCACTTATATTCTCTGACTATTATTATTATTATCGTTTCTATGTTCTTTTAAAAAGTCTGAAAACACCATTTTTAAAATTCAGGGTCCTAAATTGTATATGAGTATGCTTCCTTTTCTATTTTTTGCTATGGTTTCCTGGCTTATATGCAGTGAATCCATCAATATGTTCATTTTAGTTGAAAAAATTAGGTGTGATGCCCCCGGAGCAGCCTCTGCCAATGAAATGCAATAGGATCTACCAGATAATGTGGGCCAACAATGGTGACTCCATTAGTAGACAATATGCTGGGACAGCGGCTCTGAAGGTAAATACAAGCAGCAAGCTTTTGTGGATCATTCTGTGCGACACAGATAAAACTGTAATTCAAAACCAACCTTGGTTTTGAGAGAATGGTATGTGGGCTACAGGTGGTGAGTCTATGTAGTTTATTCCTTTCTGAAATATTTGACTAAGGCAAGGGTCACACATTGAAATTCCTGCAGGAGTCAGATAATGTGGCTCAAGCAGGCTGCCCATTAGATCAAATAGAGAGGTAGAGCTGTTGGACCTGAGGAGCACACACTGTCTCTGGAGAGGGTCCTTTATGGGTGTGGTGGCCCAGTGTTGACAAATCTACCAGTTTTTCAAGGGGGTCTGCAAATCCGGAATTTTATGTGAGATGGTTGGTTTTTAAAACTGTACAGACAAAACAAAATGTGTCTATAGGTGGGGTCCCTTCTCTCTCCTCTTCCTGCCCCCCCCCCCATCTGATAGCTTGCCTCCTCTCAGTTAAAATCACAATCCTGCCTCTTACTAGCTCTGTGACCTTAGGCACGTTACTTAACATCACTGTGTCTGTCTCTTCATCTGAGTTAATGTACATGAGGGGCTTACAACATTCCCTGGTACATAGTAAATATTTGAGGTATTTTATCAACTTTTGTAATTGTTGTTATTAAAGACTTTCTAGGATCCTACAGAGCTAATCTTCAACAGAATTTTAAGTTGTGTCAAAATACAGTCCGTTTCCTAAATAGGCCCTCCGTGTGCAATAGGAAGTGGTTGAATTAGTTTAAATTAGGTTTATATTACATTTTCTATCAAAGTAATAATCCATCTAAGAATATATCTTATATGGCAAGTTGTACCGTCAAGGGTTCAATAGATGTCAGGTATTCCATCTTTTGGTTGAGTAATAACAAAAAGCTTTTCATTAATCAAGGGAAACGATCTTAGACATTCTTATATAAATTATTGTTTAAAGGGAATACTTTTTTTTCCTTTTAAACTTCTTTAGAATCCGCATTCATGCCCCTCTCTTCTGTAACAGATATTTTTTTGCTATACTAACATTTCCTGTGAATGACCTAACTAATTGGTAGCATGGCCTTCCTAAATTGTCAGTTTTAGGACAAGGCCTGTTTCTAAGATTGCCATGGATAGAAATAGTGGGGGCGGAATGGGGGAAATAAGAAACAATACCTTCCTTGCCTTAAGTTTAAGTCACTATCTCCTTTAGGGACTAGCTCTGACACCTTTGTTTTGAAAAGCAAGGGAAACAAAATAATTTACATCTTTATTGGATTGTTCTACAGGTAATTGTAATGAGCAGCGACATATGAAAAACCTCTGCCCTCTCTCTCTACATGCACATCCACTCTCACAGGTTAAATTCCCCTTGCAATAAACTCTAGGGGATTGTCTACCTTTTCCTGCATCAGAAATTTGTGGGTTTTGAATATTATACCAGTTTGAAGCTTGAAAATCTTTTTGTTGTTTTGATGTCTGTTATATAATAGGTTTTCAACTATAAACTGTAGAAACTCTACAAATTGCCAAGAATGTCTTAACCCTAAAAGACTATCTAGCTGTGGAGACTTCATGATAGAAATAGCATGTTTAATTATTTGACATGCTTGGGTCAAAGTCAAATACTAGTAGATATTTTCATTTAACTACACTGTTTGAATGTGTAAACATTCACAGCAGCCTATAGAATGAAGCAGCCTTCAGTTCTGAACTGAAAGGCCACAATTGATTTTAAGAGAATTCTTGTGTTTGAATAAATTGTAAAAATGACTTTTCCTTTAACAGGGTGACTTTACAAGGACAGGAGAAAGGAAGTTAGCAGGAGTAATGAAAGATGGAGTTAACTCAGCAAATAGGTATTATCTGAATCGATTTAAGGATGCTTATAGGCAAGCTGTTATAGGTAAGAAATGGAAATGCTTTCCTTAAAAATTGGTTATTCCTTCTGTGACATTTTATGGAAACCAACTTCATTAACATTGCTCATATGTTTTGTAATACGAATTATCTTACTAAATCCAACTTAAATTTTTACAAGATTAGAGTTTGGTAAATATTTTAGGCTGGAGCAACAGAAGAAACCACCTATTTCCATACTGGTTTGTTAGTTTACTACTCATGTAACGGACAGCAAGTTTGAGGCTCCTATATATGGAATAAGATACCCTAAAACCTCACCACCTGAAAATTTCATATTCTGTGTGTTTTCCCATTACTCAAGGCTGAGAGATGTAATGAGATTATTTTTTTTTCCCCCCACACATTAATTTGTCTTGTGGTCTTGTTGTGGACAAATACACCATCCTTTTCTATAAGTATCATTTAACAGAATATTAGGGTACCAGATTAAGAGATTATCCTACCAACTCTACCCTTTTTTAGAAGAGAAAATAAAAGATAGATTGCCCAGTAGAATTCATACCTTGGCATGTTTTTAATTTGTTTTCACGAAGTGTTGACTTGTTAGGATTAAAGTAAACGTAAAATGTTCTACAAATATAACATACTTGACTTATGGTCCCTGAAAAACTTTTTAAAATCATATTTTTGACCTGATTGTTTAGCACACACATGGCTAGTACGACCTAGCCACAGGTCAGTTAGGAATTTGAGAAATCTGGTGTAAATAAGAAACTTGGTTCATTTGCTGCAGATGAGGGACTGACTATGACTGGAAACTTGGATTTTAACAGTTTATTCAAGGGAGAGTAAGATATCTTGCTTCTGTTCGTTGATTTAGCTACTCAATTATATCACTGAAGATGCAGGTTCCGTCTATTTATTTATCCATCCATACTGTCAGCTTCATCCTAATCCTGAAGCTGGCTATCTTCAAGGTTTTGCCTATTTAATACAATATTCAATAGCCAGTAGCAATCTGGGTTTACTGCTTCCCCATGTAGGGCCAGTGGTTGGGAAATCTTCTTTCCCAGAAGCTTCCTCCAGTTTCATTGGCTCAAATAACTTCATGGGAATGGGATTTTGATGATTTAAGGCTCAAACCAAATGTCCCACCAGGAGGGAGTTCCCTTGTCTTTTCAGATCATTTGCCCTTTTTTAAAAAGCACATCAATTTTATTGATACCTATTTATAAAGCGTACAATTCCAACATGTACAGTTTATGGTATTTGGTATAATCACATAGTTATGCATTCATCACTTCAATCATTATTAGACCATTTTCTTTATGTCAATAAAAATGATAAAAAACAGATTTAAAAAATTCTTCACCTCTCAATCTCTCTATGCTTCCCCTGCTGTACATAGCTGCTATTTCTGGCTATTCTTGCACAATTATGTATTAAGTAAGCAGTTTTGTTGAGATATAGTCACATACCATACAATCTATTGAAAGTCTATAATCAATGGCTTTTAGTATAATCACACTGTTGTGCATTCATCACCACAAAAAATTTTAGAACAATTTCATTACTCCAAAAAGAAAAACTACCCATTTTTAAATTGGATAATTTGTCTTTTTATTATTGAGTTGGAGGTGTTCTTTATATATTCTGGATACAAATCCCTTGGCTATTGATTTGTAAATATTTTCTCCTGTTTTGTAGGTTGTTTTTTTTTTTTCACTTTCTTGAATGGTGTCCTTTGAAACATAAAAGTTTTGAATTTTGATATCCAATTTATTTATTTTTTTCTTTGGTTGTTTGTGATTTTGGTGTCATCTCTAAGAAATCATGTCTAATCCAAGGTCATAATGATTTACACCTATGTTTTCTCCCAAGAGTTTTATAGTTATAGGGCTTCTTTTTTCTAAAAATGTATTAATAAAATAAGATAATGATAGATATTAACACTTCCACTCTAGATTTGATGCAAGGCATTCCTGTGACAGAAGACCTTTATTCCATATTTACCAAGGAGAAAGAGCATGAAGCTTTGCATAAGGAAAATCAGAGAAGCCATCAGGAACTAATTAGCCAGCTTTTACAGAGTTACATGAAGTTACTGCTACCTGATGATGAAAAGTTCCATGGTGGCTGGGCCCTCATTGATTGTGATCCCAGGTGAGTTGGAATTGGAGTCCTGGTGATTAACTTGCTTAACCTTTTGATAAACACCAGCAGTCCATAAAGTGTGGGCATGGATGCATGGTGCGTGGCAATTTTCAATATTGAAAATTTAATAAGGCAAAATTAAGGGAGTGCTGAAAAACTCAGTAGTTGAGATAAAGAATATTTTTAATGCAATATTCAATTTAAAAAGATCAAATTGGCAAACTATGGCCTGTGGCTGGCTCATGTTTTATTCTCTCCCTTCTCCCCCAAATCTAAATTTATTGTATAAATGCACAAAACTGAGTGCAGCAAGAAGTGCAACAGTGGTGGTTACTTTTACTGGTTATAAAGTTATCCTGGCCTTTCATAAAATAGGCCAACTCATGCTTAACTATTTTTTTTTTAAAGAAAATCATCCAGTTTCAAGAGGTTCTTCAAGATATCAATGAATAGTAAGGATCTAAATTTATCCACCAGATAGAATGTTTGCTTTTTGGCTGAATTCTAAAAGTATGATCTTCAATATTATGAATCAGAAATATTTCAGAAAATTCTAGACTAAGTTCTGAGAATAAAACACCCTATTTAGATCTTATGCATTTCATGTGTTTTTAATAAGGGGCATAAAACATGCTTGAAAGAACAATTAAATGCAAGGTAGGTACATATGTTAAAATGAATAAAGAATTAGAATTTACATATGATCATAAATATTTGGAGCAGAAGCTATACTATTTTCTCTAGAAAATATCAAGTAAGACAATAGAGAATGCATTAGTGTAAACAAAGATCATCAATCCATGTTTCCAAATAGTCTCGCATTTCATGATGAATGATGGAACCTTTGTGTCCTTCCATTTCTGTGCTTTTAAGTTTTAGTTCTTTCCTTATTGTTCCCTTGTCTGCAGGTGTTACCTGGCCCAAGGCTTGCCCATCCAGTGGTAATAGGGGAATCAGTGACTTCTACATACTCCCTAAACCCCAGGATCCTTTGTAGCTCTGCTAGTGTAGGTCTTAGGCTGATTTCTGTTGAGTTTGCTTTTTATTCCTATTTTTGCTGCTTCTTCATTCTTTTATTTTTGAATATTTCTTTGCTCTTATTCTTCATTTATGAGCCTCTGGTTAAGACCTTCTGACTAATTTCCAATTCATTGACAAATCCCATGCCACTCTTCCTCAGATGTATGCTACAAGATGTTTTTGTCCTCTAATTCTTTCTTTTTTGTAAGAAAATATATTTTTATTATGGAAGTTGTGAATGTACAAAACAATCATACACATGTGTATAATTCCTATACAATAACCCTTCACCAACACACCACACCATTGTGGAACATTTATTACAGATTATGAGATAATATCATCAGACTATTAGCACTATGGTCCATAGCATACACTTGGCATATTTTTTCCATACTCCTGTATTATTATTAGTACATTTTTGGCATTGACGCAAGAATATTACAGTATTGCTGTTAAACTGTAGTCCATACGTTACATTAATTGTATTTTCCCCATGCTTCTCCACATTGCCACCACCAAGCAACAGTGACATACATTCCTTCTAGTTCTCAGAAGGACATTCTTGCATCTGTATCATCAACCACAATTCTCATCCTCCTCTGGGTTCACTGTATCATTCAGTCCCTAGATTCTCTAGATTTCTTTCAGCTACAATAATCCCATTTATAAACTGGCTGTTGCTCACTATAATATGCTACCATCAACTCTATCCATTTCCAGTCAAGTTAATTAAAACTTTTACATACATTAAGCATCAGTACTCTTTCACAGTCCTCCTCTTATCTCCTAATAACCTATACTCTAGATTTTAACTTTAAGAGTTTATTCTTATTTAATTCATATTAGTGAGACTATGCAATATTTGTCCTTTTATGTCTGGCATACTTTACTTTGCATAATGTCTTCAAGATTCATCCATGTTATCATGTGTCCCAATTTCAATTTTTCTTACTGCAGCATAGTATTCCATTGTATGTATATGCCACATTTTGTTTATCCAGTCATTGGTTGATGAGCACTTGAGTTGTTTCCATCTTTTAGCAATTGTGAATCATGCCGCTATGAACATCGGTGTGTAGATGTCTGTTTGCATCCCTGTTTTCAGTTCTTCTGGATATATTCCTAGTAGAGGGATTGGTGGATCATACAGCAGTTCTATATTTAGTTTGCTGAGGAACCGCCAAACTGTCTTCCACAGAGGGTGCACCATTCTACATTCCCACCAACAGTGAAGGAGTGTTCCTATTTCTCCACATCCTCTGTTTTGTTAATAGTGGCTATTTTAATAGATGTGAAATGATAGTTCATTGTAGTTTTGATATGCATTTTCCTAATAGCTAGTGATATTGAACATTTTTTCCATGTGCTTTTTTTGCTATTTGTATTTCCTCTTTGGAGAAATGTCTATTTAAGTCTTTTGCCCTTTTTAAAATCGGGTTATTGAGTTGTATGATCTCTTTTATTATTGAGTTGTATGATCTCTTTATATAGAATGGAAATCAAACCCTTACTCCAAATATTTTCTCCCATTGAGTGGACTACCTTTTCATCTTCTTAATGAAGTCCTTTTAAGTTTGAGGAGGTCTCATTTATCCATGTTTTCTTTCATTGCTCGTGCTTCCAGTGTCAGGTTTAAGAATGCACCACCAACTGCCAGGTCTTGAACATGTTTTCCTATGTTTTCTTCTAGGAGCTCTATGGTTCTAGCTTTTTTTTTTTTAACTTTATTTTGTACATTTAATAATTGAAAACATAAGCAATTAAAAACTAAAAAGTAAACACAGATGGATAAATATATACATTTCTCAATTAAATGTAATGGATACATGTAAATTTTTTTGTTTTGTTTTTTTGTTTTTTTGTTTTTGTGAATCAAACAATATATTACACAATATATTTGGTTCATAGTAATGCATTCATACAGTATTTGTCCTTTTGTGTCTGGCTTGCTTCACTCAACATCTAGCTTTTATATTTAGATCTTTGATCCATTTTGAGTTAATTTTTGTATAAATTGTGAGATAGGGGTCCTCTTTCTTTCTTTCGGCTATGGATATCCAGTTCTCCTAGTACCTTTTGTTAAATAGACTATTCTTACCAAGCTGGTTGGGTTTGACAGGCTTGTTAAAAATCACTTGACCGTAGATGTGAGGGTCTATTTCTGAACCATCAATTTGGTTCCATTGGTCTATGTCTCTATATTTATGCCAGTACCATGCTGTTTTTACCACTGTAGCTAGGTAATATGATTGAGGGTCCAGAAGTGAAAGTCTTCCAACATTACTTTTCCTTTTTAAGATATTTCTGGCTTTTCGGGGCCCCTTACCCTTCCAAATAAATTTGATAACTGTGTTTTCCATTTATTTTTATCAGGATTGCTTTGAATCTACATATCAATTTGGGTATAATTGACATCTTAATGATATTTAGTCTTCCAATCTGTGAGCGTGGAATGTTCTTCCAATTATTTTGGTCTTTTTAAAATTTCTTTAGCAGTGCATTGTAGTTTTCTGAATACAATTGCTTTACATACTTGGTTAAGGTTATTCCTAAATATTTTATTCTTTTAGTCACTATTGTAAATGGAATTTTTTTTCCTGACTTCCTCCTCAGATTGCGCATTACTAGGGTATAGAAACACCACTGACTTCTGTGTACTGATCTCGTATCTTGACACTCTACTGAAATCATTTATTATCTCTAGCAGCTTTCTTTTTTATTTTATTTTAATTATTTATTTCTCCCCCCACCCTCGTTGTTTTTGCGCTCGCTGTCTGCTCTTTATGTGTTCTTCTGTGTCTGCTTGTCTTCTCTTTAGACTGCACTAGGAACTGATCCTGGGATCTTCTGAAGTGG
>JAKSZT010054544.1:3474955-3547452 GCA_026826555.1 Tolypeutes matacus
GAACCCGGGGCCTCCCATATGGTAAACGGGAGCCCTACTGATTGAGCCACAGCCGCTTCCATCTAGCACTATATTGAACAACAGCAGTGACAGTGGGCATCCTTGTCTTGTCCTTGGTCTCAACGGGAAAGCTTTCAGTCTTTCACCATTGAGTACAATGTTAGTTGTGAATTTTATATATGGCCTTTATCATGTTGAAAAAGTTTCCTGTCTTTTGTGGTATTTTTATGAAGAAAGAATTCTGTATTTTGTCAAATGCCTTTTCTGCTTCAATCAATAGGATCATGTGATTTTTCTTCTTTGATTTATTAATGTGATGTATTATGCTGATTGATTTTCTTGTGTTGAACCACCCTTGCATGTTTGATGTAAATCCTACTTGATCATGCTGAATAATTCTTTTAATGTATTGTTGGAGTCGATCAGCAAGCATTTTGTTGAGGATTTTTACATCCGTATTCATTAGGGAAATGGATCTGTAATTTTCTTTTTTCGTAATATCATTACTTGGCTTGGTATTAGGGTGATATTGGCTTCATAGAATGAGTTTGGTAGTGTTCCTTCTTGTTCAGTGTTTTGGAAGAGCTTGAATAAGATTGGTTTTAAATCTTCTTTGAATGCTTGATAGAACTCTCCTGTGAAACATCTGGTCCTGGGCTTTTTATTTTGGGGAGTTGTTTGATGATTATTTCAATCTCTTTACTTGTGATTGGTTTGTTGAAGTCTTCTATTTCTTCTAAGGTCAGTATAAGTTGTTCATACGTTCCTAGAAATTTTTCCATTTCTTCTGCATTGTCTGGTTTGTTGGCATACAGTTGTTCATAATATCCTCATATGATCTCTCTTATTTCTGTGAGGTCAGTAGTAATGTCCCCATTTTCATTTTTTATTTTATTTATTTGCATCTTCACTTTTTTTTTTTTTCCTTTGTCAGCCTACATAAGGGTTTGTCGATTTTGTTAATCTTCTCAAAGAACCAATTTTTGGTTTTCTTAATTCTCTATTGTTTTTTTGTTTTCAATTTCATTTATGTCTGCTCTGATCTTTGTTATTTCATTCCTTCTACTTGCTTTGGGAATAGTTTGCTGTTCTTTTTCTATTTCCTCCAGCTGTGTAGCTAGGTCATTGATTTTAGCTCTTTCTTCTTTTTTAATGTAAGCATTGAGGGCTATAAATTTCCCTCTCAGCACTGCCTTTGCTGTATCCCATAGGTTCTGATATATTGTGTTCTCGTTTTCATTTGTCTCGAGATATTTATTGATTTCTCTAGCAATTTCTTCTTTGACCCACTGATTATTTAAGAGTATGTTGTTTAATCTCCATATATTTGTGAATTTTCCCATTTTTTGCCTCTTGTTGATTTCCAACTTTATTCCATTATGATCAGAGAAAGTGCTTTGTATAATTTCAGTCTTCTTGAATTTATTGAGATCTGCTTTGTGACCCAACATATGACCTATCCTGGAGAAAGATCAATGAGCACTTGGAAGAATGTATATCCTGCTGTTTTGGGGTGCAATATTCTGTATGTTATTAGGCTTTGTTCATTTATCATATTATTCAAGCTGTTTCTTTATTAATCTTCTGCTCAGATGTTCTATCCAATGCTGACAGTGGTGTATTGAAATCTCCAACTATTATTGTAGAGATATCTATTTCTCCCTTAATTTTTGCCAGTGTTTGCCTTGTGTATCTTGGGGCATCCTGTTTAGGTTCCTGTATTAGTTAGCCAAAGGGGTGCTAATGTGAAATACCAAAAATGGGTTGGTCTTTATAAAGGGTATTTATTTGGGGTAGAAGTCCACAGATACCAGGCCATAAAGCATTAGGTTTCTTCTCTCACCACAGTCCATTGCCACGTGTTAGGGCAAGACAGTTGCCAGCATTTTACCAGGGTTCAGGCTTCTGGGGTTCCTCTCTTCCTGGGGCTGCGTTTTTCTCCGGGCTTAGCTCTTGTTTCCTCCACAAGGTCAGCTGGCTCCTGTTTCCTCCACAAGGTCAGCTGTAGACGATCAGGCAAACGGCTTGCTTCTCTTCTCCTGGGGCCTTCTTTCCAATATCAAAACTGCTTTTCAAAAGACTGCTTCAACTGTCCTTGGCCTTGCCTTTTATATTCGATTCCCCACCCACCAAGGGGTGGGGCTCAATGCCCTAATCCTAACCTAATCATGCCCAGATTAACAGATTAGTTTACAAGCATGATTCAATTATATTTTTGGAATTCATAATTACATCAAACTGCCACAGTTCCTATACATTTATGATTGTTATTTCTTCCTGGTGAATTGCCCCTTATATTAATATATAATGTCCTTCCTTGTTTCTAATAACAGTTTTACTTTTAAAGTCTATTTTTTCCCATGTAAGTATAGCTACTCCACCTTTTTTTTTTTTTTCCCTGATTACTGCATGAGTGGAATATCTTTTTTCCAGCCTTTCACTTTCAATCTATTGGTATTCTTGGGTCTAAGGTGAATCTTTTGTAGACAGCATATAAATGGCTCATATTTTCTTATCCATTCCACTACTTTGTATCTTTTGATTGGGGAATTTAATCCATTTAACATTCAATGTTATTTCTGTAAAGGCAGTTCTTATTTCACTCATTTTGACCTTTGGGTTTTAGCTGTCATATTTTATTTTCACCACTCTTTTTACACTTTCAGTTACTTTTACTGATTATAATCTTCATTTCTAGACTCTCTTCTAAGCTTCTCTCTCTTGTCTTGTCTTTTCAGGCTGTAGCACTCTCTTTAGTATTTCCTGTAAAGCTGGTCTCTTGGTTATGGGTTCTGTTTATCTGTGAATATTCTAAATTTGCCCTCACTTTTGGTAGACAATCTTGCTGGATATAAGATTCTTGGCTGGCAATTTTTCTGTTGCAGTATCTTAAATATGTCATACCACTCCACTGCCTTCTTGCTTCTATGGTTTCTGGTAAGAAATCAACATTTAATCTTATTGGGTATCCCTTATATGTTATACATCACTTTTCCCTTGCTGCTCTCAGAATTCTCTTTTTCTTTGGCCCTTGACATTCTGATTAGTATGTGTCTCAAAGTTGATCTATTTGTATTTATCTGGATTTCAGATGGGTGTACATTGTGCTTCTTGGACACAGCTATTTATTTCCTTTCATAGGGTTGGGAAATTTTCTACCATTATTTCTTCAAATATTCCTTCTGCCTCTTTTCCCTTCTCTCCTCTTTTTGGGACACCCGTGGCATGTATGTATGCACATCTCTTGCTGTCATTTAGTTCCCTGAGATCCCTGTTCAATTTTTTCCATTCTTCATCTCTTCTTTCATATGAAGGCCATGTCTTTAAGCTCTCTGATCCTTTCTTCTTTCTCCTCACCTCTGCTCTTGTATGCCTCCAGTGTATTTTTTATTTCATTTATTGTGTCTTTCATTCCCATAAGATCTGCTGTTTTTCTATGTATGCTTTCAAATTCTTCTTTGTGCTCATCCAGTGTCTTCTTAATATCCTTAATCTCTTTAGCCATCTCATTGAATTTATTACGGAGATTTGTTCAAACACCTATGATTAATTGTCTCAACTCCTTTATGTCATCTGGAGGCTTATCTTGTTCCTTTGACTGGGCCATATCTTCCTGTTTCCTGGGTTGGATTGTAATTTTTTTTTGGTGTTTTAGAATCTGGTTTACTAGATGTATTTATTCTGGGTGTAGTTTCTTTCTTTAGTTTAGGGCTTTCTTGCCCTTTCTCCCTTGCTGGTTGTGTAGTAGGAGCCAAAGATGTAGTTGGCACTGTAAGCTGTGGAGGCTGAAGTTGCCGGCGATGCCCTAGGGACCGATGAAGCTTCTCCCACCTTTCTCCTCTGCTATGGGTAGTGACAGAGCTGCAGCCATATGTAATAATCCAAGTCTTGCAGGCCAAGACCATCTGTAGTTGCCTGGAGAGATTGATGAAGCTTCATTCCCCTTCCTCCCCTGCCTGGGGTAGGGATAGGGCTGCAGGTGTGAGCAACAACCTATGCCATACGGGTCCAAAATGACTACAGCTGCCCAGGTAGACTGATGTAGTACCAGCTCCCCTCCTCCCCTGCCAGGGGAGGGGATGGTCCAACTGGAGTGCTTAGCAATTTAATCCGTGTGGGCCGAATGCGCCTGCAATTGCCTTGAGAGGCTGAGGGAGTACTGTCCCATCTGCCCTTCAGGGCATGGGAATTGAACCACAGACAACTAACAGTTCAGTCCATGCAGTCTGAAAGTGCCTGCCATTGCCTGGGAAGGCTGAGGAAACACAGCTACCCTCCTATCCTAATTGGGGGCAGGGATGGAGCTATAGGTGTCCAACTAGTCAGTCTGTGTGGGCCTAAAGCATCTGCAGTTACCCAGAGACTCTGGGGAAACACCACCCTCCTCTTGTCCTATCAGGGGTGGGGGTGGAGCCACAGGCTCCCAACAGTCGAGTTCATGCAGGCTAAAAGCACCTGCAGTTGCCCAAAGAGGCTGAGGAAACACTACTCCCTCCTATCCTATGGGAGGTAGCATGGGGGTGGAGATGGAATCAGAGGTGCTCAACAAACCAGTCTGTGCAGACCGAAAGCACCTGCAGTTGCACAGAGAGGCTGAGGAAACACAGCTCCTCTCCTATCCTATTGGGGTGTGGGGATGGAGCCCCAGGTGTCTGACTATTCAGTCTGTGTTGGCCAAAAGTGCCTGCAGTTACCTGGAGAGGCTGTACAGGTCCTGCCAGCTTCCTCCCTGCTGGAAGTGGGGCTGGAGCTTAGGTTAGGGCTGCAGTCCAATCTGGGTAGAAAGAAGCTGGTCCCTACCATCTTGTGATTTTCAGTCAGCCCCTTTCCCCTCATGCCAGGGGCGGAGTTAAAATGGTGGCTACTGGCCTCTTTCTGACTTGGACAGGTTCAAACTTCAGCTCTTCTTAGGATTATACTTTAGCCAGCAGAATTTACTAATTTACTAATCAGTAGTTGAAGTCACCGGCCTCCGCAGTGTGGAATGCTCTGCTCACGCAACTTAACTGTAGATGGGCAGTCTCCTTCTTCCATTCTTTCAAGTGTGTTGCAGGATGCTCTTCTGGTCTCCTGGACGCCCCGAACAGGTGCTTTAATTAGCTCTGGGTGATTACTAAATGTCCTATAGGACGAGCTGACTCTTGATGCTCCTTACTCAGCCACCATCTGGCCCCTCCCTCCTCTCTAATTCTTTTTTTTTTTTTTTTAAGATTTATTTATTTATTTTTGCACGCGCACACACACAAACACACCCCTTGTTCTGTGCTCGCTGTCTGCTCTCTGTGTCTTCTTCTGTATCTGCTTGTCTTCTCTTTTAGGTAGCACCGGGAACCGATCCTGAGACCTTCTGGAGTGGGAGAGAGGCGCTCAATCTCTTGCGCCACCTCAGCTCCCTAGTCTACTGTGTCTCTTATTGTCTCTCCTGTGTCTCTTTTTGTTGTGTCATCTTGCTGCATCAGCTCTCCTGCATGGGGCAGCTCACCTTAAACCAGGAGGCCCCGGGAATCGAACCCTGGACCTCATATATGGTAGACGGGAGCCCAATCACTTGAGCTACATCCGTTTCCCTCTAATTCTTTCTTAAATAGTCTGTTGCCAAGTTTGTGAGAGTATGCCTTCACCTAAATCACTTGCCAAAACACATTCTCCACTGCCATCCTCATCCTCTTCTTCATGGTCATTAGACTAATAAATAGGCCATCAGGGCCAGAGTCCTAGTAATTCCCTTTGACCTTTGTCTTCTGGGACACTGAAGGATTCTGAAGATTCTCCCATCAGCCCAGGAATCATTAGTAAGGTGTTCCCTTCCCTGACTTTTCAGTGGCTGTGAGAATTTTTGCATTTTCTCTACTAATACTTAAGCCAGTGCCTGAGTAGAGAATGGCTCTTCAGTCCAGAGAAACCTGCCTTCTTGGGCCTCAGACAGAGATGGCCAGGTGGGCTCCATTACTAACCAGGACAGCAGAAGTATCTGAAAAAATAATGCTTTGCTTCTTAAGATGAAGAGGAGGAGGTGAGCAGTGGAGTGGAGGGGCAAACAGAGGGTTCACCTACTTGAGGGGTTTGTTTTTGGTGTGCTCCTTGGCTACATGGACTGTCTGCTTGGGTTTGAGCTTCTCCACTCCGGTTTTGGAACAATCTCCTAAAAGGTTAAACATACCTAAAATGGTTGTTTGAAGATGGTTGAGGCATTGGCTGGTTGATAGCTTTTGCCTTGCTCTTTATGGATCCCACTGTTGTTTTGCTAGAATCTGCCTCCCTTGAAGCTTTGGAATGGGATGAAGTGGATGGAGTAGATAGTAAAGTTGATGCTTCAGAGCCAGTAGCCTCTCAGGTCATGTTTTGGCTTGTTGGCTTGGGTGGAAGGACAGGACCTGCATTCCAGGAGTCTTTTTTTTTTTTTTTAATGGGAGACATTTTATCACCCTTATGGTTGGCCCCAGCATTGGTCCCTTTTGGAGACACAGGTGGTTTGGGGGCTTAGATTTGGTCTTGGACTTTGGAGGAGGTGGAGGAGCTACCAGCATTTTAGAGTAGTTTTCCATGTTCTCTTTCTTCTGCCTTTTCTTCCAGAGCCAGTGCTTTTTCAGATATAGTGTCATTACCTTCTTTGGATTTTACTACATTTTCCTCTTAAGTGGATTCCTCTCCCATGGGTATCATGTGCCCATTTTAATTTTCAAAATTAACCCGGTCTCCATGTTGATTAGGCAATTCTTTAAGAATGCCTCATCTTATTAGCTTCTCTCTACTTTGTCTTGTGGATAGTATCCTTTCTAATACCCCTGAGATTTCTCTAAATGTGTCGTTGGTCTTTTTCTTCCATTTCTAAGGCTTAATCATTTTCTTGATTGTGGGTAGTTTCCCCTTTCTCTTGCAGGGAGGTGTTTGGGAACTTGCTCTTGGGCTATCTGAGTTTGTTATAGTAATTTTGTCCAGTCAATCAACTGAGCCTGAGGTTTAAACCGGAATGGGTGGACCCTGACTAAGGACAATGAGAGATAGCTCTAGGAGTGGCTTCTAGGACTTAGAGACCTGGAAGGCAGGGGCCCGTGTTAGGCTTAGCCCCTCAGCTTCAGGGGCTTCAACAGTTGCCTCTGCCTACCTCGGCCATCTGTTCCTGGGTTCCACGGCTTTTTTTTTTTAATTGTTTTATTCAGATATAATTTTTACACCATACAATTCACCCATTTAAAGTATACAGTTCTGTGGTTTTTTAGTATATTCGCAAGTATGTGCAACCACTACCAGTTTTAGAACATTTTCATTATCACAAAGAGAAACCTCATAGCCTTTAACTGTCACCACTCATTCCCCCATATCTCTCAGCCCTAAGCAACCAAAAATCTACTTTCTGTCTCTATATATTTGCCTGTTCTGGAAATGAAATCATATAAGAAGATTTCAGTCTTTGTGGTTGGCTTCTTTCACTTAATGGGTCTTCAAGGTTCCTGCATGTTGTGGCCTGTTTTCAATGCTTAATTCATTTTTATGACTGATTAATATTCCACTGTATGGCTATACCACATTTTATTTATCTGTTCATCTATTGATGGACATTTGTATTGTTTCTACCTTTTGGCTATTATGAATAGTACTGCTATGAAAATTCAGGTACAAGTTTTTGTTTGAACACCTCTTTTTAGTTTTTTATATATATCTAGGAGTGGAATTGCTGGATCAGAGTAATTCCAGGTTTGCTTTTAAGGAACTGCCAAACTGTTTTCCACATTGGCTTCAAAATTTTATATTCCCACCAATAGTATATGCAGGTTCCAATTTTTCTACATCCTCCCCAATATTTAAAAAAAAATTTTTTTTATGGCGACCATGCTAGTGGGTATGAAATGGTATTATTGTGGTTTGGGTTTGTATTTCTTTAATGATAAATATATTGAGCATCTTTTCTTGCACTTGTTAGCATTTTTATATATCTTCTTCAGAAAAATATGCATTCAAGTCCTTTGCCCATTTTTTAATTGGGCTGTTTGCCTTTCTGATGGGCATATTTTTGTAAGTTGTAAGTTTTCTGGGACCAGGGCCAGGGTCAGGGTGAAGCCAGTGAGGCAGGGTTGATTCCGGCAAGTGCAGGGTCGGATCCTGTTTCTCTTTTAATTGTGAAGTTTTGTTCATCATGGACTTTTTTTTTTTTTTTCATTAATTTTTTAAAAATTGCATTAAAAATTATTTATCTTGACTGTTTTTTTGGTGCCCCCTTAAATTTTACACCAGTGCCCCTCTCACCTCACTGCATTCATGGCCCTATTTAAATATTTGGTAGAAAAAGTATGGCAAGTGTTTATAAATACTCTTGGCTACCAGAAGCAGGAATGGCGGTCACTCCCTTTACTTATCCTTCCACCACTCCAGGTGGAGCTGTCCAGCACAGGAGAGGGGCAGAGTCGCCGTTTCTGGTGGTTTCCCTGGTTTTGTGCATACTCAATGCCCACTCGTAGCCCGGGGCCTTTTTCTTTTCAAACACTGAATTCAGTTCATTCCTCCCAGACATCTCTGGCTTTTTTCTTTCTTTTTTTTAGGGGGTACTGGGAATTGAACCCAGGACCTCATACATGGGAAGCAGGCACTCAACCACTGAGCTACAGCTGCTCCCCTCTCTGGACTTTTTATGTCCTTCCCGCCCTCAGTCCATCACCCCCAGCCCGCATTTACTGCAGGCAGTTCTGACTTTAATCACAGCCTGTGAGCACCTGCCATGGGGCGGAAAGAGGAAATCTTAAATTTGAAAGGAAACCAGGTGTCCTTTAAAAGTGCCCTTCAAAATCGCCACAAGACTACTTCAGTATTTCATCCAGTGCTATTTAATTCGCTTTTTCATACACTGAAAGTAAATAACTTCACTTTTTACCCATTTTAGGCGAGTAGCTAGGCGTGCGACAACTCTGCTCTTAGCCATGTGTGTCAGTGCAGGGGGCGGAGTGCCGCCATGATGCCCGCGTTCCCTGGAGCCCCGGGACGGTTCTTTACAAAGGTGCCTGCACGCTCTCGCGGGAACAGGGCGGGGTGCCAGATTCTGGCGTCCACCGCGGCACCCCTCTTCTCCGGGGCTGGGGTCTGCGCTGTCTTCAGAGGGCCCTGGATGCGCCCAATGGGTTGCGCATGCGCGCTTGCCTCGAGCAGCGCCCGGAAGTGAGCGGCCGGAAATGAGACGTGTCCCCTGGGCGTGACTTGGCGCTGCCGCGTCGCAGTTGCCGCATTCACCGCATTTGGTGCAGGCGTGAGGCCGGGTGCAGACGACTCTTGACTGAGCTTCGACGCATCGACGGGAGGACAGACTGACTGACTGACAGAGATGCCGCGCTCCCACAGGCCTCCGCCTATTGCTCAGCGGCCGGCTCCAGAGCCCAAGTCTGATGGCGTTCTGGCAATGACTTTCAAGATTTTTCTCCTTTTTGCAGGACTTATGGTCAAAGTTCCTGTGGGGTTATATTTTTCCTGTAAATTACTCCTTTTCCAAAGTCTCATGTTAATGTCCCCTGAAGACAGCGCCTTTTATGCGACCATCGTCGCAGTGGTTGGGCTTCATGTGGTGCTGGCAATTTTTGTCTTCATAGTGTGGAAGGAGGGCTTGCCCCAGTGGCGGGAAAACAAAAACGATTAGAGCAGCTTTTCCTTTGGAGCTGCAAACTCGGGGGTGGGGAAGTACTTAAAGGTGGTTTTTTTCTTCTTCGTATTAAACTTTTTTTTTTTTTTTTTTTAAGGGAAGGGTGGATAGGGGAATTCAGTATTTACTGCATCTGAGACTTCAGTAAAAAGGGGGTGGGGAGGGTGGGCTGACTTTTTTTGACCGCCTGTTACGTGCCAAGTGTTTTTCTTTAGGGACATAATGTCTTTGGCTGAGAATCATGTTTGATGTAAATATTAATGCTAAAATGGGAAGTTAGGATGAAAGTAACACTAATTAGGAGTTGAATTTAATTATTTCCTACTAAAAGATGTGTTGTGACGTAATTTTCATGGCCTGGCTCGAGCAACAGTATTCAGAGTGCAGGTAAGTATCAATGCACAAAACTAAATTACCTTTTTATAGTGCTGTTCTGTATTATCAGTAAAGCTGCCAGTTATTGAATTTATGGTTTTCTTATTTTCCTAATGATTCGTTAGTGTTCATAATTTGGATTCTAGAATTGATCAGTGTTAACGGGTTCTGGCATTTTATTTTCTCACTCCTTATATTTCTCAGTATTATATTATTTCAAATGAAAATTGAGGTGAATTCATTTCAGATTAAGACTCAAGAGTTTTACTACAAGGTGCTGCTGATGTAGAAAACTCTTGTGTAAGATGTTGGTAAATCCCTCCCTGCAGCATCCTTTAAGCAATGACCTCATTCTTACGCAGATTAAGTATGGGGCCTAAATTCCATTTTCAAATGATTTTTTCTCTTCTGTCTCCCATTTGTTTTTCAGTAGCATTGTGATAAGACCTATCAAATAGGTATGGCATTCTGAAGCAGAAATGTGCACACTTAAGTGGAATTTTGAGAGTAATATACAAATACAGATTAATGTCCACCTTTTAGTAGAAAGGCTGTTATTAATATTATATTAATATTAGATTAAATGTTTCATTTGAGTTCAAATTCTGCCATCTTAGCAGTGGATTATTTCTAGATTTTCAACTTTGACTGTTTGGTTTAATGGCTCGTAAACACCCACCTGGTTTCTAACCATTATTCTGATGTTTGATTTTAGAATGGATATAAAAGAGACATAGAAAAAGGAAATGTTTTTTGTTTTTTTTTTGTTCCTCGAAAGCTAAGTAAATTAATCTATAGTGAGAAAATTGCAAGCGGCTTGGGCTTGTTCCATTTTTGCACTATAAATATATTATTTAAAATTCTTTCAGACGATGCATTCTACATGAATGTAAAAATAAGCTATTTTTGAAGTTTAGAAAATGTGAGAAAATCTTCTAGATTTCTCCCTTCTCCATCTCACTTTTTCCTTTCTTCTTCCCAATACCCGCCTTTCTCCCATTCTCACATTCCTTCCCGCCTCTCCCCCCTGCCCTGCCATTATCCCTTTTCTCCTGAGGCCTCCCTCCTCCTCCTGGGAAAGGATCCCCCCTTGACTCCCTTCCTTCTACCCCCACCCTTCCCAAGTCGATTATTTTTTTAAATTTTCCAAATGAATAGATGGTATTACATGTAACTTTTAAAAGTAGAACTTATTATTAGATTATCTTTTTTTCCCCTGGCCAATCTTTTGTCATAAGTGCCTTTGCTGTAGAAATATGCTTGGCAAAAACTGAAGATGAAGGCGAAAATATTTAATTCTCTTGTCATGTTTGTTTAGCCTCATTGATGCTACTCACAGAGATGTGGATGTGCTGTTACTGCTTTCTAACTCTGCCTACTACATGGCCTAGTAAGTTGCTTATTGATTTAAAGCTTTTAATTTTATTTATTTTTAAAAACTTGACTAAGCTTCCTTTTTAGAAGACATAATCAAAAAAGAGAAAAAGGTAAGAATCTGGTTTTACTATATATCTTGTGAAACTTCATTGAATCACTTTACCTTACAATAACTTACCATCACTTTGATCCTTCTCAATTAGAAAATGTGATTTTAGAATTATAATTACTGTGTTCATATAATATTGTATTTTAACATTTAGTATTTCTTGCATATCTCTCAGGTTTTGATATACTCTGTACATTTTTATTGTTAATGGCCATATATCGTTTGTGTTGTTATGCCAGTTACGTTTCCCCACTGTTAGGCATTGCATTATTCCCAGTTTTTTGCTATATTATGAATGATGCAGCTATCTTTGTGTAGATAAATTGTGTGTATGCACTTCTCTTTGGTTACAAGGGTATGACTTTTGTAGTTTGTCAGGTTGCTCTTTCAGAAAGATTGCCTATCTTCTGAAGGTAATTAAGTAATTGGAGGTCAAATTATTTAAGCAACCAGCATTGTTTCATTGTAGCCTCACCAGAATTGGATTTTATTTTTTTTATTTTTTCTAAGTAAATATTCACCTTCTTTTTTATCTTGTGTGAATTGTCATTTCTTAGTCATTGGCCTAGGTGCTTGTTGGCATTGATCATGGAGATTTTTCATGCTTGATTTTGGATTCATATTTATCTGCTGTGTTATTCACAAATAAATAGTTTCATTATATGTATGAGTGTTTTGCCTTCCTTTTAGGTTTTCATTTTATGAAAGTTTTTCTGAAAAACTGAAGTTATTTTTAACTTGTAATTGATTTCTTCTTTTACTTTAAGATCTGTAAATTGGTTTTCCTTAGCTGTTAAACAATATATTTTTGTTTCATCTAGTTTTTAAACTGTTTCTTACATGTTTAACTCTACCCCAGAATGTATTGTGCTGTGATTTTATTTTAACTTCATAGTAGTTTGCTACTATTATACGTCAGTTGACAACCAAAATGTTTTTAATTTTAATCCTCTTCTTTATTCTTTTCCCCTTTAGTTATGATGATGAAGTTGATAAAGTAAACCAGTATCAACGACTAAGTCTGGAAGACTTGGAAAAAATAGAAATAGGTAAACATATGTTATTAGGTTAACATACTAGTAAACCAAATCATAGAAAGTAAATGCAGTTTCTTCCACGAGGTAGTAAAATTATTTAAGCAACCAGTGTTAATATCTTATTAGAACCAGAAAAGAATATTCCAAGTAATCTAATTTATTAGGACATCCTTTCTATTCTTAGAGATTATAGTGACAGATTGTGAAGATTGAAGAAATCAATCAAGAAAGTTTAAACACTTGAGACTGTTGGGGGCAGAGTTTTTATTTTATTTGTAGCCTCATCAAGCCAAATGGTCACAATAGGCATGTATGTTGGTTCTTTGAAGATACAGAAGAAAGATTGAATATTATGTGAAAGATGTAACTTTACACATATTTATTTGGGTGTTTAGGTCCTGAACCCACTCTTTTTGGTAAGCCAAAGTTCTCCTGCATGCGATTGCACTACAAACATAAAGAAGCAAGTGGCTATTTCCACACACTGAGAGCTGTGATGCGTAATCCAGAAGAGGATGGAAAAGGTATGAGAAAGAAAATGAGATTAAAATATTCACTGATAGTTTTATATCTACTCTAATAAACCCAGCAGGAATTTGGGACATTATAAACCATTATCAACTGAATGAGAACTTACCCGGGGTGGGGGGGGTGGCATTAGTTTTGTTGTTTGAAATAGCATCTTTGGGCCCAGTGATTTGGGATTATATGAACTGATAATGTAGTTTGCAGCAATGGAATCCCTAATGGACATTTTCAGTGTTTGACCTTATGTGAAAGTTATATGGGTGCCCAGATTTTTCCCACCACATGTTCCTCTTGTGGATGATAGTCAGGGTTCATGTCTTGTTCACCTCTATTGCCTGGGCACCTAGCACACACAAAAAAAGAAACAGAATTAAAATTTATTCCTATCAATTTGGGGTTTTTGCCCTCTTTTCTCATGTTAAAATTTGTTCTGGAAGATTTTGTTTTGGGGGCGCAGGGAGTAGTGAACAAGTAGCAGTTTTCTGTAAATTGTAGGAAATAAATTTGTATGCAGTTGTATAACCCCACAATCACTTCTCAGCCTTTTGGCTAAGATCAAGTGTAATTGAATGACCCCAAATTTCCTACAGAGTTCTGTTAGTTGGAACTGGCTGGTTTTTTTTTAGTGTGTTTTGGAGAAATGAGCAAGCAATTATATTTGGGTTTCAGATACCCTTCAGTGCATTGCAGAGATGCTGCAGATTACCAAACAAGCCATGGGATTGGATGTACCTATAATTGAGAAAAAACTTGAGAGGTGAGTATACTGTGGTTTTTCCCCAAGAATAAAGATATTATTATTCAAAATCTTATTTCTTTATAAGTATTTGTAAGGAGGGGGTCATTATGGTAATATGTTGGGTTTTTAGAGAGGGAAGAATCAGATTTCTATGGATCAAAAAAGTACTACTTCATGTATGTATATGTGTGTAATTTTCAGGTAATTTTTAGATTTACAGAAAAGTTGCAAAAATAGTTTCTGTATACCTTTCACTCAGCTTCCCCTTATGTTACCATCTTACATAATCATAGAACATTTATCAAAACTAAGAAATTAACCTAGTACAATGCAAGTACAGAACTTATTTTTTGGATTTCATTAATATCCTTTTTCTATTTAGGACTAATCTAGGAATCCCACATTGCATTTAGTTGTCTCCATGGTTTCCTTGTAATTTGGGACAGTTCCTCAGTTGTCTTTCCTTGTCTTTCATGACCTTGACACTTTTGAAGAGTCATTTATTTTTGTAGAGTTTCCCCCAATTTGGGTTTGTTTCATGTTTTTTCATGATGAAGCTGAAGTTTTGCGTTACTGGGAAGGATACCATGGAAGCGATGTGTACTTCTCAATGCATAATGTAGGGGTGGGGTACATGGTGTCCATATTTGTTATTGTTGATGGTAACCTCTATTACTTGGCTAAGATGGTATCTGCCAGGATTCTCCACTTTAAACTTACTATTTGCCCCTTTGTAATTAGTAAGTATTTTGGAGACGATCCTTTGAGATTATGCAAATATCCATTTTCTTGCTCAAGTTGTTCCACCTTTGGTTAATAGAAGCCTTTCAAGTTGGCTCCTGTTTTGTTTTTGTTGTGCTTTAGCAAAAATTGTCATTTATCCTCATTTTCAAGAAAAATTCTAAACACCCAAATTTTCTTTTTCTTGAGTGACTGCATTTAAAATATATTTAGGATGTCTAGGTTTGTTTTGGGTTCCCCCCCCCAAATTGATTTTATTGATACATATTAATAAATCATACAAAATTCATCCAAAGAGTACAATCAAAATGGTATTTAGTATAATCACATGGTTGTGCATTCATCACTTCAATCATTAGTGCATTGGTTATGAGTATAATAAATAATAAAGGACAAGAAAATAATTAAAGAAACAGACAAGAAACTTCTTCACACCTCAATCTGTTTCCCCTGCTGTACATAGCTATTTCTGGCTATTTTTTTTTTTTTTTTTTTTAAGATTTTATTTATTTATTCATTTATACCCCCCACCCCTTGCTGCTTTCGCTCGCTGGGTCAGCTAACCACGCTGTGCGGGCGGGCTTTGCCTTCACCAGGAGGCCCCGGGAACCGAACCCAGGGCCTCCCATATGGTAAACGGGAGCCCTCCTGATTGAGCCACAGCCGCTTCCCTATTTCTGGCTATTCTTGCACAATTATTTATTCATTAAGCGGTTGTTTTAAGTTTTAATATACAGAGTATCTCTGATCCTCTCCACCAGTTCTTAGCTAGTTGGTATTTTGCTAAGGATCATGCTGAAATGTGGCTCAGAGAATCCCTCTGAAAGAAAGCTCTGCAAGTATTTTGCCATCCTTGATATAACTTGGATGGCCACATTTTTAAACTCTTAAATACACTGGAGCATTCACATTTAAATAGCCAATATGCTTACACTAGGTTTTTACATTTAGGAAAAGAATGGCTATTAGCAGATTATTTTTACATTTAAAATTTGTGGATATTTTTTTCATCTTAATGAGCATTGACCACAATTTCATCAGGAAAGACGGCAGTGTGGTCGTCTGGAGAAAAATTGTTCTTAATTTTTCTGCAATATTCTCATGAATAATGGTCCTATACAGCTAATCAGAGTAATTCTCCCTCAATGTATAAAATGTACTGAGGCGGCTGTAGTAAATAGCACTCAGATTTTTTTTTCCCCTCTCATTTATACATGTAATGAAGGATGCCAAAGGAGTAGAAAGCACTAAGATTAATTATGTTAAATGTCCCAAATCTTTTAAAGTAAGTTCAGGTAACCAGTAAGAAACAAAGTAATGTTAGAAAACAGAATTCATGGGGGCAGATATGGCTTAAATGGTTGGGCGTCCATCTCCCATATGGAGGGACCTAGGTTCGATCCCCGGGACCTCCCCGTAAAAAAAAAAAAAGAAAAAGAAAAAACTTAAAAAAAGATGACAGAATTCTTCACACACACACACCCCTCCACCTGAATTCAGTTCAACTAGAATATATATAGAAAACTTTAGTGAAGATGCTGCAGATTTCCACTGATAGTGATACCTTAGTGCCAGTAGTTTATGGGTGGTGGGTGTGCTAGATGTTGGCTGCCCAAAACAGTAGCCACTGACCACATGTGGCTATGGAGCCCTTGAAATGTGACTACGACAAATTATGGAATACTATGCACTATTTCTAAGACTTAGTATTGAAACAATATAAAATACCTGAATCATTTTTAATATTGATTACCTTTAAGATATTTTTGGATATGTTAAGTAAAATGTTATTAAAATTAATTTCACCTGTTTCTAGTATAGCTGCTAGAAAATTTTAAGTATGTAGCTCACATAATATTTCTTTTTGACAGTGCTATGTTCTAGAATCAACTGTGGGGTCACTTGAGCTTAGGTAAACTCTGTTTTCAAGAAAGCAAAATCGAATCAAGAATTAAATTCACTGATTTTAAGAAATTGAGACCAATTTAAATAAGCAAAGAATTTTTTGCTTACATTACTAATTGCAACTAGCATATTGGATTCTAGAGGGAATTAACTTTTTTTCTCTTTTATTTTACAGGAAGAGCAGTAAACCTCATGAAGACATCATTGGTATTAGATCTCAAAACCAAGGCTCTTTGGCCCAAGGGAAGAATTTTTTAATGAGTAAATTTTCATCTCTAAATCAAAAAGTAAAACAGACCAAATCAAATGTAAACATTGGCAATCTACGAAAGCTAGGAAACTTTACAAAACCTGAAATGAAAGTTAACTTTCTAAAACCAAACTTAAAAGTAAACCTTTGGAAGTCAGATAGTAGTCTTGAAACCATGGAAAATACAGGTGTGATGGATAGCAAGGACCAGGCAGAATCTGAAGGGGAAATATCTTCAGATGATGACTCATACCACTCTGATGAATTCCTTACAAATTCCAAGTGTGATGAAGACAGGCAGCTAGCTAATTCTTTAGAGAATGTAGGGCCAATAGACTATGTTCTTCCTAGTTGTGGTATTATTGCTTCAGCACCTCGATTAGGCAGTCGATCCCAGTCCATAAGCAGCGCTGACATTAGCATTCATGTTCCTTCTGAGATTACTATCGATCATGGAAGTGGGCTTGGAAAAGGCCATGAGTCTCCTTTGAAGAAAAGTCCATCTGCTGACAACATACACATACTGACTGGCTTTGCCAAGCCTGTGGATATTTACTGCCACAGATTTGTGCAAGATGCACAAAGCAAAATGACCCAGACTTCAGAGACCAGGTCTGTTTTTCAGCAGGCTGCTGAGGAAAGAAATCAAATGACCAATCAAGTTTCTAATGAAGAAACCCAATCTGAAACAGGACAGACACCTTCTCGGCCATCTCAGTTAGATGTGTCTTTTTCTGTGACAGGCCCACAGTTTTTGTCAGTTGAACCAGTGCATTCAGTTGTATCTCAAAAGAGCCCAGGCTCTGGATCTAGCGTGCTTGAACTTGACACGGGGCTTCATGTAACTCCTTCTCCTTCAGAAAGCAGTAGCAGCAGAGCAGTCTCTCCCTTTGCAAAGATTCGAAGTTCCATGGTCCAGGTTGCTAATATTACCCAAGCTGGATTAACCCATGGAATCAACTTTGCAGTGGCAAAAGTTCAAAAGAGTCCTGCAGAACCTGAAGTGGTTAATGAAGTCCAGCAAAATGAACTTAAAAACATGTTTACACAATGCCAGACCCGAATAATTCAGATTTAGTTTTTAGCCACAAAGATTCCTTGTGTGGTTTTTTAACCCAAAAGGAGGTGTCTCATATATTAGCCTCTTGAACTTGTACTGTCTTTGAATCTAGGGATTCACAAATTCTAATTATGTTTATTGGAAAAGGTTTTAAAGTGAGTCTGAACCTGAGCAGATTTCCAAATTTGAGAGCCAAGACCACAGAAGTGTACCATCTTAAAATGTGTAGACTTAGTAGCTGATATACTTCAAAGCAATTGAAAAGAAATCAGGAATAAGACACTTTGGACCATTACCTGAACCTTTTTGGAGGTGGGTAGGCAGAGATACGAAGTAGACACATAAAGGGCATGGACACATGTAGGGGATTAGTGATTTCAACAATTTGTTTTGTTGGTTTCTTTTTGTGAAGAGTGCCTCTACAAGGTAAATAGTCAGTTTTTAGTGACTTTAAAGTGTATTTAGTATGGTTTAGTTTGGGTAGTTTAACCATTCCCTATGAAGTTTAAGGTTATTGACAGTACGGTCAAGAAATGTGTGTCCATTTGATCCTAATTTTACCTTTTGCAAATTAAACAAATTTAAAATATTCTGCCATCTTGTATACCCCACAGTCTGGAAGCATTAAGACTTGTCAGTCGTAAAGCAAACCTGAGTACATCGGATGTGTATACCGGCACCTATTAAATTTTAATCCTGCTGTTTTCAGGAAGGTAAGAATATATGTATATTGACTACTTGTAATTATAGGAGGAAATCTTCAAATTTTAAATTTTTTCCAGGAGGGCATTAGACATTTTATGTAGACTATCACAACTATAGAAGATTTAGTCTGAAGGACAGTTCTGCTAAAACTGGTTTTATGGCTATAACCCTGACCACAAAGAACCAGTCCCTATTCTGTGAAATTCATACAGTACATTGTATTCCAAATAAGTATTGGTTTGTTTGCTATATTTAGAGCCTTACTCTGATGTGATTCTCAGCTGAACATTATGTCTGTTGTAACTTTGATAAGCATTTCTACTTTTGTTATTTATTAGTGGTATCTTTTTTTTTTGAAGTGTCAAATCTTGTGACTTTAAAATAAAATACCACTGCAATTTAAAATGTCAACGTGTATGAGAATTCCTTGAATAACATTTTTTAAAAAATTAAGGGTTGATTTTTGTCAGGTTCAAGAATTCATGAACAGTAAATTTATTGTAACTGAACTCTTAGTTCCAGCCTTTCCTACTTTTTTGGAAGTGTTTTCATGAATTTAAAAATGGCTACAAACCCAAGCATTTGGAAACTGAGTTTTATTCTGCTTTCTCCAACTTTTCTTCTGGGTCTAGACAATATCCTTAAATTAAGTCTTCCACAAATTGAGAGAAAATATACTCCAAGATCATGTGATAAAATACTAAACTCCACAGAAATGAGTTCCAAAGAGATTTTTGGAATCTAAAATTATCCTAAGGTAATGTTTAGTTCTTATCAGGGTAATATCAATGTCTTTTCAATTTCCTGGTCATTCAAATGTAATTAACATCTTGCTTTAAATCAGATCAGTACATTTTAATGTCCACATGTGTAGGTAAGGGAGAAAATGGCTTCTCAAACCCCACGAATTCTTATATCCTCCTGGATGGACATCAGTAAGATGCACCTCCCATCTTAGGTTTTCCACCAAGAGGACAAATTGCACACAGAAGATCATGTGGGATGTGTGGAGTAAGATAATTCATGAAAAATAGCTCAACACCTCAAAGTACTTGTAATTTGGGAAGTTTTATTTATTTAAAAGAGGGTTCTCCTTCCAAGGAACTTTTCTCCAAGACCAAACAAATTATATACTTCTCTTTGGTAAATTACAATTCACATTGGCACAATAAACACATGGTAACTAATCTACTTTGTTCTAGGGCAATTATAGAAAAAGAATTTTATTCTCACAAATCCAGTTGAGCATTTTATTTCTAAAAGCTTAAGGTCTAGACTACCAGTTATAAAAATGAATACCAGTTAGGATTCTATATATAAACAAATTATTTACATTAGTTTATAAAAATAGATTTCAGCTTAGGAAAAGTTAACAATATTGTTTAAACAACTAGTAATTTTCACTTCAGTTCATTAGGCATAATGAAATCCTTGATTTTCAAGGTTGACCCTGTTTGGGTTAACAATGTCAAATTAGGCCTTTATAGGAAAAAATTTTAAGGAATCAATCTATTTCCAACTAGGTAAGTTAGTAACTAAAGAATTAATCTTCATATACACAACTGATAGCTCATAAAAATACCATTCTAACCTTTCCAAAGATTCTTGTTGCCACAATTATACTACTAGAGTATCATTAATTGCTTTCTTTCTAACAAAATTTCTTTGAAAACTTATATTAAAAAACTAATTGGTCTGGGAAAAACCTTGCTGCAGTTGTATCAGGACATACTTGACTAGCAGATTATGTCACTTGATCTAACACATCTGGAACTCATTGATAACTAAACATTTATGAGTAAAATAACTTTTTTTTTTTTTTTAAGGGCTATTTTGCTCTCTTCATATTTGGGCAAAGCAACTTTGTATGGCAGCTTTCCCTTAACTGAGTTTCATTAAACCGTGGTTCCCAATGCACTGGGGTGAAATTAGAAAAATAAGGACAATATAATGTTTGTTTTTAAAGCTATATTTATTCCATTTAAAGGGCTTTTATTCTGAGGTGGCACTTTTATGAAAAAGGTATGATAATAATACACACTGATTTATTTCAAATTACTTGGCAACAATGTCCCAAAATTTTAAAAAATGAAATACAAGTCTGGGAACCACTGCTGTGTGAAAGATAAGTTTTGCAGGTTAATAACTGTTAAATGGAAAAAAGCTTCTGTGGTCATTTGGGAAATTTTTCATGGCCTTTAAACTGGTCATGTGAATTAATGACAAGTATGCCACATTTCCCAAACTTTGACCACTGAACACACTCAGACTCACTTCTGAGAATTATTCTGCCTTTGATATCACAATTTTCTTCAAATGACATTAATAGCATTTCAAGAGAGAGTGCCTATGACTTAGCTGAAGCCAAGGAAATGATATAATCAGCAACATTATCAATATTAAACTTTTGATATCAAACACATTTTTTTATACATTGGTACTAATTTATATAATTATAAAACAAACTTCAAAAGCTCCATAAAATCATTAAGGTAAAAGCCCTTACTAAACATTATATAAACTTCAGATGTTACCAGGCTTGATTTCAAGAAAAGTCATTGGTTTCTAATACAAATTATTTACAAAATGATGTTGTATAAATGGTATTTGAATTTTACAGTAATGTGACTGCAGTTTGCACACTGTATTTCATGGGTATCAAATCTCTAAAGTTCATTTCCATTCACACATTTCTGCTGTTGAAGCCTGGTTCTTCTTAAAGACTCCAGCTGTTTTGCTCTTAGCCATCGTTCTCTTGACAGTGTTGTCTGACCAGCACTGAGAGACAGAAACCTGGTTTGAAATACAGAAACAAATTTAAAGCCTAGACCTAGGTGTGTATGTATATGTATATATATATTTTTCCTATTCAAAGCCTAAGAATACTTTTAAAAACAGGCAATATTGGAAGATAACATCTTCTGGTAGCTGCACACAAGTCAGGCCAAGTTAGACTTCTACAGACCAAATCAGTCTTTAAGAGTCAGATTCAGACAGTGGCTCACTCTTTAAACCTTAGGGAACAAGAAGCATGCCTGTTTCAGAAGTGATCATCAGCCAAACTCAATTCTCCCTCAATGAGTCCTTTCACAAGGTGTTTTTAAAAGTCTAACTCAGTTAATTCCTAAATAATTAGAATTATACATACCTTACTGAATAAGCAATTATATACGTGTAAAACTTACCGAGCCACAACAAGCAACTGGTGGAGATCATCAGCAGTTATGCTCTGGGGATCATTCTTGCGCATTTCCACAAAGTCATCTTCAACGGCCTTTATCAAAAGAGTATATGTACTTTAAAACAACTCCTTATGAGGAAATGATATTTGCCTTTTTGTAAGGAAAGCTACGTGGGACATCCCTTCACTGGTGTAAAAATGAGGATATCCAGTCCAGACTCTTGAAGAAATGTGATAATATGGGTGAAAGGAATGAGTGTCAAAATTTTACACACACATAAATGCTACTGATGAAAGTACAAAATAACAAAACTCAGATTCACTTAAGAATGCCAAACAAGCATGATGCCTTTAAACGGGGAGGAGTGACAGTAAAAATGTCAAGAATAAGTACCTATGAAAATTGTCCCTTCCATAAAAATAAGACATTGGTAAAAACTGTCAGAATCAACGTTTTCAAAACTCTGGAAATTAACCAGAGGCTTGTAACAATTCAGAAGTGTTTATTCAAGAGAAACTGTTAAATTTTGATAAGAAAGGCGAGCTCTGTGGCTTTTTTGAAAAGGAGGTACCAAGGATTGAACCTGGGACCACATACATGGGAAGCAGACACCCAACCACTGAGGTGTCAAATATACAGAAATTAACTCAAAATAGATCAACAGCCTAAATATAAGCACTAAAACCAAAACTCTTACCTTGGATTTGACAGTGATTTCTTAGCTATGATACCAAAGCATGAGCAACGACAAAAAAAATAGATAAATTGACTTCATTAAAACAAACTTTTGTGCATCAAGGACTTCATAAAGAAAGTGGAAAGAAAATACTGAATAGAAAATATATTTGGAAGCCATATATCTAACAAAGGTTCAATAACAAAAATGCATTATGAACTCCTACAACTCAGCAACAAAAAGACAACCCATTTTTAAAAATGGGCAAGGACTTGAATTTTCTCCAAAGATGATATACAAATGACCAATAAACCCAAGAAAAGATGCAACAACAACAACAAAAAAAAAACAAGCGTTAGCATGGATGCTGGAAATAGGAACCCTCATACATTGGTAGAAATGTAAAATGGTGTAGCCGCTATGGAGAACAGTTTGGCATTTCCTCAAAATGTTTCACATAGAATTACCCTATGACCTGGCAATTCTACTTGTAGGTATATACCCAAAAGGGCTGAAAACAAGGACTTGAACAGATACTTGTAAACCAGTGATCATAGGAGCATTATTCACAATAGCCAAAAGATGGGGATTTAAAAAAAAAAAGTGTCCATCAACAGAAGAATGGATAAACAAAATGTGGTCTGTAGATAACAGAATATTATTCAGCTATAAAAAGGAATGAAGTTCTGATACATGTGGAACCTTGAAAATATGTTGAGTGAGAAAAGCCAGATACAAAAGGACAAATGCATGATTTCACTTTGATGAAATATCTAGAATAAGCAAATTCATAGAGACAAAGTAGAATTAGAGATTCAGGGGCAGGGGGTAGGGGGAAATGGGGAATTAGTGCTTAATGGGTACAAAGATTCTATTTGAAGTGATGAAAAGCTTTGGTAATGGTAGCACAAGATTGTAAATGAAACTGATGCCACTACGTTATATCTTTAAATAGGATTAAAACAGTAAATTTCTAGTTACAGTTATCAAAATAAAAAATTTAAAAACAATCAGAAGCAACTGTTGATTATCTTGTCTGCTTGTAGCATTGGATAACAACTGGTACAAACAATAGGTTAACCAAAACTCTTAAAAGAAAAAGCAGGAGAATGACATGTCCATAGGAGGCTGGGGATTTAGGACACTGACATACATAGGGCTGTGTGCATGCTCAGGATAGACCTGGAGATGGCCTTAAGTGCTCAACCTCTGGGTAATCTTGAGGCTCTGTGCAAGCAGAAAGTGAAGGCTAAGGCAGTGTTGTAAACTGTCAGACTCAGTGTTGAAGATCTGACCCAACATGTATACAGAATGCCTTGGCATAGACTGGGAGACTTATTGCTTCCAGGCATCTAAGGAAATTTCCATTCTATCACTGACCACTAAGCTAAATGAGCAGAAACTTCACTGGCCACACACAACAAAGAATACAGTTGTTACAGGTTACAGAATTCAGAAAAGTCACTTAAACAAGTAGCAACAGCAAGAAAGCCTGGGTGAGGGTAAAATCTGATTTCCTAGCAGAAATGCCACAGTATGTTGTTGTTATTTTTAGGAGGTATGGGGGATTGAACCTGGGACCTTGTACGTGAGAAGCAGGCACTCATTATATTACACCTGCTCCCCATTATATTTACTTTTAACCAAAAAATTGAGACATGCAAAGAAATTGCTCGCATACTAGGAAAAAAAGGCAGTCAACAGAAACTTACTCTGAGGAAACCCAAAATGTTGGACTCTAGACAAAGACTTAAAGTCAGCCGTTTTATATTCAAAGAATAAAGGAAACCATGTATAAAGCAGTATGCAAAGTGTTAATAGGGAAAACTGTATGTGGGGGCAGGGTAGATGAAAACTCTTGTCTGCATGAATTCTAAAAACTTAAAACTTTTCAGTAAAAAAAAAAATTTAATTGGTACATTAGAAAATATGTATTTAAAACAAAAGAAGGCAATAATGGAGAAAGAAGAACAAGAGAAAGCTAAGAGACATAAAAAAAATAGTGAAATTTACATTATCAGTAATTATAGTGGTGTAAATGAATCAAACACTGGAAAATCCTTTACTTTAACTTTAACCCAAATGTACCTTGGTTATTTCGTCAGATATGCTGTAATCCAGGAATCTCAAAAGGGTTAGATAAATGCGAAATTTATTCAGTACAGAAGGCAGTACTGCTGAGAGAAGACTGTTCATGTACTCCTCCATGTTTGGTGGAATTATCTGTGGTTGTAAGTGAATCTGGCAGTCTGCCTGGAAGGAGAAATAGTACATAGTATTTTCCAAGTTTCTAAATTAATCTAAATATTCAGGACGAAGCATCATCTCTATCAGTACCACAAGGGAATTAGAAATATTTTTATTGAGGGGAGGGGGATGAGTTTTTAATATTGATATATATGCAGAGTAACTACCTCAGCAATAATTATAAAAGTTAGCTTTTTCTCGGTCATTTACAATGTTTACTCAACAAAATAAAAAAGGTATCCAAACTCTTGAAAGCAGCTCATTAAAATGTTTTTGATGTTTCCTTAATTATGGAATATGTACTCTACTTCTTACCTGACTGCATCTTTAGAAACCACATAAAGCACAACACTTTCTCACAGGAAAACTTAATAATTTAACCAGGCTGTGTTTCTCATAAATCACAGGTGAATACTATTATACAGATAAACTGAACATCTTTTACTAACTGGGATTTCTTTAATTATCATACTCAGAATGTCTGTTAGACAGGGCCACTCATGACTACCAGAAAACTTCACCACGAAGCATAAAAATACTTAGGTGATTAGGGCCATTTTAAAAAAGAACTCTAATACATTTCTCAAATAATTTAAGACTGGCAGAAAACAGTGGGACAAAGGCAGCAAGAACATAAATGTCTGGAAAAACTGGATAAATATTACAAACAATAAAAAACAAAATATGTTAAAAGGAGTAATAAAAATTAAAATGCAATGAGACATTTTCTTTTCATGCATTATCTCTGTGAAAACCTATAACCTTGTTCAAAGAAATTGTGCCCTGAAATACAAAAACAAAAAAACAGAGTTTGGTTAAAAGAGGTAATTTATAGGGGAGCAGATGTAGCTCAAGTGGTTGAGCGCCAGCTTCCCATGTACAAGGTCCCGGGTTTGATCCCCAGTACCTCCTAAAAACAAACAAAACAACTCTCATTGGGGAGCAGATGTAGCTCCGTGGTTGAGCACCCGCTTCCCATGTATGAGGTCCTGGGTTCAATCCCCAACACCACCTTAAAAAAAAAAAAAAAAAAAAAATTTAGAGACAGTTCCTATTATTCACTATGCCTAGATCTGGGAGTTTCTGATGTCAACAGCTTTGCTTGTCTCATGATTTGCTGATATTTGTTTGGTTCTTGGTCCGGTTTTCATCCCAAGGCAGGAACAATTTAATTGATTCCCTTATTAATAATCAGTCACCACAATTTTTAAACCAATGTAACTTAAACGGTACCAAGAAACAAAACAAAAATGTAGGTACAGTATCTTTCCCAGGTAGCCTCCCTCAATTTTATCATACCGGGAGGAGTGATCTCCCCTCTGAAGTAATAAAAACATTAATATTGCAGGGGAATTCCATCTGGTGGTAACTGAACTCATAATCCACCTTCTGCCAAGTTATCAGGTTGCTCAGGGCAGTCACATTATGAACACCTAGAAAAGTAAGAATAATTTTTCAGTCATTTGATTTAAATCCCCTAAACAAATTACTTTTGCCAACATTGACTATAAGACATGAAGTATCTACTTCTTTAATAAAGAATATGAGGCACTATCCAATTTACTCCCCTATCACTAAGCTAAATCTTTACTAAGATAACAGACAATATTGGTCAAGCTAGAACTAGTGGGGGCCAAGAACCCCCACACCCCAAATTTAATAAAGCATTGAGGGTGTAACTAGGCATAAAATAGGTTGCCAATAGTATGATTATTTTCAAGGTGGTGAATCCAGAGGGCTAAAATTCTATGGTAAGACTAATACCGTTTTTATATAAAGGTAATGTTATTGAATTTTACTGGTTTTATATTTACCTTTGCCTTAAATTTACCCAGTCTACATTTTTAAATTGTCTTTATTTCTTGAACTTATCAGCAAAGTGTCTTAATTCTCTCCACGTGAGCACAGATAAAGCAGTCTGCTTTCTCATAATTTTATACTATATATTAGCCACAACTGAGGCTAATTCAAACCATCCACTCTCCTAAATATTTTTTCCAGATACTGTGAAAAAAAATTTTTTTAAATTTCACAATGGGGGATAAAAAACATTTTATTTAAAACCCCTTCTATACTTCTTCTCCTTTGAGATAATACAAAAGCACACCCTCCTCCCCCCACTTTTCAGCCTTCAAGACTACATGCTGCTTGCTTGTTCTGTTGTACTATTTTCATAAAATACTATGACAAAACATGGTGTACACAAATTAGTTTATAATATACACTTTAATCAAATTCATTTACCTATAATCTATCCTATATCTTAAATATTAGCTGAATGTGAGAATCTGTCTTTGTCTACAGATATTCTATTAAAAAGTCATTATTAGATTTGGCTTTAACTGGAGGCTAAAAATGGAGGGGGGTGGGGAAATGGAGGGAAACATTCAGTACACACCTGAGGTGTCAAGCTGCCCTTGCTCCAGAAGAGTTTCATCAATGACAAGAGAAGTACTACTGGGCAACTGGAGGAGTCCACTAACCAAGCGATTGGCTGTATAGTCTTTATGGGGAATGAATTTCAAATGGTTCATGTTCTCTATAGTCATCTGCAGACGAAAAGACTGCAAAAGAAATTTTTCTTAATGAGCAAGGAATTAATACCTTTCTCTGTTTCAAGGCAATTTATATTTCAGGTTAAATACTGTGTTTTTGTTTTTCTTAATGGAAAGAATGATCTAATAAGTTCCCACCTGAATAGAGTTTTTTCAGGGTTCCTTGAGCTTTTAGGAGAAAAGCTAGTATCTATAACTAAATAAGAATTTCACTGATTCTATGAGTTGATTTATTTGCAAATGCCTTGTTCAGTATTTTTGAAGAACAATTTTTATTTTACACTTAAATGGTAGGCAACTGAGATATTTATATATATTAAAAATCCAGATGTACCACTTCTTTAACCTCCTAAAGCCTAGCCAAAACAAAATATTTATTTCATCCATCAAGAAGGGGGAAGAAGAGAAGACCTCAGTTTAATTTTCCTTTATGTTCCTTAAGTTAAAATTATATCCATTCATTAATAGCTATCATAAATTTAGGCCATCGAGACTGAATGCTGACTTCTCCAGTGTTAACAAAGTAAAATATCTGCTAAACCATCTACACCTCCTTGAGCCCACCACTCAAACACCCTCTTCAATCTGTTTTATGTGCCAGTCCCCTCTCCCTGCCACTCTAGTCTAAAGAGAAGTATGTGTGGTAGGGGTTGCAAAGGGAGGTTGGGAAAAGCTTGTTGAGGAAGACATTAAGATATACTGCTGAACCCAGAGGAATTTTCTATTTTGGCTCAGTGATTGAAAGAAAAAGGGTGGATAGGTGGGTTTGGGGAGAACACTATAGGTACAAATGAACAACCTCTGTCAAAAAGAAGCAGGGCCTGCCAAATCAAAAGGTGGCTCAGCCCCTACCCCAGTCAAGATGATACAGTGAGATGCTTCAAGGCTCTGGCTCCCCACAGAAGCTTTGAACAATCGGTAAGAACTGACATAAACATCTTTCTCAAAGCTCCAGAAAACAAAGGACTGCAGTAACAAAAACAAGTGCCAAATCAAAAAAAAAAAGGTTACTTAAGAGCAGTAGGAGACTTCCGGGAAGATGGCCGACTAGTAAGACACGGGAATCTCTTCTCCAGAAAAATAGCTAGAAGACAAGCTGAAACAGCCCCGAAAAAGATCTTCTAGGGTTTAGGACAGCAGGTGAAGGCTGCACACCACCCAGAGGTGAGAGGGACAGAAGAGGGAAATCGCGACTACAGAACCGTGAGTTGCAAGTAGCAGCTTCTGCTGCTGCCGGCACCGTCCCGGGCCCCTGGGCCTGCGACCACAGACAAAGGGGGCTTCGGGGATCTGCCACTCCCGGAAAGGGGAGAGAGAAGGACACAGCCTTAGACTGACTCAGGTTCGGACCTGAAATTTGGGCTGCGGAGCCCCACGGACCCTTCCACCTGCGGTTGCCCTGGGAGCCCGGAAAGGACTGGAGAAATCCGATCCTCGCAACCTCCCTCTCTTTCTTCTAGCCTGGACTAATTGTTGAGGACACCACAGGAGAGGGGAGAGAGAGCCTGGGGCTGACCCTGCTTTTGACTCCCAGGTTTGGTCTGCCCGGTCCGAGAGCCCTTCCAGGGTGGGTGGGGCTGCGCCATTGTTTGCCTTGGAGATTGCAAGGGGCTAAAGATATACAAACCTCCCAATCTCATCCTCTACTAACAGGGACTGATTGTTGAGGACACAGAAGGGAGTGGAAATATTTCCTAGCTGGGAAAAGGGGGGCACTACGAGAGAAGTCTGGAGAACTGTCTCAGAAAGTTTGAATCACAGGGCTCCTAGCCCCCAGACAGGAAGCTCTATCACATTGATCTGGTCTGCGTCACAACAAATACGCTCCGACCAGGCATTGAATTGCGAGCAGCCAACAAGCGCCATCTCCTGGCAGAACAAGGAAGTACACATAAGAAAATAAATAAGTAAGAGAGTCCTTTCCTGGCCTCTATAGCCTCCCTGCCCAAGGCCCTAGGAAACGACTCTACAACCAATTACTGGGTCCAGTGCCCAGTTTTGAGCAACCAGCAGAACAATCCTAACAATCAAGGTTGAGCCAAAAATCAAAGAGCAGTGGTAACTCACAGCCTCCTGCCACTAAAACCCCATAAAAGAAAAAGAGATAGAGCATCTAAGTAAAATACAAACTAACCAGATGCCTAAGCACCAACAAAAAATTACGGGCCATACTAAGAAAATAGAAGACATGGCCCAAGAAAAGGAATACAACAAAGTCCCAGAAGAGATGCAGAATTTGAGAGAACTAATCAGTGAGATGAGCACACATTTCCAAAATCAAATTAACGAGATGAAAGACAATATAGTTAAAGAGATCAATGACATCAAGAAGTCATTGAGCGAATGCAAAGAAGAATTTGAAATCATGAACAGAAAAGTAACGGAGTTCATGGGAATGAAAGACACAATAGGTGAAGTAAAAAATACATTTGAAGCATACAACAGCAGACTCGAAATGATAGAAGAAAGAATAAGTGATACTGAAGACAGAGCAGCTAAAATTGAAGAGAGAAAAGAACAGAGAAAAGAATGGAAAAAATTGAGCAGGGGCTCAGAGAGTTGAATGACAACACAAAATGCAAGAATATACGTGTCATTGGAGTTCCAGAAGGAGAAGAGAAAGGAAAAGGTGCAGAAAGAGTATTTGAGGAAATAATAGCTGAAAATTTCCCAACTCTCACGAAAGAAATGAACTTTCATGTCCAAGATGCACACCGTACCCCAATAAGAATAAATCCAAATAGACCTACGCCAAGACACATATTATTCAGAATGTCAAATGTAAAAGATAAAGAGAAAATGCTCAAAGCAGCAAGAGAGGAGCAAACGATCATGTACAAAGGACGTCCAGTAAGACTTTGTGCAGATTTCTCTTAGAAACCATGGAGGCGAGAAGACAGTGGTATGATACAATTAGGAAACTGAAAGAGAAAAACTGCCAGCTGAGAATTCTTTACCCAGCAAAACTGTCCTTCAAATATGAAGGTGAATATAAAGTATTCACAAACAAACAGAAACTAAGAGATTTGCAAAAAAGAATCCACCTTTGCAGGAAATATTAAAGGAAGCCTTAGAACCTGAAAGAAAAAGACAGGAGAGAGAGGCTTGGAGGAGAGTATAGAAGAAAGAAAAGCAGAAAGGATAACCAAAAGAGTAAAAAGAAAGACAAAAATAAGATGACATATGAAAACGAAAGAATAAAATGGAGGAAATAAATAGTGCGCTTTCAGTAATATCATTGAATGTGAATGCATTAAATTCCCCAATCAAAAGATACAGGCTGACAGAATGGATAAAAAAACATGAGCCATCCATATGCTGCTTACAAGAAACTCATCTCAGACACAAGGATACAAGCCGGCTAAAAGAAAAAGGTTGGAAAAAGATACTCCATGCAAATAGTAAACAGAAAAGAGCAGGGGTAGCTATACTAATATCAGACAAAACAGACTTCAAATGCAAAAAAGTGATGAGATGCGGAAGGCCATTATATATTAATAAAAGGGACGATCCTCCAGGAAGATATAACAGTCATAAATATCTACACACCTAACCAGGGTGCCCCAAAATATATGAGACAAACTCTGGCAAAACTGAAGGGAGAAAGAGACATTTCTACAATAATCGTCGGGGACTTCAACACCCCTCTCACATCATTAGATAGAACTACTAGGCAGAAGATCAACAAGGAAACAGAGAACTTGAACAATATGATAAACAAGTTAGAACTAACAGACATATACAGAACAATGCATCCAAACTCAGCGGATTATACATTCTTCTCAAATGCCCATGGATCTTTCTCCAGGATAGACCACATGTTAGGTTACAATACAGCTCTCAATAAATATAAAAAGATTGAAATTATACAAAGCACCTTCTCAGATCATAATGGAATGAAATTAGAAATCAATAACAGACAGGAAAAAAGGAAATTTGCAAATGTGTGGAGACTCAACAACATACTCCTAAATATTCAGTGGGTCAAAGAAGAAATTGCAAGTGAAATCAGTAAATATATTGAGACAAATGAAAATGAGAACACAACATATCAAAACTTATGGGATACAGCGAAGGCAGTCTTGAGAGGGAAATTTATAGCCCTAAATGCCTATATTAAGAAACAAGAGCTAAACTCAAAGATTTAACTGAACAACTTGAGAAACTAGAGAAAGAACAGCAAACCAATCCCAAAGCAAAAAGAAGGAAAGAAATAATAAAGATCAGAGCGGAAATAAATGAAAATGAGAACAAAAAAGCAATAGAGAAAAGCAACAAAACCAAAAGCTGGTTCTTTGAGAAGATCAATAAAACTGACAAACCCCTCGCTAGACTAACAAAGAAAAAAAGAGAGAAGATGCAAATAAATACAATCAGAAATGAAAGGGGGGAAATTACAAATGACCTCACAGAAATAAAAAGAATCATAAGAGGATATTATGAGAAACTATATGCCAACAAACTAGACAACCTGGATGAAATGGACAAATTTCTAGAAACTCATAACCAACCTACACTGACACAACAAGAAATACAAGAACTTAACAAACCAATCACAATTAAGGAGATTGAATCCGTCATCAAATATCTCCCAGCAAAGAAAAGTCCAGGACCAGATGGCTTCACAGGTGAGTTCTACCAAGCATTTCTAAAAGAATTAACACCAATCTGTTTAAACTCTTCCAAAAAATTGAAGAGGAGGGAAAATTACCCAACACATTTTATGAAGCCAACATCACCCTAATCCAAAGCCAGATAAAGATTCCACAAGAAAAGAAAATTACAGACCAATCTCTCTCATGAACATAGATGCAAAAATTCTCAACAAAATACTTGCAAATCGAATCCAACAGCATATCAAAAGACTTATACATCACGACCAAGTGGGATTTATTCCTGGTATGCAAGGCTGGTTCAATATAAGAAAATCAATCAATGTAATACACCACATTAACAAGTTGAAGGAAAAAAACCACATGATCATCTCAATAGATGCAGAAAAGGCATTCGACAAAATCCAACATCCTTTTTTGATAAAAAAACTTCAAAAGATAGGAATAAAAGGAAAATTCCTCGATATGATAAAAGGCATATATGAAAAACCCACAGCCAACATCATACTCAATGGGGAAAGGTTGAAAGCTTTCCCCCTAAGATCAGGAACAAGACAAGGATGCCCACTGTCACCATTGTTATTCAACATTGTACTAGAAGTTCTAGCTAGGGCAATTAGACAAGACAAAAAAATTAAAGGCGTCCAAATAGGAAAAGAGGAAGTAAAACTCTCACTGTTTGCGGATGACATGAGTGAGTGAGTATGTGTGTGTGTGTATGTATGTATGTATGTATGTATGTATTTTTAAAAAGATTTTATTTATTTATTCATTTATCCCCCCTTTGCTGCTTGCGCTTGCTGAGTCAGCCAACCACGCCGTGCGGGTGGACTTGCCTTCACCAGGAGGCCCCGGAAACCGAACTCGGGGCCTCCCATATGGTAAACGGGAGCCCTACTGATTGAGCCACAGCCGCTTCCCATGATCCTGTATTTAGAAAATCCTGAAGTATCCACAACAAAGCTACTTGAACTAATAAATGAGTTCAGCAAAGTGGCAGGATATAAGATCAACACGCAAAAATCAGTAATATTTTTGTACACTAGTACTGAACAATCTGAGGAGGAAATCAGGAGTAAAATTCCATTTTCAATAGCAACAAAAAGACTCAAATACCTAGGAGTTAATTTAATCACGGAAGTACAGGACCTATATGCAGAAAACTACAAAACAATGCTAAAAGAAATTTAAAAAGACCTAAACAAATGGAAAGACATTCTGTGTTCATGGATTGGAAGAATAAATATTGTGAAGATGTCGATCTTGCCCAAACTGATTTATAGATTCAATGCAATACCAATCAAAATCCCAACAGCTTACTTTACAGAATTAGAGAAGGTAATTACCAAATTCATCTGGAAGGGTAAGTGCACCCAAATAGCCAAAAGTATTCTAAAATAGAAGAGCAATGTGGGAGGAATTTCACTGCCTGACCTTGAAACATATTACAAAGCTACAGTGGTCAAAACAGCATGGTACTGGCATAAAGATAGACATATCGATCAGTGGAATAGAATAGAGAATCCAGAAATAAATCCTCACCTATACAGTCAACTGGTTTTTGACAAACCTACCAAGCCCACGCTGATGGGAAAAAACAGTCTCTTCAACAAATGGTGTTGGGAGAACTGGATATCTATAACCAAAAGAATGAAAGAGGACCCCTATCTCACCCCCTATACAAGAATTAACTCAAAACGGATCAAAGATCTAAATATAAAAGCCAGGACCATTAAACTACTAGAAGAAAATGTAGGGAAACATCTTCAAGACCTTGTAGTAGGTGATGGTTTCTTGGACTTCACACCCAAAGCATGTGCAACAAAAGAAAAAGTAGATAAATGGGACCTCCTCAAAATTAAACACTTTTGCACCTCACAGGAATTTGTCAGAAGGGTGAAAAGGCAGCTGACTCAATGGGAAAAAATATTTGGAAATCACATATCTGATAAGGGTTTAATATCCAGGATATATAAAGAGATGTTACAGCTCAACAATAAAAAGACAAATGACCCAATTAAAAAATGGCTGAAAGACTTGAATAGACATTTCTCCGAAGAAGAAATACAAATGGCAAAAAAACACATGAAGAAATGCTCTACATCACTCATGATTAGGGAAATGCAAATCAAAACTACAACGAGATATCATTTCACACCTATCAGAATGGCCACTATTAAAAAGACAGAGAACTACAAGTGTTGGAGAGGATGTGGAGAGATAGGAACACTTCTTCACTGCTGGTGGAAAAGCAGGATGGTACAACCACTATGGAGGACTGTTCGGCAGTTCCTAAAGAAGTTGAATATAGACTTGCCACGTGACCCTGCAATACCACTACTGGGTATATACCCAGAAGAACTGAGAGCAGTAACACAAACAGACATCTGCACACCAATGTTCATAGCCACATTATTCATCATTGCCAAAAGTTGGAAACAACCCAGGTGTCCATCAACAGGTGAATGGATAAACAAACTGTGGTCTATTCACACGATGGAATATTATGCAGCAGTAAGAAGAAATGAAGCCATAAAGCATATGGCAACATGGATGAATCTGGAGGATATTATGTTGAGTAAAGCAAGCCAGACACAAAAGGACAAATACTGTGTGAATGCATTACTATGAACCAAATATATTGTGTAATATATTGTTTGACTCACACACACAAAAAAACAAAAAAACAAACAAAAAACAAAACAAAAAAATTTACATGTATCCATTACATTTAATTGAGAAATGTATATATTTATTCATCTGTGTTTACTTTTTAGTTTTTTATTGCTTATGTTTTCAATTATTAAATGTACAAAATAAAAAAATAATAAATCCTTTGCAAAAGAAAAAAAAATAAAAAATAAAAAATAAAAAGATACAAACCCAAAAAAAAAAAAAAAGAGCAGTAGGATCTTATGGAGCTCTGGTTGGCCCCTCCGCTGGTCCCAGTTCTGGAGGGAGCAGAGTAACCCTGAGCTACTACTAGGTGGATACAAGCTTAAGAAACAGACATCACAGAGTCTAAATTCCAGCAATACCACATTAAAATATTAAAATGTCCAGGTTTCAACAAAAGATTAAAAAGACCAGCAGGAAATGATGTCCCAAGCAACGGAGAAGATTAAAGCATTAGAACCATCAATGAGGAGGACCAAAGACTTCTAAAATATGGTCCTAAGTATGCTCAAAGAACTAATGGAAAACATGGACAAAAACCAGATAAATGATAGATGAACACAAAAGAGAATTATCAGTAGAGAGATGGAAATTATGAAAAGAAACCAAACAGCTGAAGACCAGAGTAACAAATTCAAAACTCTCCATAGAGATTCAAAAGCAGATAGGAAGTAGCAGAAGAATCAGTGAACTTTAAGACAAATTAAGTCATCCAGTCTGAGGAACAGAAAGAAAAAAGAATGGAAAAAAGTGAACAGAGCCTAAGAAAGCTGTGAGATGCCATGACGCGTATCAATATACGCAATTGTGGGAGTCCTAGAAGGAGAAGAGAAAGGAACAGAGAATATTTAAAAACATAATAGCTGAAAACTTCCCAAATTTAATGAAAAACATGAACATCTATATGCAAGACACTCAACAAACTCCAAACAGGATCAAGTCAAATAGACCCGACTCATGTCATGTTTTAATCAAACTATCAAATGCCAAAGATAGAATTTGAAAGCCACAAGAAAAGCAATGTGTCACATATGAGTGGGGCTCAATAAGATTAAATGCCAGTTTCTCATGGGAAACCTTGGAGGCAAGAAGGCGGTGGGAAGACTATATTTAAAGTGCTGAAAGCAATAAACTGCCAACCAAGAATTCTATATGTAGCAAAAGTGTCTTTTAAAAATGATTAAAAATGAGGGAGAGGGAAGCGGATGTGGCTCAAGTGAATGAGCTCCCGCCTACCACATGGGAGGTCCCGGGTTCGGTTCCTGGTGCCTCCTGGAGAAGATGAAGCAAGACAGCAAGCTGGCACAATAGGCAGGTGCGGTGAGCTGATGCAACAGGAGACACAAAGAGGAAAAACAATGAGAGACACAACAAAGCAGTAAGCTGAGGTGGCTCAAGTGATTGAGTGCCTCTCTCCCACATGGGAGATCTCAGGTTTGGTTCCTGGTGCCTACTAAAGAGAAGATGAACACACAGAGAATGGACACAGCAAGCACAAACAATGATGGGGGGGGGTAGATAAATAAATCTTAAAAAAAAAAAAAAAGTAAAAAACAAAAAAAAATGAGGGAGAGATTAAGATATTCCCAGATAAATGAAAACTGAGGGAGTTCATTATCATTAGATTGGCTCTCTAAGAGATGCTAAAGAGAATTCTGAAAGAAAAAGACAAGAGACAATAGATTAAAGCCACAGGAAGACATACAGATCTCTAGTAAGGATGACAGGGGTAAATATAAATGCCAGTACTACTGTAATTTTAAATGTGTAACAACACCTTTTACTTCTTGCAGGATCTAAAAGACAAATGCATAAAATGTAATGAGAAATCTGTGGTTTTGGACTCAATGTATAAACATGTAACTTGTGACAAGATCTACATAAAGGTGGGGGGATTAGAGGAGTATAGGAACATAGTTTGTGTATGCTATTCAAATGAAGTTGGGGGGGTAACAAAGTAAAAGAACTTGTTACAGATTTAGTAGGATGTTAAATTTAAGCCCTAAGGTAACCACAAAGGAAATAAAGGAGAATATGCAAACTCAGAGACAGAAATCAGAGTACAGTTTGCCAGGGAAGAAGGGGAATGGGGAGTTAATGCAAAATGGGTATAGGGTTTCTGTTGCAGAGATGGGAAATTTTTAATAATGGGATGTAGTAAAATTACATAGTGAATGTGATTAATCCCATTGAATGGTATGCCTGGGAGTTGAGATGGCAGAGTTTATGTTGAATATATGTGCCATCAAAAAAAAAAAGCAACTAAAGAGACAATGACAATAGCAATGCATGATCCTGGATGGGACCTAACAAATGAGCACAGAAGGCTCTAAATAACATTGTTGGGGGGGGGGGGAACATTGTTGGGACATATGAAATAAAATGTAAGTAGGCTTTCTATCAATGTTAAATTTCTTGAATTTTAAAACTGCACTTAAGGTGGTTACAGAAGCAACTATCATTGTTCTTAGGAAATGTTCATGGCAGTATTAGAGTTCAGTGAGCATGAGGTACACAACCTATGCTCAAGTGTCCAGGAAAATGGACTGACAGATGGAGAGACTGATGTAAAGACAGATGGAATGATAATGCAAATGTGGGAAAATGTTGTAATTGATGGTTCTGGGTATCTGAAGTGACAGGGGTACTGGAATTCTCTGTATGGGGTTTGTATTGTTTTTCTAACTGTCCTGTAAATTTGAAAGTATTTCAAAATAAAAGTTTAAAATTAAAAACAAAAAGAAACACAAAGAAAAGGTGGCTCTGAGCAGGATCTAGCCTCAGCTGTGCCATATAAGCAAGCATAAGCAAGGTGCTCATACCTCATTAATCTATGGAAACTCAATCTCATTTAAGATATGAAAGAGGCAAGTGTTTAGAAGGCACAGTGCTAGCTAAACATAAACACAAGAGTCATAAAGGAAGAGGCTAGGTTAAAAATTAAAAGAAAACCCAGTGCAAAGTGATACAGAATAAAAAAGGAAAAGGAAATACCTTACCCTGCTATACCTTTAAGAGCATTCTCAAGTTAACTTTCACAGTTAAAAATATAATTCACATCTGAAAGTTTGTACTACTTAAATCTTGGTCTCACAAGCTCTGAGTGGTCCTTGGCTACCTCTCTGGCCTCACCTCCTACCTATCTCCCCAATGCTCATTCCACACCCAAGAAGCTGGCTTCTCTGCTTCTTGTTTAAGCACATCGCAGCCTCAAAGTCTTGTCACTTGTTTTCTCTGCAGAGGATGGACACTCGCACCCAGGTAAACATTTGACATGTTCTGGCACTTCCATCAGGCCTCTCCTTGACGACCCCCTTCTCGGCAAGGCCTTCCCTGGCCACACTGTATGCATCAGCGACCCCACGTTGACCCATCACCCAACCTGACTTCTTAATAGTACTGAACATGACTTAACACATATTTAGTTGTTAGTTGTCTATCTTCCACCACAAAAATTTCAATCCCACGAGGGCAAAGGATTTGACTAATTCAGCAATGTCAAAATGTAGTCCAGGGAACCCCAGCCAAGTGACCAAGACCATTTTATGGTCCAAGAGGTCAAATTCATGCATGGATAAAAACTCAATGTTCAAAACAGACCAATGGATTTCAATACACAGAATATGAAAAGTTGGTTGATATGATTTCAGATTCCACATTTCAGGAAACTGCCATGTGGACAGTTTTGATGTAGCTTCAGAGAAGAATACCCACAGTTATCTGAAAAGGCTATGAAAACACTCCTGCTTTTGCAAACTACTTTTCCAACACGTGGCTTTCCTTCATATACTAACATCAAATTATCATATTACAACAGATTGAATGCAGAAACAGATAGGAGAATCCAGCTTTCTTTTATTAGGCCAGACATTAAAGAGATTTGCAAAAATGTAAAGTAACGCCACTTTATCACTAGTATTTTTGTTTAGAAAGATAGTTGTTTTTCATCAAAAAAATACTACTTATGTTCATAAGTAATTGGTTTATTACATTTAATTGATGAATTACTGTTTTAATATATTTCAATTTTAATTTCTTATGGTCAATTAATGATAAATATAACCCACATAAACAACAGTTCAAATAATTTTTAAGAGTGAAAGTGAATCCAAAGAGTATGAGAACTGATGGTCTCTTTGGTCCACTGCTGTTTCCTGAGGGCCTAGAATAATGCTTAGCACTTAACAGGCTCTCCATAAATACTAGTTAAATGAATAATCATTTCCAGTCTCTCAAGTCTCTAAATAAGAGCTGATCAGCATTTCAAGTCATATGCCCAATCAGAATCAATCTCCCTGGTTCCCAAGATCTTGCTCTCACACAAATTTCACAAATAGATTTTATCAATAGATGGTGTAATTTTAAGGGAGTTTTACAATCATGCTAATTACTAGATTACAAAAATTTGTGCTCAGACAATAAAAGAAAAGTGAAATAATTAGAAGAGAGTACATTTTAAATTATGTAACCTAACAGGCTTTGTTTCCCTTTAAATACAATCTATTCCAATCTCAAAGCTAAATGTTTGGGTTGAATAAAGACAATCAGATGGGTTTTTAAAGTGTGCTCAGGTTTATAATATATATTTATATTGCTCTTACTGCTGGAACAAGATGTTGAATGATTCGATATAAGTGTTCTGTAAAGGTGCTATTCCGTGGGCAACCACTCAAGTTAACTGTAAATTTTCCTAGGGGAAGAACATCTCTTCTGGTGTATCTGGAAAAAAATAAATAAACCAATAAGATACCAGTGATTCCCACCAAGAAGCAAATAAACAAAACTTAGCTTAATACTGTCATTAAAAATAAGGCAGTTAATATTCTGACCAGGTATTTATCAGAATGACAGCAATAAAAATAATAGCCAACACTTATATAAAAGCACTGACCATGAGCCAAGGACTGCTGAGTGCTTAAATGCTTCCTCATTTAATTTCCAAAACTCTGAGGTAGGTACAAAGATCCCTGTTTTAAAGATGGAAAAATCAGAGGCACAAAAATGTAAGGAATGTGCTTGTCACACAGCCAGGAAGTGGCAGAGCTAGGATTTGACCCTGGTAGTTTGGTTCCAGGCTACACTCTCAATCCTTATGTACTACTGTTTCAGGTCCTATGCTAGGAAAGATGAGATTTATAGTATAGAGATGTTTATTGCATTTATTAATAATAGAGAGAAGCTAGGAAATCCTAACATTTCAAGAAATGGTTCAAGTATAGTATAACTGTGAATAATGAAATACTGTGCCTGTAAAGAATTATGAAGAATGTTTAATATATATCAAGTGATAAAAGCAAAATATAGATCTGGGTTTCGAGTATAATTGAGATGTATTTAGAAATGTACAATGTAAATTAAAAACGATGATATGATCATGTAACAAAATGTTAACTGAAATATCTCAGAAAGATGAGATTAGGGGGATCTTTATTTTCTTCTTTATGCTCTTAGAACTTGTTGAAGGAGCATACTTTTGAAATCAGAAAACAGAAAAACACAGTGGAGTCCCAGGGTGAAGTGCTAAAGTCAGCATATAAGTTCAATGTGCACACAATGTACCTCCACTTGGGATGTAAGAACAGAGAATTCAGAATGCAAGTAGGATAGAAAAGCTCATTTTCTCATCATTTTGGCTCTAGAATTTAAGGGGGCATAATCAAAATGCTAAATGTGAAGTTGTGAGAAAAGTTGAAAAAAAAAAAAGGAATTTGTGATTAGTTCTAACACTTGTTACACTAAACAGAAGAAAACCACTTGAAGATGAAGCCTGATAAACGAACACACAAACTGCCTCAGCAATATTCCTACTGTTTTCCACTTTCTACAAACCACCAAACTCCCTTAATTCTCACCAGGAGCACAACACTTACACTGTAGAGATGAGATGTAATATAAGGTATTCCGCAGCCAAACCATCTCCCAAAAGGGCATGAGTGAGGAACCCAAGCAGTTCTGCTCTGACTGGAGACAATTCAGACATGAAACTGGAAACAACTAGAGAAGGAAGATCTGATTCAGAATACAAACACAATCCCTCTCTTCAAATGTCTTATGGTAAGAAATATAACTTTATGGAACAAAGCAATACAATTTAATAAAAAACTAGTACAGGCTTAAAATATTGGTCAATTAGTGATGTTAACCTTAAAAACTAGACAGTTTTCAAACTTTCCCCTCCACCCCCTCATTTCAATGAAGAGAATTAAGATAAGAGGAAAAGTGAGGCAAAGGAATGGAGGTTCCTGGAGCAACTTGTTCCAACAAACTAAAGACCCGACCCTTTCCCCTCCACTATGAGCACAAGCTCCAGGAAGCTCCGAACACATGTTCAGATCAGTCTGTGGCTGCCTTCACTTTAACACTTATACTTACAGGCTTTGCTCTCCTCTTTGTTAAGGCAGGCAGGCAGTAATGGATTGATATGCTGTAATTTCTGGGCTAAAACCACATGAATTCTTGGTACTAATGAAGCGGGGGGACTGTGCACTCTCTGTTCTTCAGCTGTGTCTGTGCATTCCATTGGATCCAGCAGGGAAGAGGTATCCCTATGGAGGGATACAGAAATTGTATAGATATAAAAAAAATACGCATTTCTCAAATAAAAAAATCAGAATCCAAACCAAGGACACTTCCACTTACACATCTCCTTATACAAAAAACTGCTCCTTGTGCTAAAATACTATATCACACACATTTCACACTATTTATATAATATGATATATTTATTCTGTTCTTCAAGAACAATAAAGATTTTACTCAGTGGGCTATCACTGCAAGAAATGAGATGTAGTATGCCACTCATAAGGCTTAGTTGTTTCAAAACACAGATGTTCTGTCTTGAGTTCTCAGCTGGGACATCAAACCCTTCAGAGTATCTCCAAAGCTGGGTCTTCTTCTCGAAATCCATCTGCTAGTTATTGCTCAGTGTGTACAGAATGTGTCACCTCTATCTTGCTACTGTTTTGCCTAAATTTTATTCTTACATGACACCTCCCTTGAATAATATGTGCACGAGCAATGAAAATAAATCTGAATTTTTCAGATTTGCTAAATTAGTAAGTGGCAGGTTTAGTGTAAGATTGAAACGAGTGAATTAAATGTTTTTAATCTTCAGACTTTATACACTGACTCTAACAGATTAATAAATTGACACTACTATCTTCATTTAATATGGGAATGACAATAACCTTTTATATGGTGCTTCCCAAGTGCTGGACAATGCTCTACACTTTACACACACAAATTCATTCAACTTTCACAACTGCCCTAATTTCACAATGAGGAAACCAAGCCACAGTAAAAATAAACTCAAGTTCCCACGGCTAGTAAGTGGCAAAACCAGGAATCCAACCCAGGCCATCTGGCTCCATGTCTATGCACTTAACCTCTACACTGAAATGTCTCTCTAATGAAATAACTGAAGTAGGAAAATCATTATAACCAGAAAAGGCCAAGACAAGCAATTCTGTATATTGTTAACAAGAAAGTGTTGCTTAAGTTTATTTAAAGTTGTTTAAAATTTTTATTCTGCACCATTTTTCAGTGAGAAAAAAATAAATTCTTCCTACAGTAAAGCCAAAATGAATACCCAATATTCAAAAAGAGTATTCCCTAAAAGATGAATATGATTCCTTTCTTTTGGCAACCTCAAAACAAAACAAAACACAAAAATAGAATGAGAAAGAACTCTGCGGTAACCTGGATTCCAGGATATACTGTTAAGTATTGAAGATAAAAAACACTAAGTGAAAGAGTACATACACTAGTGTGGTGGCCTGGAGTTCTGTACCCAGGAAAACATGACCTTAAACTTAATCCTTTCCTGTGGGTGTGGGCCCTTGTAAACAGGATCTGTAGATGAGGTACTTCAATTAAGGGGTGGCCCAACTCAAATCAGGATGGGTCTTAATCCTATTACTAGAAGCCTTATAGAGAAGGCCACAGAGAAAGAGGAAGCCAGAAGGAGCAGCCAGAAGCTGGAAGCCAATGGAACCATGAAGCCAGAAGAGGCCACCTGGTGCCCAGCCATGCGACAGAAAAGCCAAGGACCAAGAACACCAGTGTTTGGGGAGAAAGCACTGCCTCGCTGACGCCTTGATTTTGAACTTCCCCGAGCCTCAAAACCGTGAGCCAATAAATTCCTATTGTTTAAAGCTAACTCATTTAATGTATCTGCTTTAGCACCCAGGAAACAAAAATAACTATACTTCCTTCTATATAAGAAAAAAGGGAGCATGCAATATACATGTATGTGCTTATGTCTGCACAGAAGAGGCACAGGAAGGATAAATCAGAAACTGAGATTGACTCCCTATAGACGATGGGCAGGGAAGACGCGATGAGGGTAGTGGGGAAGGACACTTCAGAGTTTATCTTTTTGTATAGTTTGGACTTTGGCAACAATGTTAATATTTTAATACTAAAAAAAAAAAGGAAGGAAAAAACCTCTATAGTGAAATATAATCAGAACCTAACTATGCATCAAATTATATTCAAAGTTACTCAAGTAACTTTGAACATAATAGCACTCTGATTATATAATCTCATTCTAAAGTAAAAAAGAACCATAAACAGATATTGAACTCTAGTTACCATGTTTGCCTTCTGCAGTGATATGGTTTATCAATTCTGAAATTACCTTAAATGTACTGTAGAAATGAACAAATAAACACATTGAAGATAACAGGAGTCAAGTTTCTTTCTGTTAGGAAAGGGAGTTACAAATGTGGAAAGGAGGGAGATTAGAATGAAATCAGTGGTGCTGATCCAGACTTGGAAATACTGTATCAACTCATGATTATTAATGCACATCTATCTTTTCCTATTTCTAAGCCCATATATGTATATGTATATGTGTGACTGCAAATGTGTTTACATGTGTACATGTATAGCTACGTGTGTGTGTGTGTGTGTGTGTGTGCAGAGATCTGTTGGCCTTGACAGGGAAAGCCTCTTGAAGCGATGTTACCCCAGAAACAATGAGCATATCGGGTACCCAGACCTTGATTTGTAAATACAAGTCCTCACTAAATGAACCTGGTGCTCCTTGGAGAGTGGCTGGTATCAGGGCTGCAGCATGGGAAGTACAAGATGAAGCTGAAAACAGCCTGTGTCAGAAAATAAGTGCTCAAAAATAACAAAGTCAAGTCAAAAAGGACCAAGAGCCTGCTTAAGTGGCTTCCACTAAGCAAATCTGGGAAAATTTACACCTCAAAATAAATCACAGTAATAATGAATGAAATAAGAATTCACCAGTACATACTGATATAAATAAATTATTTTAAAAATCACCATAATAGTAATAATTGAGTCAAACAAGAATCACCAGTTGATGCTAAAATAAGTGGGTGAAAGTTTATAATAAGAAATTGGATAGCTACAATTCTCAAAGTATTTCCCTCCATATTATTTAATTACAAAGTAAAAAAGAGGGAAGCGGCTGTGGCTCAATCAGTAGGGCTCCCGTTTACCATATGGGGGGCCCCGGGTTCGGTTCCCGGGGCCTCCTGGTGAGGGCAGGCCCGCCCGCACGGCGTGGTTGGCTGACCCAGCGAGCACAGGCAGCAGGGGGGGGATAAATGAATAAATAAATTAAAAAAAAAAAAAAAAAAAAAAAAAAAACAAAGTAAAAAAGAGTAACTTCACAGGACAGAAACCTGGTAGACGTCATCTTGACCAAGCAGTCAAAATCAGCATCAGCAGTAATGGGACACACCGACATCATGTGTCCCTGACGCCACGCATTGAAGACACATCTTTTCTGTGGTATTTCTGCATAATTTGAATCTAATCATGAGAAAATATCACACAAACCTGAACTAAGATTCTACAAAGTACTTGAGAAGATTGTATTCTCAAAAGTGTCAAGGTCATGAAATACAAAAAAAGGCTCAGGAATCGTTCTAGATTACTACAATGAATGAGCCTATTGGATCCTGGACCAGGAAAAAGAATTGCCAGAAAGGACATAATTAAGTGAAATCTGAATGTAGACTATGGATTAGTGTATTGTGTATTCATGTTAAATTTCCTGATTTTGATATCTGTACTCTTGATAAGAGAAAGTCATTGTTCTGAGGAAATACTTAGGGATACATATTTTGGAGCAAAACCATGATGTCTGCAAGTTACTCTCAAGTGTTTCCGAAAAAAATGTGTATATATATAGAGAGCAAGTGAATGATAAAACAAATGAGGCATAATATTAACCACTGGAAAATATGGGTAAAGGGTAAGAGGGAGTTCTTTATAACCATTCCTATAACATTTCTGAAAGTTTGAAACTATATCAAAATTTAATGTTACCCAAAAAAGAGCAAATATACTCACCTTTCATCATTATTCAGAATACTTAGCACAGGATCCACAGATAGTATGCCATATAACTCAAGAACATCATTTACTTTGAAACAATCCCAATCTTCATAGACCTAACAAGAGACCACACAAAATCAAGCTGTTAGGACTAAATGACGCACCAAATTTAAGGTTTAATCTGGAGAGTAGGTGAAAATTAAAATATATTAGCATTTTAAATTAGGAAGTGAACTTAATCTAAAGCAATTCCTGTACTTCATAAATTGAGACCAAAAGAGATACACTACTTGCCTCAACTCATTCTGCTAGTTAGCAACAAAGTTAAACACTAAAACACAGGACTCCTGACTCCCAGGCCATACCCAGGTGGTATGTTTATTTACAACATACCACACTACTTAAAGAAAAAAGCTTTTCCCAAAGAATGACTGCAAGTAAGACTAGAAACATGTATTATCTCAAAACCTATTAACCACAACAAAAGAAGGGGGGAAAAAACAACAACACAAGATTCTTAACTTGGAGCTTATTCATAAATACTGCAACATTAGTAGAACTAACACAAAATCTAGAATGGCCATGAAGTTTTTCACAATAGAAAACAAACTTTCAAAGTTCTCTATCACAATGGACTCAGTAACTGTCAAAGCTTTAAATTGGTAGGATTTGATCTGATAGAAGAATGGCAGGGGAAAGTGTTAATTCCAGCCCTTGTGCCATATAACTGAAATACCATTTAAGTTACAACCACAAGAAGTAAGAATGAAAATTCTTAACTGTCAGTTCTGAAACGTAACATGACTTGTTCACCCCTCAGGGTTTAAAAAAAAAAAAAAAAGCAAGATGAGAGAACAAAATTAACAGCTTTTTTTCCCCTTCTATTTTCTTTAAACACAAGTGAAAAATGGGTTCTGAAAGAGAAAGAAGGTGAAAATGAAGAAGATATTAGAAAGATAACAGGAAGGAAGGAGACATGAATCAAAAAGTTGTTCCAGCTTGAGCCCTGCTGCTTTGAAATACTCTTGGAGTCTTTTAAGAATGCCGTGGTGGTAGGCAGAATAACGGCCTCCCAAAGATATCCAAGTCCTAAACCCTGGAACTTGTTAACCTGTCAATTTACATGGCAAAAGGGACTTTGTAGATGTGATTACATTAAGGACCTTGAGATGGGGAAATTATCCTGGATTATCTCAATGAGCCCAATCTAATCACACCTGTCCTTAAGCCTGGAGACCCCTTCCTGGCTGTGGTGAAAGGGAGATGTGACTATGGACACATGGTCAGAGAAGCAATGTTGCCGGCTTTGGAAGATGGAGGACACAGCCAGGAGCCAAGGAATGAGGGCAGACTCATGAAGCTGGAAAAGGCAAAGAAACAAATCCTCCCCTACAGCATCCAAAAAGGAAGTCCTGCTGACACCTTGCTTTTACCCCAACGCGACTCCTATCGGAATTCTGGCCTACAGAGGTATAAAACAATACATTTATGTTGTTTTAAGCCACTAAGTTTGTGGTAATTTATTTCAGTAGTAATAGAAAACTAATAAAAATTATGAGCTCTCCATTTTCATTTCGGAGACACACAGCACATCTGTCAAAGTCAGGTTTTATTACCTTTACAAGGCATGCAGGACCTTTCTCTCCTGGCAGGGGAAAATTCAGATCAAAAGGATAAGAGAGGTTCAGGGAGTTCAGTTGTTGCCCAGTGCAAGCTTCAGTTTCTAAACGTTTTGGCTCTCCAGACCACTGAAGACTTCCAACACTTCCTAAAATAAAGAATACCATTTCACTTAATAATTTCTAAGGCCTCCTGGAGAAAAAGGATATCCCTCAAGAGCCTTTCAAGTTTGATACAAATAATGCTTCTGAACTGAAAAAGTTCATGTTGTTACCGTTTTTAAGGAAATAACATACTAACAAAGCCCTTCGTTTTACCTAAAAGAGAACAAAGATAAATACGAAGATCTGAAAAAATAAATGGCAAAAAATTCCCCCATTAATTTTGTGTAAGTACTTTTAAAAATTAATATTCAATATGGTTACTTTGACATCTTTGACCTAAGGATAACATGGTCTACTGTTAAAAAAGCGCCTTGGTAGAACTTTTTTTAATTTATTAAGCAGAATAAAACAATATAGTAACAAATTCATTTCCAAATCTTTATTAGCACCCATGTACCAGGAGGAGTCAGACTACTGTTGGGGACACACAGATAAAGGGATAGTCCCTACCCACTGAAGCAGTTACAATTTAGGGCTGATGAGAATTAAATATCACAATTAAAATACCTCCTGCCATACCATGGACTACTACTCCACAATAAAAAGGAATAAACTATCGATACAAACAACAACTTGGATGGATCTCAAGGGAATTGTACTGAGTGAAAAAAAGCCAATCCCAAAACGTTACATGCTATATGATTCCATCTACATAACATTCTTGAAATGACAAAATTATAGACATGGAAAACAGATCAGTGGTTGCCAGAGGGTTAGGAACTTGAGGAGGTGGTCATAAAAGGGCCCCCATGGGGGATCCTGGCTGTGAGGACCTGCTCTGTACTTGACTATGGTGCTCATATGAATCCACACGTGATAAAACTGCACAGAACCAAACACACACACACACAAATGAGTGCATGTATAACAGTGGCATCGACATAAGGGCAATAAACTGGACTGACGTCAATTTCCTAGTTAGGATAATCTACTGTAATTAGGCGAGATGCTGCCATGGAGAGAAACTGGGTGAAGGGTGCAGAAGATCTCTCTGTATTATTTCTTACAAAGGCATGTTAATCTCTACTTAACTCCAAATAAAAAGTTAAAGAGTGTGTGTGTGTGTATATATATATATACACACACCCTGAAAGATTACCTAGAAAAGAGCAAACACGTTAAACTTTACAAAAAAGATGCACTCAAATATATAGAAATCCCTACAGCGTGACTTTCAAACAAAAGGGGAAAAAACAGAAAGTAGAATATGAAAAAATAAAAAATGTTTTCAGAGAAAAATAAAGTTATTTTGGGGGGAGAGTACAATAATTCCATTTGACTTAAGAGTTGGGATTAAAAATAAATATGGGGAAGCGGCTGTGGCTCAATCAGTAGGGCTCCCATTTACCATATGGGAGGTCCCGGGTTCAGTTCCCGGGGCCTCCTGGTGAAGGCAAGCCCGCCCACACGGCGCGGTTGGCTGACCCAGCAAGCACAAGCAGCAAGGGGGGGATAAATGAATAAATAATAAAATCTTTAAAAAAATAAATAAATAAAATAAATAAATATGAAGAAAGATAGAGAAGACCTTTTCCAGTTCACCATTTGAGAATCTAAAAACTTTCAGCAGAGCAGCCATTTCTCACAAATGACAACTGACCGCTTAGTTCTGAAGTACAGTCTGAGCGAACGGTATAGTAAAAACTCTCAGAAATATTTCTAAGTCTGATAAACTTCAAGGCAAGGTTGCCACATCACCACATTCTCCTATATCTAGAGCAGGGGCTCTTAACAAGGGGTCCATGAGCTTGAATTGAAATTCAAAAAAACATTATTCTTCTGGGGATGTGTTGGTGCGGGTGTGATGTATTTACTAAATAATACACAGTATAGTGTGGACTTGGTAAGGGGTCTGTGGTTTTCATCTGACTAGCAAAGGTCCATGGAACAAACAATGTCAAGAACCCCTGATCTAGAATTATGTTCAAAAACAATGAATTATGAAAACAAATCTCCTGCAGAAGAGTCTAGAGGAAAGCTGCTGGCACACACTACCTGCTTGCCTGGCACCTGCATGCTGCTCCTTCTGCTTGCTGGGCTGAAGGTCCGTATCTTCATCATCTTCATAACTCCTCTTGTGGCGACTGGGAGTGTAAGATGTTGAGGGACTGACTCGAGCTTGGTTTGCATTAACATAGGCGTGAAATGAAAGGTTAAGAAAAGACGACATGAACTGAGGAATATCCTAAATTATGCGAATTATGACTAATAAAAGATTACTTGTTTGGCAATTTGGTTAAAATGAAAATGTATTTTTAAAAGGAGACTAGACTTCCAGTTTTGGTCATGAAGGTAACAGATATCATCTGTTTGCCTCTCCACCCCCACTGTAAACAACTAGGAAACTGGACACAATACATGAAGCAACTGTTTTCAGGCCTTGGACAACAGAAAGCATACGGTCATGATCCTTGAATGAGGAGAAGCACACCAGGTGAACTCCACATTCTCCCTAACTCTCTCTTGGGGGCAGTTTCTAAACTGCAATGAAGAAAAGTGAAGGCCCTGCTCTTGCTGGGTGGAGATAGTTTAAGGCAATTGAAGCAACTAGAGTTTGCACAATGGTACTGAAGAAGACGAGTTGCAGATAGAAAGAGATCCAGAAATCTGTGCAGTTGGAGATCTTTGGCTGATTCCCTGAGGCCTAGCAAAGAACAGCTGCCAGGAGGCTGAGAGCTTAGGTGGAGACTCTGGAGGTTGTTCAGCAACAGAATTGGACCTTGCTGAACAACTTGGGTATTTAGGTGAGACCCAGAAATGACACATCTCATGAGTAAGGACCACATACTACACAGTAAGGGCTACCCTATTTCCACCTTAACAAAACCCAAAACCATGTCTTGACAAGATCAAACGCTCTGCCAGCAAATCTGCCTGCCAGAATAAAATGCAACATTCTTGAGAAAACAAAAATCTAACCTCTTTACAATATAGTATATCAGCATACAATAAAATACTATTAGATACGTGAAGAAGCAGGAATATGTGACCCATAATGAAGATTAAAAACAGCCAACAGGGGGATGGCTGTGGCTCAACTGGTTGGGCGTCCGTCTCCCATATGGAGGGACCTGGGTTCGATACCCGGGACCTCCCGGTAAAAAAAAAAAAAAACAGCCAACAGACACAAACCCAGAGATAACCCAGATATTGGAATTAGTAAGTAGGCAAGGACATTAAAACAGCAATTATAAAATTATGAATTTTAAAAGCAAACATGGATACAATGAGTGAACAGATGAGGAATATCAGCAGAAAAATGGAATCCATGAAAAAGAACCAAAGAAAAATCTAAATTTGAAAAAAAAATACCTGAAATTAAAAACTACAACAACAAAAAACCCATCATTGAATGGGCTTAAAAACAGATTGGGAATGAAAGAAGAAAAAAATCAGTGAACTTGAGAACAGGTCAATATTAACTATTTAAACTGAAGCAAAGGGAGAAAAAGACATTAAAAAATAAGAGAACGGAGCTTCATTCACTTGGAGGACAATAAATAGTTTAACAATCATGTGATTGGAGTCCCAGAAAAAGATGAAAGAGAGAATGGGAGAGAATAATGGCTGAATATTTTCCAAATTTCCTGAAAAATATCAATCCAATAATCCAAAAAGTTCAACAAAACCCAAGCAAGATAAACACAAAGAAAACTACACATAGGCACATCAGTCAAACTGCTGAAACCCAAAACAAAGAGAATTTTAGAAGCAGCCAGAGGGGAAAAAAGACACATTACATACAGGAGACTAATGATGATTAGAAGGATGATTAGCTTTTCATTAAAAACAATGGAAGCCAGATTGTACACTTTGGATAGATTATATTGTATGAGAACATACCTAAATAAAACTGCTTTAATATGCAAAATAAGTAATGGAAGCCAGAAGACAATGGAACAGTATCATTAAAGAAACTTACTGTCCAAAGCAAAAATAGTAATATTGCATCATGGGTTCTATAATGTCTATAATGTAAGTACAAGTGAAATAAAAATAGCACGAACAATGGGAAGGGGATAAATGGAAGTATACTGTTGTAAGGTTCCTTTATTATAGGTGAAGTCTTAAAATATTAATTCAAGATAGGCTGGGATAAGTTCAGGGCATATTATAATATATAAATAAATAAAACAAAGAGATTTAGCTAAAAAGCCAGAGGAGATAAAATGGAATACTAAAAAATATTTGGTTAATCCAAGGGACTGCAGAAAAGGAAAAAAGAAAAAAAAAAAAAAAAGAATAGAAAATAAATAGCAAGATGGTAGAATTAAACCTGACTATATCAATAATTATATTAAATGTAACTGGACCAAGAATTCCAAATAAATGGCAGAGATAGATTCTCTTTAAAAAAAACGTGCTTTAAATATACAGATAAATTGACAGTATAAGTAAGAGCAAAGATAGACATGTAAATGTTAACCTAAGAAATAGCTATATTAATAACAAAGTAGACTTCAATTCAAGGTGTATTACCGGAGACAATAACATATCATAATAATAAAAGGGTCCTCTCTTAGCTTTAACTACTGTCTGAGAATGCTGCTGCCAGCCGGGGTGGTGAGGGCGTGGTACTGGTGTTTCTGAAACGACAAAGGTTTGTGTTTGTTTTGTTTTGAAAAAAAAAAAAGACAAGGAAAATGATGCAAAATGGAAAGCATTAAAGAAATTGGCCAACCTACTCCGATCGTTCGCTTCCATTGTTAGCGTTTTGCACACGATCGTGATTTCTATGTCAAGAGAAGCCAAAACTTGCAATACTATTTTTAGCAGACAAAAAAAAATTTAGTATAAATGTAAAAGTATTTTTGACTTGAACATTTGGATGGCATTTGATGCAAATAGAATATTAATCCTTCAGACAGAATGTTTTGGAAGAAAGACTTACAGAAGAGATGGGTCTGTTTAGGGGTTAAAGTTGTACTGTAATTCATGACTGTTAACAAATAAATACCTAAACTAAGGTGACTTGTCCCTGTGCTGCCAGGAAGGGTTTGCAGTACCACTAAGTTAGGTTTCAGCCACAAAAGATGATAACTGTTTTTTCTTTTCTTTTTTTGTAAGAAGGAGGAGCCCTTGGGGGCTTCCCTCCTGTGTCCTACTGGGCTTCTGTTTTATGTGCTGTTACTCGGTAGAGTCAAGACTGTTACTTTGTAGCCATGGCTGACATTGTATCAATAACTAAATAACAGAAACATCCCCGATGACCAGGGAAACCCAGGGCTCCACGTCTGCGCAGAGCCGTTCCATGCGGTGGAATCCATCATCAACAAAAAAGGATGTGGTCGCTAACTGTAAAGCGCTTTGTAAAATTCACATTTACAAAATAATAAAGTCAGTTCAAACCGAAAAAAAAAAATAATAAATAATAATAATAATAATAATAATAATAATAATAATAATAAAAGGGTCAATTCTTCAAGAAAACAGAACAGTCCTAAATATTATGCACCTAATAAGAGAGCTTTGAATTGAATGAAGCATTATTAAAAGGGGAAATAAATAAATCCACAACCACAGTTGGAGATTTTAACACTCCTTTCTCAGTAACTGATAAATTATAAAATATTTTTAACTGAATGATAGGTAAAACACAACAAATCAAAATTTGTGTGATGCAACTAAAGTAGCGATTAGAAAGAAATTTATAGTTTAAAATTCTAATATTAGGAAAAAAGGGAAGATGTGAAATCACTAATCTATGCTTCTACCTTAAGAAGCTAGAAAAAGACCAAATTAAAACTCAACTAAAAAGAAAGGTAATAATAAAAGCAAAAATCATTGGGGAAAAAAAATAGCCAGAGACCCAGGATCACAAGACTAATACTTGTTAGAGACAGGCTTTTTATCTTTTTAACTTCTTCCTCTCTCAACCCCCACCTCGAGCTAATACCTATTTACCCAACGTTCTAGCATATGGGATTTCTATTTGTGGGGCCAGTGTAAGGGAGGTGAGGTGGTATCTAGTTGTAAAGATTCATGGCTTCATGTTAAGACTATTAAGACTATTACAATCTAATCCTTTGAAATTTTATGATCCACAATGAATAAAGTTAAAATAAAAAACAAAACAACAACTAAAAAACAGCCAGAGTAAGTTAAAATCAAAAGCTGGTTCTTTGACAAACTTTCTAGCAACACAGATTAATAAAATAAGGGAAAAATAAGTTAACATTATTGGGAATGAAAGAGGAGATCATCTCTAGATATCCCACAGATAGCAAAAGAAAATTTGATGAAAAAACTTTGTGTATAAATAAATTCAACAACTGAGATTAAATGATTTTGAGACACTTGTTGAAAGATATGACTTATCATGATTAACACAAAAAATTACATATGTTAAAAATATTGAATTAGTAAACAAAAATCTTCTCAGAGAGAATGCCAGGCCCAGATGGCTTCACTGGTGAATCTATCAAACATTTAAGGAAGAAATAATACCAAACTTATATAAAGTCTTTCAGAAAATAGAGGAAGGATCACTTCACAACTCATTTTGTGAGGCCAAATGAACAGTGAAACTAAAACCAGCAAAGAACAATATAAGAAAACTGTTGACCAATAACCCTCATTAACACAGAAACAAAACCATTCCCCAAAGTATTGACTAAATCCAGTAATATCTAGAAAGGATACTAAATCTTGATCAAGTGGGGTTTATCCCAGGATTGTAGGGTTGGTTTAACACTCAAAAATCAATCAGTTCACCAAATAAAGGAGAAAAATCTATATGATTATTTCAACAGAAGTAGAAAGAACATTTGACAAAATTCAACATCCATTCATGAAAAAAATTCCAGAAAGCTAGGCACAGAAAGAAATTCCTCAAACTGATAAAAGGCAGCTATGAAATCAGACATCTAACAACAGGGGAAGGACAGAGTCCATATCTCATTTATATGGAAAACTGATTTTTGACAAATGTGTAAAACATTTCAGTTAGGGAAAAAAAATTCTTTGCAAAATATGGTGCTAAAACAACTGTCTATCAGATGGAAAGCAATAAACCTCTTTTCCCCCTTTCCACCCCCCATACTATACATAAAAGTTAATTCAAGATAGACACAGACCTAAGTGTAAAGGAAAACACAGGGGAAAATCTTCACAGTTTGCAGGCAGGCAAAGATTCTTAGGATAAAAAGAGTACTATTCAAGAAAGAAAAGAAAAGAAATTGGACTTTACAACATTAAAAACTTCTGCTCATCAAAGAAACCATAACAAAACTAAATATACAACTCAAACATGGGAAAAATACATTTCCAAGTATCCAGAATATATAAAGAATTCTTGCAATTTGATAATAAAAAAAAACAAAAACTCAATAAAGAATGGCAAAAGAGAAACAGATATTTTACAAAAGATATATGAAGAGCCAATAAGCACATTAAAATATGCTTATCATTAGTCATTGAGAAAATGCAAATTAAAACCATAAGTTACTGCTTCACACCCACTAGAATAGCAATCATTAAAAAGACTGACTATACCAAGTGTTGGTGAAGATGTGGAGTAACTGGTGGGAGTATAAAATCATACAACCACTTTGGAAAAGTGATAGCTTCTTATAAAGTTACATATGCATTTTCCAAATGATCCAGCAACTCTCTGCCTAGGAGTTTACCCAAGAAAAGTGAAAATATGTAACAACAAAAGACATACCTGAATATTCATAAAAGCTTTATTCAGAATAGCCAAAAATTAGAAACAACCCAAATGTACATCCATTAGAGATTATATAAACAAATACCACTCAGCAACAAAAAGAAATGAACTACTAAGACACATAACATGGATGAATCCCAAACGCATTATGTTGAATAAAAGAAGTCAGACTCAAAAGACCATATGTGCCCGTCCCCCTTCGCCACTCTTCGACAGTCTCCGCCATTCTCCGTCACCCCTCGTTGTTGTCGACAGTCTCCGTTGCTCTCCGACAATTTCCGCCATTCTCCGGCGCCTTTCGTCGTTATCCGCCAGTCTCCGTCATTCTCCGCCTTCCTTCGCCACTCTTCGACAGTCTCCGCCTTTCTCCGCCTCCCTTCGTTATTGTTCAGCAGTCTCCATTATTCTCCGTCGTATTTCATTGTTGTCTGCCAGTCTCCGTCACCCTTCGTCATTGTTCGGACTTCCGGGAAGATGGCGGACTAGTAAGACACAGGAATCTCTTCTCCAGAAAAATAGCTAGAGGACAAGCTGAAACAGCCCCGAAAAAGATCTTCTAGGGTTTAGGACAGCAGGTGAAGGCTGCACACCACCCAGAGGAGAGAGGGACAGAAGAGGGAAATCGCGACAACAGAACCGTGAGTTGGAAGCAGCAGCTTCTGCTGCTGTCGGCACCCTCCCCCACACTCTTCAGAATTCTCGGGCCTCTGGGCCTGCGACCACAGACAAAGGGGGCTTCAGGGATCTGCCACTCCCGGAAAGGGGAGAGAGAGGGACACAGCCTTAGGCTGACTCAGGTTCTGACCTGTAAATTTGGGCTGCGGAGCCCCACGGATTCTTCCACAAGGTGGTTTGCCCAGGTTTGGTCTGCCCTGTCCCGAGAGCTCTTCCAGGCCGGGTGGGGCTGCGCCATTGTTTGCCTTGGAGCTTGCAAAGGGCTAAAGATGTACAAACCTCCCAATCTCCTCCTCTACTAACAGGGACTGATTGTTGAGGATTCAGAAGGGAGTGGAAATATTTCCTAGCTGGGAAAAGGGAAGCACTGCGAGAGAAGTCTGGAGAACTGTCTCAGAAAGTTTGAATCACAGGGCTCCTAGCCCCCAGACAGGAAGTTCTATCACACTGATCTGGTCTGTGTCACAACAAACATGCTCCGACCTGGCACTGAATTGAGAGCTGCCACAAGCGCCATCTCCTGGCAGACCAAGGAAGTGCACATAAGAAAATTAATAAGTAAGAGAGGCTTTTCCTGGCCTCTATAGCCTCCCTGCCCAAGGCCCTAGGAAACGACTCTACAACCAATTACTGGGTCCAGTGCCCAGTTTTGAGTAACCAGCAGAACAATCCTAACAATCAAGGTTGGGCCAAAAATCAAAGAGCTGTGGTAACTCACAGCCTCCTGCCACTAAAACCCCATAAAAGAAAAAGAAATAGAGCATCTAAGTAAAATACAAACTAACCACATGCCTAAGCACCAGCAAAAAATTACGAGCCATACTAAGAAAATAGAAGACATGGCCCAAGAAAAGGAATATAGCAAAGTCCCAGAAGAGATGCAGAATCTGAGAGAACTAATCAGTGAGATGAGCACAAATTTCCAAAATCAAATTAATGAGATGAAAGAGAATATAATTAAAGAGATAAATGACATCAAGAAGTCATTGAGCGAATGCAAAGAAGAATTTGAAATCCTGAACAGAAAAGTAATGGAGTTCATGGGAATGAAAGACACAATAGGTGAAGTCAAAAATTTATTTGAGGCATAGAACAGCAGACTCGAAATGACAGAAGAAAGAATAAGTGATACCGAAGACAAAGCAGCTAAAATTGAAGAGAGAAAAGAACAGAGGGAGAAAAGAATGGAAAAAATTGAGCAGGGGCTCGGAGAGTTGAATGACAACACAAAACGCAACAACATACTTGTCATGGGAGTTCCAGAAGGGGAAGAGAAAGGAAAAGGGGCAGAAAAAGTATCTGAGGAAATAATAGCTGAAAATTTCCCAACTCTCACGAAAGAAATGAACTTACATGTCCAAGAAGCACACTGTATCCCAATAAGAATAAATCCAAATAGACCTACGCCAAGACACATATTATTCAGAATGTCAAATGTAAAAGATAAAGAGAAAATGCTCAAAGCAGCAAGAGAGGAGCAAATGATCACGTACAAAGGACGTCCAGTAAGACTTTGTGCAGATTTCTCTTCAGAAACCATGGAGGCGAGAAGACAGTGGTATGATACAATTAGGAAACTGAAAGGGAAAAACTGCCAGCTGAGAATTCTTTACCCAGCAAAACTGTCCTTCAAATATGAATGTGAATATAAAGTATTCACAAACACGGGGGTCGGAGGTGGCTCAACTGGTTGGGCGTCCGTCTCCCATATGGAGGGACCCGGGTTCGATCCCCGGGACCTCCCGGTAAAAATAAAAAAAAATAAATAAATAAAATAAAAATAAAAATAAAGTATTCACAAACAAACAGAAACTAAGAGAGTTTGCAAAAAAGAATCCACCTTTGCAGGAAATATTAAAGGAAGCCTTAGAAACTGAAAGAAAAAGAGAGGAGAGAGAGGCTGGAGGAGAGTATAGAAGAAAGAAAAGCAGAAAGGATAACCGAAAGTGTAAAAAGAGAGACAAAAATAAGATGACATATGAAACCAAAGAATAAAATGGAGGAAATAAATAGTACATTTTCAGTAATATCATTGAATGTGAATGGATTAAATTCCCCAATCAAAAGATACAGGCTGACAGAATGGATAAAAAAACATGAGCCATCCACATGCTGCTTACAAGAAACTCACCTCAGACCCAAGGATACAAACCGGCTGAAAGTAAAACGTTGGAAAAAGATACTACACACGAACAGTAAACAGAAAAGAGCAGGGGTAGCTATACTAATATCAGACAAAACAGACTTCAAATGCAAAAAAGTGATAAGAGATGCAGAAGGCCATTATATATTAATAAAAGGGACGATCCTCCAGGAAGATATAACAGTCATAAATATCTACGCACCTAACCAGGGTGCCCCAAAATATATGAGACAAACTCTGGCAAAACTGAAGGGAGAAAGAAACATTTCTACTTAATCGTTGGAGACTTCAACACCCCTCTCACATCATTAGATAGAACAACTAGACAGAAGATCAACAAGGAAACAGAGAACTTGAACAATATGATAAACAAGTTAGACCTAACAGACATATACAGAACACTGCATCCAAACTCAGCGGGTTATACATTCATCTCAAGTGCCCATGGATCTTTCTCCAGGATAGACCACGTGTTAGGTCACAATACAGCTCTCAATAAATATAAAAAGATTGAAATTATACAAAGCACCTTCTCAGATCATAATGGAATGAAACTAGAAATCAGAAAAAAATAAATTTGCAAATGTGTGGAGACTGAACAACACACTCCTAAATATTCGGTGGGTCAAAGAAGAAATTGCAAGTGAAATATCAGTAAATATATTGAGACAAATGAAAATGAGAACACAACGTATCAAAACTTATGGGACATAGCAAAGGCAGTCTTAAGAGGGAAATTTATAGCCCTAAATGCCTATATTAAAAAATAAGAGCTAAACTCAAAGATTTAACTGAACAACTACAGAAACTAGAAAAAGAATAGCAAACCAATCCTAAGAAGGAAATAATAAAGATTAGAGAAGAAATAAATGAAAATAAGAACAGAAAAACAATAGGGAAAATCAATAAAACCAAAAGCTGGTTGAGAAGATCAATAAAATTGACAAACCCCTAGCTAAACTAACAAAAAAAGAAAGAAGATGCAAATAAATACAATCAGAAATGAAAGGGGGGAAGTTACAAATGAACTCACAGAAATAAAAAGAATCATAAGAGGATATTATGAGAAACTATATGCCAACAAACTAGACAACCTGGATGAAATGGACAAATTTCTAGAAATGCACAACCAACCTACACTGATGCTGCTACAAGAAATACAAGAACTTAACAAACCAATCACATTAACGAGATTGAATCCGTCATCAAAAATCTCCCAGCAAAGAAAAGTCCAGGACCAGATGGCTTCACAGGTGAGTTCTACCAAGCATTTCTAAAAGAATTAACACCAATCCTGTTTAAACTCTTCCAAAAAACTGAAGAGGATGGAAAATTACCCAACACATTTTATGAAGCCAAGATCACCCTAATACCAAAGCCAGATAAAGATTCCACAAGAAAAGAAAATTACAGACCAATCTCTCTAATGAACATAGATGGAAAAATTCTCAACAAAATACTTGCAAATCGAATCCAACAGCATATCAAAAGACTTATATATCACGACCAAGTGGGATTTATTCCTGGCATGCAAGGCTGGTTCAACATAAGAAAATCAATCAGTGTAATAAGCCACATTAACAAACTGAAGGAAAAAACCACATGATCATCTCAATAGATGCAGAAAAAGCATTCGATAAAATCAAACTCCTTTTTTGATAAAAGTACTTCAAAAGATAGGAATAAAAGGAAAATTCCTCAATATGATAAAAGGCATAAATGAAAAACCCACAGCCAACATCATACTCAATGGAGAAAGGTTAAAATCTTTTCCCCCTAAGATCAGGAACAAGACAAGGATGCCCACTGTCACCATTGTTATTCAACATTGTACTAGAAGTTCTAGCGAGGGCAATTAGACAAGACAAAAAAAATTAAAGGCGTCCAAATAGGAAAGAGGAAGTAAAACTCTCACTGTTTGCGGATGACGTGATCCTGTATTTAGAAAATCCTGAAGCATCCACAACAAAGCTACTTGAACTAATAAATGAGTTCAGCAAAGTGGCAGGATACAAGATCAACATGCAAAAATCAGTAATGTTTTTGTACACTAGTACTGAACAATCTGAGGAGGAAATCAGGAGTAAAATTCCATTTTCAATAGCAACAAAAAGACTCAAATACCTAGGAGTTAATTTAATCAAGGAAGTACAGGACCTATATGCAGAAAACTACAAAATAACGCTAAAAGAAATTTTAAAAGGCCTAAACACATGGAAAGACATTCCGTGTTCATGGATTGGAAGAATAAATATCATGAAGATGTCAATCTTGCCCAAACTGATTTATAGATTCAATGCAATACCAATCAAAATCCCAACAGCTTACTTTACAGAATTAGAGAAGGCAATTACCAAATTCATCTGGAAGGGTAAGTGTACCCGAATAGCCAAAAGTATTCTAAAAAAGAGCAATGTGGGAGGAATTTCACTGCCTGACCTTGAAACATATTACAAAGCTACAGTGGTCAAAACAGCATGGTACTTGCATAAAAATAGACATATCGATCAGTGGAATAAAATTGAGAATCCAGAAATATACCCTCACCTATACAGTCAACTGGTTTTTGACAAACCTACCAGGCCCACGCTAATGGGAAAAAACAGTCTCTTCAACAAATGGTGTTGGGAGAACTGGATAGCTATAACCAAAAGAATGAAAGAGGACCCCTACCTCACCCCCTATACAAGAATCAACTCAAAATGGATCAAAGATCTAAATATAAAAGCCAGGACCATAAAACTACTAGAAGAAAATGTAGGGAAACATCTTCAAGACCTTGTAGTAGTGGTGGTTTCTTGGACCTTACACCCAAAGCATGTGCAACAAAAGAAAAAGTAGATAATGGGACCTCCTCAAAATTAAACACTTTTGCACCTCACAGGAATTTGTCAGAAGGGTGAAAAGGCAGCTGACTCAATGGGAAAAAATATTTGGAAATCACATATCTGATAAGGGTTTAATATCCAGGATATATAAAGAGATGTTACAACTCAACAATAAAAAGACAAATGACCCAATTAAAAAAATGGGTGAAAGACTTGAATAGACATTTCTCCGAAGAAGAAATACAAATGGCAAAAAAACACATGAAGAAATGCTCAACATCACTCATGATTAGGGAAATGCAAATCAAAACTACAACGAGATATCATTTCACACCCATCAGAATGGCCACTATTAAAAAGACAGAGAACTACAAGTGTTCGAGAGGATGTGGAGAGAGAGGAACACTTCATCACTGTTGGTGGGAATGCAGGATGGTACAACCACTATGGAGGACTGTTTGGCAGTCCCTAAAGAAGTTGAATATAGACTTGCCACATGACCTTGCAATACCACTACCGGGTATATACCCAGAAGAACTGAGAGCAGTGACACGAACAGACATCTGCACACCGATGTTCATAGCCACATTATTCACCATTGCCAAAAGTTGCAAACAACCCAGGTGTCCATCAACAGGTGAATGGATAAACAAACTGTGGTCTATTCACACGATGGAATATTATGCAGCTGTAAGAAGAAATGAAGTCATAAAGCATATGGAAACATGGATGAACCTGGAGGACATTATGTTGAGTGAAGCAAGCCAGACACAAAAGGACAAATACTGTATGAATGTGTTACTATGAACCAAATATATTGTGTAATATATTGATTAGATTAAAAAAAAAAAAAAAATTTATATGTACCCATTACATTTAATTGAAAAATGTATATATTTATTCATCTGTGTTTACTTTTTAGTTGTTTATATTTTCAATTATTAAATGTACAAAATAAAGTAAAAAAAAAAAATACCTATTTTCCACTTTAAAAAAGTGGAAAAAAAAAAAAAGACTATATGTGGGAAGCATATGAGGCTCAAGCAGTTGGGCATCCGCCTACCACATGGGAGGTCCCAGGTTCAGTTCCCAGTGCCTCCTAAAAAGAGAACGAACAGAGAGCAGACAGCGAGCACAAAACAACGAACGGGGGGGGGGGGGGTGGAAAAATAAACATCTTTAAAAAAAAAAAAAAAAAGAGGACTATATGCTATAATTCCCTTCATATGACATTCAAGAATAGTTAAAACTAAACTATGATAAAAGAAATCAGAACAGTAGTTCCAGGGGAGGGGAGTGGTGAATGGAAAAAAGGCACAGGGGAACTTTCTCGGGTAACAGAAATGTTCTTTACCTTGATTGGGGTATAAATTATATGGGTTTATGTATTTATCTATATTGCTGACCTGGCCCCTTCAAATATGTGCACTGGAGTATATGTGAACTATGTCTGCAAAAATTACTAACCAAAAGAAGTAAATAAATAAAATGTTAAAATGAGACAGATGTTTCACAGAAACTCCTCTCAAAAGAATCAGCACGTTATTTCCTTTAAGAGCATTAGAATGAATTATAATTTAAGACTTTTAAAAAGTTATCTTGATACTCTCTATTTTTCAGTGCTTTTTAATCTACCTCAATCTTTTTAACAGTATTCCACTATAGGACTACACTATAATTTTGCCATTTCTTAATGATCTTATTTAGATTGATTATAGGTCTTCCTGTTTAGCACAAATGAAACACATTTTATTAAACTCAAGTCAATCTTTGTAATGAAGGGAAAAAATGTTTCTTCCCACCCAAGTTCTTTGAAACTTGAAATTTCAATTGGTCTTTACAATTTAAAAAAATAACCAGGAACCATTCAACACATAAGAAAGCTCAGATAAAGGATATTTCTTTTACCCATGTAGATTCCCCAGGTACTGGAACACAATAGAAAGTCTGTCTTTCCAAAGTGGTAGTTCGTGGAGAGTTTAAATCAACTTCTTGTTGAGGCTGTAATGCACACAAAAAATATTTTAAGAATTTACTAAGAAATTTTTTAAAAGTTTAGCAACCAAATTTTCACCTTTTTTATAAAACCACAGTATTTCACATTAAGGGTTAACTAAATTAACAAGCAATTACTAATTCCAAACTATCATTTTTTAAAGGAAAACTGGCATGTCATTTCAAATGCAATAATCAAAGCACTACCCTCCCTCAAATCCATAATAAACAGTACCCTAGGTTAGAAAATTAAATTCTTTTGACCTATTTTCTTAATTCTTTTCAGAGACAAGGCATATGATAATCCCACTGTCTCTTTCATAGGAAAAAAAAAAATCAGAATGGGCCTATAAAATAGGAATTTAATGAAATTAAATAACTAGGTAGCTCTGAGATGGGATTTAAAAGTCAATTACTCCCTAGAAAAGGCATATTCTCTCTTTCAAATATACTGAGAAAATCCTAAGAGGTAGAAAAGACCCAAGAAACATCAAGTACAAGCCTGAGATAACATGTACAAGCTGGGTTTTTTGTTTGTTTCTTTCCAGTCCCCTTTTCCTGAATGGGGCTTTTATAGGATTCATTACACAGCCTTTGGTAGTGCTACAGACAGACAGTCTCACCTATTTTATTAGCCTATTTCCAGATACTGAGATTACTGAGTGACAGTGACACTGTATTATCATGTACTAGAAAACATTATGTATTAATATATTGCCATAATGTGAGTTAGGGCTCCTTAAGCAAGGGATGCTCTAAGCATTTATAAAGTTGATCCATTAGACTTGGCACAGTTTTTACCTTAGGGAACCATTCCAAGAATCAATTCTTTGGGGGAAAAGTCTTTAGGAGACTTTAAGGGCATTGTGTATGTAATATAAAACAAGTCCATCTTTCACATGACTCTATTACTAAACAACTGCAGAATGTTACAGTTTTAATATAATCTTTGAGGCAACCTTTCAAATTAGGGCTGTTCTGTCCAGATCTGCCCTCTGAACTAGACTACTTTATTCAATTGGGAACTTCTACACTGAATTAACAGACTGGTATTAGGCATTTTTTTTTTTTTTTTAAAGATTTATTTTATTTATTTATTCCTCCCCACCCCCTCGTTGTTTGCATTTGCTGTGTCTGTTTGTCGTGTGCTGGTCTTCTCTTTGGGAGGCACCGGGAACTGAACCTGGGACCTCCCATGTGGGAGGGAGATGCCTAATTGCCTGAGCCACCTCTGCTCCCTGGTATTAGGCATTATAAATTTAATTCTGCATGCTGTTTCCATTATCTAAAAAGCAATGCAAAAAAAAAAAAAAGGAGATATACTATGATTCCTCTATAATGGCTTTTCTAGTAAGTTTCTACCTCAAGACTTCCCTTTCATAGTTATATATATCCAACGCTGTACCTTCTTCCCTCTCCCATTATTGATATGTAAGCCTAATTTAATCTTCTACTTTCATTTTGAAAAGATTTTAATATCACCTATAATTTTTTAAGCCATATAGATCAGTATTGGGAAAGGAAGAGAATTAATTTTGACATTTACAATATTCCACCTTCTAGGAGATCTATTGAAGATCAAAAAATTACATCAGAAAAGCTCTCATATAATAGGAAATAAAGAAAACACTTTGGGTGATTTCTTTGAAATTATTTGCACATAAGATAAATTTAAGATGGACCAAAGAAAAAAATTAATTCCTGAGTTAGAAATCAAAGCCACAATGAGATACCATTTCACAATTTCACACCCATTAGAATGGCTGCTATTAAAAAAAAAAAAAAAAAAAAAAAGGGAAAATAAGCACTAGAAAAGATACAGGGTAATAGGAACACTCATTTATTGCTGGTGGCAATGTAAAGTGGTACATCCACGGTGAAAGACAGTTTGGTGGTTCTTCATAACGTTAAGTATAGAATATCCATGACCTAGCAACCCCATTTCTAGGAACATACCCAAAAGAACTGAAGCAGGGCCTCGAGCAGATATTTGCTCACTGATGTCCATAGCAACGTTATTCACAATTGCAAAAAAATGGAAGCAACCCAGGCATCCATGAACTGATAAATGGATTAATAAAATGTGGTATATACATACAATGAAATATTATTCCACTATAAAAAGAAACGAGGGAAGCGGCTGTGGCTCAATCAGTAGGGCTCCCGTTTACCATATGGGAGGCCCCGGGTTCGGTTCCCGGGGCCTCCTGGTGAAGGCAAGCCCGCCCGCACGGCGTGGTTAGCTGGCCCAGTGAGCACAAGCAGCAAGGGGGGGGATAAATGAATAAATAAAATCTTTAAAAAAATAAAAAATAAAAAATAAAAATAAAAAAGAAACGAATGCGAATATTCTCGCTGTCCTGATTTTGTGATTATCAGGGTAGGCTAAACATTCGCTATATTAGAAACCCTGCATGTGTCCCCAGAACTAATTTTTCTCCCTAGGTCTGGTTTTTAGAATGCTGGTGATGAACTAAGCCTGATTTATTATATGATCATCCTGTATGGGAAAAGGCTGTAACTCTACGTATCTTTGGTCAACCTTAAGAGATATATTGGGGGGGTGCGGATGTGGCTCAAATGGTTGGGCGCCTGTCTCCCATGTGGAGGGACCTGGGTTCGATCCCTGGGACCTCCAGGTAAGAATTTAATAAAAAGAAAACTACAGAAGGTCCGTGGGCGCGCCTCAAGGCCCTGTGCGCAGGTGCACTGTTGGGCCCCACAAGTCGTCACGCAGCAAGATGATGACATAGCAGAAGAGTGCCACAAGGGAGAGCCAAGACAAGATGTACCAAAAAACCAGGAACTAAGGAACTAACAGGTAGTGGGATGCCTCTCTTCCACATTGGAGATTCCAAGGATCGGTCCTGGTGAGGACAGGGGGAAGGGATGAGGGGAGAGGGCAGGAAATGGACACAGAGTGTTGCCCAGAGAATGGACATGGAGACAGCAAAGATGGGGGGGGGTAAAAATGGATAAAAGTAAATAAATAAATAAATCCTTTTAAAAAAAAATGTATAGGGCAGTAAGATACGGACTATAATTAGTAGCAATACCTTGACGATGCTCTTTCATAATTTGTTAACAAATGTTTCACAACAATGCAAAGTATTTGTGGTGGGGTGATGTGTGGGAGCCCTGTATGATGTTATGCATGTTTGTTCACAATGTTTACTGAACACTTATAGTTTATGTATGTTCATGTATGAATGATATACTTCAATAAATTGTTTGGAAAAAAAAGAAAGAAATGAAGCTCTGATCATGCAACACTATGGATGAACCTTGACGACACCATGTTGAGTGAAATAAGCCAGATATAAAAGGACAAATTAGAGAAAGCAAACTCATAGAATCAGGATCTGGAATATGGGTTATGAGGAGACTAGGTGGGGACAGGGAAGGGGAAGTTAAGACTTAAAATGTGCAAGGGTCCTATTTGGAATGATGGTAATGTTTTGGTAATGGATGGTGATGATGGTGCCACAACACTGTGAACATAACTAACAGCAATATATATATATATATATATATATATAAATGTGAAAGAAAAGGATGAAAGAGGACTTCAATATTGTGATATAAGTTCTAGTTAGAGCAATTAGACAAGGGAAAAAAAACTCACTATTTGCAGATGACATGATCGTATATTTAGAAAATTCTGAAAGGTCTACAACAAAGCTACTTGAGCTAATACTCAAGTTCAGCAAGATATAAGATCAACATGCAAAAATCAATACTTGAGTTGGCAGGATATAAGATCAACATGCAAAAATCAATAATGTTTTCATGCACTGGTACGGAAGAATCTGAAGAGGAAATCAGGGGGAAAATTCCATTCACAATATCAACAAAAAGACTCAAATACCTAGGAATCAATTTAACCAAAGAGGTACAGGACCTATATTCAGAAAACTGAAAAACAATGCTCAAGGAAATTAATGAAGACCTAAATAATTGGAAAGACATTCTGTGTTCATGGATTGGAAGACTAAATATCATGAAGATGTCAATCTTACCCAAAATGATTTATAGATTCAATGCAATATCAATCAATATTACAATAGCCTATTTTACAGAAATAGAAAAGGCAATTACCAATTCATTTGGAAGGGAAAGGGCACCTGGATAGTCAAAAGCACTCTAAAAAGCAATGTGGGAGAACTTTCACTGCCTGACCATGAAACACATTACAAAGCTACCGTGGTCAAAATAGCATGGTACTGGCATAAAGATAGATACATCAATCAGTGGAACAGACTTGAGAGTCCAGAAATAAACCCTCACTTCTAGGGCCAACGGGTTTTAGAGAAACCTCAAGCCCATGTTAACGGGACAAAAAAATCTCCTCAACATATGGTGCTAGGAGAACTGGATATCTTGCCACGTGACCCAGCAATACCACTACTGGGTATATACCCAGAAGAACTAAGAGCAGGGACACAAATAGACATCTGCACACAGATGTTCATAGCAGCATTATTCATGACTGCCAAAAGTTGGAAACAACCCAGGTGTCCATCAACTGATGAATGGATAAACAAAGTATGGTGTGTACACATGATGGGATATTATGCAGCTGGAAGAAGGAATGAAGTCATGAAGCATATGACAACATGTATGATCCTGGAGGACATTATGCTGAATGAAGCAAGCCAGACTCAAAATGACAAATACTATATGATTGTACTACTATGAACTAAATATACTGTGTAATCTCATGAAGTTAACAACCTAAATATGGATTACCAGAAAAAATAATGAGGTTAGAGAATGGAAAGCTGAGGGTTAACTTGTGCAGTACCGGTAAAAAGGATGTGTGTTAAACTTTAGAAATGAATAGAAAATGCAAAAGCACAACATAATGTTTATATCTAGCAGTACTACTATGTGATTATGAAAGGGGTTTAAAGGGAAAGTGTAAGATCATGCGTATTACTAAAAGCGAAGCTAGAAAATGTAATATGGGAATAGTAATACTGCATGTGAAATATGAATATGCATATAATTGCCTATATAAGACCGTTTTTCTTTGAAACTGAACTAATATATGCTAATACAAGATATTAATATCAGAGAGAAAAAAATATTATGCTAAGTAAAGAAACCAGACATAAAGTAGTACATATTATAAGATTCCATTTATATAAAATGTAAATATAAATAAGTTTATAATGATGAAATTTGATTAGTGGTTATATAGGGCTGGGGAAGGATAGAGGGATTAAGAGGTGACTGCGAAGAGGTGTAGAGTTTTTCTTTTTTGGTGTAATGAAATTGCTCTAAAATTTTTTGTGGTGGTGAATGTACAACATTGTGATTATACTAAAAACCACTGATTATACATTTTGGATAGATTGCATGGTATGTAAATATATCTAAATAAAAGTGCTTTAAAAAAAAGGAATGTACTATTGTTACATGCAACAAGGTCGATAAATCTCAAAATAATTATGCTGAGTAATAAGTTGGTTTATATGTCAAAGCTTACCAAATTATATACTTCAAATATGAAAAAATAAAAAGGGATGTGATATTAGATTGTATACATGGTAACAGAATAAAGTTTTTCTAAAAAATTAATGGAACTACACTACACAGTGAATCCTAAGTTAAACCATGGGCTATAGTTAATATAAAAATAAAAATGTGCTTTCATCAACTGTAACAAATGTTCCATACCAATGCAAGTTATTAATAATAGGGTGGTATGTGGGAATCCTGTACTTAATACATGATTGGGCTGTAAACCTACAACTTCTCTAATTAAAAAAAAAAAAAAAGAAGCTACAAGAGAAGAGGCATAAGAAGATAGAGAAAATACCAGTATAAAAGGACTAATGGAAGAGTACTGTTGTTGGTTTTTGTACATTGCTGTTAACAAATATTCAGTGAACTCGATTTGATAACCCAGGTTTGAACATGTAGGTTTGTCTCAGTCCCCTAATATCCCTGTTAATCTCAGGGTTGAGACTCACTATTGTTTACCTTCTTAGCAAAAACTAAATCCCTTTTTTTGTTCAAAAGACATCTGAATGATGGCTATTTGGATCTAGAAAAGTTCTCTTTCACATTATCTTGGGGCAGAAAAAAAGACTATTTTAATAAATGCTGTGGTTAAAAAATTTCAGACAAAAAAAAAATTCCCTGCTTAGGAAAAAAATTCTTTTTAAAAATGTTGGTTTTAATGATACATACCCCACATTCTGCTACATCTCTATATTTTCCAAAATGAAGAACCTATGATCCAGAACAAAGGATAAATCAGTTTATCAGAATCAAAACTACCAGAAACAACACAAGGACAAAATCAATGCAACAAATTATAAGCAGAAATTTCATGGAAAAACAAACAAACAAAAAAAAAAACCAATACATACACGTGCTTTTGTATTTTGGTTAACTGTTTCATAAATTCCCATGTAAAACTCAGGGTCAAACATATCCTGAATCATACAGCGAAATTTCACAAAACTGTTAGGTTTCAAATAATGAAGGGGAACTTCATTCAATGATGGCACCTTAAAGGAAAACAAACAATCAAGTCAACAAAATAATCTGTCCATAAAACAGTAAGCATATACACACGGACTTTATACCTAGACCCGAACTGCCATTTAAAAAAAGAAATCAAGCCCTATCAGCATAACATAATGGCTGGACAAAATAACTTCCAGTTCTTACAAGTTTGCATAATGACATTTGACTATAATGAAAAGGATGCTTTTACCTTCAGAAAACTTTCAAAACGACAGAAAGGCTTTTGTTGTGTTGAACTCTTCTCTTAAAAACTAATAGATACCAATTCTTTTTATGTATGTATGTATTTTTTTAGGAGGTACTGGGTATTGAACCCGGGGCCTTGTACATGGGAAGCTGGTGCTCAACCACTGAGCTATATCTGTTCCCGCCAATTCTTTTAAATAAAAGTAATAAAATAAAGGAAACAAAAGCCCTCCCAACTACTAATTTTTTTCTTAGAAGTAAAATTGTCAGTTACTGCCACCTAGAGGTACCAATATAGAAACATATAATTGTTTGAACTACAGCTATAAACTAGACCAAAATCTTTTAATACATATGCATTCCAAGTAAAGGCAGTACAGATTGATTTATATAATATTTTTAATTACATGTGTATTATTACTCTACTGAGGAAAATTTTAAGTCTGCCCAACCCTCTCCCCTCACAAAATAGCAGTAAGCTTACCCATTTAGGAGCATTATTTTCCTTCAGCTTTTCCTTAAAATATTCAATAACTTTCTTCTCCCAGTCAGGATTAACTCCATTTTGGGCTGAAAGAGAAATGTGTTTTTCAAAGCTAAAGGTACAGTATTTAATAATAGACTATGTTCAGGTGAGTCCCAAATTATTTTAGTTAGTTAAAACTGAAATAAAATCTGCTACCAATGATAAAGACATACTTCAGTGCACGTGACACACCACACAAGACGCCCAAGCCGCTGCCCTGCTTGGGGTGGGACGTTCCAGCCAGGGTGTTGAGCTCCTGAGCTCCTGTGAGCACCCACAGAGCCAGGCCCAGGCCTCCTGGACAAAGTGGAATTCCATTTGTGAAGTGCTCTGCTCTTTCAAAACATGTTTATATAATTTCTTTTTTATTTTTACAACTACCCTGAAATGCAGAGCAGAAGGAGTATTCTTTATTTTTAATTTTTACTTGGCAATAACTTAAAACTTTTAGAAAAGTTGCATGAATAGTACAAAGAGCGCCTGAATTTCTGCCTGGATTCATCTGTCATTAACAATTTGCCCCATTTGCTTAATCATTTGCTCTCCTTCATATATTTATATTTCTGACTCATTTGTGATTAAGTTGCAAATATCTTGTACCTTTTTTTTCCAGGAGGTACTGAGGATTGAACCCAGGATCTCATACATGGGAAGCAGGTTTTTAACCTTTGAGCTACACCCAATCCCCTATCTTGTATCTTTTACTTTACTTCTAAATATGTCAGTGTGTGTTTCCTAAGAAAAAGCAGTTTATCTTACAAAACCACAGTACTTGTTATCAATGTCAGGAAATTCAAAAGTGATACTTCTCGTCTAACCTACCACCAAAATTCCGATTTGTCATCTGACCCAATACTATCCTTTATAATAAAGCACCTTTTCCCCCATGGTATACTGTAGGATCACATATTACATTTAGTTATGATATCTCTTTAATCTCCTTTAGTCTAGAACAGCTCCTTACCGTTATCTTTTATAATATTGAGATTTAAGAATGCAGGTTCTTGGGGACTTCCGGGAAGATGGCGGACTAGTAAGACAGGGGACTCTCTTCTCCAGAAAAATAGCTAGAAGATAGGCTGAAACAGCCCCAAAAAAGATCTTCTAGGGTTTAGGACAGCAGGTGAAGGCTGCACACCACCCAGAGGACAGAGGGACAAGAGAGGGAAATCGCGACAACAGAACCATGAGTTGGAACAAGCAGCAACTGCTGCTGTCGGCACCCTCCCCACTAAAGACTCTTTAGAATTCTCGGGCCTCTGGGCCTGAGACTACAGACAACGAGGGCTCCAAGGATCTACCACCCCAGGAAAGGGGAGAGAGAGGGACACAGCCTATGGCTGACTCAGGTTCTGACCCGCAAATTTGGGCTGCGGAGCCCCAGGAACCCTTCCACACGGTGGTTTTCCCTGGGAGCCTAGGAAGGACTGGAGAAATCTGACACTCCCAATTTCCCTCTCTTCTAGCCTGGACTAATTGTTGAGGACTCCACTGGAGAGAGGAGAGAGAGCCTGGGGCTGACTCAGCTTTCAACTTGCAGGTTTGGTCTGCTGTGTCCCAAGAGCCCTGCTGTGTTCCAAGAGCCCTTCCAGGCCGGGTGGGGCTGCAAGGGGCTAAAGATATACAAACCTCCCAATCTCTTCCTCTACTAACAGGGACTGATTGTTGAGGACTCAGAGGGGAGTGGAAATATTTCCTAGCTGGGAAAAGGGAGGGGGCTGCCAGAAAAGACTGGAGAACTGTCTCAGAAAGTTTGAATTACAAGGCTCTTAGCCTCCAGACAGGAAGCTCTATCACATTGACCTGGTCTGTGCGGCAACAAATACACTCCAACCAGGCATTGAATTGAGGGCTGCCAAAGAGCACCATCTCTGGCAGACCAAGGAAGTGAACATAAGAAAATTAAAAATAAGTAGAAGAGGCTTTTCCTGGCCTCTATAGCCTCCCTGCCCAACGCCCTAGGAAGCGACTCTACAACCAATTGCTGGGTCCAGAGCCCAGTTTTGAGCAACCAGCAGGACAATCCTAACAATCCAGGTTGAGCCAAAAACCAAAGAGCTGTGGTGGTAACTCACAGCCTCCTGCCACTAAATCCCTATAAAAGAAAAAGAGATTGAGCATCTGAGTAAACTACATCCTAACCAGATGCCTAAACACCAGCAAAATATTATGAGCCATACTAAGAAAATAGAAGGCATGGCCCAAGAAAAGGAATACATCAAAGTCCAGGAGAGATGCAGAATTTGAGAGAACTAAACAGTGAGATGAGCAAATTTCCAAAATGAAATTAATGAGTTGAAAGACAATATAGTTAAAGAGATAAATGACATCAAGAAGACACTGAGCAAACACAAAGAAGAATTTGAAATCCTGAACAGAAAAGTAACAGCTCATGGGAATGAAAGACACAATAGGTGAGGTCAAAAACACATTTGAGGCATACAACAGCAGACTCGAAATGATTGAAGAAAGAAAAGAAGAGAGAGAAAAAAGAATGGAAAAAATGGAGCAGGAGCTCAGAGAGTTGAATGATAACACAAAATGCAACAACATACGTGTCATGGGAGTTCCAGAAGGAGAAGAGAAAGGAAAACGGGCAGAAAGACTATTTGAGGAAATAATAGCTGAAAATCTCCCAATTCTCACAAAAGAAATGAAATTACATGTCCAAGAAGTACACCGTACCCCAATCATAATAAATTCAAATAGACCTATGCCAAGACACATACTACTCAGAATGTCAAATGTCAAAGATAAAGAGAAAATTCTCAGAGCAGCAAGAGAGAAGCAAACGATCAAGTACAAAGGATGTCCAGTAAAACTTAGTGCAGATTTCTCTTCAGAAACCATGGAGGCGAGAAGACAGCGGTATGATACAATTAGGAAACTGAAAGAGAAAAACCGCCAGCCGAGAATTCTTTATCCAGCAAAACTGTCCTTCAAATATGAAGGTGAATATAAAGTATTCACAAACAAACAGAAACTAAGAGAGTTTGCAAAAAAGAATCTACCTTTGCAGGAAATATTAAAGGAAGCCTTAGAACCTGAAAGAAAAAGAGAGGAGAAAGAGGCTTGGAGGAGAGTATAGAAGAAAGAAAAGCAGAAAGGATAACCAAAAGAGTAAAAAGAGAGACAAAAACAAGATGACATATGAAAACCAAAGAATAAAATGGAGGAAGTAAATAGTGCATTTTCAGTAATATCATTGAATGTGAATGGATTAAATTCCCCAATCAAAAGATACAGCTGACAGAATGGATAAAAAACATGAGCCATCCACATGCTGCTTACAAGAAACTCACCTCAGACCCAGGGATACAAACCGGCTGAAAGTAAAAGGTTGGAAAAAGATACTCCATGCAAATAGTAACCAGAAAAAAGCAGAAGTAGCTATACTATCAGACAAAACAGACTTGAAATGTAAAAAAGTTGTAAGAGAT
>JAKSZT010054544.1:3547852-3771637 GCA_026826555.1 Tolypeutes matacus
ACATGAAGAAATGCTCAACATCACTCATGATTAGGGAAATGCAAATCAAAACTGCAATGAGATATCATTTCACACCTATCAGAATGGCCACTATTAAAAAGACAGAGAACTACAAGTGTTGAAGAGGATGTGGAGCGATAGGAACAATGGTGGGAATGTTTTTTGGCAAATATGGCATGGGAGGGTCACTGGTGGGGGGATATGGGGAAAGGGTGCACCTGGGGCTGGCTTCTATGGAATAGGAATGTTTATCTTGTCATAGGTGTTATCTCAATGGGTAGAGACCCACACAATAAACAAGAAAATATTAAACTCCCATCCTGAGGAGTCTCACTACGTTCTCAAATAGAGGAAGAATCTGTTGAGTACATAGGTAGTGCCTATTAAAAGAAAACAGACCAATATGTCAAGCCTTCAATATTAATCCATGTAACTATGAACCTTATTCTAGAAAAACTGAAACCTAGTGGTTACCATACCATAGGTTCGGGGGGGGGCAGGGGAGAAGAGGTGGAACATAGGGTATTTTTAGGGCACTGGAATTGTTCTGCATGATTTTGCAAGGACAGATACAGGCCATTATACATTTTGCCAAAACCTATAAAATTGTGCAGTGCAAAGTGTAAACCATAATGTAAACCATAGACCTTGGTTAGGAGCAATGCTTCAATATTTATCAATTGTAACAAATGTACCACACCAATGAAAAATGTTATTAATAGGGAAAAATGTGAGGAAGGGTGGGGTATATTGGAATCCCCTATATTTTAATGTAACTTTTATGTAATCTAAAACTTCTTATAAAATAAAGAAGAAAAACTAATAAATCCAATCGATCAACTTTTTCATTTTATGGTTACTGATTTGAAGGTCATGAAATTATTTTCATTTTTTTGTAGTTGTAGCTCTCACATTTAGGTCTGTAATCCATACCTAATTAATGATTTTGTTTATAGAATAATGTAGAGGGTCAACACTCTTCCACCCTGCTCCCCCCCCCAACAGCAATCTACTTATTCCAGTGTTATTTAATGAAAAGGCTTTCCTTTCTGCCACTGTATTGCTTTAGTATTTTTGTCAAAAATCAACTGACTCTACGTTAGTCTATTTCTAGGTTCTCCATTATGTTCCACTGCTCTATTTGTCTATCCTTATACCAATACCACACTGCCTTTATCACTCAGAAGGAAGAATGCCATGTGACAACTGAGGCAGAGAATGCCATGGACTGCAGGAAGCCACTGCCAAAAGCCAGGAGAGGAGCATGGAACACTCTTCCCTAGTGACATCAGAGGGAGTGTGTACCTGCTGACATTTTGATTTTGGTCTTCTAGCCTCCAGAACTATGAGACAATAAATTTTGTTTTAAGCCATTTAGTTCGAGGCACTTTGTTAGAGCAGCCCTAGGGAACCAAGGCGATTTCTAAGGAGTTTCCTTGGGCAGAAACATTACACGCATATGACTACATTTACTTCATTTTCATTACTGAGGAAAGACTGCACTTGGTGTGACCCTCCATGGGAAAGAGCAAAACGAAGCCTGCCCATGGATCCCTCCAGACTCCAACTGTACCTTTTCCCCTATGACCAGGCTGTGTATGCTGACTATGCCACTGTAATAAATCTTAGCCAGAGTCTTGTGACTCCTTCTAGAGATAATCTCCAAATGGTATTGATGGTCTTGGGACCGCCAACACATGCTTCTCTCCAGTTCATTCCCCACACTGCCTTCCTCTTGGACCTAGGATCTGATCTAGGGAAAGTATCTAGGAATGGGACAGCTGAGTAAACGGTGACTGTGTTTAGCGTTATAAGGTTCCCCCCTTTTCCAGAGCCGCTGCATCATTTTGCATCCTCACCAGCAATGTATAAGACATGCATTTGTTTTCATTCTCACCAACACTTGGTATTGGCACTTTTTAAATTTTATTTTAACTGTCCTAATAGGTGTATAATATCTCATCATGGTTTCAACTTGCATTTCCCTAATGGCGAATGATGTTGAACAACTTTTCATGTGCTTATTTGCCATTCTTATATCCTCTGAGGCAAAGTACCAGGCAATGCTTCTTTTATTGACCTTCAGAGACACTTTTTTTTTTTTTTTTTTTAAAACAAAATGAAGGTTTGTGGCAACCTTGTGTGGAGCAAGTCTATGGGTGCCATTTTTCTAACAGCATGTGCTTACTTCAGGTCTCTATGTCAAATTTGGTAATTCTCACAATATTTCAAACTTTTTCATTATTATTATATCTGTTATGGTGATCTGTGATTTTTGATATTACTGTTTTAATTGTTTTGGGGCACCACAAACCACATCCATATAAGTCTGCAAACTTCATCAATAAATGTTTTGTGTCTTCTGACTGCTCTACCCACCAGTCATTCATTCATTCCCATCTCTCTCCCTCTCCTCATGCCTCTCTATTCTCTGAGGTACACAACATTAAAAGTTGGCATGGGGAGTTGATGTGGTTCAGTGATTGAGCACCAGCTTTCCACATTCCAGGTTCAATTCCCAGTACCTGTGGGGGAAAAAAAAAAAAAAGGAGGCCAAATACTCCAAACAGGCCTCCACACTGGTCCCGGATAACTCCAAACAAAGGGCCTCATCACTGGTCCCCTGAGAGCTAACAGGGGTGGGGGGTGGGATGTCATAAGTCAACCAGTCAGAACAGCAAACAGCTGGGGCCCCATGTGCACGTCTCACCCTTTAACACACCCACACCCATGTCTGGGGTTGTATACTCTTTTTTTCTTTTTCTCATTTCTCAATAAACTCTTCACTCCCTTACAACAAACAAACAATAGGTCAATTAATAGCCCAACAATGGCTTCTAAGTGTTCAAATGAAAGGAAGAGTAGCATGTATCTCACTTTAAGTCAAAAGCTAGAAAGAAATTATTACGCTTAGTAAGGAAAGCAAGTAGAAAGCTGAGACAGGCCAAAAGCTAGGCCTCTTGAGCCAGTTATACATGTTGTAAATGCAAAGGAAAAATTCTTTTTTTTTTTTTTTTTTTTTTCAGGAGGTACCAGGGATTAAATCCAGGACCTTGTACATGGGAAGCAGACACTCAACCACTGATCTATACCCGCTCCCCAAAAAATTCATTAAGGAAATGAAAAGTGCTACTCCAAGCACATGTGGGTCCCAGGCTCTTGCTTTTATTATGACCCAGAGGGGAGGGGTAGTGCTTCCCTATGTATACTTGGAATTGGAAGTTTCAAACTATACAGAATGAAGAGCAGAAGAGGGAATGGCAGCTCCTTATCATCCAATCCATATGGAGACACAGGACTTGCTATTAAATTATGAAGTACAAAAGGACAAGGGACCTTATGGAGAAGAGGTAGGGGCCACTGGGAGAAAAAGTGTCAGTGATCATTCAGAGAAGCTATGGGTGGCTCTTATCCAAACTGTATGGAGGTCCAAGCCCTGCTAGTTGTGGTTATGCCCAGGGCAAGGCTAACTGGGATGGTCATTCAAAGGGAAACATGACTAAGCCAGGCAACAGTAGCCAAGGCATTGGTAAAGAGAGCCCCTGATTATGTTTGCAGGTATTTGTCACCTTTTCCTCCTAACTGTGTTGGATTAAATGATTGCTTCATCAGCTGAAATCTTTAGTTTATTCCATGACACACAACTTTTTCCAGATTGAATGGAAAACACAGATGCTGGAGATGAGCAGAATTTTTACTTAAGAATAAGAGTTTAATTTTGAATTGCATAAATTCAGATGCCATGATAAATCATCTCCTGCATTTGTCAGCAGTTCCCATCTAGGGGATTTTAATAGAATTAGTATGATGGTTTGCATTCTTTAGAGTGAGAGCCATGTTGGGAAGCAGGAATACCCAGCAAGGGTTTTGCTGCTTAATATGATACCCCACTGGGAAATATTACCCCTCTGTGTGTTACAGCCTCCTGGTGCACTGCTCTCTCTCTACAACCCAACCATTCTCTATTTTGGACCTGTTTTCCTCTTTATTAAAATGTACTGCATGGGAAGCGGCTGTGGCTCAATCAGTAGGGCTCCCGTTTACCATATGGGAGGCCCCGGGTTCGGTTCCCGGGGCCTCCTGGTGAAGGCAAGCCTGCCCGCACGGCGTGGTTAGCTGACCCAGCAAGCACAAGCAGCAAGGGGGGGATAAATGAATAAATAAATAAAATCCTTAAAAAAATAATAATAATAAAATAAAATAAAATAAAATGTACTGCATTCTTTTTAAAGCAGCATGGTAATCCAATTTCTGGATGCATCATTCTTTCCAAAATTAAAGGGTTCTACTATAGCATATGTTCCTAGAAATAGATTTTTCATTAATGAGAATATTCTATAGTCATTTAGAGCAAATGAAACCTTTTATCTAATTAGTCTACTTATAGGTAACCATAATGATTCAAATCAGAATCTGAATATTCACTGACTGTACAGCAAGCAATGCTAACCAAATTTCACTGGACTCTCCAGATTATGTCTCTCCTTTAAAAATCAGAGTGGACCCTCTATGTTTATATTTGAACTTTTCATAGGAAAAACAAAAAGAAAATCTATATGAAAACATGTCCAACATATAACAAGATATGTTCAGTCAAATATGAAAGCACAAAATAAATTAGAATGATGGAAATTAAATAGCAGCTATATATGGCAGGTGAAGCATAGAGAGATTGAGGGCTGATTATTAAGGTGTAGAGTTTTTTGTTATTATTACTATTATTATTGGAATAATTAAAATGCTGTAATAATGATTGAAGTGAAGAATACATAACTATGTGATTATACCGAATACTATTCATTGCACACTTTAGATGGGTTGTATGATTTATTAATATGTATCAATAAAATTAATTAAAATATGAATGTAAAAAAAAAACAAAAGTGCTACTCCAAGGGAATGGAGGTGGCTCAAGTGGTTGAGGTACCACCTCCCACGTGGGAGGTCCCAGGTTCAGTTCCCAGTGCCTCCTGAAAAAACAAAAACGAACAACAAGCAAAACAAACGGAAAAACCAACTCAGGGATGCTGATGTGGCTCAGTGGTTGAGCACTGGCTTCCCACATATGAGGTCCCGGGTTCAATTCCCAGCCCCGGTACCTCAAAAAAAAAAGCAAAGCAGTGCTATCCCAGTGAACACACGATTGATAAAAAAAACAAAACAACTTTATTGTTGATATGGAGAAAATTTTAGAGATCTAGATAGAAGATCGAACTAGCCACAATATTTCCTTAAGCCAAAGCCTAAACTGGGGTAGCCATAACAACCTGAAACACCACCAACACAGTGGAGCTCAACAAAGAAATTTTAAAAGACACACACACACACACACACACACAGAAGGCAAATGAAACAAAGTCTGGATCTATTTTGAAATATGTATTACCTTTAGCATTTTGTATAGCTTCATTTCATGATTATTACTGAAAATAATTCTAGTATAGAGAAAGGGGTATTAAAAAATTACCCACTTAGGGCATTAATTACCCTGGGTATGCCCCTGAAGCTAAGCAGTCTGCCTCTAGAGCCTGTAATCTTAACTATACTATCATCAAAAGAACAAAAAGTACTACAGATAGAACACAATCCCTATCAAAATTCTAAGTGTTCCCCCCCCACAAATGAACAGACTGATCCTAAGAATCATATGGAAATGTAAAAAACCCTGAATAGGCAAAATAATCTTGAAAAAGAACAAAGTTGGAAGACTCACACTTCCTGATTTCAAAAGTTATTACTACTACAGTAATCAATACAATATGGTACCAGCACAAGGAAAGATCTATAGACCAAAGGAACAGAATTGAGAGTCCAGAAATAAACCCTTACCTTTACGGCCAATTGATTTTCAATGAGTGTGTAAAGACCATTCAATGGGGAAAGAACAGTCTTTTCAACAAATAGTGCCGGAACAACTCAATATCCACATTCAAAAGAATTAATTTGGATTGCTACATCACACCATCTACAAAAATTAACTCCAAATGGATCAAAGACCTAAATGTAAGCGCTAATACTATAAAACTCCTGAAAAGAAACCTAAGTGTAAATCTTGGTGACCTTGGATTAGCCAATGATTTCTTAACTATGACATCAAAAGCACAAGCAAGAAAAAAAAATAGGTATATTACAGCTCATCAAAATTAAAAACTTTTGTGCATCGCTGGATACTATAAAGAGTGAAAAGATTACCTACAGAATGGGGAAAATATTTGCAAATCATGTATCTGGTAAAAGTCTAGTAATACAATAAAAAGAACTCTTATAACTCTACAATAAAGACAAACAGCCTTATCTAAAAATTTGCAAAGTACCAAACAGACATTTCTCCAAAGATATACAAATGACCAATAAGCATGTGAAAAGCCAGCTCAACATCAATAGCTATTAGGGAAATGCAAATAAAAACCAGCATGAAATATTACTTTATTACCACTAGGATGGCTATAGCCATTTTTTTTAAAAAGGGGAAAACAGCAAGTATTGGAGAGGATGTAGAGAAATCAGAACTCTCATACACTGCTGGTAGAATAGAAAATGGAGCAGCCATGTGGAAAATAGTTTGGCACTTCCTCAAAAAGCTAAACATAAAATTACCATATGACCCAGCAATTCCACTCCTAGGTGTATATATGAGAGAACTTAAAATACATGTTCACACAAAAAAACTTGTACACAAATATTCATAGGACTATTCACAAGAGCTAAGAAAGTGAAAACAACCCAAATATCCATCAAGTGATGAATAAACAAAATGTGGTATATCTAACAATGAAATATCATTCAGACATATAAAAGAAAATACTGATACATACTAAAATATGAATGAATCTTGAAAACATTATGCTACATGAAAGAAGCCAGATAGAGAAGTCCATATATTATATGATTCCACTTACATTAAATGTCCAAAATAGGCAAATCCTAGACCAATGTAGATTAATGGTTGCCAGGGGATGGGGAAATGGGGAATTGGGAATGACTGCTAATTGATATAAGGTTTCTTTTTGGGGGCGGTAGAAATGTTCAGGAATTAGATAGTGATTGTGGTTGTACAATATTAATATATTGAAAATCCCTGAATTGATTGATTCAATCCTGGTGAAGGCAAGCCTGCCCGCACGGCGTGGTTAGCTGACCCAAGCGAGCACAAGCAGCAAGGGGAGAATAAATGAATAAATAAATAAAATCTTAAAAAAAAAAAAAGTAGTTACCAGGAAGCGGATGTGGCTCAAGCAGTACGGTGCCTGCCTACCACACAGGAGGTCCCAGGTTCGGTTCCCGGTGCCTCCTAAAGAAGATGAGCAAGATGGAAAGCTGACACAACAAGATGATGCAATGAGGAGACACAATGAGGAAACACAATGAGGGACACAATAAGCAGGGAGCAGATATGGCTCAAGTGATTGGGCATCTCCTTGCCACATGAGAGGTCCTGGGTTTGATACCTGGTGCCTCCTAAAAAAGACGATGAGCAGACACAGAGAGTATAAAACAAGCAGACAACAAGTGCAAACAACGGGGGGGGGGGGATAAATAAATAAAATAAATCTTAAAAAAGCTAAAAAAGTAGTTACTTTGGTGGAGATAGAACATAATACTTTTACTCTTTATTCAATACCAGCATGTTGTCTTTTTTAACCATGTGAGAGTTCTTATTTTATAATTTAAAAATGTATATAGGGAAGCAGGTGTGGCTCAAGCAGTTGGGTGCCCGCCTACTACATGGGAGGTCCCAAGCTGACGCAATGGACTAGCTCGGAGAGCTGACGCAACAAGAAGACACAGCGAGGAAACGCAATGAGACACAACAAGCAGGGAGCAGAGGTAGCTCAAGTAATTGGGTGCCTCCCTCCACACGGGAGGTCCCAGTTTCGGCTCCCGGTGCCTCCTAAAAAGAAGACAAACAGCGAGCGCAAACAACAGGGGATGGGCAGGAGTATGTAAATAAAATATATCTTTTTTTTAAAAAAAAGTATATATATACCTCTATATTCCTCTTCCCTGAGAATGTGCCTCACTGTTGAGGTATGGGCCTCAACTGTCACGATTGTCCTACGTAACGCTGTGCCCTGGTAATAGCTGACTGGTCCACGAGTGGACGCCTGACTTCATGTTGGGTAAATCAGATTCTCTATCCCTGGAATCTAGAATTGAGATAAAGATGCCAGCCAGTGTGTGTTAAAACTGAGAACAAGTGAATTTGGGAGCTGTGGAGCAAAATGTTAGTGTGCTGAGATAAATACAGCCTAAGCAAGAAAAACTGAGAATAGTTGCTTGGATTCCTACTATTCCAGTCCTTGATCCTACTCAGTCTCTTGGGATACCCAGCTACCTTCCTGCCTTTGGATTCTACAGCCTTATAATAAATAAGGAAAACAAAACAAAACAAAACAAAAAAAGAGGGACGGATGTGGCTCAAATGGTTGGGTGCCCGTCTCCCATATGGAGGAACCTGGGTTCGATCCCCGGGACATCCTGGTAAAAAAAAAAACTAAAACATAATAAATAAGGTGTTTTCAGTGGCCTACCAAGAGCAGAGCAGTGGGAGAGGTCCAAGGTGGATGCAGACAATATGGGTTGCACTGCCTGTTTCAGATACATGTAGATTAAAAAAAAAAAAAAATAGACCGACTTTTAGTTGATTTTATTACTGTTGTAAGTTCTCTAAAATGCTGGTGATAAAATACTCCTCCCTACCCTCTTCTACATAGCACAGTATGAACTAGGCTAGTTTTGTCAAATACAAAACCAAGTTTCCAAAGTAACTTCAATGTGAGAAATGTAATGATCTTGGTCCTACCAATAACCTAAAGAGAAAAATAGTGAAAGAAATCAGTTGATAAAGAGTTTCCATTTCTTCTGAAATTAACAGCTGTTATTAATTCAAGAAAAGAAAATTTCCTTTTTAAAAAAATAAAAGATGAAAAGAAAAAGTAGAGTATGAAACTTTTTTTTAAATTTAAGGCTCCTTTGTTAAAGGGAAGTAATTTGAGATGAGTCACTAAATGACCACTATAGGGACTATACAATTAGCTTTATACACAAAATAAAGCCCAATTAAGGAGGACTTGCTGCATAAAGTATTACTAAATCTTAAGTCTTTGGACCTCAGTGTCCTGTATGAAATTATTTAGAAACTGGAAAACATTGAAGGCATTTTATAAAGGCCTAGAGGAAAATTTTTACATATGAACAATTCTAATATGGCAGATACAAATTCAAAATACAGACTGGTTCACAAAGATGAATTATGATTCAGATGGTTATGCTTGGTCACCCCCAGAACTTCCAAGTTTCTTATTTGAACCAAGAAGAAAGAATTAGGATTGCATGAGAAAGTAATTCATCTTATCTGGTATGATCACATTCTCTAGAACCAGTATAAAGTCCATGAGGACTGTCCTAAGTTGAGATCTGTGATCTCAGTAACCATCCCAATTTAAACTATTTCTGATGAATCAGTCTGTTCTCTGCCACTGCTCAACAAATGTTTAGTAAGCACTTTCAATGTACAAGGCATATTCGAGGCAATGAGGATATAACAGTGAACAAGGCAGATACAGACCCTGAATACCCAAAGCAAAGGAACACATGAAACAAGTTCAACAATGTGTTAATTTTCAGAGATGCATAGGTTACTGTAATAATATGGAGCATGGGGTACCTGGTATAGGTACCCAAAGAATAGCAAGATTTAGCCAGGTTAGTGCAGGTGGGATAGGAAATGGGGCCAGGCAAAGAAAACAGCAGATGCAGAAGTCTGGGATGGAGGGTATGGGGGGGATGCAGTGATAAGGTTTGAGAACTGACAAGGGTGGAGTCAAGAAGAGCCTCATAAACCACATGAAAAGGTCTGGATCAGATCCTAGGTCCAAGAGGAAAGCACTGAAGGGTTTGGTTCCAGGGTGGGGAATGAACTGCAGAGAAGCAAGGCTGGAAGCAGGAGACAAGTTAAGAGGCTGTTTTGGTTATCCAGGCAAGAGACTATGAAGGTCTGAACTGTGTAGTAACACTGGGGATGAAGACCTCTGGACAGATTCAAGAGACATTTACGAACTAAAACTGACAAGACATAGTGACAGAATTCAGACTCGATAAGTAGGTAGTTAATAAAAAACAACAACAACAAAAAACTAACATCACGTCCTAAAAGGAGAGTGGCTTATATCAGTGCTGTACAAGAAAACTTTCTGAAATGACAGAAATAGTCTACCTCAGTTTTGTCTAGTACAGTAACCCTCTCCACATGCTATTGAGCATTTGAAACATGGTAGGTGAGACTGAGAAACTGACCTTTTAATTTGAATTAATTTACATTTAAATAGCCACCAGAGGGTGGTGGCTACTGCATTGGACAGCACAGCTGTAAATTAACAAGACAACTAACCTAAAATATATGACAGGGAAGCGGCTGTGGCTCAATCAGTAGGGCTCCCGTTTACCATATGGGAGGTCCTGGGTTCGGTTCCCCGGGCCTCCTGGTGAGGGCAGGCCCGCCCGCACGGCGTGGTTAGCTGACCCAGCGAGCATGAGCAGCAAGGGGGGGATAAGTGAATAAATAAATAAAATCTTTAAAAAATAAAAAATAAAATAAAAATAATAAAATATATGACAGGGTTAATAAGTTTATGTGACAGAAAGGATAGGAAAAGAATTCCCTCAGACTCAATTGGAAAGATGTCCAAGACATATTAAATTAAGAAAAGCATACTTCAGAATAACATGCACAGCAAGAGTCCAATTCTCAGTTTTAAAAAACTAAGTCTAAATATATGCAGAGAAAATAAACTGGACAATAAACCGACAACTATAAACCAACCTAGTGATTATCTCAGAGGATGAAGAATTATATGGGTCTTTCATAGTCTGTGTTACATGTCACTGCCTTTTTTTTTTTTTTTTTTTTTTTTTTTGGGGGAAAAAAAAAAAATTAAAAAAATTTCTTAAAAAAAAAAAAATTTTTTTTTTTCCTACTAAACCAAAAAAAGTCTACAAGTTTTTTTTTTGTTTTTTTTTTTTTGTAAAATACAAGTTTTAATACCTCACTTACTTCTCACAAAAGCATAACTATACTATCATTCAATATAGTCACAGGGACAGGAAAATACAGCAAAAATACTTCTATTTCAGAATAGCTTCTACAAAAAAAATATCATGACTATCTATAAAATAGTATCAGTTTCTTCAAAGACACAAACTGTATGACAATAAGACATTTGGGAGAAACATACCAAGGCCCAGACCCCCACAACAAATCACAAAATTTATAAAATACTATCAAGCCAACATTTTATACCCAAATTATACCCTTTCTGTATTATGAGATGTGTCCCTTAGGATCACAGACCTAAAAGACAAAAATCTCACCCAAATACATTTAATTCTATACCATAATATTATAAAATCATCTCTTACCCAGCAAGACTACAGTCTGGGTTATTTCACATAAACGAATTTTCTAAATATTAATAACTGGAACTTTAACCCTTTAGGCACCAAACTTTTTACTTTGGAAGGAATTTTACTAAAAAAAAAAAAAACAACAATGTAATTTAATCATCACTTGACATTTTGGGGCCATTATTTTGAACATCAATTACTTGTTCCAGTATTCATTATGATGAACATCAATGACCGGGATTTAGTGGAGAGATACATGCTTCTTCCTCAAATCACCCTTGACCACTATATATAGTTGTGATTTTTTGTTTTGTTTTTAATGTATGTGCATATAAGTTTTCTCTGTTTGTTTTGTTTTTAATCAGTTTGTCAATGTTCACCACCTACTGTGTGGCCCCCTTCTAATTTGCTGCCTCTAGTTTCAGCCTGGGAAACCAGATAACTAAGCACTATAGGTAAAAGGAATAAAGATTTGCTGAGTGAGCATTAAAGAGGACCTCCTACAAGGAGTACATACCTTTTATGCCATCGGCTGCTGAGGCCTATTTAGCTTCTTACCAGCCTTTCTCACTATCTCACGATGTTTTAAATGACCTGAGACATTCTACAACTCTGTTACCCCCAGGCAAGCAAGGCTTATGATTTCTGGTTGGGTCTGCCTCTACCACTCCAATATGCAAAAAGACTTTGGGGAGAGGGGTGTCAAAATGGCCCGTTCGGTGGCAAACAAACCAAAACTTTTCTTCATTTAATCGTGGCAGAAAAGTAGCACTAACAAAATAACAATTGTAACTGCAATTTACTAAGATTGCCTGCAGAGCTTAAGTTGCTCAACATTTCTTGCTAGCCATGACACAAGAGGAGATATATACTGGACAGGTTTTAAAATCTAAAGTTCATTCTAGCAGGAAAATTTAGCTAGAACGTTCAATCCTGTCTCTACAAGAGAGGATGTGTGTAATACAGTAGTTGGAGCCAACTTCTGCTTCAGTACAGCGAGCACTCGCCCGACACACCGGAAGTTTTGAAATATCCTGTAGGCTTCCAATAGGCAAAGTGTTTTTCCTTAACCACCTCTCTACCGACCCTCGGGAAAGTTCAAGCACCTCTCCGAGTTCTGCCGTACCCCGGGCCTGCGCCCCGGCCCCTGACTGTGCCACAAAAGGGATGGGAGGCCGCCAGTGCCAGCCCGACCACGGCTCCTCCAGACTTAACCTTGGCGGCCCGCGAATCGCGAATCGGGCAGGTGGGAGGCACCTGCGGCCGCAGCCCGGGGAAGCCGCGAGGGGGAAGCCGCGGGCGCCGGCTGGGGAGCGTCCCAGCTCCGAGCCCCGCAGCCCCGGCCGGCGGAGGCCCCGCGTGGCCGCCTCGGGCCGCGCGAGCCCTCGAGGTCGCCCCGTGCGGGGGGCCGCGCGGCCGGGCCCCGAGACTCGGCAAACTCTGCGGCCCGCCCGGCGCCGCCACTCACCGAAGAAGCCCTGCACGATCCCGAGCGGCTGGCTGAGCCAATCCTCCCCGCAGGGCATCTCGGCGAGGGGTCGGGGCCGGCGCGGCGCGGACGGCGGCGACCCGCGGGCCAAGCGCGGCCAGGCGCCCCGGCTCCTGCTCTGGGGCTCGGCCGCTCCTCGCCCGCGCCCTCCCACGCAGCGCGCGGGCCGCCCGGCCTCCTCGTGCCTCAGGGAGCAGCGGCTGCCGCCGACAAGCTGCCCGCGACCGGTAGGAGCGACGCGCGCGGGCCCCCAGCCTCCGCTTCGCACAATGGCGGGAAACAGCAGCCGCCGACCGCGCTGCCTGCGACCTGGGTGGAGCTGAAGCGGGGAGGGGCGGCGGGAGCGCGCCGCGCGACCCCGCGCGGCGGGGGAGAAGGGCGGGCGGTCGCCCGGGGGCGGGGCCGCGGCGGGCCGCGGCCGCCATCTTGGAGACGGGCAACAGAAAGGGCACGGGCGGCGCTGGAGGGCTGTCCCGCGCAGAACCGTGGGAACGAGCGTAGGGCGCGGCTCGGTGCTGTCTGTCACCTTTCCGAGGGTGAAGGGAGAAGTTCCCGCAGACCCGTGTATGAGTTCCTAGTGCGAGTCTTAGCACAGCTTGGAAGCCGCCGCAACTTCCCCAAAGGACAGTCACACCTCAGAGTCGGCTCCGGGCAAAATTAGTGAGTAAAGCAGCTTTAGGTAACCGCCCACCTCCTTCTTTTTTTTCCTGACAACTCTTCTTTGACGCACTGTCCGAATCCCTGTGTAAGTTCTGACCCCGCTGAGGGAGGTACACGTTTCAGATAAGCAGGACTTCTAAAGACCCCAACTCCCTTTGCTGGCATCTCAGGCCTTGTGGTGGAGAGGCAGGTTCCCAACTGAGAGGGAAGTGCTCCGAAACTCAGCGCAGGCCCAGCCCTTTGCCTCTGGCTGTGAAAGCCTAGCCTGATCTGGGTCTGCCCAGAGTCCGGAAACTGACTAGGAGCTGTGACGAGGCACCCCCAGAAATGTGTATCAGGATGTCCTCAGAGAATGAAGATGGCAGGTGTCAACACGCACACAAAAGATAAGATTTACAACCCGATCGTCTTGGGCTTTGCTGAGGAAATTTGGAAAATCAAGTTCAGTATGAACGAATATTTTCCGTGGGTGCAGAATGTACCTAAGAAAACCCCAGGGAGCGGATGAAGCCCAATGGTTGAGCGCCTGCCTCCCACGTATGAGTTCCCGGGTTCAATCCCTGATAGAGAGAGAGAGAGAGAGAGAGAGAGAGAGAGAGAGAGAGCGAGCGAGCATGTTAACAGAAAGGGGAAGGAGCTGAAGAACAAGCACTGAACCCCGATATCAAGTCCTCCTTAGGGCAAAAGGGGGTAATTTGTAATTCTCATTGTGAACTAATTAATTGGCATATTGGGCTGTACATATGGCCCTTGTGAATTTGGATGGGCTGAAAAAAAACTGTTTCAGATCTATGGCGCCTTAACCAGGGCGGTACCACGGCTCATTCATTCATTTGGCTAAGAGGGTTGCCAAGTACCTGGTTTTGGATGGGGGAATCCCATATTTTCACTTTGTGGATAGTAATATGCAAATTCAATGTATGATATGAAAATGTCTGCTTTCCAATCATAATTTCAGATTTGCTTTGTCTCAACTGCCACTTGATATCAATTCAGCAATGCTAGGAATACTTCAGTATTTTATGGTTTCTCCCACTATGGAGTATTTAATGATTCATCAACAATCAATTGCTCAGATTTGACTTAAAGGAACACTGTGATCCTTCTGAAATAGGTAATTATTTTATAAAGTGAATAATTTCAAGCTCTAATTTTTCTGTGATAAGATATTTTGCTACTAAGTACTTATGAAAAAGGAAAAGACCAGGTGAGGGTCCAAAGGTTAAATCTCTATGAGAAGATTTTTTTTTCCCATCACCAGCAATCCCACTTCCACCCTACCCCAGTATGTATTTTTAAAGAAGACATTAGTCAACTCTATCTACTAGGGCATTAGAAATATTGGGGTGAAAAAAAGAAATACCATCCTTGCCCTCATGGGGCTTACAGTCAAATGGTGAGACTTATTACTTAAATATTCACTTACAACCATAATAAATGTCAGCCAAGAAGAGGTGAAATTTGGTAAGAGGGAAAAACAGAGGGACCTATTTTAGTGGCGGTGGTGGAGAGAGGAAAGAATGCACCAGGGGCCTTCTATAAATGTTACAGAATTGAAAGATAAATAAGAGTTAGTTAAGTGAAAACTGTGAGGGAAATCTTTAAGGCTGTATACTTACATTGGGTCCTACTTACAATGGGTTCAAATTTAAGAACATGTTTTTCTGGGGTACACAGCTCCAAACCACCACACTTCCTATTTTTTTTTTTTATTATAATTTATTTTTTATTTTAATTCCGCCCACCTCCCGAGATGGCTCCCTCATCTGTCTGCTTGTTGTCTGCTCATTTTCTTTAGGAGGCACCAGGAACTGAACCCGGGACCTCCCAAGTGGGAGGCGAGTGCCCAACCGCTTGAGCCACTTCCACTCCCTGCTGGTTGCATTCTCTGCTGGTTGCATCATCTGCTTGTTGCGGCGTCTGCTGGTTGCGGAGTCTTGCTGTTTGCAGTGTTTTGCTGGTTGCGGTGTCTGCTCATTGCAATGTCTGCTTGTCTTCTTTAGGAGGCACAGGGTACCGAACCTGGGACCTCCCATGTGGGAGGCAGGCACCCAATTGCTTGAGCCACATCCACTCCCAACACTTCTTATTATTAACATCTTGCATTAGTGTGGTACATTTGTTAGAATTGATGAAAGAATATTATTACAATTGTATTATTACCTATAGTCCATGGTTTACATTAGGTTCACTGTGCTCTACAGTCCTATGTTTTGTTGGTTTTTTTTTAAAATTTGTATTCTAATAACATGTATACAACCTAAAATTTCCCCTTTTAACCACATTCAAATATCTAACCCAGTGCTGTTAGTTATGTTCACAATGTTGTGCTACCCTCACCACCATCCATTACCAAAACTATTCCATCAATCCAAATAGACTCTGTATAATTTAAGCATTAACTCCCCATTCCCTAGCCCCACCCTGGCCCCTGGTAACCTGTATCCTATTTTCTAACTCTACGAATTTGCTTATTCTAATTATCTCATATCAGTGAGACCATACAATATTTGTCCTTTTGTTTCTGGCTTATTTCACTCAACATGATGTCTTCAAGGTTCATCCCATGTTGTAGCATGTATTAGAACTTCATTCCTTTTATGGATGAATAGTATACCATTGTATATATATTTAATGTATACATATTCATCAGTTGATGGACACTTGGATTGCTTCCATCTTTTGGCAATTGTGAATAATGCCGCCATAAAAATCTGTGCAAATATCTGTTCAAGTCCCTGCTTTCAATTCTTTTGGGTAAATACCTAGTAATGGGATTGCTGGAACTGCCAAACCGTCTTCCACAGCAGCTGCACCACTTTACATTCCCAACAGCAATGAATGAGTGTTCCTATTTCTCCGCGTCCTCTTCAAGACTTGTTTCCTCCCTTTTTAATAGTGGCGGTTTTAGTGGGTGTGAAATGGTGGGTTTAATTTGCATTTCCCTAATGGCTAAGAATATTGAACATCTTTTCATGTGCTTTTTGGCCATTTGTATATATTCTTTGGAGAAATGTCTATTCAAGTCTTTTGTCCATTTTTTAAAAATTGGGTTGCTGTCTTTTTGTTCAGTCCGTTGAAGGCTTTTAAGCAGAGGAATGATTTGCACTATAAAAAGATCACTATGGCTGGGATAGAGCAATGCTTCTCAACTATTTTTTCATATCAGGTTATCCATAGAAAATTATGATAATTATAATTATTGGAGACTGGCATGTATATGGGATCTAGACTGGGGCTGCTATAATAGGGACAATATAAAATGTGCTTTTAATCCATTGATGAATTTTTTAAGAGGTACCAGGGATTGAATCTGGGACCTTGTACATGGGAAGCAGGCACTCAACCACTGAGCTACATATGCTCCCCCCTTTTTATTTTTATTTTTTTTATTTATTTATTTTTTTTTTTTTTAAGATTTTATTTATTTATTCATTTATCCCCCCCTTGCTGCTTGTGCTCGCTGGGTCAGCTAACCACGCCGTGCGGGCGGGCCTGCCCCCACCAGGAGGCCCCAGGAACCGAACCCGGGGCCTCCCATATGGTAAACGGGAGCCCTACAGATTGAGCCACAGCCGCTTCCCTGCCCCTTTTTAAATTTATTTATTTGAATGTTATTTTCTGACTTTTAAATACATAAATTAAAGGGGAACAGGTATAGCTCAGAGGTTGGGTGCCTGCTTCCCATGTACAAGGTCCTCGGTTCAATCAGTTACCTCCTAAAAAAAAAGTAAAATATAAATATGTAAATTAGAAATATTCAGGACACTCAGAGTTTTTTTTCTATGTTTAATACTACAGTATCTGTGGAAATTATACAGTATAGTGGTCCTCACATATATAACTTAATAAATATTAGCAGAACTAAAGTAAATATATCTTAGTTATTGTTATATAACAAATTATCCCAAAATTTAGTGCTTTAAATGCAAGTATTTATTATCTTACAGTTTCTGTGGGTTGGGAATCTGGGTGCCTCTGTTTCATAGTCTTTCATGGGAATGCAGTCAAGCATAGGTTAGAGCTGTGTTCTCTTCTGAAGACTCAACTGGGGGGACAGGATCTGCTTCCAGGCTCATTCATGTGGCTGTTGGCAAGCTTCAGTCCCTTGATGCCACAAGGGCCTCTTGACAGAAATGCCTCATGGCCTGACTGGTTTGTGCCAGGGCAACCCAAAAGCGAATGAGAGAAAGTTCCCCAAATGGCAGCTGTACTCCTTTAATAACCTAATCTAGAAAGTGATATTCCATCACTGCTGCCATAATCTATTGGTTAGAAGCAAGTCAATAAATCCAGTCCACACTCAAAGGGAAGGGATTACACAAGGGCATGAATACCAGGAGGTGGGGCTTGCTGGAGGCCATCTTGGAGGCTGCCCACCATGAAGTGCATAATGGGCTCAAAATCCCCAATATTTGGGACAGGTCAGAAAATGCTAGTATCTACAATAAAGACTATAAGAACGATCATAAAACGGATGAAGTTAGCCATTTGCAGAAATTACCTGTACTAAAATACAGTTCTATAAATATTTCTGATGAGATTAGGATCATGTCAGAGAGATCAGGGCTTCTCAAATTCATTCAAGCATATTGGTACATTTTCAGGAAAATGTGAAAGGGCTGTAATTGATATTAGCAACTTCTTATATACCACTGAACTGTCCACAAGGCAGAGTGCTTAGACTCTGGAAGAAGAATGTGGCTAAGGAGTTAATAATGTCCCGAGAATGGAGGAGGAAAATCCCTAGTGAACATTTAACATTCTTTGTTCTAATTTTAGACTTACTGAGTGTGACAGTTTGAAGTCCTTTTAAGAATCCTAAAAAGAAAAATGTTATGTTTTTTAACTAATTCATTCTTGTGGGGTATGGGAACTTTTTTTTTTTTTTTTTTTTTTTTGAGGTTCTGGGGGCTAGGGATTGAACCCAGGACCTCCTCATGTGTAGGATGCCAGCACTCAATCACTATGCCACATCAGCTCCCCTGAGTTGGTTTTATCATTTGTTTTGCTTGTTGTTTGTTTGTTTTTGTTTTTAGGAGGTACTGGGAACCGAACCCCGAGACCTCCCATGTGGGAAGCAGGTAGTCAACCGCTTGAGCCACATCCGTTCCCTGGTATGGGGCCTTTTGATTGAACTATGCCAGCTTGGGTCTCTGCCCTCTTGCTGGGTCTGATATAAATGGAGACACACAGAGAGACATAGAAAAAAAGGAAGCTACCATTTTTTTTATGCTGCAATGTGAGAGAGGACTCGAGGAAGTCTAGCAACCAAAACTTAAACATAAATCCCCAAAAGGCTAGGCCCACAGAGCAGGACAAGGTTGAGGAGATGAACCCAGGCTGAAGAGATGAGCCATATGACGGATAGTTCACTGCTGAACTCAGGAAGAAAGCAGAGCAGCCGAGACTGAGAGAGGAGGCCTCGTAAGAGACAAGCCCTATGCCTGGTTTCCCACAGCTGAGCTCCAGGAAATGATAGCTTCTGTAGGGGAAGGCAGGGACCTCAGCAGAGATCTATAGCCATCTTTATCACGTGGCAGGACCCCAGGATCACCATTAGCTGACTAGTGCAAAAGCACCTCTGCTGTTGCCTTGATTTAGACATTTCACAGCCTCAGAACTGTATGCCTTTGCCCCTAATAAATTTCCCAGTATAAAAGCCAGGCCATTTCTGGTACTTTGCATCAGCAGCCCTGTGGCAAACTAAGACACGGAGCAATTGGCTGACATGTACCTTCATCACTTGTGTGGACTTACTCACCTGAAAGCATGGTTCTAAAAGTAAAGCGAGGGGCGAAGCAGATGTGGCTCAAGTGATTGGGCTCCTGTCTACCATAAGGAGGTCCAGAGTTTGATTCTCGGGGCCTCCTAGTAAAGGAAAGCTGGCTCACGTGGTGAGCTGGCCCACACAGAGTGCTGGCCCGAGTGGAGAGCTGGTGCAGCAAGATGATATAACAAAAAGAGACACAGAGGACAGACAATAAGAGAAGCAGCAGACCAGGGAGCTGAGATGGTGCAAGAGATTGAGCACTTCTCTCCCACTCCGGAAGGCCCCAGGATCGGTTTCTGGTGCCACCTAAAGAGAAGACAAGCAGACACAAAAGAACACATAAGCAGACAACAAGCGCAAAAACAATGGGGGGAGGGGAGAATGAATGAATAAATAAATAAATAAATCTTAAAAAAAAATAAAGTGAGGGAAGTAGATGTGGCTCAAGCAATTGGACTTCTGCCTACCACATGGGAGGTCCTGGGTTTGGTTCCCGGTGCCTCCTGGAGAAGGTGAGCTGGCGTGGCAGGCAGGCACAGCAAGCTGACGCGACGAGATGACATAACAAAAGAGACACAAAGAGGAAAGACAATGAAAGACACAACAAACCAGGGAGCTGAGGTGGCTTAGGTGATTGAGTGCCTCTCTTCCACATGGTAGATACCGAATTTGGTTCCTGGTGCATCCTAAAGAGAAGATGAGCAGACACATAGAGCACACAGCAAATGGACACAGAGAGCAGACAGCGATCACAAACAATGCGGGGGAGGGGATAAAAAAAAATCTTAAAAAAAATAAAAAATAAAACAAAAAAAGACTCATTTTTTTGTTTAAACTGATAAAAGTCTTGTTTCTGGATCTATAAAGCTGACAGGATTAGACAAACTGGTGATGCTGATTTTGAGTTGCCATCTCTCTCTGACAGTTTAATGGGATGGAAATGATACTGAGCAAAATTGGGTTCTTTTCTTCTGATGCATCTTTGAAGCCAATTCCTGAGGCCCTGCTGTTTCAAAGAGAGAAAGAGTTTTATTGTGCAAGCAATGGAGCACAATGGTCTTCTGGCCCCAAAGTACCTCCCCGATCTGCAAAAATTCTAATATTTTATAATAGGGTGCTAATGAATAATTGGGGTGAAGCTGGACACAGGTTCCTTCATTAATAAATATTAAAAGGTTGAACAAGCTGGGGGTGGACCCCAAACCAGGGGGAGTTACAAAGTTACAATCATTTTCAGAGATCAAGTTTCTGAGCTAGGAAACTACAGAGGGTCAGTCACAAGATTTTCCATATGAATATTAAACAGAGGAGGGTGAGGGAGTGGATGTGGCTCAAGCAGCTGGGTGCCTCCCTCACACATGGGAGATCCCAGGTTCAGTTCCTGGTGCCTCCTAAAAAAAAAAAGAGACAAACAAACAGACACAGAGAGCACACAACAAACAGACACAGAGAGCAGGCAGTGAGCACAAACAATGGGGGTGGGGGATAAATAAATCTTTAAAAAATAAAAAGAGTAACAGAGGAGGGTGGAGTGGTTACCATCCCAATAGTAAGCATACACAAGGGCAGGCTCAATCTAGAACAGGGGTTCTTAACCAGGGGTCCACAGACCCCTGGGGGTCTGTGGAAAGATTTCAGGGGGTCCATGAGCTTGAATTGAAAAAAAATCAACTTATCTTTATTTTTTCTGACCTCCAATGTTGAGTATCATAAAACTCTCTGCTATTACATTCTGAGAAGGGGTCCATAGTTTTCACCTGACTGGCAAAGGAGTCTGTGGAACAAAAAAGGTTAAGAACCCCTGGTCTAGAATTACCATCACAATAGGAAGCATACACAAGGGTGAGATTATATCTCGAGTAGGGAGTGCTGTGGAACCACCTTAGCCAGCTTCAGTAATTTCAGGTTTTAACCTTTTGCTATTTTATAATATAAAGGCATCTATATAATGATTTTGCAATCATCATTTTTTGTTAATTCTTAACCCTCAGTTACAGAAATACATGGACTTGGGAGAAAGAGGCCTGTGAAATCCCAACCCTGACATTTGTATTCACCATATTGTCCCTTATGAAGTCACTTTCCTTAATTCTCAGTGTTCTCATTTATAAAATGAGTATAATAATAATATTGACTACATCAGGTTATATGAGATAAATTTTTAAAAATCTATTTATAAAGTGTTTTATAAACTTGAATTCAATGTTCAAATATGTATAAAATAGTATTTGTACAAAAATATTAGCCACCTGGTTTGTTTCTACATAAAGATATTTCAAATTGTGTCATGTCTTCATTTATGGATTGACCCAAGCAAGCTGATTTTATAACTTACTTTTTTAAAATATGATTTATTTACTTTATTTTTCCTTTATTTATCCCCCTCCTCCCTCGGATGGCTCTCTTGTCTGTCTGCTCATTGTTTGCTCACCTTCTCCAGGAGGCACCAGGAACCGAACCTGGGACGTCCCACATGAGAGGTGAGTGCCCAACAGCCTGAGCCACATCCACTCCCCACAGGCTGCAGCATCTGCTGGCTTGTGGCATCTAGCTTGTTGCAGTGGGAGGTGACATCTGCTCATATTCTTTAGGACCGGGACCAGACCCAGGACCTCCCATGTGGTAGGCAGGCACCCAACTGGTTGAGCCACTTCTGCTTCCCTGAAACTTATTCTTTTTGTCATTTTGTCTTTTTCTTTCACTTATTTTAAAATTTTTATCTAAGGTTTATATGTATATAAACAGTCAAATAGATCTACAAGATTTGTTTTAAAAAATGGCCTTACCACTTCCTCCATCATTACCCCACCCCTGGAGGCAATCACTTCCAACTCTTTCAGCTGATTTGTTCAATATTTGCATCTATATTTCTAAGTTAATGTGATTATACTTCTACCTCTGATTTCACCTTTTCTTCTTGCATTATCTGTTCACTTCCTCCTGTGAAATGTGATGATTTTGCTCTTTTTTTTTTTTTTTTTTTCCCATCATTATCCCTATCACATGTGTGACCCCTTCCTGTAGAGTGAGTTGTTATACTGTCTGCTATGGGAACACAGGCTTAGTTAGACACAACAGAAACTTTCAGCAAATGACTACTTTATTACTTATACAGCACTAAAGGTCCAAAAGAACAGGGGAAGAGATCCCATTGTGGCTGGTCTCCTGGGAGGCCTACTGCTTGGGTCACAGTCAGTGGGTGGCAGCTCTGTAAGCAAACAACTCTGTGTTGCTAAGGGTAGGGTATTTATATCCCCCAGGGGGAGGAGCCCTGCCACTGAGAGTTCCTGATCTAATAAGCATCTGGGGCAGTTTGTTCCCAGTTTCCAGGTTCAAGGTATGGTCAGACGTTTTCATTAGACCTCACATCTCCTCGGGCCTATGGAATGGAAACAGACCGAAACATCTGAGCACAAGAGAAAAGGAGCTGGGGGGTGGGGTAGGCAAGGGGTGGGAGAAGGCCACTGAGCACATGTCTGTGACTTCCCCAGCACTTCCCATCCCCCTAATCTCCCAATATAATTGAATTATAATGTTGGCTAGGTCAATATTCAATTTTTAACATTATTATGGCTATGTAAACACTAACAGCCAAGCCATGTAGTAAATTGTGATTGTTTTCATTTTTCTATACATGTTTTTGTTTTCCCTAGAGTTAAAATATTTTCCTAGTTTTCTGTGTACTTATCACTCATTCAACCCTAACTTCTGGATTTCTACTGGATTGCAAGATCCTTGAAGCAGTAATTTTGCTATTTATATACTGTTTTGTTCCCCAGCACCTAGAGCAGTGCCTGCCATATAATAAGTGCATGATAAATAGTTGCAGAATGAATAAATGCACATTCTCCTCCATCAGTTGCCTAAATCTCTTTAGATATTTAGACATTTCAGGAATTCTATCTACTTCATTTTCTTGGAGACATCGTCCCCAGAGCCTTTTGACTTATTCCAATCTGGACTTGTTGCCCTCTACTTCTGGAGCAAAACTATCTTCCTAGGATTGCCTATAATTATTATCCTAAAGATTTTCTTTTCCTTTTTCTTCTTTACATTGAGATTATAAACTGTCCTTCAAAATCTGTTTCTCCCTTCTTCCATATTTATAGATAGGTGGTCCAGCAAATGACTGCATTTCCCAGATATATGTAGCTGAAATTGGTTGCACAGGTAAAGACTACATTTCCCAGCCTTCCTTGCAGGTAATTGCGCCTCAATTTCTTAGGAGAAAAGACTTGGCCTTGGATATATTCTTTCCTCTTTCCTGATGGATAGGATGGTAATGAGTAGAATTTTAAAAAATTTTAAAAATACCCTAAAATTAAAAAAAAAACATTGCATTTTGGGATCAAAGTGCTATTAGCATTACTCTAAATATTCAGAAATTGGCATCAAAGTGGGGTGCTATTGTAACAGAAACCAATGTGGCTCTAGTTTAGTAGTAGGGTAGCAGGTGGTGTTTTGTGAAAGACAAAATACCCTGGACAGATGGAGTGGATGTGGCTCAAGCAGTTGGGTGCCTGCCTCCCACATAGGAGGCCCTGGGTTTGGTTCCCGGTGCCTCCTAAAGAAGATGAGCAGACACCGCAGCCAGCAGATGCCATAACCAGCAGACTCTGTAGCTGCCGCAACCAGCAGATGACACAGCCAGTGGGGAGTAGATGTGGCTCAGGCGGTTGGGCACTCGTCTCTCATGTGGGAGGTCCTGGGTTCAGTTCCCAGTGCCTCCTAGAGAAGATGAGCAGACACAGCAAACAGACATAGTGTGCAGACAGATGAGGGAGCCATCTTGGGGGAGGGGGAATAAATAAATCTTAAAAAAAAAATGCCCTGGACAATTAAGATGATTTTATTCAGGCTATTGAAATTGGGAGAATGGTAATTAATTAGGGAATGGCTCAAAGAAGAGGGAGAATACTTTGGGTTTTATAAAACAAGGGAGTCGTTGAAGAAGGGTAGAAGTGAGTTCTCTAGTTGAATATGGGAGAGCAGAATGGTCCTTTGCAATTAACTCTTTTTTAGAACACAAAAGGGCGGGGGTTGGGGGGTGGTTCTTAACTCTGCCTGTTTCCCAGGAACACAGAGCTCAGGTAAATTTCAACATTCTCAGAGGGAACACAAGTGGCTGCCCTACTAGGGACTGCACTTCCTGGCTGTCTTTCGAATGAGAGATGGGATTTGACTAAATTCTCACTAATGGTATGTGAGCAAAAGTGTTATGTGCAGGCTGAGAAGCTCATTATATTATGGTATAATATTTTGTAAAACTGTTGCCTGTGATGATTTGGAAGGTAGAGCAAGTGCAGCTCTAAGAAGTGGCTGGAAAGTGCTAGAATATTAGTGTGTGTTGGCTACTTCTTGCAGCTTTTAGCAAGGTATTACAAAAAAAAAAAAAAAAAAAAAGAGATGAACTCAGGCAAGATTTTCAGTCAGAGATGGAGGGTGGGGGGGTCTAGTGGGTCCCAGGCCCTGGCCTCCTCCTCCTTAAGGTAAACTCAGTCCACAGCATATAGCCACCTGCATGCCACAGGACACGAGTTAAAAAGTAACAGACCTTCCCATAGGGAAACAATGTGCAGATGGTGTTGTAAATTGTAATCTTCTCAAAACTATACACTCCTTTCCTGCAATAACATCCGATAACATTGCTAGGCCCCTTCTGTGGGTTTCCTGTGACCCTAACAGAAACTCTGCTCCCATACTCTATGGAATATCTATCTTGAAACCCCTTATATTGCCCTTTATTTCTCTGCTTCTTTGTGGAGCGCTACTTTCATTCTCTGAACTGCTGCCTTTGGTGAACCTCTTCTGTTTATAAGTCCCAATAAAACTCATGTCTGATTCAGTGCCAAGTGTGTTCTTTGGTCTTGTGGCTGCCCCAACCCATGTTCTCCAGGAGTTGGGTTGGAACAATTGGCGAGCCAGCCAGGAGGCCGAAGGACCACTGACAGTGACAGGCATGAGCTCCGGGAAGGGAGAATCCATGGGGAAATCCTGGGTTGGTCCATAACATCCAGGCTGTCCTCCTGGATGAGTAGGGACCATTGAGAGACTGGGGATGCCCTAAAAATTCTGTCAGGTACACTAGCTGTGCTAGAGCAGCTAGCAGAGCAGCTGCAATTAAATAAAAAGAAGGGAGACTGCCAAACAGCAGCAGCTATATAGCATGGCCCTTGTTAGGAGACTTGCAGGTGGCTACTGAGGCAGAACAAATGGCAAAAGCCTCTGTACACCATCTTGAAGAGGGACTAAAGCCAGAAAGAGATATGCATCTGGCACAGGCAGAAATGAAAGATTCTTTAACAGATCACCTATGCCCTGCACCACATTGATAACCAGTTAGAAATCCTGGCTTGTAGATATGCTTGGGCTAGGGGCCACAGGCTGCCTTGAGTCCAGGTCTAAAGAATATTGTCCACTTGAGAGTGGGACCCTAAACCATGGGACCCTGTGGACTCCTCCTCAGATGAGGAGGAAGAGGAAGAATGGGAGGTAGAAGAGGAGGAGGAACCCTCATGGGTGTGCCCCTTACTACAACAAAAATGGAAGTCCTCACAAGATCAGCCCCTTGGGGTCCAGCATCGCTGTTCCCCTGAGCAAAAGTTACATGTAACTATGAGGGACCGTACTGCTACTCATTAGGAGATTAGGAGATACAGGCAGAAATCTAGAAAGTCCCTGCCTAACTGGCTTCTAAGGTATGGAACTCTGGAACAGAAGGAGTTGTATTATCTGGGGTATAAATGAGTAAATTAGCATTTATCACCACCCACCCTTCTTTATGCAACTGTTTATATACCACTTCTGGAGAAACAAGGACAGTGTCACTATTAGTATGGTTAATTGCTGGATGCAAAGCTGCCTGGCCTAGTGAAGGAGATATGCCCATTGGCAATCTATGGAAGAATTACAGGGGTTGGGATCAAACATGCCATTTATGCTGCCAACTTTGCAGGGCCTGATGCCAAAGCTTTTACTGCAGAAATGAAAGATACCAATGTTACACACTGTCCCCAATCATTATTATGGGCCTTTGGTGTCAATCTTAAGTCCCCTAGTGGGGCAACCTGTATCACAAGCTGCACAGGTGATAGATTTAGGGAAATCAGAAAGGCTGCGGGAGGGGGGTGGGGGGATAGGGGTGGGGTATGGGGGGGAAGGGCAGGAGTCTGGGGGGCAGAAAAGGTGCCCTGAGGGCATGACGGCTCTAATCATGTGTTGTGGAAGTAAATGTGTGCAGATCTTATTGCTGTAGGCACTGAGCTAGAAACAATAGACCACCCAATGCTATTCTAATGAAGCTGTGAAGCAAGCTTCCCAAAGAAAAAATATTGGGGAGCAGATGTAGCTCAAGCAGTTGAGTGCCTGCTTCTCACATGGAAGATCCCAGGTTCAGTCCCTGGTGGCTCCTAAAAACAAAAACAAACAACAAGAAAACAAATGAAAAGACCAACTCAGGGGAGCTGATGTGGCTCAGTGATTGAGGGTCGGCTTCCCACATATGAGGTCCTGGGTTCAATCTCCAGCCCCAGTATCTCAAAAACAAACAAACAAAGATTTACAAAACTGCCCCCTCAGAGTATGGGGTGGGGGGGTAGGAAAAATGAATAGAGAATTGCCACTCTAAATCCAGGAGCCTTTCTGCTCCCCCAGCAGAAACTTGGCAGGCAACCTTCCCCCTACCACAAGGAAAGGTCAAGATTACCAGGTAAGAGCAATAGCCGGGGACCCAGGATCAGAGCCATATGTAGAATTAATCATTTGTTGGTTCCCTGCCAATCAACAAAAGGTGCTAGCCTTAGTAGACTCAGGAGCTGAACGTACTTTAATTCATGGCAAAGTAGCAAGATTCCATCGGCCAGCACTGCCCATAGCTAGCCATGGGGGGAAAACAGTTTATGCTAAAAAAACAAACTTTAGTTTTACAAATTGGACAATTGCCTCCCCAAAAACATACAGTGTATATTTCCCGTATACCTGAATTTATTTTAGGAATTGACATTCTCCAAAACATCACATTACAAACTACCATAGGGGAATTTTGCCTCCTATTCAGAGTAATAAATGCAGTGCTAAGAAGAAAAGCTAAGTGGCCCCAGTGAAGGTTCCATCACCCTGATGAATTGTAGCAACCAAATAGTGCAAACCCCCTGAAGTATACCAATCAAAGAATTGGAAAAGGTGGGAATAATAATAACTACTCACAGCCCTTTTGATAGTCCTGTATGGCTAGTACAAAAGCCTGATGGAACATGGTGCATGACAGTAGATTACCATGAATTAAATAAAGTAATACCACCACTGCATGCAGTGGTCCCTAAACTTTGCTGGTTTATTACAAGAAATTAGCACTCAGTTATGTCAATATCATTTTGTTTTGGATCTTCCTAGTGCTTTCTTTAGTATCTCCTTAGATAATCAAGCCAGCCTGCATTTGCCTTCACATGGGAAGATCAGTAATGGACTTTTACAGTGCTTCCCCAAGGCTATATGTATAGCCCGACCATCTGTCATGGGCTTGTGGCAAAGGACTTGGCCCTGCATGGAAGAAACCTGAGGCTGTAACTTTATTTCATTATATTGATGATATTATGTTAACTAGTAACTCTTTTTCAGAATTAAAAGAAGCATCAGAGACCATTGTGTCTTGTCTTGAAAGCCAGGGATGTGTAATCGGGACAAGCTGCAAGGCCCTGGCTGCTCTGTCAAAATCTTGGATGTTGTTTGGTTAGGTAAGACAAAACCTATACCTTCTGTTGTAACTGATAAGGTACAATGTTTTCCCACACCACAAACTCCAAAACAATTAATGCTGGGGTATTGGAGACCGTTCATTCCTCACCTAGTTCAAATATTAAAACCATCATATATACTAAGCAGGTAAGGCCATTCATGGGATGGGAGGGCTCCCAGCAAGCTGCTTTTGAAGAAGCAAAGAGGGCAATAGCACAGGCTCAGGCACTGAGGGGAGTGGACCCTGACTTGTCCTGTGAATTGAATGTGGCCAGTACCAATATTGGCTTTGGGCGGGGTTTGTGGCAAAGGCAATATTCTAAATGAGTAGCCCTTGGGTTTTGGTCACAGTTGTGGAAAGGGGCTGAATTGCAATATAGCCCCTTAGAAAAGCAACTGTGTGCAGCATAGCATACCCTGTTGCAAGTGGAGGGCTCAACCCAAGAGTGTCCGGCCACTCTGAAAACTGCCATTCCTATCCAGGGGTGGGATGCGGACACTGGGAACAAGTCTTGCTCTGGTAGTGCACAATTAAATACCTTTACAAAGTGGAAGGCTTACTTGTTATAACACAGTGTCTTCAACTCTAGCCCATTAAGTACTGAAATGCATGAGATCTTAGGCCCATTGTCTTAAGTGGAAGACTCCTTGGCCCATGTTACCATCCCCAAAGTGGCCATTGAAGTGCCCACTAGAGAGGACACAGGAACTGTTCCAGAAAATGCTCGGTACATGGACAGTTCAGCTAGTAGACAGCTTCCCGCATGGATAGCTGTGGCTGTGCATCCCAGCACTGACACTATCTGGTGGGAAACAGGCACCAGGAAGAGCAGTCAGGGGGTTAAGTGCTGTATGGATGGTTTTAGTACATGAGCCAGGGGACACACTAACAATCTGTACTGATAGTTGGGCAGTACACAAAACCCTCACTACCTAGATGGCAATGTGGAAACAGGAACAAGGGACTGTCATAGGCCACCCACTATGGGGAAGAAATCTATGGGGGGACACATGGAATGCCTGCCAGTGGAGACAGGTAACTATCACATCCCTGCCCATTCCCCTAAAACCCTTCTCAGGGTTGTTGAGGCAGATGCACTTGCAAAGGTCTGGAGCTGTACCACAGAGACTGGAGAAACAGTGGAATTGTTTCACAAGAAAAGTGGACATCGTGGCTTCCAGACCTTATGGCACCTAGCCCAGCAGTTCCAACTGCCTGTCACCCGTCAACAACTTGTGGACATCACCTGTGGATGTCCATCATGCTCACTCCAACAACCACAGGAATTGCCTCAAGAGATGGGACATATTGGCCGAGCACAGGTCCTAGTAACACAATGGCAAGTGGATTACATTGGTCCCCTCCTGCACTCAAAGGGTCAACATAGGCTTTTACTGCCGCAGACACCGCCATGAGATTATTGCTGGCCTTCCCAGTCAGAAAAGACAATCAGCGAGCCATGATTCGCTGCCTAAAAAAAGTAAGTGGCCTATATGGGATGCCAGCCCAAATTAACAGTGACCGAGGGCCTCCATTCACTGGTCACCTCACACAGTCTTGGGCTATGGACCAGGACATTATTTGGACTTTTCATTTGCCATTTGCCATATAACCCTAGAGGCGCTGGTCTTATAGAAAGAGTGAATGGCCTTCTGAAGGAACAAATAAAAGGTGACCATGGATCTTTACAACAGTGGACTAAGAGACCATACCTAGCCCTTACCCTTTGAATTCAATGCAGGGAGCTGTGAGCCAGGGCCCCTGCTTCTGTTGAAATGCTAACTGCAGGACCAATGTGGGCATTGTGAAAACAAGTTAAAGGGCCAGCAGCCCTACAATCTAAAAGGAGGAATAATAATAATCTGTTGTTGCCTATGCCTTAAACTATACAAAGTGGGGAAAATAAGGTCCTTTGGCCATGGTACTGGTTCTATGCAGCCTCACTGGTTAGGAAGATTAAGCCCATGGAGAATAGGAGTCACCCAGAACGTTGTCATAAAAAAATTGCCTAAAAATCTTTGTTAGTGGGAAGCGACTGTGGCTCAATCAGTAGGGCTCCCGTTTACCATATGGGAGGCCCCAGGTTTGGTTCCCGGGGCCTCCTGGTGAAGGCAAGCCTGCCCGCACAACGTGGTTAGCTGACCCAGCGAGCACAAGCAGCAAGGGGGGGATATATGAATAAATAAAATCTTAAAAAAAAAAAAAAAAAAAAAATCTTTGTTAGTAACCCAGGGCCTCCTATTCCCATTGGGACCTTATGTGTATCTATGTGGACTCTTCTTATGCCTAAATTATTTGTTGATGTCATGGTGGAAAACTCAGAAAACTTGGAGGGGGAAAAGATATGGTATTGGAAGCTACCCCTCCACAAACCCTCCTACCTGGTATTTTGCTGTCTACTAATGGAAATATTGCTTGTATATTGTTAGACCAGCATGATTTGCCCTTTATTGTTTCCCATAAACATCTTTCTTTTTGCCCGTAGTGCCCTAGCCCTAGTGGGCTTCAGCGATAACACATGCTCCCAATCGGACCCAATGTTGGGTTTGCACTGATCTACCATCCGCAGGTGCTACTGGCCTTCCCTGGACTGTCACTCCTGCAAACTGGACAGCATGGAACACCTTGATGGCATGGCAGAGTACAGCCCATCCACAAGTTTGTGATGAGAACTTCACCTTTAAGGCTGAAATCCCACTGCCATCTTACAGTAAGACTCATAAATATATATATTTTCCCTTGTAAGGGAACAGATGAAAAAACCCAAACCTCTATTAGGATATGCTATATATGATGGTTGAGGTTGGATGGCTGCTGAATCTTGTATTGCCCCCATCTGTATAGAACGCTAAGAGGGAATCCGTAATATGGGGTGGTTACCTCCTGAATTGTGTAACTTCGCTGTTAAACTAAAAAATGAGAGTGTTTTCCAATGGCATAACCCCCAGTTAAACATCAGGGCTTACTTGTCCCCTAAGGGGTGGTTATAGGATTGGGGGCAAAATGGATGGCCATATTTGCCCCACAACTGGACTGGACGATGCACATGGGGACAGCCACATGTCCCCACCACTTTATATGACTCTTTGTCCCAAATTCCCAGCAATTGGGAAAAGGTCAAAGCTAGATATAAAGTGCACCCCCTAGTGGTATTATCCATTAGCTATCATTGCACCAGGTGGTGCTACAGTTGTTACTGAAAAACATGTAGCTGCTTTAGCTAACCACACTGCTTAAGCACTTAATGATTCTAGAATAGCAATTTCTTTACTAAATGAAGAAACCACCCAACTGCGTAAAGTAGTCCTGCAAAATAGAATGGCTTTGGAAATTCTTACTTCGGCACCAGGTGGAACCTGTGCCCTCATTAATGTTCAATGTTGTGTATATATTCCTGATCACTCTCAAAGTGTCTCACAAGTTTTAAATCATATGCAAAAGCACATAAATCATATTGGTAAATTAGCTATTGACCCCCCTGTCCAACTGGTTTAACTCCCTTTCTTGGCCTTGGCAACATGTCTTTGCAGGTTTACTAGCTTTTGGTGGAGGACTCATAGTATTCTGTTGTATGCTGTACTGTTGTGGAATGTGGATGCAGTATGTGTGTCCCAAGGAGAATGCAAGCTGCTGCATGGGGGTGGTCCAGTGGGTCCCAGGCCCTGGCATTCCTCCCTAAGGGAAACTCAGCCTGCAACACATAGTGGCCTGCATGCCCCAGGACACAAGTTAAAAAGTAACAGACCTCCCCACAAGGAAACAATGTGCAGATAGTGTTGTAAATTGTAATCTTCTCAAAACTATACACTCCCTTCCTGCAATAACATCAGATAACATTGCTAGGCCCCTTCTGTGGGTTTCATGTGACCCTATCAGAAACTCTGCTCTCATACCTTATGGAATATCTTTGTCTTGAAACCCCTTATCTTCATCCTCATTTTCCTGCCTCCTTGCAGAGCACTACTTTCATTCTCAACTGCCACATTCGGAGCTCTTCTGTTTGTAAGTCCCAATAAAGCTCATGTCTGGTTCAGTGCCGAGTGCATTCTTTGGTCTTGTGGCTGCCCTGACCCATGCTCTCCAGGAGTTGGGTTGGAATAGAGGGAATAAGATAGTCTAGAACTATCTATTGCTGCGCAATAGAAATGTGAAAATAAAGACAACCAAAATAAAATCTAACAGAGGCTACTTGTTCTGAGCTTGCTAGAGCCATGGAGTCATCTACCATGACTTGTGCTTGCTAGAGACTCAAAGATAAGCAGGGGAGTAGGAAGATTTTATAATGAAAAAAAAAAAAAAGGAAGGCTTCAGGTGATCTTTGAGGAGGGCTGTTGACACGGGGAAGCTAGAGATGGGCTAACTAGAAGTGGGGCATCATATGTGATTGGTCCTGAATTTGCAGGAGGGGGGCTAAAAATAGGGAAGCTGACAGTCATTGACCAAGTCCTGACCTACCATTCTGGGTGATTGCTGCAGAGTTTGTGGTTTGGCTTCCTGGGCTGGATGCCCCAGAGGTTGTGGGTCAGAGTTCTATTGTTATATATGTTTGCTCTGGCTATTGTCCATTTGCATTTTCAGTCTCTCAGAAATGTAATAACAAACCACATATGTAATTAAAAAAATTTTAGTAGTCACATTAAAACAGTCAAAAGAAACACTAATAGCCCCTGCCTTGCCCTGTGGCGAGGCCTGAGGAGTGGGGAGGTGAGCTGAGGTCGTGCTACCCAGGAGCACCCACTCCATGCTGTTGCCACTGCTGTGGTGGCTGCTGCCCAGTCTAGGGCACAAGACGCTGGTGGCCCATGGTGTGAGTGATATTTGAGGTGTCCCCTGCTGTGAAGACCTTGTCTGTGTTTGGGGACCACAGCACTGGGGATGTGATCAGCTACCAGAACTTTATGGCTGCAACTTCTATTGCAAATATTGTAAAAAGTTCTCTTGGTCCAGTTGGCTTAGATAAAATGTTGGTCAATGATATTGGGGGTGAAACCATTACTAATGATGGGGCAACTGTGACAGTTTGATATTATTTTATGAACCCCCAAAAAGAGAAAGATTATGTTTGTAAACTGGTCTGTCCTCTGGGTGTGATATCCTTTGAATGCATTAGATTTAGCTGACATGTCTTGATTAAATTACCTGTTAAGATTAGGGCTTTGATTTGACCATGTCAGAAGGGCATGACTCAGGGTTGAGTCCTCGCCCCTTTGGCGGGCTGATATAAACAGATACTCACAGAAGACACAGAAGAGGAAAGAACTTGGTCATTTCAGTCCTGCCATTTGTTAGAAAGGAGAAGGCTCAAACAACTAAAGCCCTGGGAAGAGAGCTGAGCCATTTGCCTGATAGTTTGCAGCTGAGCAGCTGAGGAGGCCCAGAAAGAAATGAGCCCAATTCCATACTGATATAAGAAGCCCTGAGAGATGAGCCCCATGCCAGCCTACAGCTGAGATCAGAAGCTAGGCCTATAGAGCCTTAAGAGGAAGAAGGAAGGAGAGACCAGGCAGAGATTGCCCACCACCTTGCTTCAACATGTAGCAGCTGACTTTGGTGAGAAAGTTCCTCTTACAGTATCTTGAGTTGGACTCTTAGGGCCTTGTAACTGTAAGCTTTTACCCCCCAAATAAATATCCTTTATAAAAGCCAACAGACTTCTGGTACTTTGCATCAGCACCCGTTTTGGCTGACTAACGTAGCAACCATCCTGAAGTTACTAGAGGTAGAACATCCTGCTGCTAAAGTTCTTTGTGAGCTGGTTGATCTGCAAGACAAAGAAGTGCAGATGGAACTACTTCAGTGGTTATTATTGCACTAAATTATTTTCTAGAAAATGCAGATGAACTAGTTAAACAGAAAATTCACCCGACATCAGTGATTAGTGACTACAGACTTGCTTGCAAGGAAGCAGTATATCAGTGAAAACCTAAGTATTAACATGGATGAACTTGGAAGAGATTGCCTGATTAATGCTGCTAAGACATCTATGTCTTCCAAAGTCATTGGAATTGATGGTGATTTCTTTGCTGTTATGGTAGTAGATGTGAGGCAGGTTAGTATAGGGAAAGGGAAGACTTAGGTCACAGCTGAAGACCCGGCAGACAACATGGCCGTGAGACCCTGCCCGGAAACCTCCTGAGGGGAAAACTGCCAGGAAGATCCCACGAGACCCTGACCATGAGATCCCATTTGGAACTCTTTCTGGGGTCAAGGTGAAGCCCCTGTTAACCCCAAACAGGCTTCCCGTTGCTCCCCTGAGATCTAACAGGTGGGGGATCTTAAGGCAACTAATCAGAATAGCAAACAACTGGGGCCCCGCCAACATTATGAAGGGGGAGGAGTAAAAGTCTTAAAAGGGCTAACCTGGGGTCCCCACATGTACAACTCACCCTGGAGCATGCCCGCAATCCATGTCTCGGATTGTGTATTCTCTTCTTGTTTCTTAATAAACTCTTTACTCCCTTGACTACCCTATGTATGGCATGTCCTTAAATTTTTTATGCGACATAAGCCAAGAACCTAAAAGCTCAGAACCCAGAGCCTTCCACTAACAGACGCAGTACTTGCCATTAAGGACTCGGATATAAGAGGTCAGTCTCACTATCCAGTTAATTTTGTTAATGTTCTGAAAGCCCAAGGAAGAAGTCAGATGGAGAGTACGCTGATCAATGGCTATGCACTCAACTGTGTGGTAGAATCACAGGGCATGCCCCGGAGAATAGTTAATACTTAATAGAAAAATGAAAAAATTGCTTGCCTTGACTTCAGCCAGGAGAAAACCAAAATGAAGCTTGGTGTACTGGTAGTTATTACAGACCCTGAAAAACTGGACCAAATTAGACGGAGGGAATCAGATATCACCAAGGAAAGAATTCAGAAGATCCTGGCAACTGGTCCCAATGGTCCCTGGCAACTGGTCTAACCCCTGGTGGAACTGATGATATGTGTCTGAAGTATTATGTGGAGGCTGGTGCTATGGCAGTTAGAAGAGTTTTAAAAAGTGACCTTAAACACATTGCTAAAGCTTCTGGAGTGACTATTCTTTCAACCCTGGCCAGTCTGGAAGGTGAAGAAACTTTTGAACCTGCAAAGCTGGGACAAGCAGAAGAGCTGGTACAGGAGAGGATTTGTGATGATGAACTGATTTTAATCAAAAACACTAAGGCTCGTACAGTTGCATCAGTTATCTTACGTGGGGCAAATGATTTCATGTGTGATGAGATGGAGCGCTCTTTACATGATGCTCTTTGTGTGGTGAAGAGAGTTTTGGAATCAAAATCTGTAGTTCCAGGTGGGGATGCTGTTGAAGCAGCCCTTTCCATATACCTTGAAAGCTATGCAACCAGTGTGGGGTCTTGAGAACAGCTTGCTATTGCAGACTTTGCAAGATCTCTTCTTGTTATTCCTAATACACTGGCAGTTAATGCTGCTCATGACTCCACAGACCTGGTTGCAAAGTTAAGAGCTTTTCATAATGAGGCTCACGTCAACCCAGAACGTAAAAATCTACTTTGATTTGGTCATTGGTAAACCTTGGGACAACAAATAAGCAGGGGTGTTTGAACCTACCATAAAGTAAAGAGTCTGAAGTTTGCAATGGAAACTGCATTTATTATTCTTTGAATGGATTATCTTATTAAATTATACCCAGAAAGTAAAGATGATAAACATGGAAGTTATGAAAGTGCTGTTCATTCAGGAGGCCTTAATGACTGATGTGATTTTTTCCTTTTATTTATAACATTATTTATGGAAATGTCTTGTACCTTGAGTACACACATTGAAGTACAATAAGCTGTCAAAAAACCAAACAGTAATATTAATTTAAATTACATATTTAACCCAACTTATCCAAACATTATCTGAATAAATAATCAATATAAAAATCATCAGTGGGATATTTTACTTTTTTCAAAATCCACTGTGTATTTTATACTTTCAGTACATCTTAATTCAGACTGTCACATTTCTAGTGCTCAGTAGCCATGTGTGGCTAGTGGTTATCAGATTGGACAGCACTGAACCACTCAATTCAGTATCAAACCATAACAGGTAAGATTTCTCTCTCTAAACCTTTTTCAAAGTTCCATTACCTAGGTAGAAAGAAGCGTCTAGCACTGTAGTAAAGGTCAGATTAAGGATGGAGCTGTCCTTCTCAAGCCTATTGTTTCCGTTGTCCTCAAGTTAACCCCCATTAGGCTGAGAGAAAAAAAGCTTGGGTCAGATAGAAATAAAATACCAGGGGTTTGGCTTGAAAAAAACCAGCAACTGATCAAGCCTTAAAGCAAGTCTCAGGTCCTAAACTCTTAACCAACAGGAAGTGGGCTGCTAAAGCTGTATAGCCCCCCAAAAGGACATGCTTGACAGTGCCACTTCAGGTGTGCCATGGAAGATCATGGACAAGGAAACCCCCCCAGAGGGCAAAGCCAAAGCCAAGGAGGCCCATAGACTGGGGAGTTATTCCCAGAGGACCAAACCAGAGGCAGCTAGGACTAACCATAAAGGTTCTCCACTGCTGAAGCAGGCAGGTATTTGCAATTTGTACCTAGCAAGATTCAATAATTTCTATGGACCAGTGATTGCTATGTTTTCCATGCCTCCCTTTTCCCAGTGGAAGTCTTGACTACAGTTACCTGGATCCTGCTCCACTACTGTCTTTGGGCATCTTGCAGTCATAGCTCACCGGATCACAAAAAGCCATATCCAGACATAATGGAAAGGGCTAAACCGCATCCTGGAATTTTAAGCTGGAAGCAGCTGATTGTCCCTCTTGGGAAGGGTGTCTGTTCTATATTTGAGAAAAAATAGGTATATGGTGGCCAGGAAGGCAGATTATGGTGGCTACTAAAATCTTTTCTTTTTCCATAGTTACAGAATTGTAGTTAGGATGTGGCTACCCAGATGGAGATTGCATTTCCCAGCTCTCTTTGTACCTAGGAGTGGCTTTTGCCTAAGTTCTCACTAATTGGATAGGAACAAAAGTGACGTATGCAACTTCTGCCTCATGTGTTAAGATAAAATGTTTGTCCCTTAAATGCTGTGACCCATTCCTGCTGGCGTGGATGGCGACAACTAAACAGCCTTGGAATCCCTTTGTTGAAGACAGGCAAATCAGCCACCAACAATTACTCTTATGGGAAAGAGAAATAAACTTCTATTTTATTTGAGCTATGGTATTTTGGGACCTCTTTGTTAAAAGAGCCTGCATTACTCACAAGGACCTGTGTTGGCTATCTCATGTTTCCTGTATCCTATCTTCTTTCTTGGTTTATTTCTTTATTTTGCTGGAACACCTTCTCTAACTGTTTTTTTTTTTTTTTTTTTTTTTTTTTTTTAGAAAGTGCTCTTGAGAGAGAAATATTTGGGAGTTGAATTCCTTTGTGTTTGACCTATTTTTATTCTTCTGGAAACTTTAAGGATCTCCAGTGCTTTGGTACGGGTCTATTTTCAATCACTTTGCTGGATACTCAACCCTGTCAATCTAGAAACTCATGTCCTTCATTTCTGGGAATTTAGTCTCTCTCTTTCTCTCTCTTTTTTTTTTTTTTAGGATGTACCGGGGATTGAACCCAGGACCTTGTACATGGGAAGCAGACTCCGTGAGCTCCCCAAGGCTCTTTTTCTTTGATGATTTCCTCCCCTGCATTTTCTCTATAAATAAAGATTTTTAGGAGAATTATTATTCAGTTATTAGATTTCCATGCTTGGTACTTTAATTCTCAATTTTTTTCTCTCTAGCTTCCATCTGTTTGTCTTTTTGCTTTACTTTTTGGGAAATTTCCTCATATTTATCTTTCAACTTTTCTACTGAGTATTAACTTTCTGTTATCTTTCTCTTTTTTTCCCTGAATATTTCTTCTTTCTTTAATAGCACCCTTATTTAATAGCACCCTGTGTTTCTTCATTGCAAATCCTCTTATCCCTCTGAGGATATTATTGATAGTTCCAGCCCATCTCCCCTTTTCAAAATTACTGCAAGGGTTCTGTTTCTTTTAAATTGCCATTTCCTATTCCTTCTGTTGGTCTAATTTTGGTCTCTATCTTTCATTTGTAAAGTCTCAGCTATGAGGTGATTCTTGATTCTTTCCTCATATTTAAAGTGTAGGGACTAAAAAAGTGATTGGGAGCTCAGAACATATAAATGGGGCTTGTTGATTATAAACTTAATTATGGGGTGATCTGGCTGGGCCATTCCTACTGGGAACTGTGATTTCAATATCTCTAGATCTTTCACTCTTATTCCCCAGAGAAGACTCTTAAACCTCCTGCCTAGAGGCTGAAGACCTGGCTGATAGTGTTCTTGGAGCCGAGTAGGGAAATGAGTCTGGGGGTTGGGGGAGAGACTGCTTCGTTTTTCACCATGTACATATTTGCTTAATCTCCCTTCTGTTTTACTCCCTTCAAAAGGGGGGGGGGGATCCTACAGTCTTTTTTCCTATAAGTGGGATGGTCAGTAGTCCAGTTACTCAGAATGGGGGAGGGGGACCTAACTGCTTCTTAAACAGACTTTCAACCAATCTTCCTAATTATATAGACCTCTCTTTCAGTCTTTACTGACACTTTATGTTGCATCAAGTTGTAAATCTCTGGTGATTCTGTGAGGTAAATCAAGTTGCCTTTGGCTTTCCCTTCTGCTGGTTTGCTAAATCATCTACTGCTTGTCCATCTTTTTTTTTAAGGAGATACTGGGGATTGAACCCAGGACCTTGTACATGGGAAGCAGGCGCTCAACCACTGAGCTATACCTGCTCCCTATCTTTTTGCAGCTTCCAAAATCTTGCTGCTGTTGACTACACTCCCATTCTCCTTATCTGGAGTTTGTGCTGAAATATAAACACCCCATTTGTGCTTTCAACAGAGTTTCAGGAGGAAGCAAATGAAGAGGCATGTGTTCAATCTGACATCTCTCCCAGATATTACTCCTATTTCTTTTCATTCCTACTGCACTCATTCCAATCTGAGCCACCATCATTGTTCATCTGGTCATCTGCAACAGCCTACCAACTATCCTGTCTTCCAGGCTTCCTTTTTCCTTTTTTCAGCTTGCTCTTTTCTTATTCATTTTACTACACTGAAGTCAGAATGAACTTTCTATAGAGCAAATCTTATTTTATCTCTACCTCCTTTAAACTCTTCATTGACTCCCTATTGCTTTTAGCCTGTGAAACCTGTCACCATCTGGCCTCTGTCTACCTTTCATCCTCATCTTCCAACTTTCTCTCAATTGCTACTGGGCTTCAGCCATACATACTGCCATACTTCTGTTTCTCTTAACACCCAAACGTGCCATCTCAGGGTATATGCACATATTGTTCCTTTATCTGAAATGGTCTCTTCCACTTCCTCTAACCTGTCCCTCCAAGTTTTTAAAGTTAACTTCTATTTATTATTTCTGGTCTTCATTTTAATTTTTCTTCTTCAGTGAAGTTTTTCATGTCACCCCAGACTAGGTAGGTCCTTTTATTGATGGTCTGATTATTCAAAATATTTGCTACCTCTCGCCATGGAACAGTTACTCCTCCCTCTCCTGATGATGTCAGTATTCCATGTAACATACTTTGGGAAAATTTATAACACTCATTACACTTTATTATGTGTTCAGCTATCTGTCCTCCTGACTAGACTGCAGCCCCAAAAGGGAAGAGCCCCATATTTGTCTTACACATCACTGTCCCCCTGGTGTTCAATCTACTGCCTGGCCCACCCATATTAAGCACACTAGTTACTGAATTAATAAATTTAGGTTCTATATACATGTGAACAGTAGAAGAAAAAGTTTCATTGTTTCAAGTTTTCTTTTGGTTGTCTTCTAATCTAGACGGCTTATCTGTTATTTTTTCTTTCAGAATGTCTAAATATATGAAAATAACAAATATATCCAAGCTATCCACAACGTATTTTGGATTGAACTAGTCATAGTACTGTAAATTGATACAGAAAGCTATTTAAAAAGTCACAACCCTATATTCCAACCCCCCTGGGTTCTCTTTTAAATAACTTTTCTCCCTATGGCTTAAAAACTTCTACAGTTTTACCATTTTTATTTCTGAGCCAACGACAAGAGTTCAGTTCAGCCCAGAAGGGCACCTGGGCTAGTTAGATGTGGGTGCGATGGGCGAGTTTGGCTTGGTCTTGGTTGTGAATTGCCGGCACAACTTCTTCCTCCCTCCCTACCTCTCTGCAGTCAGTGCGCTGGCAGCATTCTGCCACTCGCTTCCGTCGGCTCCCGCTGTTCCTCCAGAATCTGCGACTCAAGCGGTCCCGTAGCTTCTTCTCGGAAGACCAGAGCTTTCTCCACAATCTGTGACTTTCGATTCGTGCCTTGGCTCAGAACCAGCAGTGCTCACTCTCCCAAGTTCCCACTCTAGTCCGGTCCCTTGGCTTCCAGCCGTCCCTGGCGAGGTGCTGAATGTGTCACGTGCCAGGACTCGAGCGTGAAGCCGGTGCCGCCATGTTGATTTCTGGCGGCGCCAGCTACGGAAAGGGGAGGACAGCTGACCAGCCGCCAGGAGTTCCAGCCCCTATGCGCAAGTGCGGAAATGCGCTGGCCCCCAGTGTGACTGGTTTCCGGCCGGTGGTACTGCACCGGCTATCTGGAGACGTGTAACGGACGGTGCGCCCCAGCCATGGCCGAGAGGAAACCTAACGGCGGCAGCGCCGGCGCCTCCATCTCCTCGTCGGGCACTAACTTACTCTTCTCCTCCTCGGCCACGGAGTTCAGCTTCAACGTGCCCTTCATCCCTGTCACTCAAGCTGCCGCTGCCCCGGCCTCCCTGCTCTTGCCAGGAGGTAGTAAGCGGAGGGGAATCCCATGGGAGGAGTGTGTGCAGGGAGGAGGACCGGGGACGGGGGGTGACGAGGGCCAGATCGGAGGTCTTCTCCCCGACCCATTCCCGTAGGTAGCTTGCCAGGAGCGTAAGTGGCCAGATTTGAGTGGATTGAAAGATTTGGGATCTTGGAGGCAGGGGCCAGGTCCTGAGGTTTGCCCTTTGTCGAATGAACCTCTAAGTCGAGTTGCCTAAAGTACCGGATACTCGTGTACTGGCATTCCGCGAATCATTGGGAACACGTACGGTGTGCCAGGCGCTATGCTGCTAGGTGCTGGCAGGGAATGCGGATAAATCGGACAGTGCCCCTCTCCTAGGAGCTCACAGCCTAAAGGTATCCAGACACCTAATACCTACAAAGTAGAGCTACAGAATGAATTCCTCATCTTTAAAACAGTACATCGCTTTCTCTAAGAAACGTTTTCTTGTTCTGTTAGGCCCCTTAGCTCTTTTCATATATTTGTTATTGTCTAAGGAGATTGCTTTTTAAATGATTATATGGCATAATCACAGCATAGTGTTTAGGAGCCTAGTCCTTCTGGTTTCCAGTCCTAGCCAATAACTTGCTGTTACTCAGGCATATTGCTTTACCTCTCTGTGCTTCAGATTCCATATATGTACACCCTCATGGGGCTGTAATGAGAAATGAATTAATTTTTGTAAAGCACTAAGAATAGTGCCTAGCACGTATATAATGTAAGTGTTTGTGAAATAAATCTCTCTCCCCATTTGGGCTGTGGGCTTCTTGAAGATTGCACGTACAACTTAATTACCTTTTACTTTCCATTAGTTTGTCTGGATAATGCCTTTTAATGTAGCTTCTTAGAAAATGCTGACTATAACCAGTGAATTTATTCTTGTTTGGAAGACTAGGGAAAATTTCATGGAGAAGTGAAGAAAGACATACTGGGGGCAGCTATGCATGAATATTTCCCTTAGGTTGCATTATGTTTTTTCTTACTGCTTATCACCACCTGATAAGTATACTTATTTGTTTATCTTACCCCAGAGGACAAGGATTTAGTTGTATTCACTATTATATTCCCAGTGCCTAGAAGAGTAACTGGCACATAGTGGCCAGTTATTCAATAGATATTGTTGAATTAATGAAAGGACTGTAGTCAGGAATATGTATGTCACACTTTGTTAATGTACCAAAAGATCAGGCATTATCATCTTGGCTGGGGGAGGATACAAGAATAAATAAGGAGAGTATTTTGTTTAATAAACTATGTTGTGACTAATTCTAAAAAAAAAAAAAAAAAAAAAAAAGAATAAATAAAGCCATACCTGAGATTTTCATATCATTGTGCTTTACAAATGTCACCTTAGTTCATGGCCATCTTTGTGCATTCTTGCTCTTTCTCTTTCTCTCTCTCATATTTGGTTTGTGTTTGTCACTATCTATTAATGCTGAACATTTTTACTTTCAAGTACCTGGATTTAACTAGCATTAAAACTCTTATTTCTTGGAGACAGGATTTATTTTTTGTGAGTAAACAGTGTTTTAGAACCACAATTTCAAATCACATATTTATCCACCTCTAAAAAAGATTTGATAGAGGATTTCCAGAGATAAAAGAAGAACCTGTATCATTGGAAACAACAGTTAATCATATCAATGAAAGAGACACATGGGAAAAAAAATTATTCATCAGCATGGATTGAGCAGCTTCTATTTGCTGGGCCCCATGCAAAATGTCAGGGAAACAAGAACAGACAACTCTCCCTCAATAACTGCACAGCATATAAGTATGCATCTATACCCAGCTGTATAAGCAATTGCAATACAGGTTTTTAATGGGTAGTAAGAGGGATTGATGGCCTACTTTGAAAGTTACTGGTCTCAGGCTGGCTGACCAGAGAGAGGATGTCTCTTAGTTCTTCAGGGCCTCACAGTCCTGAGGTGATGCTTGAGCTGAGTGTTGAAGGACATAGAGAAATTAGGGAGTCTGGAGAGACAGGCATATGTAAAAGTCAGGAGGTGTGAGAAAACGTGGAGTTGGCAAGAGTTGGTGTGGGATGCCATGGGATGATCTCTGTTTCTGTTTCTGTCTTTTGTCTCCAAGTAGATCCATGTGACTAGAGTGTGTACAGGGGAATGGCTTGAGTGGTAGATGGGGGGCCAGATCACAAAGAGCCTCATATGTCATACTAGGGTTTCTAGTTCATCTGTGGGATGTGCAGGAACCTTTGAAGGATTTTAAACAGGGTTGTGATAGTAGAGGTGTGTTTCAGAAAGACTCTGGATAGCCCAGGAGTAAGGCTGTGTGGAGTAGGCTGTCTGTAGCCAGAACAGTCAGCCTGGAGGCCATTGTGAGAATCAGGTAGGAGCTGATGGCATGCTACCCCAGGTCAACATTGGCTGTGAAGAGCAGGGAACAGATGTAAGAGATTATTAGACTATAAAATTGTTGGATCTTTGTGGCCCACCAGAGGTCAGGCTGCTCTGTGAGCAAGATGCCCCTCTGCCTCATTTAGTTTTAGCCCTTACACCTAGCACCGTGCAAGTATTTCTTGAGTATCTGAATGGTTAAATGAGAGATATGAGAGAGAGGGAGAAGTCTGAGAGACTTGGGGTTTCTGGTTTGAGCGTCCACGTGGATGTTGGCAAACATCTGTTGAGGTCGGGAGATATGGTAAGAGGAGCTTATGGGGGCAGTTAAAATAATTTTGGTTTTAGGCCTCCTTAGTTTGAGGTATATGTGACTGGGATTGTCAGAAGTGCTGAGGAAGTAGTTGGAACACATGACAATAGTCAGGGTTGGAGATAGAGTTGGGAGTGCCCCATGTGCCCAAGTGCTCATTAAAGATGTGAGTCTAGATGTGGTATGTGTCAGTATGTAGTTAGAAAGTGTTTCTGAGTTGAGGCTAATGGTATGTTGAGATCAATATTTCATTTGTAATTGATGCTAGTCAGAGAAATGTTCTCAGACCAGGTAGATTTCAAGTTTTCTTAGAGGGTGAAAGATGCCACAGAAGTTTTTTTCCAGACTTGTAATGGTTGGGAAATGAGCTAAGAAATATAGATGAGTTCAAATAGGTTCACCTGACTAAAAAGAGAGAGTATGAACTGGAAGTATATCAGAAAAGTAGAATGATGCAAGCAATCAAAGCCCTCCATGTGCAGGAAGTGATAATTTCTGTTACAAAGAAACAACTGAGAGGAATATTTTGAATAGTGGAGTATCTTTGTTAAATTGATGTGTATGGAATATAATGGGAGCAACCTAGAAGCACGAGCCAGAATCCCCTGGCTTCAGCAGAAGTCAAGAAGGAGTAAGGAGTTGAAAAAGAAGGCCAGCCCTTTGGCAGTTCTCCAAGGGCAGGGAGCATAGCGTGCTTGTGTGCTAGGAGTGAGGCCACCAGTGATGCACTCCATGCCTCCAGCAGGAGGAGATAGGAGAGAATGAGGCAGGAGAAGGAAAAGATTAGGAGGGGGAAGATGAAGTTACAACAAATTAAGGGCTCAAAACTAAGAGCCCAAGTGTAGGGTGGACTTTTTTTTTTTTTTAGGAGGTACCGGAGATTGAACTCAGGACCTCATACATAGGAAGTAGGCGCTCAGTCACTGAGCTACACCTGCTTCCCAGTGAGCGTTGGTTTTTTCGTTTGTTTGTTTTTAGGAGGATACCCGGGATCAAACCCGGACCTCGTACATGGGAAACAGGCGCTCAACCACTTGAGCTACATCCACTCCCCTTGAGGTCATTTAGAAGGAAAAATGCTTTTATTTTACAACTTGGTTTCAGAACAAAAGATAGTTTGGTGTTGAAAATACCCACTGTGAGATCAAGTTGGGCAAAGGAAGTGAGGAGAATTTCCCTTGGTTAGAAAATGTCTTTTCTAGTAATTTGGCATTCTCTAATCACTAGTTTGTCTGTTTGTAATACTGTGTGATTTTAGGGTTGGCAATTAATGGTTGACCCACTTTGCCTTGGGAATACAAATGCCACGTGTTCATTTGTACAATAAGTGCTTTGTAGGTAAGAGTCCTGACACACCTTTCTTGTCAACAGTTAATATCCATACTTTAGTTTCTTGACATTCCTGTAGAAATAAAATTGTGTGTATTTGAATGGTGGAATAACATTTGAATTATTTCTTACCAGGAAAAAAATAAGTATTCCAAATAACACGTGACTATAGTAGGTACAGATTTTGTTTCTCTTTTTAAAAAAATCTCTCCTACATATAAATATTTATTAAAAAAAGAATGGAGGGAAACGGATGTGGCTCAAGAGGTTCGGCGTCCGTCTACCATATGGAGAGACCAGGGTTCGATCCCCAAGACCTCCCAGTGGGGGCGGGGGGGGGAATGAAAAAAAGAATGGAAGGGTATGTACCAAAATGTTAACAAGTGTTGTCTCTGGGAGGTGGGCTTATGAATTAAATATACTTTTCTCTCCTTTGTTTTTTCTTATCCACATTTTATATTTTTTCTTTCCAATGATCATTTATTTTTTCTGTAATACAGAAATATAAGTTTGAAAAACAGAGGTAAGATTGCTAGGTCTGCCTTCTAGAATCATCTCCCCACAATTATCCAGGGAATGCAGTTTGACCTGTTTGTACTCCTATTCTGTTTCAGAGGATTCCACAGATGTTGGGGAGGAGGACAGCTTCCTTGGTCAGACTTCTGCTCATACCTCTACCCCACAGACCTTTAGTTACTTCTCTCAGGTATCAAGCAGTAGTGATCCTTTCGGGAACATTGGACAGTCACCATTAACAACTGCAGCAACGGCAGGCGGACAATCAGCCTTCTCTAAACCCCCAGCTGCTCTCCCTTTTACAACTGGATCCCAAGATGTGTCGAATGCATTTTCACCATCCGTTTCGAAAGCTCGATATGGTGCTTCCTCTACTTCACAGATGGGAATAAATGCTTATCTGCCTTCTCAGCCGAATAGTCTCCCTCCTTCAAATTTTCCAAGCCCACCTCAAGGAGCACCCCACCAAGGATACAACCCATATCGCCATACCCCTGTAAGCAGCAGGGCCAATCCTTACATTGCACCACCACAGCTGCAGCATTGCCAGACACCAGGTTTCCCTACCCATCCTCCACCCTCTGGACCCCCTGTTGAGATGTACCAGGTGCCTGCTGGATCTTTGCCACCGGTATGGAGACATGTTTTTACATCTGAATTATTCACTATAATTTTTGTCTCTCTCTCTCTCACCTTAGCTATTTTTTAAAATGTTTTGCATTTTATAACCAACATGATGACAGATTGTTTTCATGGGATATTCTGTGTAAACTACATGCTTTACGGTAAACATCTTTTAAAGATAGCTCTTTGGACAGTCCATATTTTAAATTTTAATTTATATTACTTATTTAATGATGTAGTAATTGATTTTAGTGAGTATGTTACATACCAGTATTTCTAGATTTTAGTCTAAGATACCAGTAATAAATAAGGACATGTGAGAGTGGAAGCAATTATTGTCTTAACAGAGTGCCACATTTTCATCTTTTAATTATACTATTTAATCAAAACACTCAAATACAGGGACTAAAATTGACTACTCCAGTAATTTCCTTTATTTACATTTATGGAATTTAGTTGTAGACAGTTAAAATCTGTCTCAGGGGATGATAGAATACTATTTGTATTGGGTATATTTTATGAAATTTCCTTAAGCCTTTTTCCCAACTGATTATTTAACTGACTTCAAAAAAGAAACCAACTGAATCAAAAAAGGCAAAAGGTTAAAAGGAAGAATTAAGAAACCAACCTAGTGCAACACAGGTAAACAGTATTGTGATGAGAGCATAATATAGCTTCTTTCTTTGAGTCAGGGAATGGGCTCCATTTAACATTTAATTTAAATCATACCCACACACAAATTCTTGATAATGTTGGATTTCAAAACAAAAAACTATAAAGTAACTATTCATAATATGTAGTGTAGTTAATATACTAGTTTGGTGATTAGTTTTTTTTTTTAACAAATCAATTTTATTACTATGTATTAATAAAGCATACAATCCATCCAGTGACTTTTAGTATAATCACATAGTTGTGCATTCATTACTTCACTTATTATTAGAGCATTTTTATTATTCCAATGATAATAATAAAAAACAGAAGACAGACAAACAAAAACTCATCACCACTCAATCTCTCAACACTTCCCCTGCTGGACATAGCTGCTGTTCTGTTTCTTTCTCTCTAGTTTATTTGTATTTATATTTTGTATAGGTGGAGTCAAGCAATATGTTGTACCTTGTGTCTAGTTTCTTTCCCTTATTATATTTCTTTTTTTTAACCCTTACTGGAAGATTATTAATATATTACTATATGCTTCTGTCCATAGTTTGCCTTGGTTGTATTTTTGCCTGATATTAACATCTTGTGACATTAACATACATTTGTTCAGTTTCAAAGAAAAAAAGTCTTATATATGCAATTTTACCCATATTCATATTTCACATGAGGTTTCACTATGTTATATAGTCCCATGTTACATTTTTTAGCTTTCCTTCTAATAATATACATGACCTTAGACTTTCCCTTTCAACCACTGTCATACCCATATAATAGCACTGCTAGTTAACAAACATGTTATGATTTCACCTTTTCTGTTCATTTCCAAAGATTAACAAACAACCTTTTCTTTTTTTTTAAAGATTTATTTTATTTATTTATTCCCGCCCCCCATTGTTTACACTCACCATCTGCTCTCTGTGTCTGTTCATTGTGTGCTCTCTGTCTAATCATCTTCTTTTTAGGAGACACTGGGAACTGAGCCCAGGACCTCCCATGTGGAAGAAAGGTGCCCAATCACTTGAGCCACACCTGCTCCCTGCTTGTTGTGTCTCATTGTGTTTCCTTGTTGTGTCTCCTTGTTGCATCGTCTTGTTGTGTCATCTTGTTGCATCAGCTCACCATGCCAGCCCGTCACGTCAGCTCGCTGTCTTGCTCGTCTTCTTTAGGAGACATCGGGAACTGAACCTGGGACCTCCCCATGTGGTAGGCGGGTGCCCAGCTGCTTGAGTCACATCCACTTCCCCAAACAACCTTTTTAACAATTCTGCACAGATTAACCCCTAGCCTTCCATTCTCTAACCTCATTCTATTTTCTGGTAACCCATATTTAAGTTATTAACTTCCTGAGATTACACAATATATTTAGTTCAGAATAACTCAGTCATACAGTATTTGTCCTTTTGTGTCTGGCTTGCTTCACTCAACATAATGCCCTCCAGATTCATCCATGTTGCCATATGCTTCATGACATCATTCCTTCTTACAGCTGAATATTATTCCATTGTATATATTCATCACAATTTGTTACCCATTCATCGGTTGATGGACACTTGGGTTGTTTCCATTTTTTGGCAATTGTGAATAATGCCAGTATAATTTAAAATAAAAATTCTTTTTAATTAGAGAAGTTGTGAGTTTACAAAATAATCACACGTAAGTTACAGGATTCCCATACACTGCCCCACCACCAACACCTTTCATAGTTGTGGAACGTGTTACAAATGATGAAAGAACATCATCAAAATATTACTGCTGTGTTGTCTGCAGCATATATTTGGTGTATTTTTCCCGTAAAGCAATCTTGTTAACACCATGTATCAATATTGTATATTTGTTACAGTTCATGAGAGAACATTCTCGTATTTGTACAGTTAACTGCAGTCCATCATCCACTGTTGTACGATTGCATGCCTTGTACAGTCCATCCAAAGTGTATACTCAGTGGCTCTGTTTTATCACAGAGTTGTGTTGTCATCACCCCTGTCAATTTTAGAACATTTTCATTATTCCTAAAGGAAAAATCCCATACCCCCTTATACCCTTCTGTTGTTGACCCTTGGCATTGATATAGTATCTTCTTTGCCATTGATGCAAAAATATTACAATATTAGTATTAACTGTAGTCCATAAGTTACATTAGTTATACTTTTCCCTTGTATCACCATATTCTTAACACCTTGTAAGGGTGACGTACATATGTTCTAGTTCATAGAACATTCTTGTATTTGTGTTATTAACCACAGTCCTGGGGAAGGGCTGTAACTCAAGTAGTTGAGAGCCTGCTTCCCATGTACAAGGTCCTGGGTTCAATCCCTGGTACCTTCTTAAGAAAAAAATCCTATCCTCATCCACCACTGAGTTCACTATGTTATACAGTAACTAGTATAGTTAATATACCAGTTTGCTGATTAAATTTTAAAAAGGTTTAAATTGATTTAAATAACTTTTATTTCAAATTCAAAGTTGCAAAAATAAAAATAGCACCAAGAACACCCATTAGCCTTTACCCAGATTTACCTTTTACTCCATTTTTTAAATCATTTTACTCCATTAACATTTTACTCCATTTGTTTTATCATTTGTGCACACACACACCCACCTACCTGCCCACCCATGCTCTTTTTTTTCCTCCCTCCCTCTCCTCTTTTTCTCTCTTTCTCCTTCTCCTCTCTTTACACACACACACACGGAAACATTTAAAGGTCAGTTAAATACATTATAACTGGACTTCTAAATACTTTCGTGTATTTTTCTTACAAATAGTGATATTCTTTTACATAACCACAGTAAAGTTATCAACCTCAGTAAATTTAACTGTGATAACACTTCAAAATGATTATTAATTAAAAAAATAAGTAGTTGTATTCTGATTTTTAAAGTATTTTCATTGTAGAAAACTTGAAAAATGTAGAATAGCCCAATGAATAAAAATTGCCTATAGATAGTCCCTGTTTTCATTGTTATATATCTTATCTTTTCTCTAGGCAAACATTGCAAGGTGCATGTTGCTTTATAATCTGCTTTTTTCTGAACCTGTTTTAGATGTTATGATTTCTTTCTAAAGCATTATTTTTAATGGCTCTAGAGAATTTCAGCATTTGAATAAGGTTACTGTTAGACACTTAGATTATTTATAGCTTTTCTATTATAAATAGTGGAATGTACATCCTTGTAGGTAAGTTTTTGCTCATTTTTATAACCATATATTTAGGATGAATTATTAGAAATGGAATGGGTGGGTCAAGATATATGTACATATTGAAGGTTAAATAAAGCATAGGAGACATTGCTAGGTTGATTTCTATAAAGTTGGTGGTTTACTTTGGTGTAAGAAAATTCATTACATACACAGTTGATTTTGGGTTTTGTTAAATTAAAAAAAATTTTTTTTTAATTGCTTTGGGCTTAGTTATTAAACTAAATAGCTGTCCAGAAATATATGTAGGATAATTATCACTGTCAGCTTTTTGGTCTGAAGCATGTACAAAATTGTTCCTTTGGACAAGCCTGATGGTCTTAACTTTTTTATCTCCCCCAGATTCCTTCTTCAGTGCAATCAGGGCTGCCCCCATCAGCACAGCAACAGGCATTTGCTAGGCCTCCAGGTTCATCTGTACAAGCGCCATCTCCTTTTTTACTTCAAAACCAATACGAACCTATTCAGCCCCACTGGTTTTACTGCAGGGAGGTAGAACACAAACAACTGTGGATGCCTTTCAGTGTGTTTGACTCTATGAATCTTGAAGAAATCTATAATTCAGGTAAGTACTGATCATGCATCCTCTTGTATGTGATTTGAAGAAGAGAAGAAATAGGAAGAATATTTATCCATGGCCTAGTTTTTGTGAATGTCAGATTCCTTAATCCTTGTGGACCCTACCAGACTCTGTACCTTAAGATGCTAATACTGATATAATTCTGATTTATCTGAGCAAGGTATTTGAAGAAATGTTTTAGTAATTCCCTTCTTTGTTTAAAGGTCTTTTTTTTTTTTTGCCGGGAGGTCCCGGGGATCGAACCCTGGTCCCTCCATATGGGAGACGGACACCCAACCATTTGAGCCACATCCGTCCCCCTTAAAGGTCTTTTAAATCAGAGTAATTCATATATTCTGGGTTTGATTTTTCCTATTTTTCTCATTCATTTCTTGTTATGGGGTATATAAGAGCATTTTCTGTGAAACTCTTGCTCCTGGAGATGTGTGAAAAAAGTGTTCCCTAGGCAAGTAGAGTTTTAGAAATGCTGCTTACTACATCTGCCTCTTGGAGATTGACAGTGTATGGGAGCATGTTATGACTCTAAGTCCTGCAGTATAAAAACTGTTTCTTTGTTTATCCTGATATTATTTGATAATGGTACTTTAAAAAAATCACCTATTAATGTCCCTTAGAAACAGTTTTGTGGAGTATTGCTCTAGGTAGATATTATTCCTTTGATTAAAAAAAGATCTACCAGTTATTTTAATTATTTTATGATCAATAAAAAAAATTTTTTTTAGAGAAGTTGTAGGTTTACAGAAAAATCATGCAGAAAATAATAATTCCCATATGCCACCACCTCACAGTTTGCCCTGTTAGCATTTTGCATTAGTGTGGTGCATTTGTCATAACTGATGAGACAATATTATTATAATTATATTCTTAACTATGGCCCATAGTTTACATTAGGGTTCGCTGTGTTGTATAGTTCTATTTTTTTTTTTTTTAATTTTTATTCTAATAACAGAGATATAACATAAAATTGCCACTTTTAACCATGTTCAAATATAAAATTCAGTGGTGTTAATTACATTCATAATGTTGTGCTACCATCACCAACATCCATTACCAAAACTGTTCCGTCACCCCAAACAGAAACTCTGTACCAATTAAGCATTAACCCCCTTTTCCTTACCCTGGCCCCGGTATACTGTTTTCTTGTTTCTGACTCTACAAATTTGCTTATTCTAATTATTTCATATCAGTAATATATGATCATGTTTTTAAATTTTGCCTTGGTTATTTCTTTTCCAGATCAGAAGAGTCATAGTTTTTAGCAGCACAGATTAATTTTAAATTTCTATTTTTAAACAAAAATATGCTTAGTCCTTTGTCTTTAAGGATCAACTAGTCACTGTATTCATTATGGATTATTTATACACATGCTTTGTAACTGTCGGGTTAAATTGTGGACTTCATGCTCTAGTCCAGCCAGACCCTGAGAGTGTGGTTCTGGGAACCGATGGTGGGCGTTACGATGTTTACCTTTATGACCGAATGAGGAAAGCTGTGTACTGGGAAGAAGAGCCAGCTGAAGTGAGACGCTGCACTTGGTTTTACAAGGGTGATACAGATAGCAGATTTATTCCCTATACAGAGGAGTTCAGTGAAAAACTGGAGGTATGTGTGTTTTATTCCTTTCTGCTTTTCTTTAAAAAAAAAAAAAAAGCCCAGTATACATTGGGGCCTCATATAAAACCACATGCTATGGAACTGACTATTTACAAGAGAGCCTGTCTTGATCCTTTTCACAGGGAAGGTTGCTTTTTAAGTGGTACTGTCATTCATGAGATGTTAAGTTGTTGCAGGGGACTTAACTGCTTTATTGTCCTGAGGCCTCAGTGTCTAAAGGTAGAATATGTTTTGCAGGAGTACATCACAAATCTAATCAGGTGCTTGTATCAAAACTTCAAAAGAGCTTTGGCTGCTGGGATTTGTTGTTGACAGCAGATGCCAAGCCTGTGGCCAATTTTCAAATTAATACTCAGCAAAAGCCCTGAAATTGACTTCTGATTCGTGAAAATAAATATAATAGAATAAGAACAAATGTCATGAGATTTTTGGCCCCCTTAAAACCTTTGGTAGGATCCTACTGAAGCTATGATGTCCAAAGCTTGAATGTTTAGTTTTTTAATTGTGAAGCCAATGTATATACTTTCAAGTCTAAACACTATCTGAAAGTATATACTGTATCTTAAAGATATTTGATCATATAAAGTGACATAAACTTTGGAAGTAGGATTTCATTTTATGTACTATCAACAGAACATGGCTGTTTGTAACCTAGGTAGACCTTTTCTCCTGTTCAGCTGCTTCCAAGAAATCCAAACCAGGCCAGGGAGGAAGCAGAGGAGCTTAGGAAGTAAGAAAACCAGTGACAAAAGAGAACAGATGATACATATTGCTCAGTATTGTACAGGTGATGCTGTCCTAATCAGAGCATAAAACAATAGAAGAGTTGGAAACAGAGAAAATGTTTTTATTTGATGATAATATGATTGGCTACTTAGACAACCAGGAAAACCTCTAGAAATACCACTAGCACCAAGATAAGAATTTAGCAAATCTGTAGATATAAAATGAACATATACAAATTAATAAGTTCATATATGGTAGGATTGACCAGTTAGAAACCATAATAGAAAAAGAAGATAAAATTTACAACACCAGCAGAACTACAGGTTACATAGGGAGAAAAAAATCTAACAAAAAGATATACATGAACTTTATGGAGAAAAAAAATCACAATATTGGACATAAAAGATAACCTTAATAAATACAACTAAATATTATATTTATATGCACAGTCTCGATATCATTGAGATGTCACTTTTTCTCAAATTATCTTATAAATTTATATAATCCCAACGGAATACATCAGGGTTTTTGTTAAAATTTGCAAACTGCTCCTAAATTTATATAGAAGATCAAGACCAAGACCATTTTAGAGATTGACATGAGGAAACTTGCTCTGTTAGACAAGACTTATAAAGCTATGGGTTGAAAGGAAGTATGAAGTGAAAATAATTCCTAGGGTGATAGAAGTTTTTTTCTTTAAACATTTTTGTTTGCGATCTTGCTTTTAACTATTATAAATAAATATGTTTAAAAATTTTTAAAAAGGCAAAGTGAGGAAGAGGGTCAAATAGAGAGAGGCTAATGGAGAGGAATTGTTACTAAATGATTGCCCACAAGACATAAAGAAAGACTTCTATATTGACATGGTTGCCAAATAATCACTGTTGCTAATTAAAACATATTTCTCTTTGGCCAGTGGATGTTCCCCTTCAGACTTTTGCTTTATAGAAAGTAGAATAGGATATGTGGAAGAAAAGTAAGGAAATGGTTGAATGGTCAAGGCTTTGGAGTTAGAAAGTCCTAGGTGGGAGTAAAGCTCATTTCTGCCATTGCTGCTCACTGGTTGTGCAACTGTGTTCTTAAATCCTCTAAACCTTGGTTTTCTCCTCTATAAAATGGGAGTAATATTACATGGGAATGATTGAGAGTAATTAATTAAATGAGGTAATATATGTAAAGTGTTAGCACAGTACTGTTATTTTTATCACCATTATAGTTATTATTGTCATTTCCTTTTATACTTCCTCAGTGTAATAAAGATTTGTAATGTTGGGTTAAATGTTGTTTCCAATATTATAGGCTGAATATAAAAAAGCTGTAACCACTAATCAATGGCACCGCAGATTAGAGTTTCCCAGTGGAGAGACAATTGTTATGCACAATCCAAAGGTAATATCACTATTTAAGATATTTAAAGTGTTAGTTTTCTTTTTATTTCTTCCTTTATTTTATTTTATTTTTTGTTAGGAGGTTCCGGGGATTGAACCCAGGACCTTGTACGTGGGAAGCAAGCGCCCAACCACTGAGCTACACCCACTCCCCTTGTTTTTTTTTGTTTTTTTTTTAAGATTTATTTTATTTATTTATCCCCCTCTCTCATTGTTTGTGGTCACTGTCTGCTCTCTGTGTCCATTTGCTGTGTGCTCTCTCTGTCTGCTCGTCTTCTCTTTAGAAGGCACTGGGAACCGAACCCGGGACCTCCCATGTGGAAGAGAGGTGCTCAATCACACGAACAACCTCAGTTCCCTGGTCTGTTGTGTCTCTCATTGTCTTTCCTTTTTGTGTCTCTTTTGTTGTGTCATCTTGCTGCGACAGTTCACCGCACCAGCTTGCCTTCTCCATGAGGCACTGGGACCTCCCAAGTGGTAGGCGGAAGCCCAGTTGCTTGAGCCACATCTGCTTCTCTAGGTTTCTTTTTAATAGTTATTTTGCTGGATGTGTTTGATAACTTCTGCAGTGGGGAATATATTAACAGGAGCTTTTAAAATCATTTATATAGTTCAGGTTGATTATGGAAACAAAACAATTTAACATTTTTCCATGACGTTTCTGTTTATGGCAACATGTTAGCTGAAGCTTAGTGTGCATCATAAGTTGCTTGATAAAGTTTTGCACTTGATCTGATCAGGGGTTAGCAAAATTTTGTGTAAAGGGCCAGAGAATAAATATTTAAGGCTTTGTAGGCTATGCAAACTGTCACAACTCAATTCTGCCATTGTAGTGTGAAAGCAGATATAGACAATACATAAGTCAGTGGATGGGTGTGTAAAACTTTATTTACAAAAACAAGCCATAGACTGGATTTGACCCCCTGCCCTTGATGATGGTTTTTTTTATTTAACCTTTGAAGTAAAAACGTGTCCTTCATCTTTTTATCTGTATTATCTCCACGAACTTTTCTTGTTCTCCACGCTTCCCCTGCTTTTAAAAAAAAATTTGATTAGTGGTGTTGTGTTCTGATTCTTTCATTTACCAAGCTCTCTAAGCTCCAGGTTCCTCACCTGCAAATAATCTTTACTTCCCAGAGTTATATTTTAGACGAAGTGATTTATGTGGAAGTGTCTAATGTAGTGCTTGCTTGGCACATAGCAGCTTCTTAGAACATAGTTTTCTTTTTACAGAAAAGTATGAAGAGAAAACAAAAATGACTCATAACCTTATTACCTCTATTATCCTTGTTGATACTGAAATAAATAAAATAAAAACATACTTATATGTCAAAAAAATGTAAACAGTATAAAAAGGTATTAAATGAAAAATAAAAGCCTCCTTTCCCTGAACTTGCCCTGGTTTCTCCTCTTAAAGGTCACCACTCTTAATCTTTTGTTTTTTAAACAACACACATTTTTGCATACCATCAAGCATATATTCTTTATTTTTTTTTCTTACATGGCACAGGGATAAATATAATACAGAATAGATTTCTCCCTAAAGAGCAGTGTGTAAATCAGTTTTTGCCTATGAAACTGAATTTACAAATTAATTGACAATCTTGCTATTTAAAGACTTTTGCTTTACATGTTTTTATAAAAGACCCCTCTATTGCAGGTAACTTTTCCTTAATTTCTTATGTGTAAACTTGGATTTTTATGTTAGATTCTTAAATCAAGATGTACTACTGATTTAATTGTATTATATTCTAACATAAGCATTGAAAATAATGATATTGATTTGCTTGGCTTTAATGGTTAATAAGCTCTAGCAAGCCTCTTATAAATTGATTTTGGGAGAACAGTACTGACACTTGATTTATAAACTATCCTTACTATCAATTCGTCTATTGTGTATTGGAATAAATGATGTAGCCCACAATGGGAAAGAATTTGGTCATGAGCTTTGTCATAATCCTACTGTTGTATCTTGAAGGTTATTGTTCAGTTCCAGCCTTCCTCAGTGCCAGATGAATGGGGAACCACCCAAGATGGACAAACAAGGCCCAGGGTTGTAAAACGTGGAATTGATGATAACCTTGATGAAATTCCTGATGGTGTGTATAATTTGTTTAGGACTGAGGTGCAATTTAGTTTTCTCTATTTTAATACCATTCTTTTGAATGATGAAAAAAGAAATACAATTATTAGAATTACCTGTCATGATATGCAGAAAGAATCCAGTTTTGAACATATCTTTCCTTTTAAATTTGTTATTTTGACATCTTTATTTTTAAATTTCGAATTCTCTTAAAGAGGTATAAACTACATAATATCAATTCTAAGATATGTATTATTGCTTAAAAGCACTTTGCTGGTTGAAACTAGGCCTCTGGCAATATTTTTGGACTTGTTTTTTCATACCTTAACTAGTTGGTATTACTCTAGTGCAGGTGCTGGCAAACTTTTTTTGTAAAGGGTAAGATGGTGAATATTTTAGTCTTTGTGGGCCTAACATTCAACTGAAACAACTTAATTCTGTTGTGTGAAAGCAGCTACAGACAATATGTTACCAAATGGGCCTAGCTGTGCTCCAATAAAACTCTATTTAAAAATCAAGCAGGGGAAGCGGCTGTGGCTCAATCAGTGGGGCTCCCGTTTACCATATGGGAGGCCCCGGGTTCGGTTCCCGGGGCCTCCTGGTGAAGGCAAGCCCGCCCGCACGGCGTGGTTAGCTGACCCAGCGAGCACAAGCAGCAAGGGGGGGGGAAATGAATAAATAAATAAAATCTTAAAAAAAAAACAAAAACAAACAACAACAACAACAACAACAAAAAACAAGCAGGGAAGCGGATGTGGCTCAAGTGGTTGGGCTCCTGTTTACCATATGGGAGGTCCCGGGTTTGATTCCTGGGGCCTCCTGGTGAAGGCAAGCTGGCCAGCGCAGCGCCGTGAGCTGATGGCCGGTGTGGCACAGTGAGCTGACGCAGCAAGATGACACAACAAAGGGAGACAAGCAGACACAGAAAATCACACAGGAAATGGACACAGCGAGCACTAGCAGCAAGGGGGGGATAAAGAAATAAATAAAATCTTGAAAAAAAAAAAAAAACCTCCAAAAAAAAACCAAACCTAGGGTCATTTAAAAAAAACAAACAAAAAAACCCAAAGAAAAGACAAGCAGTAAGCTGCATTTGGCCTAGGGGCCATAGTTTGCCAACAGCTGCTTTAGTGTAGTGCTTTGATTTCTCATATTATGCCATTTGAAGTAAGGATTGTATTTTGATAATCACGTATATTTCATTTTTGTTTCATTGTCTTATAAATGTATAAAATAATTAGGTACTTATATTATGAAATCTGAATGAGTTAACCAGAGGAGAAAAAACAGTAGATTTACACTGGAGGTGTTCTTCAGTGTATCTGAATCTTAGCAGTCAAGGGGAAGGATTTTGGGAAAAGATTTTAAAGTTTCATATTGGTAATTTGATTCTTCATGTGGGGCTTATTGCCCTGGGGAGTTCTGGAAAAATTAGGAGGTTATGGAGCCTGGAAGTATAGAGTTTCTAGTCACTATGCAGATAGCTTCTGGGAACAGAGACAGCCTGCTTCCTACAGGTCTTGGTCTAGATATTTGCCAAAATGGACTTTGACCTTTGTCCCTCTAATTTAGTGGAAGATAATGAGAATTTCTATGGCAAGTTTGTAGATAGCAAAAGGAATATCTAGAACACTACCATTCCATTAAAACAAAACAAAACAAATTCCCAGCATTTATTTATGTGTATGTGTTGTGGCTATGTGTTTGCGTCTTTATTTTTATAGGGGAAATGCCTCAGGTTGACCATTTGGTGTTCATGGTACATGGCATTGGACCAGTGTGTGACTTGCGCTTTAGAAGCATTATTGAATGTGGTAAGTGTTAGCAGATTTTATTTCATGGAATAAATTGAAAACTAAAAGAAGAGTTTTAGTGTTCATTTTTAGGATAATTCTTAGCTCTAAGCTTTTTGCTTCCAAGGGTCTGTAAGAGGCAGGTTTAAATGATTGGTGGAAAAAATTAATTTGTACTTGATTTGCTTGTATGACATATCTAACTTATAAAATCCTAGATGCTGACAAATTAGAAGGGATCATGGAAACAATTCAGTCTAGCATTTTTGACAGACAGCCTCTGGCTGAGCACTTTCAGCAACTAGGAATGCCTGTGCACTGAACTTATTTACAGTGAGGTTTAGTTGTGAGAAGTTGTTCAATGAAACTATGAATCTGCTTGGTTTACTTAGATTTTTGAAGTTTTATTTTTATGTTTGTATAAGAATAATTCATTTTTATTGTATACCTGGTATGTGGCAAGTACCTTGCATGTATTTTATCATTAACCTTCACAAACCTTTGGGTATAGGTGCTGTTATTATTATCTCCACTTTTAGGTGAGGAACTGAGGCTCAGAGGGGTCAAGTCACCTCTCCTTGTCACAGTCAGTAGGTAGTGGAACAAGAATCCTTAAGCAGGCAGTTTGACTCTAGAGTCTGTGCCCACAGTGTCATGCTGCCTCCCAGTAGTGGTAGCTAAACCAATATTTTTTAGTACCTTCCTCTAAAATAATGAAAAGTTAAAAAGAGCTTCCTAAAGATTGGTTATCTTTTTTGATGGATTTTGTCTTTTTTTTTTCCTTGAAAAAGTTAACTTTAGGTTATAAGAAATACTGGCATATTTGAGGTAATTGCTAACTAGCTGTTATGCTAGGACAATTTAATCAGTTTAATTTATCTTAACCTAATTTTTTGTTCGTTTGTGTTTTTGAAGTGGATGATTTTAGGGTGGTTTCTCTCAAATTGCTGCAGACACATTTCAAGAAATCTTTAGATGATCAGAAAGTAAGCAGAGTGGAATTCCTTCCAGTTCATTGGCATAGTTCCTTGGGTGGGGATGCCACAGATGTTGACAGGTTTGTGGATTTTATAACTTATTTCTCAAATAAGTCAAACTTAGATTCAAAATTTAAACCCATAATTTGAAATAGTTATGATGACATCAACTGGTATATTTCTTATTTTATTGAATACTTCCTCTGACACATGATTAAATACACATGATTAATACTGTATGTGTATGTGTGTGTGTATTTTAAACTTGTTCCTATTGTAAATATTTAAGAGAGTCTAAGAGAGTTAAGGCAGTTTTAAAATACTAATCTATAGTGGTTTAGGAGGCAGCTATTAGGACAATGCAAAGTATACTGGAGAAAAAGCAATAAAAGATAAGGTCTTATTTATAGAAGATAATACACACAAGACAATTTATGAAGAATAGTATTTTTTTAGGTAAAATCTTTAGTATAAGATATGATTGTAGTTGTTAAGTTTTATATAAATGAGCTTGATGGTCAAATATTGTACTGTATTTAAGGAATATTGAATGACTTGTGTATGTGAGTACAACTCTCTAGAAAATATACACAGATTGGGGAGAATGATTGAAAATTTAAGAATTTTAAAAACAAAGTCTCAGATGTGGTTATACCATTGATTGTACACTTTGGATGGATTTATGCTTTATTAATGCGTATCAATAAAAAAATTGCTTTGTTAAAAAAAACACGAAATCTTAGACTGTTATATTGTATTTTTAAAAACTTGCTTCTATTGTAAATATTTAAGAGAAGTTCAGAAATTTAAGTTTGTTTCAAAATACTAGTCTAATCTAGAATGGCTTATACAGGGCGCTCTGTCCTATAGACTGTAGGATATTTGTGCCATCCCCAGCCACCTCTATCTATTAGATAACAGTAGCGACACCCCTTCTTTCCCATTTTGACAATCAAATATGTCTCCAGCTGTGCCAAATGTCCCCTGGGAGGCAAAATTGCCCCTCATTGAGAACCACTGATTTAGATGCTCTTGGCAGCATGGTTCTGTGTTGTGTGCATGGCAGACCATTCAGCATCCTTAGTCTTTGCCCCCTGAATGCCAGAAACACTTGCGAGGCACCATGACAACTAAAAATGCCCCTACATAGTTTTGAATGCTCGCAGTTGAGAACCACGGATTTAGGTAATACTTATGCTGGAACATGGAACTAATAACATTCTCAAATCAGGAAGGGTTTCCATTCTCTGTAGCACCTTTCTTACTCCTTGTTACATTCTCTATTGTCTTTTCTACCCATGATTTTTATCAGGTGTTCTGATTTTCAGTTATTTGGAAGAAAAATGGAAGGTTAGTCTTTCTCTTTTAAAAATAAAATTAAAGTCTTTGTAAATGCCTTATTTTATATAACATAACTGTTTAACAAATTCCCAAATGCATAATACTGTTATAGGCACAAATAACTTTTTTGCTTCATCTTGATTTAGCTATAATAACTTTGTCTACAGAATCAACTCATAATTATTCTGTGGAGTGTTTTTTTAACTCAATATATTTTTGGCAATCAAAATCTAAATGTTTTAAAAATCAACAGATTTAAAGTGGATACTGGCTGAATATAATTTTTTTTTCTTTTTAAACAGGAATATTAAGAAGATCACTTTACCAAGTATTGGTCGGTTCCGTCACTTTACCAATGAAACCTTGCTAGATGTTTTATTTTACAATAGCCCCACCTACTGTCAGACAATTGTGGAAAAAGTGGGAATGGAGATAAACCGTCTGTATGCACTCTTTATGAGTCGGAACCCAGACTTCAAAGGAAAAGTCTCTGTTGCTGGTCACAGTTTAGGTAAAACTGTCAAATACACACTTGAAACATAATTTTTTTGAGTCATTACTGCTTTCAGTATATGTGACATTGCTAGTATAAGATTTAAAATTATAGATGTTAAGTTTTCTAAAGGGTAGAAGTTAATGCTTTGAGTTCAGATTCTGCCTTAATCACCTTAATATCACCTAGGAATGCTTTATGTTTTAACTTATGGTGTTTGATAAAACAAGAATATGGTTATCAAATCTGTATTTCAAATTTGTACTTCTGCCTGTGGACTTTGAAAATGATGTAGGAGGATTTTAGTGTTATAAAAGCATTTGGTACATTACTAAGCAAAATGCTTCTTTTTCTTAGGTTCTTTGATATTGTTTGATATACTGTCTAATCAAAAAGATTTGAATTTAACAAAGTCTCCTGGGCCTCTTGCTGTTGCTAATGGAGTTGTGAAGCAGCCACCTTTTCAAGAAAAGCAGGTATATCTGCATGTGGCCTAATTAACATTTAGATTTATAGTTGGAACAAATCTAACTGAATAGCTTCCTCAATCTGAATTTATTTCCTGTAATGTTCCTATAAAAATACACTGAGATTTAGAAATGTAGTAGAATCATATAACTAGTTGTTTGATTTTCTCATTTAACTTTTCTTCCTTGTGGATTATAAATTAATATGTGAGGGAAAGATTTTTTTAAAAAAGTAAATTATTGTAGGAAAAGGAAGCCTGAGTGATTTATCAAATTTATATACTTTTCAGAATATTCAAACTTTGGATGACAAAGTACCTAAAATTATGTTTTGTGTGCAGAGCAAAATTAAGAGTTTTCTATAGATCAGGAAAGATATGGGAATTTTTCTGAATTTTGTGATCTTTTTCCTATTTTTCTTTTTTAAGATGACTGAAGAACCAATGTTGACTTTGGATGAATCTTGTGACCTTGACGTTGAAAATGAAGAAGTCCTCACTTTGCAAGAAACTCTGGAAGCACTTAGCCTCTCTGAATACGTTAGCACTTTCGAAAAGGAAAAGATTGATATGGAGTCTCTGGTATTGATGATAGTTTGATTCATTTTTGTTTAGAATTGTTTTTCCTGCATATAAGATTGAAAATTAAGGGTGTTTTAGGCCCCAGGCTCATGGTGTCCAGTTGGCCCCAAGCCGAGAGGCCCCACGGAGCCAGAATGCTGCTACTTGTAGGGGGAGGGCAGAGCATCTTCATGCTACCACTTGCAGGGGGAAAGAGCTGGGTGCTCTTTCTCTTTTACTTTCCTTCTCTCCGGGCCTGGTGTGGTTACCAAAGGAAACACTTGGTGAAAGATTTCAATGCTTGCATCACCTGCGGTATCTGTAAAGGATCTCTATCAAGCCAACTATGGTGATGGAATGCCTCCATACCTTTTATGAGACTTGTATTGTCCAGCACTTTTTGGCTAGCAATGATCTTCCAAGGTGTGGCAACCAAGTTCGTGAGACAAACCCATTAGAAATGTTGAGGTTGGATAATACATTAGAAAAAACTATATTTACTCTGATCCCTGAACAACTAGAACAAGAACTTGTGCTTGGATCTGAATTTTAGAAGAAAAATAAGGCTCAATAAAATGGACAAGATGATGCTTCAAAAGTTGACAAACCTAAAGTAGATGAAGATGATGAAAACCAAGATGATAAAGATTATCACAGAAGTGACCCACAAATTGCTGTGTATCTAGTTTGTTTAAATAATAATGGGTAGTTGGGGACAGTGTAGTAAAGGGTTTAATGAGGAAATTCATCCAATATTCTACACGTGACTATGGAAACTATTAAAATTTTTCTGATTTTAAAATTAAAATTTCTAAGTTCTTATGAGTTGAATGTGTTGAGCATTGGTGAAATAATGTGGAAGGATCATACTATGGAATTCATCTACTTGACAAGATGGGAACTAAGAAGCAAAAACTTTCAGTGTCTGAATTGCTCAGCTTCACAAGTCTGCTCTCAGGATGGCCCTTTGTATCATTCATACCCCATGGTATTGCAGTTTTGACCAAGAATTAATTGTGGTTAGACCAAAGAGCTAGATCCCATTGAGATGAATCCTATACTATTGGTTTACTCATTAACAGATTGCACAGTGAATGGTGTGTGGACTAGAGGGATACAACCGGATTTTTAGCATATATATATAAGGCTATTGTCTGTCTCTTAGGTTGTCAGTTGCATATATGTTGTTTCTGTTAAGAGCAAACCAGGGAAGTGGATGTGGCTCAGGGAGTTGGGCGCCCGCCTACCACCTGGGAGGTCCTGGATTCAGTTCCCGGTGCCTCCTAAAGAAGACAAGCAAGACAGCAAGCTGATGTGACGGGCTGGCGTGGTGAGCTGACACAGCAAGATGACGCAACAAAGAGACACAACTAGGAAACACGATGAGTAACACGACAGGCAGGGAGTGGACGTGGCTCAAGTGATTAGACGCCCACATGGGATGGACCTGGGTTGGGTTCCCAGATCTCCCAAAAAGGAGACGAGCACACAGTGAACAGACACAGAGAGCAGACAGTGAGGAGAGAAGTAAATAAATAAATCTTAAAAAAAAAAAAAAAAAAAAAAAGAGCAAACCAAGTGCCATTCTGTTAAAAAAAAAAACAACAAAACAAAGATTTTGGCTCATATGAAAATGCATTCCAGATAAGTCAAAAATTTAAATGCTAAATTAAAAATACAGGCAATTTTTTTTTTTTTTTAGTATAATCTGGGAAGTCTTTCCTAGTATGACACAAAATTCAGAAGCCACAAAGGAAAAAAAAAAAAGGATAGTGGAAGACTCCATAAACAGCATCAAAAGGGCAAAGATATGGGAAGTGGCTGTGGTTCAATCAGTGGGGCTCCCGTTTGCCATATGGGAGGCCCCGGTTCGGTTCCCGGGGCCTCCTGGTGAGGGCGGGCCCGCCCGCGTGGCGTGGTTGGCTGACCCGGAGAGCGCAAGCAGCAAGGGGGGGATAGGTGAATAAATAAATAAAAATCTTAAAAAAAAAAAAGGGCAAAGATAAATTAGGAAAAATGTTTGGAACATGCATTACAAAGGACTTACTTCCTTAATATTCAAAGCGTCTAAAAATAAGTTACAGAATGAACATTAACCCAATGGGAAATAAGCAAGGACTAAGAACAGATGGCTCACAGAAAAGGAAATAACAAATGGCTTCTTAACTTATGAAAACTCATGATGAGAAATACAAATGAAAAGTGCAGTGAGATTTTTTTTTTTTAACCTACCTGGTTGGCAAAAAATAGTATGTTTGATAATGTACCATGTGGCCAGGATGAGGGGATGTAGGCACTGTTAGATATAGGTGGGAGAGTAAATTGTTCCAACCTCTATGGAGGGCAGTTTAGCAGTATCTTTTAAAATATAAAAATTACATACCATTGCTGGGAATATTTCTTTTTCTTTTCTTTTTTTTTTTTTTTTTGGAGAATTCACATTTATTGAATAACCATTGTGATACAGTCTGGAATTTCTGGATTCCAAATAAATTTCACTTTTTGAACATTTGACCTGTTAATTTTTAGCACCAAGAGGCTTTGAAACAGCCTGATGTTGACCTGCCAGCTTTCCCCCACTGGCACTTTAATCTGCCTAATAATAAGTCCTTTCCTTCTGTCATTTACCCAGGGAATGGCCTACTGCCCTTCTTTGTACAATCTGGCAAGGGAGTGTTCATGAAGTGGTCCACACAGCTAGAGAGACAATTTTCAGTATGAGAGTCTAGGCGATTCCCTGGCTTCGCTATACATACCGCACCATAGCTCCATGAAGTGATGCATCTGTGCAGTGAACTCTGCCTTCTGCTGTTCGGCCGCCATCACGTGCTGCAATTCCACTTGGTCTGCCTCATCAAGCTCTGCATTGTCTGGGAATATTTCTTTCTTTTTTTTTTTTTTTTTTCCTTCTTAAAGATTTTATCTATTCATTCATCTATCCCCCCCTTGCTGCCTGTGCTCGCTGGGTCAGCCAACCACGCCATGCGGGCGGGCCTGCCCTCACCAGGAGGCCCCCGGAACCGAACCCGGGGCCTCCCATATGGTAAACGGGAGCCCTACTGATTGAGCCACAGCCGCTTCCCTGGGAATATTTCTTATACAGATATTCATACAAGAATTATCTATAAGAATACTCAGTGCAGCATCATTTGTAGTATCAAAACCTTGGAAACACCTTCAATATCCACCAGGAGGGCATTAGTTAAGCCAATTATGATGTGTCCACATAATGGAGTACCTGGCAGCCGTTGAATGAATGAGGTAGTTTTAGAGATTCTGGAGTGAAGAGATCTTTAAGATCCCTGATACAAAAAGAGCAAAGCTTAGTACACACAAACACATGCATAAAAGCATGTAGATGCTGTGTGTATATAAGATATCTCTGGAAGGAGAACCCGTTGTCAGCAGTTGCTGCCAAGAGGAGAATTGGGTGGTTGAGACAGGTGTGGAGACTTGACCGTAAGCTTGATCACAGCTTTTGAATTTTCTACAACATGCATGTATTTTCTTTTAAAAATTGATAGAATGATTTAGTGATGTGGAGACCAAAGATTGTACAGCCTCAAGTAATCTATGACTTAAAAACAAAAAATTAGCTTTTTAATTGTCTGGATCTGAAATTGCTTTAGATCAGGAGATCTTAGCCCCTTTTGTTTCATGGACCCCTTTGCCAGTCAGGTGAAAACCACAGATCCCTTACTAAGTCTATACTATACTGGTATTATTTAATAAATATATCATACCTGCACCAATATGTCCTCACAAGAATAATGTTTTGAATTTCAGTTCAAGCTCACGGACCCCTTGTTAAGAACCCCTGCTTTAGATGATATGGTTTCTTTTATAATTTTCTTATTCCAATTTCAATTCACTTACCCATTGAAAGATTAATATGCTTCTTTGTTTCTCTTTAAAGCTTATGTGTACAGTCGATGACCTGAAGGAAATGGGCATACCCCTTGGACCCAGAAAGAAGATAGCCAACTTTTTAATACATAAAGCAGCTAAATTGGTAAAGTTCATCTCTGCCTTAAAAAAAAAAGTCTCATTTTGAGACTACTGTTTATATTTGGGAAGTTTTTGTTACTACCATAAGGGCCAAGCAAGCTAGTTTGCTCCCTACCTAGAGCACAGTAATGGAGTTGATGGAAGTCCAGACTTTGGAGTCAGTCAGAACTGGATTGATATCTCAGTTAGGTTTTTACAGGACCAAGAGTTCCTGGGATGTAGGACTTTTGGTTTTAAAACTGGTATTTCCTGGTACAAAAACTGGGGAAGTCCTGGGCAGAATGATGAGTGATCAATCACTCCCAGTTCCCAATTCCCAGAACTAATTCCCATTTCTTTTTTTTTTTTTAAGATTTATTTATCCCCCCCTCCCTTGTTTGTGCTTGTTGTCTGCTCTCTGTGTCCATTTGCTGTGTGCTATCTGTGTCTTCTCTCTTTAAGTGGCACCAGGAACCGAACCTGGGACCTCCATGTGGGAGAGAGGTGCTCAATCACTTGAGCCACCTCAGCTCCCTGCTTTGTTATGTCTCTCATTGTCTTTCCTCTTTGTGTCTCCTTGTTGCATCAGCTTGCTGCGCCTGCCTGTTGCACCAGCTTGCTGTCTTGCTCATCTTCTCCAGGAGGCACTGGGAACTGAACCCAGGACCTCCCGTGTGGTAGGCGGGAGCTCAGTTGCTTGAGCCACATCTGCTTACCCTAATTCCAATTTCGACCACTTATTAACCACATATACTTGAGCAACATGCTTCACCTTTTTTTTTTTTTTAAAGATTTTATTTATTTATTCCCCGCCCCTTGCTGCTTGCACTTGCTGTCTGCTCTGTGTCCATTTGCTGTATGTTCTTCCGTGTCTGCTTGTCTCCCTTTGTTGTGTCATCTTGCTGCACTATCTGCGGGTGCGGGTGCGGGCTGTCAGCTCTCCGTGGGTGTGGGCCAGCTTGTCTTCACCAGAAGGCCCTGGGAATTGAACCCGGGGCCTCCCATATGGTAGACGGGAGCTCAAACGATGGAGCCACATCTGCTTCTCTGCTTCACTTTTTGATCCTTAGTTTTCTTTATTTCTTAAATGGGAGTGATATCACCTTCCTCATGGGGTTGGAATGAGGATAAAATAAGGCGTGTGAAACTTAGCATCCAGTAAATGTCAGCTCGGTTCCTTTCATCCCAAACCTTCTCACTAACTAAAAAGGTGAGAAAATACACACACACATGAACACATTTTATTAAATAAGAACCAAAAAGCAAAAATTCCAAACAATACAAAACAAGAAGAGCAGCAACAACAAAAAAAAAACATTTAAGTAAAACAACTGGGAAAATTCACTTATATTATTTGATTTTAATTTATTGTTTAAGTTAATTTTATATAGAGATTTTCTAATTAGAAAAATTAAATAATACTTAGGATAGCTATTTACTTTTATTTGTGGTGTTGTTCACATGGTCTGACGACCCTCCAATGTTTTGAGCTTCTGTCATTTGATTTGTGCTACTTATTTGGAACTCAACATATGCCACTTCTTTTATATAATGTCGCTATTTTATGTATTGAGCTTAAGGAATTGAGTCATGCAACTTGTTTATTGAATCTCTCTTTTGGGTCAGGCACTGTGCTCAGTTCTTGGAATTTGGAGATGAATAAGCATATACATTGCAGGAGGGAAAGTGACCCCATATTGTGACACCTCAATCCTGTTACAGAGGGCTGCCTGTGCTGTCAGAGCCAGACGAGGGATGGTAGTTCTGCCTGGGGGGAGAGGGACTGGGGTTTTACTGTGTATCGGATCACATAATTTCAGTTTACAAAGAGCTCTTCATCTCACTTGAGCTGCACAGCAGCCCTTTGAGGTCCATGCATGGTATTAATCTCTGACGAGAGCACTGGTTAAACTTAGACTAGGACCTGAATGTTATAATGTTCCTTTTCATCATGGTGGGACGCCATGAGTAAGAACTTTTATCTCCATGTATACATCAGTGAAGTATTTTCTCAGGCCCTACATGTCCTTGATTTTACCTTGTAACAAAAAGAAAAAAAGCAGAAAGTATTCTATAGGGGTGTGTGGGTATGGGTGTGTGGGTGTGTGTTTTAACAATCCACACTTTATTCAGATAGTATTCCAGTTTATAGGCTGCAGGTGCTTGGATATATAGATTATGGCATTATAAGAATGTTTTGAAAGAAGTAAACGTTTATAAAATGATCTTGTTTTTTAAATTCAAAAATAATTGCCTCTGGATGAGCCATGAAATTTTCTCAGCCAAGTTGCCACCGGTCACTGCGTTTTTCACAGATAACGAGGTGCTACCAGATCAATAGTAATGTAATGTGGTGTGTCCTATTGGCTTACTGTAACTTGGAATAATGGGACCAAAATTAGCCAATTATTTTATAATGAGAACAAATATGTGTGGCCTGTGCATTTCTTTTTTCTTTTTTTCTTTGTAAACCATCTTAGTGATTTTCATTTGAAGAGGAAGTGTTTAGTGTTGGGAATTGTGATAGCCAAAAAGTATGTGTATGTTGGTTTGCCTAGTTTTAGATTACTGCTTGTGGCTGGGAAAACAAAACAACTCTTGACAATAGGAGAGTTTATGTCTTTAGACAGCTCTCTTCTTAGCAATTTAGAATGTTAAGTTCTATGACAATCATGGGAGATATTTCTGAGTAGAAGGGAAATTTAAACTGAAGAACACTGAAAATGTTCTTCATTCTGGATTTTATTTATTTTTTTATTTTTTTATTTTTTTTTAAAGATTTTATTTATTTATTCATTTATCCCCCCCTTGCTGCTTGTGCTAGCTGGGTCAGCTAACCACGCCATGCGGGCGGGCTTGCCTTCACCAGGAGGCCCCGGGAACCGAACCCGGGGCCTCCCATATGGTAAACGGGAGCTCTACTGATTGAGCCACAGCCGCTTCCCCATTCTGGATTTTAGACTTAATCTTGTGCTGCCTCCAAAGGGCAAAGATAACCAGATATGCAGGTTGGTGGTACCTCAGCTTCTGAAACATTAATGGTGGGAATCAGTTCCAAGCTGGCTGTTAGAGAGTTGTCTTTTTCCTACATTAACTTTTGAATTAAACAGTTGGACTTTTTTTCCCGGTTTCCTGGTGTTTGGAAATAATTAATAGCTAAAACAGGTTTGGGCTCTTGTTTGGTTTGTTTAGGAACTGGCGATAACTATTTAAACAGAGACTTACACATGGTTGCTCACATCCTAAGGAAGGAGGGAGCAGACAAGTCCACCACAAGTCACTCATAGTCCCCTGACATTGCTGTTGCTGGATTCAGGGAGTGATTACAAACCAGTGCAAATGAATTTTATCTTGTTATTATAGAAATACACCTTTTATATAGTGCTCCCAAAGGTTTTGTGAATTTATTTATGGAAATACATAGGTTTTAAGTGTTCAGTACAGTAAGCTTTGACAATTATATACATCTATGTCATCACCACCGAATAGAACATTTCTGTCACGTAGTTCCCTCCTGCCTCTTTTTGATCAGCTCCTTCCCCCAAATAACTACTGTTCTAATTTCTATCACTATAGAATAGTTTTGTTTGCTCTGTAAGTTCATATAATTGGAATCTACAGTATCTGGCTTCTTTTACTCAAAATAATGTTTTTGAGGTTCACCCAATTGTTATGTCATTTGTAATTTGTTTATCTTTATTCTTTCTGAATAGTATTCCATTTTATGAATATACCCTGGTGTATTTATCCATTCTTCCCAAAAAGGTTTTGATGAAAACTTGTCAGGGCTCTGTGTAGTCATAAGGATGTAAATGTTGAATGAAGAAATTTCTTCTAAGTTACTAATCTTTGTAGGAAGCGTATATTTTACAATTAGAGAGTGCTTCTAAATTGTCTAGAGTTGAGATCATAAAGGGGAAACTTTACCTTTACTTTTTATTTTTTAAGTTTTTTAATTATGTAGAAAGTACAATCGTACAATAAAACTATATAATGATAGCCAATAGATTTATTTGTAGTTGTTTGGCTATACTTGCTTCTTCTTAATTTTTTTTTTTTTTCCTGAAGAATTTAAAAATAAATTACAGGCATCATGGCATCTCTTCCCTAAATATTTAGTATGCATTTCTAGAAAGGACATTTCTCTAGTGACCACAATGCCATTGTCATACCTATCAGAGTATTGATTGTTCCTTAATATTGAGATGGCATGTTTTGCAGTAATAGCTTGTAACTGAACTTTTCCTCAAGGTTATGTTACAAAATTTTGGTATTTCACAGGAACAGAAAAAAGCAGCATCAGAAAAGAAGGCAGCAATGGCCGCTTCAACAAAAGGGCAAGAGGGAAGTGCTCAGAAAGCTAAAGAAATGGCTTCTCTCCCTTCAGAATCAAAGAGGAAACTTCCAGTTGGTGCTTACGTTTCTTCTGTGAATGTTGATTTTGAGTCTTTTGAAGTTGGCACAGGACAGGCAAGTTTACATACTGACTAAGGCTGCGCATTTTATGTAGGAATCATGTATCTTTATGATTTGGGTTAGCTGTGAGACAGTCCTTTAAATTCTTTAAATATTTATTCAACATTTACAAACTGATTTTCTCTTAATAAAAATTGTATGCTTCTTTAATAATGTTCCAAATAAGGGATTGAATATGTATTTAACGTATCATTGAACTGTAGAAATTGTCTTTACTTCAAATTTTCTACCACTCAAGAATTTATAGCATTCGTCTCTCATAGCCACTAACAACAGAAGTGCCAACAGTTAGGAAATTATGCTTAGAATATGTTTATGTTTCTGTAAGAGAAACTTGTTGCATTCACTTAATTTATATTTTTCAGTGCTCAAAATTCTTCCCTTGGTGAAAATATTTCTATAAAAATTGACCAACAGTTGATAATGCTTCATTTAATAATATAGTTTAATATACTTTTACCTTAATTGTCTGGAAGTTCCAAAATATTTGTAGACAGTTACTTTCAGTATGCTTATAGTTGTGTATAAGATATATGGATCCATCACAAGTGAGTACATGACTGATTTAAAGAAGGCAGAAAATGGAACTAGCAGTTTGCTGTAGCCTGTTCAACTTTTAAGCCCAGGTCATTCTTAAGAATTGTGTTTTTAAAGGTATCTCTTTTTTTTTAAAAAAGAAACAAATAACAAAAAACCTGAACAAACTTGAGCAGATAAAGGGTCGGTATTTCCTCACTTAAGTGCAAGGTGGTAGCATAGATGGGGATTCATGGAGCCAGAAGCTCCTGCCACCAGGACCCTCCCCTGCACTCCCCTATGGGAGCTGGATAAAGGGTGCTGGGGGCTTGGGGTTCATATCCTTACAGCTCTATGGCCTCAGAAGAAAAGGAATCCACCCAGCTAGGGAATTTTCAAGGAGGAATTTCACTTGACCTGGTTTGTTTCACAAGTCCATTCTGGGCCAATAATTGTGGCCTAGGGAATAGGTTCACATACCACCCCTCCATGGGGGTGGGTCAAGGTGGGCAGGCAGGATCTGTTCACCAAAGGGTTATTGGGAATCCAAATAGCCACTACATGCATCATTCATTGCCAGAAAGCTAAGAAATACTGTTTTGCAAAAGAAGAATAAAAGAAAAAAATCCCCTAATCTTATCAACCAGAACTAATTACCATTATTAGAGAAGTTGTAAATTTACAAAAATGTCATGAATAAAATACAGGGAATAATATTTTATTAATGTGACATTTTCAGTGTATTGTGACTATATCCCCACGTCAATAATTATATTTTGACAACATCATTTTTAATTACTGCTGTGTTCAACCATATGGAAAGATAATCATTTATCCCATTATTTATTATTGGACATATGGGCTATTTCCAGTTTTTCACTTCTTTAAACCATTCAGTGATGAAAACCAATTTTCTGTGCACATTCTTTATTATTTCTTTTAGTTAAATAGGTAGAGGTAGGATATCTGGGTCAAAGGATGTGTACTTGTAGTGTCTGCTACTTAACTCCTGGCAAGGTAGTACCAATTTGTACTTCCACTGGCAGGTATAAGAATGCCTCTCTCCCTTGAAGTCCTTCCTAAAAACAAAACAAATGAGAAAACTAACTCTCACTGGGGAGTGGATGTAGCTCAGTGGTTGAGCACCTTCTTTCCATGTACAATCCTGGATTCAATCCCTGGTACCTCCTTAAAAAAAAAAAAAGAAAATGCATAATCTTGAGATCACCTCCTTTGTGGTCTTCTTCAATAGCAGAACTTATTGAATTTACAAATAAAAGGGCAAGCCTAGGAATGTTTTATGCTATTCATTGGATTTCACTCTCATGATACTAAAATAATGAAGGCAATTTTCTGCCTCTGAGAACAAAAGGAAGTGCTTTGTAAACTGTAGAGTGCTATACAAATGTGGGTGCTTTTTCTTACTAGGGACTTCTCAGTGAGCTAAGCTTAAGGCTATATAATGCAAGCTACCACAAAACAGTCTTTTTAGGAGCAAATCATTTTTCTAATGCAAAGGAAGGATGGTAGTTATAGTAGTGGAAATGCTTGTTGAGTACTTAATATATATCAAATTCTGTGCTAAGCACTTCATATGGATTAAGTTATTCATTCTTCAGCCACACTATGAGTTTGGTGTTATTATGATGATCATTTTATAGATGAGTAAACTGAGGTCGAGGCGAGAGAAGTTAAAAAACTTCCCTAAGGTCACCCAGTAAGTAAGGAGTGGAGCCAAGATTCAGATCCGGGCAGATTCAGAGTCTAGAGCCTACAGTTTTAACCACATTTATAACCAATGCTATAAAAGAAGTGTAAGTATAGCAAGAGCATGTAATAGTCTATAAATTATCTTACTTTATTTTTTTTAAAGATTTTATTTATTTATTCATTTATCCCCCCCTTGCTGCTTGTGCTCGCTGGGTCAGCTAACCACGCCGTGCGGGCGGGCTTGCCTTCACCAGGAGGCCCCGGGAACCGAACCCAGGGCCTCCCATATGGTAAACGGGAGCCCCACTGATTGAGCCACAGCCGCTTCCCTAAATTATCTTACTTTAAAGAGAGTTTTTTTTAGTCCTCTTAAGCTAGCAACAGCTGTCCATCACAATGATTGTAAGCATTCATAACCACTCCCTGAGGGGGAGCTTCTGTGTTTGGATGATTTTAATTGATTAAGAGCAGTTCCAGGAACTTTTGAAGCTTTTCAATTTTGTATTATGTGACAATTGAATGTTCATCTTTTATTGTTTTTTGGTTCTTTTCTAGGTTTCTGTTGTTTACAACTCATTAGACTTTGAGCCAGAGATTTTCTTTGCCCTGGGATCTCCAGTTGGTATGTTTCTCACTATTCGGGGAGTGGATAGGATAGATGAGAACTACAGGCTTCCTACCTGCAAAGGATTCTTCAATATTTATCATCCAGTGAGTGAACTGAATTTGCTTTTTATTTTGAAGATAAAGAACCTGTCGTTTTTATTCTAATGGATCTTATTTCGTAGGAATTAATGTTTATCTTGATTTTGTACGATACAACTCGCTGTTCTAAGCCTTCAGTCAGATACGTTCCAAAAAATTTTTCTATCAAAAATCCTTTGTTCAAGGAAATAATTTTATTGCTTTGCTTGTAAAGTAGTAATTTTATCCATAGACTTGAAAATCTCATAATTATCAGTATCTGAAAAAGGTGTGAAAAGTTAGTCTGTTGTTTGCCATTTATCCATTTTCTTACCCATCTACAGTATATAACTCAAAATAAAGCAACTTTTCATAAATTTACAATTCCTCTGTTTACAGCTTGATCCAGTAGCGTATCGATTAGAACCTATGATTATTCCTGATTTGGACCTAAAAGCAGTTCTAATTCCACATCACAAGGGCAGAAAAAGACTTCATTTAGGTAAAAAGCAAATACTTTGAAAATCTGTTTCCTTCCTGTCATTTTATATTCTCTAATGAATTATGAAATGAAAATTGTAGCACTAAGACCAAATTAATGTTATTTAAATGCCTAGGATGTGCAAACTTTTTAACTGAGTATTTTAGTTTGCCAGAGGGCTGCCGATGCAAAGTACCAGAAATCTGTTGGCTTTTATAATGGGGATTTATTTGGGGTAAAAACTCACAGTTCTAAGACCATGAAATGTTCAAATTGAGGCATCAACAGAGATGCTTTCTCACCAAAGTCAGATACTATTGATCCTGGCGTTGTTGCCACGTGGGGAAGCAAGATGGGTCTGATCTCTGTGGAGGTCTCTACTGAATCCCCTTCAGAATCTACTGTTTATTCCAGCTCAACTGTGATCAACCAGGCATAGGGCTGGTCTCTTACTGGGCCTTCTCTCTCTCACTCTCTGGGCCTCAGCTCTTTGAGCCTCTCGAGGGCTTCTCTTTTCCTGCAGTCTTCTCTCTCACATTGCAGAATCAAATATGGCAAAGCTTTCTTTTCCTGTGTCTGCCTGTGTGTCTGTATGTCCATTTATATCAGACCCAGCAAGGGAGCAGAGACTCAACCTGAGTCACGCCTCACTGATGTAGTCCAATCAAAAGCCCTAAAGCAGTCTTATCAAGTAATCTAAGGCCCCTCAACTAAATTTAATGTGCTCAAAAGGTATCACAACCAGAGGAATAGATTAGTTTACAAACATAATCTTTCTTTTTTTGGGATTCATAAAATAATCTCAAGCTGCCACACTGAATATTTGACAGAGCTATAAAGAAAGTTACTAATGAATTCTTTCTTGATGAATTTACATTCTTATTGTTGGGATAATTAGGAATGGAGGAAGATGGTATTAAGGTGCTAAGATGCATTATTGGGTTTTTTTATTTTTTATTTTTTATGGTACTGGGGCCAGGGAATGAGCTCGGGACCTCATATGTAGGAAGCTGGCACTCAACTACTGAGCCACATCGGCTACCCTGAGTTGGTTCTTTCGTTTGTCTTGCTTTGTTTATTTGTTTTCAGGAGGCACTGGGACCGGACCCAGGACCTCCCATGTGGGAAGCAGGCGCTCATCTGCTTGAGCCACAGCCACATCTGCTCCCTATTAGGTTTTTTCTTTTTTAAGATTTATTTATTTATCTACCCCACCCCTTGCTGCTTGTGCTTGCTGTGTCCATTCACTGTGCATTTTTCTGTGTCTGCTTGTCCTCCCTTTGTTGTGTCATCTTGCTGTATCAGCTCACTGCGCCACGTGGGCAGGCTTGCCTTCACCAGGAGGCCCCCGGAATCGAGCTGGGGCCTCCCATATGGTAAACGGAAGCCCAGCCACTTGAGCCACATCCGCTTCCCCCTATTAGGTTTTGATAAAGTTTGGTTTTAACTTTTGGAATTGGGAAGGCGAGAAACATTTGAACTAATGACCACAAAATGACAAATAAATTTGATATTGTCTAAGAAAAGTGAGCTGTTATTTCCTTGCTAACTTGACAAACTTTTCCTATTAATTCACTAAACGCAATGTATTGCTAATAACTCCAAGAGGAGTTTAGGTTTCTCCTATCCTTATTAATGGTCTGTATTACCTATCCATATGTTTAAAAGATTAGATGGAAGGGATTAAAGTGGGAAGGAGAGAAGAAGGAAAAGTGACTATGCCCTCTTATTTAAGTGTTTTTTTTTTCCTTCTGCCATCAAGCTTTTCTTTATTCATGTGAGGTTAAAAAATGAGGAATTTTATAACTCAAACAACTTGAATTAAATAATTCACATATGATTTTATTATATAAAAGTAGAAAAAGTAAAGGGCTAAGGGCCCATTCATTTTAAAATCAGAAGTCTAAGTTGCAGTTGTGTCAGAATTTCAAATTTTCAAAATCATTTCTTTTACAGGTTAGGAAAAAAGTGATTTTTAAAAAATCTCATGGACCCATTTTTTCAAGCTTACATTAAAAAAGTGCATGAATGTGCTTACATTTTTATGGTGTTTGAATTCCTTCTCATTGGAGAGAGGAGATTTGTAGGTATTGCTGGATTAGTTTTTAAGATATTGAGGCTTCTTGGGTGAGAAATTCCATGTATTTGAAATATAAGAGAGGATTAAGAGGTCTTATCCTCTCTAAAAAGAGTGTTAACTTTTGTTTTAATTTTTGTGGTGAAGAATTTTACCCAGTGATTGCTTAATTTGGTGTGTCATCTTAATTTCTTTAGAGTTGAAAGAAAGTCTCTCTCGTATGGGATCTGATTTGAAGCAGGGTTTTATTAGCTCTCTGAAAAGTGCTTGGCAGACATTAAATGAGTTTGCCCGTGCTCATACCTCTTCAACTCAATTGCAAGAAGAATTGGAGAAGGTAGCCCATCAAATCAAAGAAGAAGAAGAAAAGCAAGTAGTTGAAGGTAAATTTCCCATTTTAGGAATTTTCCAGTACAAATGTATTTTTGAATGTAACACATAGAAATTATTTAATGATGCTTTTGCTTTTTAGGCTTTTTCTAAAATATAGAGGCTCTCCCTAGAAAGGAAAATTTGTTATGATAAACTGTACAGTCAAATGCATTGCTCCAAAATGCATGTCACTTTTTTAATTGACAGTTACTGAGCTTTTTACTTTGGGATTTCAAAATTTTGTTGAGATGCACAAGGCTAGAGTGAAATTTCAGAGTTGAGAACTAGGTTATGTTCAGGCATCTTAGAGTACTCCGAGAAATTATCTTCCTGATACCATTGTTTTAACTGTGTCATTATAGACTTTACATGTGCTGTCAGGCCATTATGCCATGATGTTTTTTACTTTTTTAGATTCTAATTCTATTTCCTTCTTTCTGCAATGCTTTCTCACCCCTTTTCTTCACAACTTCTCTCAGCTCGTTGGCTCTTTCTCTTCTCTCTCGGGTAACCAGCTCCTCTTCCCCTGGCTCTTTGAAGGAATGGAGAGTGAGCCTGGTAGCTCCCCAGGTTGCTACGTGTGTCAAGCAATATTCTCATTGAGCCCAGAAAGTCAGCTAAAGTCAAAGGATAATGATTAAGTGATTGACTTTGATGTTGAAATGGTTTAAATTCTAGCAGAAAAGATTGTTGAAAGTCCAGATTTTTCCAAGGATGAGGACTACTTAGGGAAGGTTGGAATGTTAAATGGAGGCCGCCGAATTGACTATGTTCTTCAAGAAAAGCCGATAGAGAGTTTTAATGAATATCTTTTCGCCCTTCAGAGTCATTTATGCTATTGGTAAGTATTCTCAACTTTGATTTGAATGTAATTCTTACGTTTTAGTTTTTTATAGCTACCTTTTCTTTTTAGAAGACTTTTAATTAGAACTTGTCATTTTGGATAACATTCATGTTGCCTTTAGTTGCTAGAGCATACAGCATTTTTCACGAGACTTACTGATTTTTCATTTATTATGGAATACTAATTTGAACTCCCATATATTCAATCATTATTTTCCACCTTTGCTTTAGTTATCCACAAGATGGCAGTATGTCATTTGCTTTTGACCAAAGGCTTTGGGTACTTGCACACAGCTTTTTTTCCATGCCTTTCACAGAATGGGAGTGGTAGGGACTTTGAAAAGCCAACCTTTCATATCTCTCAGGACAGCTCTGAGCTTACACTACTTTATATTCATTTGCTCTTTTTAGGTAGGGTTGAAGTGAACAAAAGCTGCATTTTCAACCTTTTGTGTAAAGGTTAATTTCTATTGATTGCCTCATAAGTAAATGTGCTTTTCTTTTTGATAGGGAATCTGAAGATACTGCCCTGTTATTACTTAAAGAAATTTATCGAACAATGAACATTAGTCCAGAGCAGCCCCAGCATTGACCGGACTTCAGTTTCACTGTGTGAGTTTATCTTTATTGTGTAAATTCTGAATGTTTGCATTCCGAAGTCTTTTATATAGAGTTGATGTTGACTATTACTTTCTCTTTACTCTTTTCTATTTCCTCAGAGTTTTTTATTTATTTATTTTTATTTCAGTATAGTGACATTAAGGAAAGGGATTGGTTTGCAGTATATACTTCCAACGTGTTACATCATTCTTTCTAATTTTGCATAGACTTTGAATTTCTCTTTAAAATAGGTTTCCAGAAATAGCAGTCAGGAATTCCTTTGGCTGTGAGTAACAGAACCCAACTCAAATACCTTAAACAGAGATTTATTTTTCTTATGTAACAGGAAGGGTCATCTGGTGAATGATGCCACCAGACAGCCAGTCTGCTTGCATCTTTTCACCTGTGTGTTGGCTATGGCTGCCTCATAGTTACAAGATGCTCCCATAGTTCCAGACCTCATATCTACATTCAAGGTATGAATAAGTGGAGAAAGGGCAGTGTCAGTCATCTCTCTCCTTTTAAATCAGGAAAGCAAAAGCATATTAAAAATTTTGCTTATGCTTTTTTTTAAAAACAATTTATTGAAGTATATCATTCATACATGAACATACATAAACTATAAGTGTTCAGTAAACATTATGAACTTATAAAACAAACATGCATAACATCATACAGGGCTCCCACACATCACCCCACCACAAATACTTTGCATTGTTGTGAAACATTTGTTAACAAATTATGAAAGAGCATCATCAAAGTATTATTACTAACTATAGTCCATATCTTACTACCCTATAGTTTTTTTTTTTTAAGGTTTTATTTATTTATTTATGTACTTTTATCCATTTTTACCCCTGCCTTCCTTTTTTGCATTTTTTGTGTCCATTCGCTGGGCAACTCTCCGTGTCCGCTTCTTGCCCTCTCTTCTCATCCTTCTCCTCCTGTCTTCACTGGGATTTGATCCTCGGAACCTCCAATGTCGGGGAGAGGCGTCCTACCGACTGTGCCACCTTAGTTCCTGTTTTTTTGGCACGTTTCGTCTTGGCTCTCCCTTGTGTCACTCTGCTGTCACATCATCATCTTGCTGCGTGGCTCGCGGGGTCTGACAGCAGGGCCTGAGGGGCTTACCCGCTAGCGGGGCCTCGCAGTACACCCACACACAGGGCCTGATGGCACACCTGCTCACAGGGCCTGGTGGCGCACCTGTGTGTGGGGCCTGGCAGCCTGCGTGCCTTCTATATTTTTCTTTTTTTAATTTTTACCAGGAGGTCCTGGGGATCCAACCCAGGTCCTTCCATGTGGGAGATGGATGCCCAACCATTTGAGCCACATCTGTCCCCGCTATCTCTCTTAAGGTTGACCAAAGATACCTAGAGTTACAGTCATTTCCTATAAAGGATGGTTTATAATAAATCAGGCTTAGTTCATCACCAGCATTCTAAAGGGGACACATGCATGGTTTCTAATATAGCAAATGTTTAGCCTACCCTGATTATCACAAAATCAGATCAGCAAGAATATTCGCATGCTTATGCCTTATTGACTAGACCTGTGTCACATGCCCCATATTCGACCTCCTGCCTACAAGCTGCATGGAAGTTTGGAAAAGTGATGTTTTAAACATTCCTAATCTTTGTAAATGACAAGAATAGAGAAGGGGATTAATCTATGATGGGTGAGCTAACCTGCAATGTCTGCCAGTCTGTATTCATAACTGTCCTAAAATACCTGGTACTTGTTTTTCTCACTAGATTGTAGAACACTTTAAAATTTAGGTGATGCATTTTTTCAAAAGTTAGAAACTTTGATGCCTTTGAGAGAGTGGTATACAAAGTACTGACCTCTGAATTGCTGAAATCAAAAATAATTCCTAGCACTTTTTGGTTTTCTAAAAATAAATGATAAGTAAAGGTTCCTTCAACCTCCATTCTCATTTTGAAGAGGTAACTTTTAATAGTTTCCTTCGATTATTTCTTTTCTGTGCATATCCAAGTAAAAATGTATTTTTAACATAAAATGAATTTTATTGACTATATTGTTCTGCAACTTGATGTTTTCAGTCACTTCTAGCTTGCACAGCTTTCCATATTATTATGTGTAGGTCTTTTTCATTTTCTGTAATGGCTGCATAGTAACACATTTTATGACTCTATCCCATTTTATTTAGCCAGTTTTCTGTTAATGGGCAAATAGATCATCTTCAGTGTGTTTTATGTTAAATATTAGGGAGTCTCAGTCAGTAGGGTAGAGAAGCCATTTTGTAACCAGACTCTTAATATCATTTATCAGTACTCACTCATTTCTGATATTTTAATGTTAAAATAAACTAAGAATAATGTAAAAAACCACCACAGTCCAGATTTTCAATGATAAAATAGTTATTCAGTTGGTTGACAAATATTTGTTCAGCACTCACTGTGTGCCAGGCACCAGTTTTCATAGTGGGGATAAATGGTAAACAAGATTGCATTCTCACCCTCAAGAAACTTATCTTCTCCTGGGAGGAGATCAACAGTAAACCTGTCTTCTAATACGTAAGTAAATTTCAAATATTGATAAGTTCTGCAGAGAAGATAAAATTAAAAAAAATTTGGTAGAGAGTGACGGGGGTTGCTTTTGGGAAAGGCCTTGCTGAGTTAATGACATTTGAGTTGAAATTTGAATGACAGTTGGGAAGAGGATACTTGAGGATGTGGGGGAAGAAAATTCCAAGCAGAAGGAAGAGGAGCTGCAAAGGTCATGAGATGGGAACAGACATGTCCTGTCTGAGGGACAGAAAGCAGGCAAAGTAGGCGGGTATAGCCAGAGGGCAATACATGCAGGGCAGAGTGGAGGGAGGAAGCAGAGCTGTAGATGTGTCTGATTATGAGGAAACTGATAAGGCCCCTGCATTGTATTCAAAGTGTAATGGAAACATTGGAGGCTTGTAAGTAGAGGAGCAACAATATTTGTTTATGCTTTAGAAAGACTGCTTTGGATACTGGGTGGCATGTAGACTCTTGGAAGGAATGAAGACAGGGAGAATAGTTAAGAGGTTGATGGTGACTTTGACGAGGGGTATAGTTGTAAGGATGGTGAGCTGATTGCACTCAGCCATTCTGTGGAGGTGGAGTTGTTCAGGACTTACAGATGAATTTCCTGTTGGTCCTGAGGAGGAGGAATAAGGATGACTTTGGGTCTTTGGTGTAAGCAACTGGGTAGATGGTGGTATCTTTCCCTAGGAGGGCTCGAGGAGGGAGCAGATATGTTTTGGAGGTAGAGGTTGGGTAGAGAATCAGTTCTGTTTTGTCAAGTTAGCAGTTGATGATATTGGTTTGAAGCTCGGAAGAAAACTTAGAGCTAAAGATAATAGATTGAGAATCATCAGCATATATGTGCCGTTTGAAGCCACAGACTTAGTGAGATCACCTAGAAAGAGGGTGTTGATGGAAAAGAGAAGAGGTATGGTGGAGAAGGAGGAGCCAGTGAAGTGGAAAAGAATCCAGGAACTTTTGGTCTCATGGGAACCGACAGAAGATTGCTTCTAGAAGGAGGGAGTAGTGGTCAACTATGTCAAATGCTGCAGAAGCCAAGTAAGAGGAGGACCAAGATCCGGCCACTGGCCTCAGGAAGATGTAGGTCATCGATGGTGACCTTGACCAAAGCTGTTTTAATGTCATGGTAGGGGCAAAAGTGGGTTGAGGAGAGGTAATGCACCAGAGGAAAGAGCTTATCTGTGAAGGGTAACAGAAATAAGGCACTAGTTAGAGGGGAACATTTTATGATATTGAGATAATGTTTTTTGCCAATAAGAATGATCCATTACTGAGAGAGGAATCGATAATGTAGAAGAGAAAGGAGATAATTATAGAAAGAAATACTTGAAAAGGCAGTGGAGGTGGGACCAGGGGAGGATGGAGGGCTTAGTCTTAGAAAAGAAGTGTTGCATCTTCACTAGTTCCAGGAGGAAGTACACATACAGATTGTGGGGTAAAATTGGTGATGGGAAGAGCAGGGGTTCTTTGGTAACTTCAAGTTTTTAAAATGTAGAAAGGTTGTAAGTTAAGAGCAAGGCCACCAGTGGAAGGCTTGTTAGAAATTTGAGAAGAGAGAAGCAGAATGATACTCAGAGTGTGGGAGAAGGGAATTTACTAGCAAACTGGAGTAGCATTGTTTTGCAGACTTGAATGTCCATTTGATATTTTGGTCATAAATTTGAGTGAGTACAGTTAACACAATTGCATGGCTTTTCTCTGGCCATGTTCTATTGCTTGGTTGAGTTTCCAAATAAGCAGATATTCAGATTTAACAGGGTTAAGGTTTTGTGAGGCAAGTCAGACAGGAAGGAAATACAAAGAAATTAAGGGAAGTGATGGAGAGTGAACAAAGCCATATAGTTGGTGGCAGGAAGAGGTTGGAGAATTCCAGGAGTGGGAGGGAGCCGATGGGATGGGAGGTTTTGCTTGGAGAATGGAGTGTTGACCTGCAGATTTGCAGAGGTAGTGCAGGACTTAACAGTGTAATGGGATCCAGCGTGGGAGATCTTTCACTGAATTCTTTTCTAAATAGGTTCTTTTCTAGATAAATGCTCTCTGCATACTCAAAAAACAATTTTTTAAGAAATCATAAAATAATGCCTCATGCAGAAACCTTAGTAAATACGTTACAGAGCAAGAAGCAGCAGAAGTCACATATAAACTTACCAACCAAAAATATTAGCAGTTGTTATAGTTTTCCAAGCTTTTTGTTTAGTCTCTATATTTTTCAAATGATTTTACTATTTTTTTTTTTTTTTTACCGGGAGGTCCCGGGGATCGAACCCGGGTCCCTCCATATGGGAGACGGACGCCCAACCAGTTGAGCTACATCCGACCCCCAGATTTTACTATTTTGTAACCTGTTTTTTTCTACTTAAGGATGTATTTTGTAATTTTCTCATATTAGCTTGCAGCAAGTGTGTTTGTGTGCATGTATTTACAATTTTTTTTAATTCTGAATAGTTCAGCTTTATAAAGTGACAGAAGTAAGGATGTCCTTCTTATACTTTTTCCCCCAGTTTCCTTGCCCAGAGGCACTCCAAATTCCAAGATTTGTGTATTCTTTCAGATACGTGTTAACACATATTCATATGTAATTTTTTCTTTTTAAAATAAAAATTATAGGAAAATAGACATACTGTTCTTACCTGTGACTCTTGCAGAGTGTTCTATATCCATCCATCTACCTGATATTTACTGAGTGCCTTACTAACTGCCAGGTAGTATTCTAGGCACTAGGGTTCACAGCAGTGGACCAAAGTCTCTGCCCTCAAGGATCTTACTTCCTCTGGGGGAAGACAGTTATTAAACAATTGAACAGTGTGCCAGATGGTAATAAATGCAGGGAGGGAAAATAGTGCAGCAGGGTAAGGGGGAGAGGGAGTATATTTGGGATAGGAGCAGGTTGCTTATGTATATGAGGTGACATTTGAGCAAGTGAACCGAGTGGATATCTGGGGTAGGGGAGATCATTTCAGGCAGAGAATAATGTGTATCTGAACATAAGAACTGCCTCATTCTTTTTTTTTTTTTTTAATGGGATACTTTATTTTTTGTTTGTTTGTTTGTTTGTTTGTTTGTTTTTTTCCCGGGAGGTCCTGGGGATCGAACCTGGGTCCCTCCATATGGGAGATGGACGCCCAACCAGTTGAGCCACATCCGACCCCCAGCCTCATTCTTTTTTAACAATCGTGTAGTATTACATTTTTAGTGATTGTGTAGTTTAACCAGTCCCCTACTGATGCACATTTAGATTATTCTAATATTTAACTAGTATAAACAGTGCTTTAATGATACATGATATTTAATAGTTGTATCATATTCTGCTCTGTAGCTCTACTATAATTTATTACTTCATTGTATGTTTAGGTGACTTTTTCACTATTCACTGTTAAAATAATGTACATACTTTTTGCACATCTATGACTATTCACTTGAGATAAATTCCTGGAAGTAACATTATCGGATACAAGAATATTGTACATTTTAAAAGGCTTTTTTTTTTTAAAGATTTTTATTTATATATTTATTTATTCCTCCTTGCTGCTTGTGCTCACTGTGTCCATTTGCTGTGTGTTTTTCTGTATCTGCTTGTCTCCCTTTGTTGGTTCGTCCTGCTGTGTCAGCACACCGCGCCGCACGGGCTGGCTTGCCTTCACCAGGAGGCCCCGGGAAGCGAACCCGGGGCCTCCCATTGGTAAACGGGAGCCCTATCGATTGAGCCACATCCGCTTCCCTTAAAAGGCTTTTGATCCATACTTATTGCTAATTCGCATCCCAGAAAGGTTGTCCAATTTTCATTTCTACCATCAGTAAGTGCCTGTTTCCCTGAACCCTTGCCAGCACTGGGTATTATTACTATTATTTAAAATTTTGCCAATTTGATAGACAGAAATTGTTATATCATTGTTTTTATTTGCATTTCTACTACTAGTGAGGTTGAGTATTTTTGGTCTATTTACTGGCCCTTTGTATTTCTTCTTTTGTCATTTGCCTGTTCTTGACATTTGTGCATTTTTCAGAGGTGTGGAATCGGGTATTTTTGTTTCTTACTGATTTATAGTTATGATATTTAAGGATATTAACCTTTTGTTAAATATTTTTCTCTAATTTGACACTTGCCTTTTAGTATTGCTTAGGCTTTGGATTTGTGGGGGATGGGAGGTAGAGGGAGATGTTAAAAAAATATTTAGACCAGTCTTTTAAGATTAATTATTTTTTAGATATTTACATTAATTTTTTAGTTGTTACATGGTTTTATTTTTCTCATTTGACTTTATAGTTAAGAAGAGTATGTATAAAGAAGGGATATAATTCTTTTCTTACATAGTTAATTTTTTCTTGTGCTGTATGTTGAATAACATATCTTTTTGTCATTAGTTTGATTTTTTAATAATCATATGCCAAATATTTATTTTCTAGACTTTCTGATTTCTTCTTTTTTTTTTTTTTTAAAGGTTTATTTATTTACTTTATCCATTTTAAACACCCCCTTCCCCATTTGCTGCTTTGTGTCCATTCGCTGGGCAATTCTCTGTGTCTGTTTCCTGCCATCTCTTCTCATCCTCCTCCTCCAGTCTTTACCAGGATTTGATCCTGGAGACCTCCGATGTAGGAGAGAGGTGTTCTGCCATCTGCACCACCCCAGTTCCTGGTTTTCGGAGGCTTCGGAGCATCTCGTCTTGTCTCTCCCCTGCGTCTCTCTCCTGTTACGTCATCATCTTGCTGCATGGCTCCTGGGGCCTGGCGGCTCACTGGCACACAGAGCCTGGCAGCCCATGCACCTTCTATATATATATTTTTAATTTTACCAGGAGGTCTCAGGGATCGAACCCAGGTCCCTCCATATGGCAGGCGGATGCCCAACCATTTGAGCCACATTCGCCCCCTGATTTCTTCTTTTGACTTATTTGTCTACTGTATATTTCATTGATTACAAGGCATATATTTTTCACATTTTAGCATCTTTAAATTTGAGATGCATCTTAAAATTACTGACTTCTTATAGTCAGCTGTTGCCTGGATGGAAGTTGAGTTCATTCTGAGAGGATTTGCATTTTCATCTATCAGTTGCTTGGGAGCACTACCAACCTGAGTCTGCTTAAGCAAATTTCTCTGCTTGAGATTTTTTTAACTATGCTGGTAGTGTGAATTCAGACTACAAAATTTGTGGGGACTGCCTATTCCAATTTTCAGGGATTTTTTTCTCTCTCTTTCCATTGTCAAGGAAGAGGTGTGCAGGCTTCTTTGCTGTCCTTTCTGCATGGAGGGTTATTTAATTATGTTTTTTTTTTCACTACTCATTGAGGCTTTAGCCATTTGGTGTTTCCACATTTTGTGAGGGTCTCTGTCTTCTTTTAGACTCCCTATCCTAGGCATCTTTTCATGGTACATAAAATAATGGTGTGTCTTAGATTTGGTGAAATAATGTTATTTTAATAATTGTAACACTTTTTAATATCTGGCAGTGCATGTTCTCAGCATACCATAGTGTCAGCTAATATTCCAAATGAATTTTTAACAAAGTTAAAATGCCCTGACATGCTCATCCCCTGATGAAACAAAGCAGAATCCAAATAACAGTAGTCCTAGGATTTTTATTTTAGGTAATAAGAAAAAACCAAGGGTTTTAGTTTGCCAAAGGGAGGCTGATGCAAAGTACCAGAAATCTGTTGACTTTTATAAGGGGGATTTATTTGGGAGTAAAAACTTACAGTTCCAAGGCCATGAAAAAATCCAAACTGAGGCACCATCAGAGATGCTTTCTTACCAAAGTCAGCTACTGTTGTTTCTGGCGTTGTTGCCACGTGGTGAAGGAAGATGGCCACCGGTCTCTGCTCAGGTTCAACCTTCCCCTCTGGGCCCATCTTTGCTCTTGAGCTGCTCCACGGGCCCAGCCTCTTGGGGCTTCTTGCTTAAGCAGTCCTCTCTCTTACATGGCAGGATCAAATAGGGCGGCTTCCTTTTCCTATGTCTGTCTTTGTGAGTCCATTTATATCAGACCCAGTAAGGGGGCAGGGCCTCAATCTGAGTCAGGCCTCACTGACCTAATTCAATCAAAAGCCCTAAAGCAATCTTATCAAGTAATCTAATCAAAGGTCCCTCAACTGAATTTAATGCAATCAAAAGGTATCACAACCAGAGGAACAGATTAGATTACAAACATAATATTTCTGTTTTTGGGATTCATGAAATAATTTCAAACTGCCATACCTATAAGAACCTTTTATTTCATACATGATTTTTTTCACTGTAATTGTTTTATTTCTTCTAATATTGGCTACTTGTCAGTTTTGGTGTCTATACAATTTAGGCAAGAACTTAAGTTCCTAACACTGTAAAATATTTAATAAAAAAATTTAACAGTCCTCTTGTCTTATGGTTCATTCAAGCATAGATCAATAAGTATTTTGCTGAATAATTCTTTGATGTTTATGTTCTTTTAGTTCTTTTAAATTTGTTCTTCAGAAAGCCTCAAATTAACCTGACAGGTAATAAACTTTAAGTTTTTGTCTTTTACTCTCCATGTCATGGTAGTTAGCACTCCTTGGTGCATTGTGGTCCTGCGGAAGGCCTGTCTGAGGACTCGTGTTCACAGGGTGTGGTCTCTGGAGGCAGCTTATTAGCTCACAGTGTGTGTGCAGTGAAATTGCACACTAGACTGTGTTCTTTTACTTCAGAAAGGAACAGCAATGTGTGATTATATTATTACGTAAAAGTTTGTAAAGTTTACTGAGGATTGTTTTTTTCTTTTAAAAAGTTTGTCTTCACAGAAAATCCCAGTATAAATTACATTGCCAAGAAACTCCTCAGAGGATGTTCCCAGTTTGCTTCTGTGATGGATGACAGAAAAACGATTCCTCGACGATTTCTTAGGATAGAAATCTCAGACGTAGGGATTCATTTGAAAGAAAACACAGAACAAAAAGACAATGAAAATATTGGTACCAAATTTGGACAGTGTAGATGAGAAAATGTAATTATAAAAATGATGCAATTAAAATTTCTCTGATCATTTTAATGTACAATCGTCAAAGTAATGTGTGATCAATGAAGAAATATTTGTAGCATGCAGACGGTTCTTTTTATTTCTTAAAAATCTATTGTCAGTGGGTTGTTAAACTTGTATTTTTTAAATGAATGCAGTATGTTCTTTTTCAAGTATGGACTTGAGAAACTACGTTAATATGATTTTCTAAAAAAAAAATGTTACGTTCTACTTTAAATGTGAATTGTACTGTTGAGCCTCTGTAATGCAGTTATTTGTATTTGTTTAGAGGAAGTAACTAAAATCACTTTTATTCCAAGCTAAATCTGAGGTTTTTATAAAACCTCTCAGGCTATTGTTGGGAGTGTAGTTGTAGAGGGAAGTGAAATGCTCTTTTACTCCACAGAAATCTGATCCATGAAGAGCTCTCCCAGTGTGCTCATCTCCACTAGGAGAGGAGCAAATGAGAGGTTTTCCATTTTGTCATCTAAAGTAGCTGCACAATCGCCTGATTTTTAAAGTTCCAATTAATATGAGAACCAAAGTAGATGAGTGTTTTTTGGTTTGTTTTTTTTTTTTGCTTTGTATTAATTCACTTATACCAAAGTGTTTGAAAGTATGAAAGGTATACTTCTAGACTATAGAGCTAAGTCATGAAATTACTCCCATGTAATATTTCACTTTGCTTTACTATAAATTAAAGTTATCTAAATATTTTCCTAATACTAAGTGGAAATGCTGATTTTCTTCTTTTGTTATGCAGTAGAAACATTTTACATTGTTTACACAGTTCTCATGGAACATGGAATTTTTAAAAAGCAACATGATACACATTTTTTGTGTATATATTCTAATTAAAGTAAATAAAATGGTAACATCAATGCATTTTTTTAAACAGCAAACTTCTGTATTTCTTTTTTACCTTAAAAGTATTCCTGTGTTCACCATTCATTCACTTTTCATTGGTTATGATAATAGAATTAACACAGTAGAACTTTAGCACTCTAACTGACCCAGACAACATGTAATCCAACCATCTTATTCTAGAGCTGAGGGCATGATACTGCACACCTTTCCCAGACTGGTTAGTGGCAGATCTGGGCTGCAATACAGTTTCACCAACTCTTATTTGGCCTTCATTTCACTATACTATTACTACTACTTTTTACTCAACGTCCCCCTACTGAAGAAATAAAGAAAAATGAGGGCTATTTGTGTATAATTTAATAAAATCCAGTTTGGTTTTTCAAATCACAACTGGTTTTGTTTGTATCATTCAGCCTAGATCTTCTGAGTTAATGGGCAGAGGAGAAAGAACACTTGAACAAATTTCCATAGATGCAACATGTACCAGCTGAGTTTCAGGAATCTTGCAACCTTATTTTAATACTTGGGGAAACATAAAATAGAATTTTCTGGTGTCTGTGCCTGTGGACATATATATCTATATCCCAATTCAATTTCTTTAAAAAACAAAACATCAAATGGCAGAGGAGCCTAGATTTATTAACATTATTTATTGTTGTAACTACCACACCTAACATCACAGAGTAAGGCACTTTCCAAGTATTTGTTGAATAAATAAATTTTAAAAACCAAACACATATTTTTTACATTTGGAAGAGACCTTGGAACACCATCCAGATCAGGGGCTTGCAAACTTTTAAAAAATAATACCACCCCCTTTACAAATGAAACCTTTCCAGACAAGTACATAAAATAGCAGGGGGTATAGCTGCTAAGTAAAGCTTTTTCCCCAGAAACAGCTTGTTCCCTCCTGGAATCTTCTCACTTCCATCCCCTAAACTGGATGAATTCCTCCATTTTCCCCAGATGAGGAAATGCAAATCTCTCGTGATTCAGAAAGTGTTTTATATGCAGAGTTTGGAGCTAAAGTTAAAAAGTGTTTGCATCTGAAATTGAAGGTAAAATAGTCATCATAAAACTGAGGATGATGGCTCAGGCGGTTTGTTAAGGAAACGTGGTACATGTAATGAGGAAACTCATACATAGACCATCCATGAGATCATTGTCTCAGTCCAGGTAAGAAGGGCGTCTTCTCAACACCAGAGTATGAGCTTAATAAAAGGAAACTACATGCTGGTGTGTGGGGTGCAGAAGCCTGGAAGAGGGGCAGGACATTGGAACCCAAGACAGGGAGCTGTGGTGCCGTTGTTGTGGGCAGGGTGCTTAGTGAAGGATGCTGGTGCTTATTTGTCTTCATGCAAACTACTCAGCGTCAGTGGGATGCTGATAAAGCAGCTTTGGGCAACTTCTACATACCCTGATTCCCTATTGCACTCATCTCAGGATAAGCATCCAGAAAACACTTTCTTTTTCTTCCTAAATTCTGCTCTTTTCTCCCTTATATTTTTTTTTTTTATTTTTTTTTTTATTTTTATTTATTTATTTATTTATTTTTTCTTTTTTAAGGATTTATTTATTTATTTACTTTTATCCATTTTTACACCCCTTCCCCCTCCCCCCCGTTTTTGCTGTTTCTGTGTCCATTCACTGGGCAACTCTGTGTCCATTTTCTGCCCTCTCTTCTCATCCTTCTCCTCCTGTCTTCACTGGGATTCAATCCTTGGAATCTCTGATGTAGGAGAGAGGCATCCTGCCCGCGCAACCTTAGTTGCTGGTTTTTCGGTACGTCTCATCTTGCCTCTCCCTTGTGTCACTCTCCTATTATGTCATCATCTTGCTGTGTGGCTCGCGGGAACTGGTGGTGCGCCCGCGCACAGGGCCTGGCGGCCCACACACCTTCCATATATTTTTTAAATTTTTACCAGGAGGTCCCGGGGAGCGAACCCAGGTCCCTCCATATGGGAGATGGACGCCAACCAGATATAGCCCCCTGCTATATCTCTTAAGGTTGACCAGAGATACCTAGAGTTACAGTCTTTTCCCATACAGGATGGACATATAATAAATCAGGCTTAGTTTATCACCAGCACTCTGAAAACCAGACCTAGGGAGGAAAACGAGGTCTGGGGACACATGCATGGTTTCTAATATAGCGAATGTTTAGCCCACCCTGATTATCACAGAATCAGGACAGTGAGAATATTCGCTATTTATATTTTAATTTCCTCTTTAAAACAGCAACTCTTGCAGATTTTCCCAATATATTGGCTTCACAGAAAGCTTTTAAAGTGACTTCATATTGTTCACACTAGTGGAAACTTGTGGGAAATGATGCTCTCTGTTTTATACTTCCTTCTTTCTGTCTCAGATGAAGTGAAGTGAAATTGGTTGGTAAAAATTTAATATTATAGTGAACATTAAACTATCACAATATATATTGCAATTGTATATAACAGACTAGGGGTTATCCAGGACACAACCATGAGAGAGTGGGTGGACTGCAGGGCAGGTAGGTGGACAGGTGAGATAGGTGGACTTGGGGATGACCCGTTTTTTCTTACATATTTTGTATTAAAGTGTGACTTCTAAAACACTTCATTATGGAAATCTTCACAGATCCTCAGAAGCATGGAGAGTGGTGTAATGAATCCCCACGTAACCCTTCTCCCTGCTTCAGTGGTGGTACAGGTCTCCCTGAGGAAGTGACCTAGCAGGGGATAGTGGTCGCCAGGTGAAAGGGCGTGCAGATAGTGGGCAGCCAGGAGAAATGAAGCTGCTATACATGGACGGCATAAAGCACTATCTGAATGTGCTGGGTGTGATGTTCATGAAGCTTTTGGAAGAAAACATTTCTGGTGGCACTTTTGCTTTTTGAGGCTCACTTTACAGCATTTACTCATGTTGAAGGATCATTGGAAAGTGCTTGCCATTGACTAAGGTACATTACTTTCCTGCTCTTCTTGAAATCTTGCCCCAGCTGTTTCTCTGAGGCTTGTTGCTTCTCTTTCCAGGGTACATTTAGTGGTCAGGAGTTGGCAAGGCTGGTTTTGTTTTGTAATTTTTTAGCTTCAAGATACTTTGAAACTTAAAGGACAGTTATAAAAGTAATGCATACTCCATAGAGAGAACTTCAGCATTCCCTATCCCCACCTCCCATAACCAGATCCACCCGTTTTAACATTTTGACCCATTTGCCCACCCTCCCTCCCATCCAGTTACTGAACACTTGCGTGTAGGTTGTGTATATCATGCTTCATGAACACTTAATACTGCCATGTACAGTTCTGAAAAACAAGGGTATTTACTACTGTAACCCCCTTAGAATGTGCTGTTCAAAAAATTTAACATTGATATAAAGCTTATAGTCTATATTCCAATTTTTTTTCATATGTCCCGATAATGTTCCTTTGAGCCTTCTTTCTTCCCTTGCTAGATCCCATCCAGGATCATGTATCGCATTTTAATTTTTATTGTCTCTTTAGTTGGCTCTTTTTCATTGTAGGACCATATATACAACATAAATATTCCCTTCTCAACTGCTTCCAAGCATACCATTCAATGGGATTAATCCCATTCACAATGTTGTAGTTTCTCACAACCTTCCATATCTAAAATTTTACCATCTCCCCAGACACCCTATACCCATTAGTCATCAATGCCTTATCCTCCTGGCACCCACCCCGGGCAAACTACTTTTCTGCCTCTGTGAGCTTGCCTATTCTCTGAGATTTTCTTTGTAGTTACCATGAGTCTTAAATTTAACATCCTAAATCTATAATACTCTCTTATGCTTTGATGCCAACTTGAGTAGTATACACATACTATGTTCCTATACCCATCCGTCCCTCTACCTTGGTGCTGTTCTTGTTATGTGTAATTTGTTAATACGTGTGCTTTGTTTATACAGGAATACAAAAGCACTGATTTATCATTATATTTATTTATTTTTTTAAATTACGGTTATTTTTTTTTTTAATATTTTATTTGTTTATTTATTTATCCCCCCTTGCTGCTTGTGCTCGCTGTGTCCATTTGCTGTGCGTATTTCTGTGTCTACCTGTCTCAGCTCACCACACCGCACGGGCTGGCTTGCCTTCACCAGGAGGCCCTGGGAATCGAACCCGGGGCCTCCCATATGGCAAACGGGAGCCCTATCGATTGAGCCACATATGCTTCCCCCTATCATTATATTTATGCATTTATCTTTTAGATTCCTGTAGAAAGTAAAAAAGTGGAGTTAAAAAGCAAAAATACAATAGTTCTGGCTCTTATATTTACCCATGCTGTTACCCTCACTTTTATTTCTTCATGTGACCTCAATCTATTGTCTATTTTACTTTCCCTTCAACCTGCGGAACCCTCTTTGGCATCCCTTATGGTGCCAAATCTAGTGGGGATGAACTCCCTCAGCTTTTGTTTATCTGGGAATGCCCTAAAGCTCCCTCCTCCATTTTTTTTTGAGGTAATGGGGGCCCAGGATTGAACCTGGGACTTTGTATGTGGGAAGCTGGTGCTCAACCACTGAGCCACATCAGCTCCCCTGAGTTGGTTTTTTTGTTTGTTTGCTTGTTTTTTTTTTTTTTAGGAGGCACCGGGAACCGAACCATGTGGGAAGCAGGCGCTCAACTGCTTGAGCCACATCTACTCCTCCCCTCTCCATTTTTAAAATTTTAATAATATATTTTATTTAACTCAATATCTGGGGTATTACTTCAACATGTAATCAATATAAAAATTATTACTAAGATACTTTACATTATTTTATTAATATTAAGTCTTTGAACTCTAATATATATTTCACACTTAGAGCACACCTCAATTTGGACTGCCCCATTTCAAATGCTCAGTAGCCATATGTGACTGCTGGCTACAGTTCTGGACTGCGCAGGTCTGGAAGTATACCTGGTATACCCCTCCATTTTTGAAAGTTTTGCTGGACATAGAATTCTCGGTTAGCAATTTTTTGCTTTCAGCACTTTAAATATGTCATCTGACTGCCTTCTTGCCTCCATGGTTTCTGCCGATAAATCAGCATTTAATCTTGTTGAGGCGCCCTTGTATGGACACATTGCTTCTCTCTTGTGGCTTTCAGAATACTCTATCTTGACATTTGACAATTTGATTATAATAGTCTGTGGCATGGGTCTATTTGACTTTATCCTGTTTGCAGTTTGTTGAGTGTCTTATATGTGTATGTTGATGTCTTTAAATATGGAAAGTTTTCAGCCATTATTTCTTTGAATATTACCTTTGTTCCCTTCTGCTCCTTCTAGGATTCCCACAATTTGTATATTGGTATGTTTGATGGCATCCCACAGATTTCTCAGCCTCAGTTCACTTTTCTCCTTTCTTCTGTTCATCAGACTGAATGATTTCGATTTTTTTTATTTTCAGGTTGTCTTATTCTTTATTCTGCTAGTTCCAATCTGCTGTTGAACCCCTCTGGGAAAGTTTTCATTTCTGTTACTGTAGTCTTCAGCTCTGTTTGGTTCCTTTTCATAATTTCTATCTCTATTGATAGTCTCTGTGCTCATCTACCATTTTCCTGACTTTCTTTAGTTCTTTGTCCATGTTTTCCTTATGCTCTTTGAGCATACTTAGAACCATTTCTTTTTTTTTTTTTTTGTAGCAGGAGAATTTAATGTAAAGTGAAAGTACACACTTAAGATGGAAGTGCAGTCATGCTCATATGAGTTACACGAGTCATGCCTCCTGGGGCTGGGGGTACTGTTTTATTAAGGCTGGACTCCCCCCTTCTTCCCCCTCCATATAAATTAGGACTTGTAAGTCCCAACATTCTCATTGGTCTGCCTTATGCAAAAGTGGGAGTGAAAACTACAACTTTTTACTGGCTCCTATATTCCTCAGAGTGGGAACTGTCCAGGGGAGGGGTTGTTGAGGCATGTGGTAGTCAAGTGAGGGTGGGCCTTTTATCTGGTATCTTCCAGAAGTAGGCCTTGGGGTCCAGGCCTTGGGTGGGTGATTTTCCACTGCAGTTAGGTATTATCTGATGGAGATTTTTCATTGGTCCTCCTCCTCTGCTGAGGAATCTCCCTTCTATCTTTCTCTACTTCATTCCCCCCTCAGAAATTTTATCCCTTATTCTTAAGGGGTGATGAAGGAAGATGATCTATCTTCTGTAACTACTTCATGCTGTCATTGGGATGTTGTCCCTGCTTATCATGTGAGTGGAATTCTCTGGCTATTAAATCTAAAGATCCCAAGGGAGGCTCAGCTGGGAGGTTTTTGGTTGGGACTGGAGAAAATCCTTGCATGACTATCATCTTAAAGTGGAGCTATTGAAGTCTGGAAGATATAAATTTAATTAGTAGGTTGAATAAGCAGAGCCCAAAGATTAAGAGTAGAATGACCAGAACTAATGGCCCAAGGAGGGGAAGGAAACAAGTGAGGGAGGGGAGAACGGATTTTATGGCCTCCCAGATGGACAAGGAATCAAGCCTTAGTTTATTGGTAATTTGGCTGGATGTTTCCGTATCACTAGTAGCAATGACAGCAAACAGGCTTTCAGCAGTTCCCTCTTTAAAGGAAGTATTGAGAGAGGGAGAAGTACCCAGAAAGAAACAGGGTACACCAGGGACTAAACTGTTTTTAACAATTAGGGGGCATAAAAAGGATGCCTGCGGTGTAGCTGTCCCTTCCACCTACGTGGATGTGTTTATTAAGTTGTTACCAATAGGGACGTTATCAGTGAGGTAAGTGTTGGTATGGCATACCAACAGTCTGATTGGTTGAGGGTTGTTGCTACAGTGGCAGCCCAGTCAAGGAAGACAAAAAGCTGTGTGAATCTGGAAAGCTGGCAGAGCCCCAGGAGTCTTCAGCAGCAGCATGCTTCCATCCACTTTGGGAGCATGGCCAGGTGATGTAGCAGATACCTTTATTGTTTTAGGGGCCAGTCCCTTAAGGGTATGTTGGTTTTGTGCACATGCCCACTGCTATAAAGCACTGAACATGGTTGGAGCTGTTAACAGACCTCACAAACTTGTATAATATGAAATAGGTCAGAATATTTAATGGGGATGCCCAGTGCCTTAGCCAGGCACCACCCTGTGGCAGCTCCTCTATGGCCACTCTTTTTGTGTAGCCACAGGGCAGCTTCTTCATCACTTTTTTTTTTTTTTTAAAGATTTTATTTATTTATTAATTTATCCCCCCCTTGCTGCTTGTGCTCGCTGGGTCAGCCAACCACGCCGTGCGGGCGGGCCTGCCTTCACCAGGAGGCCCTGGGAACCAAACCCGGGGCCTCCCACATGGTAAACGGGAGCCCTACTGACTGAGCCACAGCGCCTCCCTCACTTTTTTTTTATGGTCAAAAAACTTATATTTAGAATTAGCCAGCTGGACTCAGTTTAGATGATCCCAATTTTGTTGGCAACATCCAAAGCGTCATAGTCAGGAGCCAGACGAACATATGATTTCTTCTCTCCATCAGGCCTGATCAGGGTGTTGACCTTGGCCACATCAGTGTCATAGAGCTTTTTCACAGCTTGTTTGATCTGGTCTTGACATCCACAATGAACACAAGCGTGTTGTCTTCAATCTTCTTCATCTTCATCACTTTTAGATCTGGCTAACTTTGACTCTGAGTTCCAGGTGTCATACAGGTACTTAAAAAATTCTAGGGAGCTCTCAGGGTACACACAAAGAGTAAAGCATCTCAGGATTTAGAAATAACAATTAGAGATCAGAGCTCAGGATTAAATGTGACTGTTGCAAGAGTTTACAATCTAGCCCTAATTTCCTTAAAGCTCTTTCTAGAGATCATTAGCCACAATTTATGGTAGAAGTTTTGTTTCATTTTACCTTTACACTTTTACTAAGATTATGGTAATGAACAGGTGAAACATAACTTATAGACCTGCCTTCCTTCTCCTTAAAAATCCCTTTTTGTTGAAGATGACCTGACTGCATGCTCTTTTAGAGAAGCATCAGAGCAGAACAGTATAACTGATAAGAATTTTTTTTTTCCCCAAAGATTTATTATTTATTTATTTATCTCCCCCCTTGTTGTTTGCATTCGCTGTCTGCTCTTTGTGTCCATTCATTGTGTGCTCTCTGTGTCTGCTTGTCCTTTTTTTTTTTTTTTTTAGGAGGTACCGGGAACAGAACCTGGGACCTCCCATGTGGGAGAGAGGCGCTCAATCACTTGAACCACCTCTGCTCCCTTTTTGTTGTGTCTCTCATTGTGTTTCCTCTTTGTGTCTCCTTGTTGCATCATCTTGTTGCGTCAGCTCACTGTGCCAGTCCATCATGCCAGCCCGTTGGGTCAGCTCGCTGTCTTGCTCGTTTTCTCCAGGAGGCACTGGGAACCGAACCCAGGACCTCCCATGTGGTAGGTGGGCACCCAAATGCTCGAGCCACATCCGCTTCCCTTGGTTGTTTTCATAACATCACATTTTTTTAAAGAATAACTAAAAGTGTAACCAACAATATCATGCAGATCAGAATTACCTTAGAATAATGAGAACTTAAGTTTTTAAGAATTTTATACATTCCCTAAATATATAAGTACATTACTCATTTAATTTCTCCTTCATGTTTTCTCTTTTAGAAATATACTGTTTATCAGAAAAAACTTCAGCAGTACCAGAAGAAAACCTTTTCTAGGGAAATGGATATGGCTCAAGCTGTTGAGTGCCCGCTTCCCACATGGGAGGTCCTGGGTTTGGTTCCCGGTGCCTCCTAAAAACAAACAAAAAAAAAACCCCAAACAACAAGCAAAACAAACAAAAAACCAACTCAGGGAACCGATGTGGCTTGTGGTTGAGCGCCAGCTTCCCATATACGAGGTTCTGGGTTCAGTCTCCAGCCTGGTACCTTGAAAAATCCCAAAAAACAAACAAACTTTTTCTAGTAAATTTTATGAGGACATAAGATTCCCAATGGAAGAAAGATGATCAGATTATCTTCCTGTTCTCATTTTATAAATAATATTTTCCTTAGTAGTAAATCGCACAGTAATTTATGGCAACACAGTTTAAAAACAAAACAAAACAAAAAACAAAATAGAAGTTTAACACCTTGATAAAAATTCTGATCAGAATAAAATGTGACTAAAATTTAAAACATGGTCAAAATAACATCCTATTTAGACTTTCCCACAGTTTACGCAAGTATATTTTTCAGTTTTGGAATATATTTTCCATTGTGAATTAAAATATAAATATATTGATAATGTTAATTTTCATAAATATGTATTTTTAAGCACCTCACTTTTTACAAGGTGAAAGAACAGATTCTTTTGTAACAGTTTGCAAGATATCCTTAAGGGTTTTATTAGAATATTAAAGGTTATCAGGTCTGAACATTATATTTAAACAGGCCTCTAGTTATCACAGTGACAAATAAGTTAGTAAAATAGTTTGGAAAAGACTTAACTTCTGGGAAGCGGATGTGGCTTTTTATTAAAAAAAAAAAATAAATAAATAAAATAAAATAAATAAAATAATAAATAAAATAAATAAATAAATAAATAAATAAATCTTAAACAAACAAACAAAAAAAGACTTCCAAAATAGCAGTGGCTCTGTATTTATTTAAAGACCATTAAGGATATGATGAAGCCATTCTGATAAAGTACAGATTCTTTGTTCTTTATATGTGTATTGACTATTTTGAAAGGACTTTCATATCATTCCACTCAAAACAGACCAATCATTTAAGAAAGCTGTGTTACTTTAACAGAGAGAGGGAGAGTCAAATTTTAATTTAGTATCAGTACACCGTTGGATAAACAAATCTTAGCATAGATCATAACAGATTGAGGTGGTGTCTGACAGGTTTTTCTGCTATAGAGTTACTTTTATCAATGTCAGCTTGTAGGTTTTTACTTAAAATTTGGCAATGGCTTTAATAATCCATCCGAAGGCTTTTAAAAAGGTTTAAATTGGGGAATTACAGGATAAAGTATGCAAACTAAGGTTTATTCTGTAACATTTCCTCTGTCTCTATCATTCTTAATTTTCAGGCCTCGTATATAGAGTTCTAAGCTAAGCTTACATTTCCCTATCTTATCCCACCTAGCCCTTTCCCCATAGCTCTCTCAAAGAGAAGGCCCTGGGGTGGGGAAAGGTGGGTCAAGGAGCCTAGGAAAAACCTTTTATTCCCCCCCCGCCCCCAAATAGTTTGTATATTCAGATTTCTATCTGACTTTTCATCCTGCTTGGCTTTTCTAGAGGGATATGAGCATAGCATAAACGGCAGGTCCCTTGGAGGTCAGGGCTTTGATAAAATGACATTAAGGCCTGAACATAAGGCACCTCGGTCCATTTTTCCTGTCACTTACAGAAAAGTTCTAATTGTCGTATGGTATTGTAATTAAGCATTCCATTTTCGGATTATGTTTCTCCATCCTCCAATTTTTATTGCGGCCGCGCGATATTACAGAAAATATTAGAAAAAGACTAGTTTTTTCCACTTTAGGCTGCCCAGTTGGAAAGCACTCTGGTGTTTCAAGACCAACACCATGTCCGGCTCTCCCTGGCAAAATGGTGAGATCGGGGATTGTGATGACAAAGGAGCACATGGGGGGGAGGGGCGGGGGGAAGCCGCTAACTAGTGTTAACAAGTCACAAGGGCTGCTTAAGGGAGAGATCAATGGGCTTAGCAGCTTGTAGTTGAACCGCAGATCACCACAGAACCAACAAAATCCCCCTGAATGATGGACTGGACAGTGGGGACCATATGCTATGTGGAGGAAGAAGCTTGCCATCTGCAGCAGTTTGATATTATTTATGAATTCCAAAAAGTAATATAGATTATGTTTGTAAACTGGTCGGTTCCTCTGGCATAACCCTTTGTATTAGATTCAGCTGAGACGTTTGATTAACTTTGTTAAGATTAGGGCTCTGATCCAACCATGACATTAGAGTGTGACTCAGCATCGAGTCCCAGCCCCCTTGGGGATAAAACAGACACTCACACGGAAGTAAATACACGGAGAAGGAGAACCCAGAAGCAGAGACGCAGGAAGAGAGAGTGCTCCACAGACACGGCCCTGGCAGAGAGATGAGCCTGATAGTTTACAGCTGACCTTGTGGAGAGACCAAAGCAGCTGAGCCCAAAAAGAAATGAGCCCCAGGGAAAATGCTGAGCTTATGCCATCCTACAGCTGAGATCAGAAGAAGCTGGGACCACAGAGCCTGGAGAGGAAGAGGGAAGGCTGAACCCTCCCAGACATCGCCCACCATCTTGCATCAACTCGTGGCAACAGACTTTGGGTGAGAAAGTACCTCTTACGGTACCTTGAGTTGGACTCTTTAGGGCCTGGTAACTGTAAGCTTCTACCCCAAATAATACCCTTTATAAAAGCCAACAGAGTTCTGGTACTTTGCATTAGCACCCCTTTGCCTGACTAATATACCGTTGTAAAAAGAGAAAGCAGCAAAGAGAGGTTCTTGCTGGCAGTGGGACAGGAAAACTGGCTGGTGAACTAACTCCTCCTTGACTTGGGTAACCTCCTAGTCAGACCCTTTTGGACAGCGTCAGCCATCACCCATGAGGCCCTTCAATCTGCAAGGTATGAGGAACAAGTCCTCCACCATTCGCCGGGGAGAGGAGCACGGTCAGGTAGGTGGGTCAAGATTATGTTCTGTGGCTGAAAGGACAGAGCACGAAGAAATAGGTAGGAAAGGCCGGGGGCAATTAGAAAAGGCTGACAGGCAGATACTTACTTTTCCTGTCCCTTTGTTGGTCACCAAAATCTGATGTTGCAGAGGCCCTGGGAGGTCTTGGAGAAAGACCTCAACCTAGGGTAGGAGAGTTTTTGACACAATTGTACGAATGAATTCAAGGACTGGTCATATAGTAGCAGGAGAGTTTAATATAAAGTGAAAGTCCACACTCAAGGCAGGAGTGCGGGCATGCTCGTACAAGTTGCATGAGTCACAGGACCGTTTTGTAAAAAAAAAAGTCTTGGGCCTGTTTGCTTCTCCACATCGATGGTTTCTAATGCTTTAATCTTCTTATTTGCCTGGGCCATCACTTCCTGTTTGTATATTTTGAGACCTTTTGTTGACAACTAGATATTGATATTTTAATGTGTTATTGCTGGAATTTAGACTCTGAGGAGTCTATTCCTTAGGCTTGATTTCAGCTAGTATTATGACAGAAGTTTCCTTCCTTAATTGCCAGGAGCTAACACACACACACACACACACACACACACACAAGGGGAAAACAAACACCTTGCTCAGTCTTTGCAGACAGACCTGTGTGAGAGTTCTCTTTCAGAGGTTATCCATACAATGAGTTTAGAGAATAGCTCCAGGACAGAGGGTAGGGACCTCCCTGATCCTTTCTGTGCACGGGTCTTGTCTTAGGCATGTACATTTTGGCCCTGGGAATTCCATTTACATGGTTCCCAAGGTCTGTTCTTCCTTAGGAAGCAGTTTCCTCAGGGTCCCAGGCTCAGCACTGTGCACTCTACAGCCAGCAATCCCTTGCCCAGGCAGCGTGACTTGACTGTTCTCCCACAGCATCTGTATGAGCACTCAGAGCAGCGTTCTGTACACAAGTCGGGCTCTGGGATGACAAGTCCCTCAGAGGCTGGACCAGACAAATATTCTGCCAGTATGTGCCTGAGTTTCACTCTGCTTCCTCAAGAACCAGGACCAGGGACTGGGCTGGGATCATGGAGCCTGTGAGGGTGGGGAGCGGATAGAAAGGGTTCCATGAGATCCTACTGTCTTATTTTTTTTTAGGAGGTACCATGGATTGAAACTGGGACCTTGTACATGCGAAGCATGTACTGAGCTACACCTGCTCCCCGATATCCTCTTGCCTTTAAGTAACTTTTTCCTTGATTCCGCGCTTGCCGTGTGACGACCATCCCTTACGTTTCCTGGAGCTCTTCCCTGGCAGTGTCCTTTTGCCGTGCTTTCCTCAACCTCGCACCTCCCTTCCCCAATCCAAGTGAGAACGTTAGAATTATTTTAAAGGGCTTGTCATAGTTACACCTTGAACATCCATAAGCTGAAGGGAGGAGTGTGTAAATGTCTTCACTTTCTGGCTTCCCTGCACCCGTCTTAGCCCCGTTATCTGCCTGAGGAGATTTCAGGGAGGCTTGTGATGATGAGCTGGAGACGCCATTTTCTAAAACCTGAAATCATCTGGTGAAGTGCCGTTTGTAGGCCGCATTTTTGCATTTAGTGCTTTTTATTCATCTGGATAAACCTTATTACAAAGCTTTTGCCTGTGGAAAGATTTAAAATTTCCCCCAAATTATCATCTGTATCAAAACACCTACTTTGGTTTCTTTAAATAGTACCTATGATAGCTTTTAGTAAATAGATTTTTTTTTTTCTGGATAGCATCCAGAAATCCCTAATTTGTTGGTTTTAGAACTGTTCCTTTTCTGTCATCATCATTAGAACTGCCTATAGATCCTGTTTTGCCTAGGCTTTATACTCTCCTTCTAACTTGTTTTATTTTGTGTGCGAGTATGTGTGTGACAGATTTTGTTTTTCAGCATTGGGATAGTCATCTCTTTCCATACTCTTAAATTTGAAATACACAGTTGTAATGCAGAGTCTATCAGATGTTTTTCCTTAATGCTGTGTCTCATTTATTTTAGCACAAAACACCTTTCACCTAACTGCTTTCAAAATAAATTTTCTGATTCTACTTTTCATTTTCCCACAAATTTCAGAATCAAACTTTAGATATTCCTAAAATTTCCCCTCTTTCTCAAATATCCAAATCTTGTATGGCTGTGGACTTTAGATGGCTGTGCGTGATTATCTCCCTCACTTTCTACTGCCTGGGCCCTGTGGAGTTTTATTCTTGATTTAATGCCGACATTTTAACTGAAATTGATATTCTGTTAACCTCAACTGTTGTCAAATATAATGTTTTGAATTGGTGATCTTGAGTCTCAGTAAGAAAAGTATGTCTCCACCAGAAGAAAAGTGTTAGGATTAACGTTTTTTAATCCCTGGGCTTCTCTCTATTCCAGTTGAGCATGTGCTGCTTGTATGCAAAGAATTAAATCCAGTCTGCTGGCTGGACTCTATAGCCATATCTGTCGCCTCGCTGCTTGCTTTGGTGCTAAGAGAACATTAGCATTCTACTCCTTGGCATATTTTAAAATTCTAGAAAGTTTTCTTGAATTGCAAGAGTGATCATGTGCAGTAAACGAGAACTAAATTCCCATTTGTCAAGCCCCAAACGGAAATGGATATTTAAAGAAGTTTTCATTTTATAGATGTTTAAATTTGCATGGTGCAAATTCTCAATCCGCTTAAAAGTGGTCAATTTTTATTTTTATGTCCAGAATTACCTCTACCACCCTTTTTAGCTACGGAAGAAATTGCTTCACAGATTCTTTTACTGGTTTAATTTTAGCAACTTAAAAAATGTAAAAGGACATGAACAAGTAATTCACTAAAAAATATAAAATCCAGTAAACTTGAAAGAAAGTGTTCAACTTCATTCCTTATCTCAGGAATACAAATTAAAATTTAAAAAGATGTACCCCCCGTTTTAGTAAATGCTTCTATTGGCAAATTATACACACACACACACACACACAAATGCATGGACACACAAGCTCATGAATTGCTAGCAGGAATATCAATTAGTTTCTCCTTTCCAGAAAACAATTTGGTGCAATATGGATCAAGATGGTTTTTAAGCTTTTATCCTAGTAGTTTCACTTTAAGAAAAAGTCCAAAAAACTAAAGCATACAAAGATTTTTTTTTTTTTTTTTAATATAGACAAAGATTTATATACATCAAATTATTCATCATGGGGTAGTTTTAGAGTAGAAATCTGGAAATGTCCTTTCTGGTTTTACACAATAAAATTGTCAGTTTGGGATGAAGTTGAAGGAGGGGAAGGAGGGAGACTTGCAGAATGAAAACCATACTGTTTAACCTGGAATTTCACAACTTTATAGTTTTGAGCAAAAAGTGCTGAAAGCTGTAAAGCCTGTGGGTATGTCAGTTCAAATCTGTTTATTTCTGTAACTAGAAAAACACCCAAATGCATACCTGCGGGCAGGTGAGCAGTACCATCTTTGTATAAAGTTGGCATACAGAGTGCGACGTGAAATAATAGGTTAGTCATTTGTGTATAAATAGACCGGTCTGGTAGAACAATGGTTGTGCCTCGCTTGAACCCTGGCTGGAGTGGGAGCTCAGGAATCCCCTTACCCAGTTCTGAGCATTCTGAGGATTAGAGAAGGGGAGGGTATTGGTCAGGGTTATAGATAAGGGTAAAACCAGGACTAGAGTCCCAATGTCCTGAGTCCAAGTCCATTCATGTCCACACTGAATATGAAACTGTATAACAGCTTCATATAGTCACTTGAACATTTGTGACACAGGAATGACACAGACCCATTTTATAGATGAGGAATTGTCCAAGATCACATAATTATTAAGTCATGGAATTGTGGTCAGTGTAGAGAAAGAAACAATTTAAAAATGAGAGATGGAAATTCTAGTTTTTACTTATTATGGCTTTTCTTGTATTCCCCCAGAGTTTGGTCAAAATCTCAGCTTATCAATCAAGATTCTATTTTTAGTGGGTGTGACAGGGAATATGTTGTCATCAAAAAAGATGATCCCAACCTTTGTATGTGCACGTGTCTTCCACAACATTCTTACCTTGCCTTTTTTCTGCCTCACGTAACTGTTGATGATGTGCCAACGGGGACCTGGGACAGCTTTTCTTCACTCTGGTGGTTTTTGTGAGATCTTGTTTTTATCTCTCTATTGGCTGGTGCTTGCCTACCTGTCCAACATTTGTGCTTTGGTGCCCCTTACAAGGTCTCCATGTTCCTGTTGGAGGGACCAGGTGCATGCACCTATCTGATAAGGATGATATTTTATCCTATGTAAAATGCAGAGCCTTTAATTTTGGAGGCTTGAGTCAGATCCACAAGAACTTTAAGGGCAACTTTAGTTGTTACTGATTGCTCCTCCTGTTGAATGGTGCTTTTACCTTTGCAGAAGCCTTCCATGGAATTTATTGCTCTTGCTTTTCATTCTAATTGAAGGAGGCAGGCGGGGCAGTGATGGCCATCTCCATTTTTCCAGAGGAGAGAACCAAAGTCCCCAGAAGTTAGGTGACTTGAACTCAAGGCTTCTTACTCTAAGTCCAGTCCTTCTGGGCACCATTTTACCTGTCTATAGGAATATATTATTTATTTATATATTTTAGTAATTCTGACAGGCCTTAAGCTTATAAATATGGAAACAGTTCTTGCTCTCTCTTGGAGTCGTTGTTTTAGAAATATTTGGTAGCAAGTGTTTAGATTCCTCGCAGGTAAACAAATAAATTAATTTTCATTTACATTGAAAATGTCTTTTTTTTCCCCTAAGTTTTCATGGGCTGCTATAACAGATACCACAAACTAGTTGGCTTAGACAACAGGAATTTACATTACAACAGTTTTGGAGCTGGCAGTCTAAAATCAAGTATCTGTTGGCTGTGCCTTTGCTGAAGTCTGTAGTAATCTGGTGCTGGCTTGCTGGCAATCAGCCTCTGCCTCCATCACATGGCTATCCGTCTCCTTTTAGCTCCTCCAGTTGCTTCTACTGACTGACTGCGTCTGAATTTCCACTGCTTGTAAGAACTTCAGTTGCATTGGATTAAGGCCTGTCTGATTTAATTTGACCTTAAGATCTTTAAAGGTCCTATTTAGAAATGAGTGAACACCCATAGGATCTGGGGGTTAGGATTTGAACATATTTTTGTGAGAAACGTGATTCAATCTACCACATTCCCTTTCAGTGAAAAATGATACATGTTGAAATGACGTTTTAGAATATTTGAAAAATGTTGAAAAACAGTGAGAAAATAAAATGTATCTTCTACCCTCACCATTTTGCATTTTTCCTTAGAAAAATGGGATCATAATATACTGATTGAAACTTGCTTTTTTCTTTTTATATATCTTGATTTTCCCCCCATGTCATTAAAAAATCATCTGTAAAATCAATTTTTACTTAATCAACCCCCTAAACATAGATAGGTTGATATATAGATTGACCTTGTGATGAAGTGAACATTTGATTTAGGTTTTCAAATTCAATCACTGAATATTTAAGAGCTCTCTGCGGTCAGATGAAACAGGAAGGCACTAAGGAAATGAGACTTTTTTCACTTGATTTTATTTGAGTCTTTGTATATCCTTTTTGAAGGCTCATCACCTTCAAGATTCTGTTCCCTGATGGGCTGTGTTGGTATCCACTAAAATTGTGCATAAAATATGGACTTAAACTTTAACTACTTAGGAGGTAGTAAAGTTGTTTCTCTGTTTTTAGCCAAAAGGTAGTTCTACTAAAGAACTAAGACATTCCTTTCATTGGAAATGGCTTTGCTAGAACACAGTGGCTATTTAATACAACTACCAAGGCTTGAAAGTTTGATTCAACTAGTAAGGGAGAGTTTACAAAAGACAGTATATATATATATATATATATATTTTGTCTAAAACCACAAATTGGCTGGGCCAGTGAATGTCATTTAAATGTAGTACCCTCTTGCTTGCACATATGGCCATGTAAACTTAATCATCTAGTTTCTGGACCTTTTTGAATTATCTGGGGAGGACTTATATTTAAGACGTTTTAAAATTATCTTGTTTATGCTATGTATTATATTTATTTGTTTTCATTCAGATGCATGTGTCTTACTATATTACCTGGCCTGTTTCATATAGCCCATTAGCAATGCTTTAAATTCTTTTTTACAGTATCTGTGGCATTTCATTTATTTATTCTTATTTTAAAATGACATTTGCCCATGAACAAAAACTTTAATTTTAGAAAATGCCATTAATGGCTGTAGGTATGTTTCTCACAAGCCTGTTCAAAATTTCTAATTTACCTTCCATAATTTTTGAGATAATTTATTTTTTGCTATAAAAGCTGTTAAATCCAAATTATGCATATGAGAGGGAGAGGAGAAGATTAGAGTAGTCCAACCAATGTTTCCTCTTGCCAGGCAATATTGTCTCCCAGAACACACCTGTTCCCTTTTGGCTTTTTTCCCCAATCCAATTTTCTGTATCTCACTTATCACATTTTTCAATTACAATACCATGAAGTAGATTCCCACTTTCAGTAATAGTGGAATAGCTTATTGTACACCAGCTCTCCCACTAAAGGCAGCTAGAAAATACAATGTATTTTAAGAAAATCTATTTGAAAGTAGCAGGGACCTACCACGGAATTGAGGACTCAGGGGGCCAAGATTTCCAGTGAGGGAAGTACAGCAAAGTAAGCCTGACATTTGTTGCCGCTTCTCACTTTGAGGCAATTGTCAAAGCAAAAAAGTGGCACCCAAGAGTCTAAGAAGATAAAAGTAGAGCCTCTTGAATTCTTATGGGACTGAGGGGGCAGAAATTATAGTTTAGGACATACCTAGAAGGAGGGCCTCTGGGTGGGACTTACGACAACCTTTTCCTTCAGGTAAAAATTTATGACAATGCTTTTCTTCAGGTAGGGATGAACCAGAAATAGGGCAGCCCTCACAAAGACTGAAGCCCAGATTTAAATCAGCTTAACCCTTGGTTGTATTAAGGCCTTCTACCCTATCCGAACTGATGCAAGAAGCAAAAACACATCTTTTTCAAATACAGTGTCCAACCAATCTACATTAATGAAAACCAAAAGAGAAAAAGAGGGTAAAAACAGACTTACAGTTTATTCAGACATTGGAATTACAAGACACAGACTTTAAAATAGCTGTGATTAATATCTTCACGTAATTAGATGGCAGGGTGGGGAATTCTAGTAGATAATTAGAGATACAAAAATAACTGAATAAAAATTATAGAACTGAAAAACATAACAACAGAAGATAAGAATTCATTAGTGGGTTTTATAACAGTCAGACATAGTTGAAGAGAGGATTAGTGAATCAGAAGGTAGGCAAAAAAGAAATAAGCTGAAGAAAAGTATAGAAAACAGAGTGTAAGAGACATATGAAGCATGATAAGAAGGTCTAGCATATATGTAATTGGAGTTCTGGAAGGCAAGGAGAACAGAGAATAGGGTAGGAGCAGTATTTGAAGAGAGAATTAATGAGGAATTTCCAAAACTGATGAACAGTTTTAAGAAGGATTACAAACCCTAAGCTGGATAAATATAAAGAAAACCACACACTAAAACACATCATGGCAAAATGTTGGGTGTCTTTAAAGCACTGCTTAAGTCATTACTTAACAAGAATGTCTCCTACTGAATAGACCTTCTCATAAATGGGGAAAACACCTTTGCTCTGAATTTCCACAACTGCTTCCACACTTTGCCTTTAAAATTCTTACTGATCACATCCCTCTTTGGGGAACATTTTCCAAGTACCGGCTTTGGCCTTTAGTAAGATCTCTGTGCACCCAGAGCTGACATTCTCCCCTTGGTACATCTTTGTCTGCAATCCCCTTTGTCTGAGGGGAGAAACACTCAGTGCCAATGGCCAGTGAGACCCACCCAGCAGCTCTACACTAGGCCATATCATTGAGGCATTGCATGGGTTCTAGGTAGTTGCCAAGAGAACAGGCTCCGGACACAGACTACCTATGCTTGTTCAAGTCCTGGTTCCACAGTCTTGGTCTAGTTACATCACCTCTCAAAGCTTTAGTGTTCTCACATATACATTAGAAATTAGAATGGTTATTTCTTTTTAGGATTGTTATGAGTTTTAGATGAGTTAATGAGTGTAAAGTGCTTGATGTATAGAAAACAATTGATGGATGGGTTTAATTTTAAATCTCCTTGACCCACTTCTTCAGTCTAATAAGCAGCTACATTTTTCTTTCTTAATAATAGCTGAGGCTTCTTCAGTCTTTTTGCTCTAGTGGGAACTGAACATGAAAGGAGAGGAGATGGTGTACATTTTATATCATAGGGGGGAGCTTAAAAATTAATCACTTTAAGTATGTTCAAGAGTTGGTGAACTTCACCCTTCAAAGGAAGAAGTGAACATTAAGTTTGAAAAATTTCCAAAAGCCAGAGAAATAAAACCCTCATAGAATAAAATAAACCATCTGGACTGGTTAAAAGATTTTGCTTCTTATAATAAAGGTTACTACTCTGACCCAATTTAGATTTGGTTCCTATTTCTGCCTTAAAAAACAGATATTAAAACACAACATATTTTAAATCAGAAATTTCTTTAATAGTGATTTCCATTAACTGAATCTTGTATTCCTGATTTAACAGCCTGTTAATTTGATTACTGTTAATTCTTGGCTAATTTCCTTCCAGCCTTTTTTCATATACTCATATGAACTCATGTATTTTATATAATTATATACGTACCCACACACTAGATATTTTACTCCAGTGACCTCTTATTGTAATCCTTCTTCTCCTTAGGTAAATACACATGTATGTATTTTAAATTGGAATTGTGTAAATTGGAATTGTAATATAACTACACTGCAGAAGAATTAGAAAATAAAGGAAAAAATTTCACTTAATAGGAAAGACTAAACCCAGCCACCATTAGCATCAATCTGTTGGGTATTTTGGCATTCCCTGCGTTAGCACCGAGGAACATTCAGAAGAAATAAAGGAAATGGGTGGGCTGTCTTTCATGAAGCACTCATCATGTGCCTGGCACTGGACTACACTGCTCCCATGCGTGATCTCATCTAGTTCTCACAACAGTGCGTCAGGCAGGGGCAGGGAGGGCTGAAGCCAGGCTATGGCCGTGGCATTGATGAACATCACATTTTTAGGAGGTAATGAATAGCCTGACTTGTTTAGACTCCAGAGCTTGTGTCCAGGAAGGTAAGTGGCACAGCCAGATAGCAGAGCCTTATGGTGGGTGCTTTGGCTTAATATTTGTGCCCGAGACCTCCTGCTGACTAGGATGCTGTGGTTGCTCAATAAATATTGAACGAATGGAGTTTTTTTGTTCAACTCTCCAAATACAGGCAAAACCCCAGGTATCGCACAAAAGCCTGTTTCTCACATTTGAGTAATTTATGGGAAGGTATTTTGTAGACTCTAGTCATGACTCAAGCTCAGATTGCTTTTATTATTTTACTGAAACATATTTGAACATGAAGCTTGGTATAAACACTATGCTTTCTTTAACTAGAAAACATTTTACAAAATGACAAAATTAACTAAAATTCAAATAAATTCAAATAAAAAATACTAACATGATGGATGATGTTCTTTGAAACAAGATGGCTGTGCTCTGAGTGACTCTGGCCCAGATTCTGGGCTGTGGGGTGCCATATGCTCTCCCACTTTTCTCTATCCCAATCACTGTGGAACTTTAACTCATACAGTAGACTCTGATGGGACTCAGGCTTTATTTTGGGATGAGGGCATCATTTATTCTCTCTTTTTTTCACTTATCTGCAATATGATTGTAATTCACGTGTACTGGGCACTGAAATTGGTGGCAATTGTGGCTTATAAGGTAGACTTCTGCAGTGAGGATGCAGCAGTGAACAAAGTAGAGATCCCAGGTGAGAGACGATGGCCGCCTGGACCACTGTTGTAGCAAGTAACGAGAAGTGGCTGATTCTGGATCTGGCTCAGGGGTTTTTTACCAAGGGTCCACAGAAAGATTTCAAGGGGTCTGTGAGTCTGAATCGAAAAAAATCAGCTTATTATCTTATTTTCTCTGACCTCTAACTGAAATCTAGCATTTCCTTCACTTATGAATGTATGCAATGAATTACAGTAAGATTCATTTCATATCACGTTAACAATTGTTGCATATCTCGAAAAATCGCTTACACTCATCTATACTTCGAAATTATGGTAGTTGTTAGACCCGATGCTGTTGAGTATCATAAAACTATCTGCCGCTATGTTCTGAGAAGGGGTATGTGGTTTTCACCTGACTGGCAAAGGGGTCCGTGGAACAAAAAAGGTTAAGAAGCCCTGATCTAGCTTAAAGGTAGAAGCAAGGGGATTGCCTGATAGAGTGAGTTTTGGGTGGGAGAGAAGGAGTCAAGGACAATTCCAAGGTTGAGCAGAGAAAGACCAAAGAGAAGGAAAGAAAAACTGCCACCAGAAGGGGATAAATTGACCTACACAGTAAAAGGCTGCAGGGAGGAGTGGATGTGGCTCCAGCAGTTGAGTGTCTGCTTCCCACATGAGAGGTCCTGGGTTCAGTTTCCAGTGCCTCCTAAAAACAAACAACAAGCAAACAAACGAAAAAACCAACTCAGGGGAGTCGATGTAGCTCAATGGTTGAGTGCTGGCTTCCCACACATGAGGTCTGGGCCCTGGTACCTCAAAATTAAAAAAAAAAAAAAAAACTGTGGGGAAAAAAGCCCCAACTGCTGAGGGCGGGGAGGAGCATAGGGAGGAGTGGGCTGCTAAGGGACTCCTGAGAAATTAGGGAGATGAGAAAAGACCATATGAGAAATATTGTTGGAGGTTACGAATTGGATTCCTTCTGAGTATTTTTTTTTTTTTTTTTACATTTTTAAAAGGATTTACTAATTTATTTATTTACTTTTATCCATTCTTTCTGCACCCCCCCCCATTTGTGCTGTTTCTGTGTCCATTCGCTGGGCAACATTCTGTGTCCGTTTCCTGCCCTCCCTTCTCATCCTTCTCCTCCTGTCTTCACTGGGATTCGATCCTCGGAACCTCCGATGTGGGAGAGAGGTGTCCCACCGCCTGTACTACCTCAGTTCCTGATTTTTCGGTGCGTCTCGTCTTGGCTCCCCCTTGTGTCACTCTCCTGTTGTGTCATCATCTTGCTGTGTGGCTTGCAGGGCCTGGCGGCACACCCACGGACAGGGACTGGTGGCGCGCCCGCTTGCAGGGACTGGTGGCTCACCCACTCGCAGGGCTTGGCGGCGCAACCGCGGATGGGACCTGGTGGCCCATGCGCCTTCTATATATATGTATTTTAATTTTTACTGGGAGGTCCCAGGGATCGAACCCAGGTCCCTCCATATGGGAGATGGGCGCCCAACCACCCGAGCCACATCTGTCCCCCTGCTATCTCTTAAGATTGACCAAAGATACCCAAAGTTACAGTCTTTTCCCATACAGGATGGTCATATAATAAATCAGGCTTGGTTTATCACCAGCATTATAAAAACCAGACCTAGGGAGAAAAACTAGGTCTGGGGACACATGCATGATTTCTAATATAGCGAATGTTTAGCCTACCCTGATTATCACAAAATCAGGACAGCGAAAATATTTGCAGCCTTCTGAGTATTTTTGAAGAGGATCAAGTTTTAAAAAATTAAAAGGAATTTATTTTAAATTAATTTTGCTTGCTTGGGATTGTGTTCTTCCATCCCAAATGATTAGCCACATTCAATCTGGCACTTGCCCCTTTGCTGGGGATTGGTGCAGGGGTGGGCATGTCCTGATGGCTAGGGTGGGGGTAGGATGGTCCTGGCAAGGCCACCTCACTCCTAAAATGGGGCCTTAGAATGTATCCTTCTCAAAATCATTGAAAGAGAATAATCGCTGGCTTTCCCCGCCGCCCCCTCCCAGTGCTTAATGCTTGTCATGTGTCATCTCATTTACTTCTCCTACCAGCACTGGACATAGGCATTGTCCCATTTTACAGGTGACAAACTGGGAGTAAGAGAAGTTGGGAATCTTCATGAAGGTCACACGTCTAGTGGGAAAAAGCATACACGAAGCCCTTGGGGCCTGGTGCCGTTGTGATCATCAGTTGTAATACAATGACTTTCTCAGGTTCCAGGGAGGAGTGTAGGATTGTTTGCCAAGATTCATGTACTTTAGGAATTTATATTTAATTTTTATCATTTTTTTCTCTCCCGTCACTGTGAATGGGCACTTCTAATTACTCTCCCCATGTTTCTCTGAACCATGGTGTAACAGAAAGAGCCTTGAAGTCTATAGACAGGCTTTGAATCCTGGCTCTACCACTTACTAGCTGTGTGACCTTGGGAAAATTACTTAACATCTCTGAGTACCAGTGTCCTCATTTGTAAAATGGGAACAATAACCTCAGGGTGGTGTTTGAGGATTAAATGAGATAATGTGTATAAAGTGCTTCTTAACACATTGCCTGGCATGCAGTCAGCACTCAATACATTCTAGATGCTCTTACTACCATTGTCTCAATGGCCCACCTGGGTAGGTAGCAACATGTCTACTTACAAGGATTCTGTGAGGGCCAAATACCACCAAGTATGCAAGAGTGCTTGGCAGATGTTTGCTACAGTGTCACAGAAACTCATCTGTGCGGGAGGAATTTGCTAAGCATAAAATAAATATTATTTACCAAAGATGTGAGTGCCTAATGGGCTGGAAATCCGGGCATCAGAGCAGGAAGAGGGAATAGAAAGAAGAGCGTGAGAGTATGAGAGACAGCAACTGGGTGTAGCCCTGTGAGGAGCTGAGGAATCTGACCATGCTAAGAATAACTCAGAGGGATTGTCTCAGGGGAATGTGCTCACCCAGAGTGATGCCCCCCTACCTGGCACCCTCAGAAAACTGCCTAGAATCCTCTCAAGAAAGTGGGAGCCCGAGGCCCTGGAGTCTGGCCTGTCTAAAGCTTCAGGCTCAGTGCAGAGGGAAAGCAGAGGTCTGCCAGGGTGAAGGTGGACAGTGTGAGTGACGTCCATGCAGAGGGCTGGGCAGGCCAGTGCTTGGGGCAGCGAGAGGGAGCAAGCTGCAGGGGAAACTGGAAGGAAACTGAGTCGAGAGCAATAGCCTCACGTTGACTTGTGGTCCAGAGGCGCCCCTCACAGGGAACACAATGTAATGTGCTCTCTCCCTAACCCTGCCTCCCGACGGCACCCTCCCAGAGAACCTTTACAACAACATTCCTCCTACTGGCATCCCAGCCCTGCATTCCTGTGGACCACAGAACCCTCCCAGGAACTTGAGATTTTGTCATTTCCTTTTATGACCTTCAAAAAAAAAAAAAAAAAAAAAACTTGTAAAAGCAAACAAGCAAAACCAGCCACCCACCCAACGAAACTTCACAGTGTCACTCTTGTACAATCCAATCAATTCTTTCCTGTTGATTTAGTAATCCAAAAATGTCCTTCCAATACAACACAAAACATGCCACCGCTCAGCGGTCATCCTAGAGGTGATTCTAGGCTGCTGGAGCATGAAGGAATGACTTTGACATTCTGATTGATTTGCTTTCAAATCCTCACTCAGGACAGTTTAAACCTCACTCTTACCTAACAGTTTTTTGTTTTGTTTTTTAAACTAAAAAGTAATTGTTAGGGTTCCATTAATTTGAAGGAGAAGGCAAGGATGGCTATTTGGTTGTGTCAAAGAAAAGCTGCACCAGACAAGGTGAAACAGGCAAGGATGACTTTATTCAGGGGTCAATATAGCAGGGAAGAGAGAGTAGAATTTAACTCCCTCAAAACAGGGGACAACCAGTTTTTTTTTTTTTTTTTGGTCTTATCTTAAAACCAGCTTTTTAAGAGTTGGGAGTTGGTTGGAGGAAACACAATGGAAAATATTGAGGTTAGTAGCACATCAGTCAGCCTTATCAATGGACCATTTATTGATTCAAGGACCCTCATTCGAAGATTAACCATATTCTAAGCTTGCCAGTTATCATCTCCACTCCCCACTGGACATCATGAACTAGGAAGATATGGGAGGACTAGAAGTCTCTGCACATGACGCCTGGGCATGTGTAAAGACACAGAGAAATGGAAGTGGAACTTTGGAAAGCATCCCAAATGGACCACACTGAAGCCGTGAGCCGCTGCACACGGCCACTTCAGCATGATACCAATAGGCTGTCCATTCTATTTTCATGGTCACCAGGCCACAGTGACTGGGAGGGTGACAATATATGAGGATCACTGTATATTGGATTGATTCAATATGAAAAAGAACATAGACAGGAGATGGGGCTTTGTAACTCGTGTCTATTGACAATCAGAATCCACAGTTCAGTGGCTTTGGGTCCTAAGCCTTTCCCCCTCATTTCTTGTACTTGTAGAAATAATATTCCTCCTAATATTGATTGAATTGTGTCCCCCAAAAAGATATGTTCAAGACCTAACCCCCAGTCTCCTGAATGTGGTCCTATTTGGAAATAGGATCTTTTTTTTTTTTTTAAAAGATTTTATTATTTATTTATTCATTCATCCCCTCTCCGCTGCCTGCGCTCGCCGGGTCAGCTAACCACGCCGCGCGGGCGGGCCCACCCCCACCAGGAGGCCCCGGGAACCGAACCCGGGGCCCCCCGTATGGCAAACGGGAGCCCCACTGATTGAGCCACAGCCGCCTCCCGAAATAGGATCTTTAAAGATGTTACTAGTTGAGGTGAGTCCACACTGGATTAGGGTGGGCCCTAATCCAAGGTGACTGCTGTCCTGCAAGGCGAGGAAAGAGGCCTGGAGAGAGGACAGCTGTGTGACGAGGCAGAGGTTGAGTTACGCCACAAGCCAAAGAACCCCGTGGGCTTCTGGCAGGTCACCACAGGTCCCTGCAGGCTCCAGAGGAAGCACTGTGATTTGGACTTCTGGCCTCCAGAACTGTGAGACAATCCGTTTCAGTTGTTTTTAAGCCACCCACCCAGTGTTTCCTTTTTACAGCAGCCCTGGGAAACGGAGACACTCCTTTTCCCTGATTTCTTTGCTTCCTCTTGTGCTTAACAATTCTTTTAAGCACTGCTTCTCATTTTCCTTGTTTCTTTTAGGAGACTAATAATAAGTGTTAAAACCAAAAGGCATACAGATCACTTTTCAAAACCATGTGTTAGCAATAGTGAATTACGGTGATTTGGGCAAAGCAGTTATTTAGCTGTGGTTTTTTTAAAAGGTGATTAGTATAGCTATACCATGCCAATGGGAATTCATAGTGGGATTTCATGGGGGAATTCTTCCTGAGTTTCTTCTGTTATTCTAAGCAATATTAATTGTCATAATTTTTCTTTATTGTAAAAATTTATGTAAACATATAAATATCAGAGTGGTGATCATTAATCCACAAATAAAATTTATTCTATCTAAATCGCACATGAAAAAAAAAAAAAGATAATTGTTATAAAAATTCAAACTATTGAGAAGTAAACCGGGTGAAAAATGAATTTTCTCACTTACTTTCTGGTCCCAGTCCCTGCCTTATTTATATTTTTTCAGAAAATTTTATAGCTTCTTTCCCCTATTTGGTAGTTTTGGTTGTTCCTGCAAATGGGATTTTAAAAAAATAATTTCAAATTGGTTATTACTAGTACATAAGAAAGTATTCTTTTTCATTTATTTCATGACCATCCTTCCTGTTCCTCTTATTCATGCTTATAGTTTTTTCATCTGTTTTTCTTGGATTTGCTGAACATTGGTTTTCCCATCTGTAACATGCAGATACTGCAGACTTATCAGAATTTCAATAAGGATGAATGAGATTCGGGAAAACTCCTAGCTTACTGTCTAGCCCGGTGGGGCTGGCTGCTTCCTTCTGCTACCTTCCTCACAATGAAAACTTTTCTGTACAATTCCCTTCACTGACTAAGGAGAAGTGGGGTGTTTTTTTTGTTTGTTTGGTTTTTTGAGAGCTGTAAAACATTGAGGAAAAAATGCCTGCGTGTATTCAGAGGGATGGGCCGCCTGGGAGGAAGGGCCGGACAGCGCGCCCCGTGCTTCCCAGGCCTCTGGGACAGAAGGAGACGCTGCATCGGATTGTACCACTGTGTGTGGAGCTCGGGCTGCGCCCGTCCACCTGCTGTCTCAGCACCTGGGGCTCCAGCAGGCCCTGAATGGAATAGGAGATCTGCTGGACTTCCACCAATGTACATATTTCAATTTTATTGTGCAATTCCAACTGCTAAAATGACCCTTAACAATGTGCAAACTGCAATAAAGCGATCAACATTTGGCATCCAGAAAATAAAAATGCAGCAGGAAGAAACAGCAGCAGAGGAGAGAAATTACTGGGAAGTTCTGACATAATGAAATGCCCGGGCTGGCTTTCGCATTTTCCCTCACAGTGCCCCATTGCTTCAGTGCGCTGTGTTATTCAGTGCAGCATTGTTTGTTACGGCAGCAGACTGTAAACAAGCTCATTGTCTAACAGTGGGAGATGGTTAAATTACAGCATTACAGGACTCCACACCATGGGGTAGTGTATAGTTGTAAAAAACAAACAAACAAACGAACTATCCACCACTTTGTAGAGAAACACCTCCCTGTGTTTTAAGTGAAATAACAAAGGCAAAGCATTGAACAGATTCTTTTTTTTTTTTAAAGATTTATTTATTTACTTTATCCATTTTAAACCCCCCCTTCCCCATTTGCTGGACAATTCTCTGTGTCTGTTTCCTGCCATCTCTTCTCATCCTCCTCCTCCAGTCTTCACCAGGATTTGATCCTGGAGACCTCCGATGTAGGAGAGAGGTATTCTGCCGCCTGCGCCGCCTCAGCTCCTAGCTTCTGGAGCTTTCGGAGCATCTTATCTCTCTCCTGTTACGTCATCATCCTGCTGCATGGCTCTCGGGGCCCGACAGCTCAGCGGCACACAGAGCCTGGCAGCCCATGCGCCTTCGGGAGGTCCCGGGGATCGAACCCAGGTCCCTCCATATGGCAGACGGACGCCCGACCATTTGAGCCACATCCGCCCCCTGAACAGATTCTACAGCATGCAATCCTTTGTGGAAAAAGGGTGCAAATAAGAATGAGTGTGTGTGTGCATACCCATATAATACGTTCTTAAACTTGCTTGTACATGTATAATGGAACTCTGGAAGGATGCATAAGAAACCAACATCACTGGTTCTGTATTAGAGTGGGAGGGTGATTTTCACAGTATAACATATATTTAAATTTTTGAGCTATGTGAATATATCACCTATTGACAATAAAGATAGCGCTAATATTTTTCCAGCAGTCTGACCATAGGAGAGGCTCAAAAATCTAAATTAAAGTTGATTTATAAGCAATGAACAGTTGCTGTTTCCTGCAAGAAAAATAAATCTCTGTGACAGGCTATTAAGAATTTATCTTCTGGTCAAGGAGGACAACAGCTTCTTCTGTTCCCAACCTGGAGATGCCCGAGGAGAGAAAGGAGATTGATGGAGCTCAGAGCCTTCCTCTGCAATGACCCTCAACTCCTGGAAGAAAGGGGAGTGTTGGGTTCAGCTCCGGAGAAACTTTGGTCTGGAGTTGGGCAGGCGCAGAAACGAAAGATAGGATGGTCTTGGAATGGGTTTTACTGGCACCCTTTTCTCACCCTCACATTGCCCTGGGTGGACCAGGCTGTAGCTGGCAGGGGCTCCCCAGTGCCACAGCAACTTGGCTTGCATGGCTGGGTCCAGAACGTGGGCTGTTCAGAACCTTGCAATCTACGGTGGCTCATTAAAAGGCAAGTAAACAAGAAGCAAATAAGCACACTCAATAGACAATTGCCTGAACATGTGCCCACCTCCGTGAACTAGAACATCTGTCACTGCCCACCCCAGAAGTTCCCCAGGCAGGAATTGCATGGGATCAGAAAGCCAAGTAGAGGCTCTCTGTCCCACTCCCTCAAGTCACCTGGAGAAGCACAGGTGGGGCCAATGTTCTTTGCTTTCTCCCAAAGACACTAGCCAAGGAATGGAAAGTCTTAAAGGAATGATGGACAACCCAGAGGGAACAATTAGGAGGTATTTGAGGAGCAGGAGTCCAATGAAAGAAAGACGATTGTCAAAAGACACATGGGCTAAATGAGTAAACCCTGAGATCCAGTGACATATTATCTACCAAGTCACACATAAACAAAGGACACAGGCAAGTTGAATATAAAGAGATGAAAAAAAGTCACACCAGGCAAATGTGAACCAAAGAAAGCTAGGGTAGCAATTAAAAAAAAATTTTTTTTTTAAGTACTGGGACTAGATTGAACCTGGGACCTCATAGGTGGAAGGCTGGCGCTCAACCACTGAGCCACATTGGCTCCCTTGGCTTGGCTTTTTCATTTGTTTGCTTGTTTTTGGTTTTTATTTTTTTTTTAAGATTTATGTATTTCTCCCCCCACCCCCCGCTATTTTTACACTCGCTGTCTGCTCTCTGTGTCCATTCTCTGTGTGTTCTTCTGTGTCTGCTTGTGTTCTCTTTAGGCAGTACTGGGAATTGACCCTGGGACCTTCTGGAGTGGGAGAGAGGCGCTCAATCTCTTGTGCCACCTCAGCTTCCTGGTCTGCTGCATCTCTTATTGTCTTTCCTCTGTGTCTCTTTTTGTTGCATCATCTTGCTGTGCCAGTTCTCCACCTGGGCCAGCCCTCCTGCACGTGCCAGCACTCTACATGGGCCAGCTCTCCTCTTGGGCCAGCTCTCTGTGTAGGCCAGCTTGCCTTCACCAGGAGGCCCTGACTCAAACCCTGGACCTCCAATATGGTAGGCAGGAGCCCAGTTGATTGAGCCACAACCCCTTCCCTGTTTTTTTTTTTTTTTTCTTTCTAGGAGGCACTGGGAACAGAACCCAGTACCTCCCATGTGGGAGGCAGGTGCTCAACAGCTCGAGCCACATCTGCTCCCAGTAACTTTTTTTTTTTTTAACTTTATTTTGTACATTTAATAATTGAAAACATAAACAATTAAAAACTAAAAAGTAAACACAGATGAATAAATATATACATTTCTCAATTAAATGTAATGGATACATGTAAATTTTTTTTTTTGAATCAAACAATATATTACACAATATATTTGGTTCATAGTAATGCATTCATACAGTATTTGTCCTTTTGTGTCTGGCTTGCTTCACTCAACATAATGTCCTCCAGGTTCATCCATGTTGCCATATGCTTTATGACTTCATAAAAGTTTTTAAAAAACTTTTTATTTTGAAATAATTTCAAACTTACATGACAGTAGCAAAAATAATAAAACCCCATACAGAGAACTTCATATACCCCCAACCTCCAGATACCTGGATCCACCAGTTTTAACATTTTTCCACCTTTGCCGTACCATCCTGTCTTCATCTATTTATCATCTATTTTCTGAACATTTGAGCAGGTTGCACACATCATACTCCTTGAACACATGATACTTCCATGTGTATTTCCTATGAATGAAGTAACTCATTTATTTTTATTTTTTATTTTTTTTAAAGATTTTATTTATTTATTCATTTATCCCCCCCTTGCTGCTTGTGCTCGCTGGGTCAGCTAACCACGCCGTGCGGGCGGGCTTGCCTTCACCAGGAGGCCCCAGGAACCGAACCCGGGGCCTCCCATATGGTAAACGGGAGCCCTACTGATTGAGCCACAGCCGCTTCCCTGAAGTAACTCATTTATGTATTCACCTTAAGTACAGTTATCAAGTTCAAGAAATTAAAGTGATATAAAACTTACTTTCTATAGTTCAGTTTTTTCTCATGTCCCAGTAATGTCCTTTTGAGCCTTTTCTCCTCCATTTTAGATCCCATCCAGTATCAGGTATTGCATTTAATTGTCATTATCCCTTTAATTTCTCTTTCTTTTTTCTGTATTTTTTTTCCTTTTCTTACAGAAGTTGTGTTTACAGAGCAATCATGCATACAATACAGGATTCCCTTGTACCACCCTATTATTAACACCTTGTATCGGTATAGAACATTTGTTACAATTGATGATAGAACATTTTTATAATTGTACTCTTAACTATAGCCCATGGTTTAGTTTAGTGTGATAGTTTGACTCTGTATGTAACCCAGAAAAGTATGTTCTTAAAGTTAATCCATTCCTGTGGGTGTGGACTCATTGTTAGTAGGATCTTTTGGTGAGTAGGATCTTAAGATGTGACCCACCCCACTCAGGGTGGGTCTTAGTCTTCTTTCTGGAGTCCTTTATAAGACAATGAAATTCAAAGAGAGAGAAGCCACAGAAGCAAGAAGCCAAAAGCAACAAATCCCAGAAGAGAAGAGAGAGACCAGCAAACATTGCCATACACTTTACCATTTAACAGAGGAGTCCAGGATTACCAACAGCCAGTCTTCAGCTTGTAAGCTAATAAATTCCCATAGTTAAAGCCAACCCATTTTTAAAAATAAACAATTTATTGAAGTATGTCATTCATAAATGAACATACATAAACTATAGGTGTTCAGTAAACATTGTGAACTTACAAAACAAACATGCATAACATCATACAGGGCTCCCAGACATCACCCCACCACAAATACTTTGCATTGTTGTGAAACATTTGTTAACAAATTATGAAAGAGCATCATCAAAGTATTACTACTAATTACAGTCCGTATCTTACTCCCCTATACTTTTTTTTTTTTAAAGGATTTATTTATTTATTTATTTATTTATTTACTTTTATCCATTTTTACCCCCCCACCCCTATTTTTGCTGTTTCTGTGTCCATTCACTGGGCAACTCTCTGTGTCCGTTTCCTGCCCTCTCTTCTCATCCTTCTCCTCCTGTCTTCACTGGGATTCAATCCTCGGAAACTCCGATGTGGGAGAGAGGCGTCCTACTGCCTGTACCACCTTAGTTCCTTGTTTTTTGGCATGTCTCGTTTTGGCTCTCCCTTGTGTCACTCTTCTGTTACGTCATCATCTTGCTGCGTGGCTCGCGGGGTCTGGCGGCGCACCCATGCGTGAAGCCTGGTGGCCCACGTGCCTTCTATATTTTTCTTTTTTTAAATTTTTACCGGGAGGTCCTGGGGATCGAACCCAGGTCCCTCCATATGGGAGACAGACACCCAACCATTTGAGCCACACCTGCCCCCCTGCTATCTCTCTTAAGGTTGACCAAAGATACCTAGAGTTACAGTCTTTTCCCATACAGGATGGTCATAAAATAAATCAGCTTTACTTTATCACCAGCATTCTAAAAACCAAACCTAGGGAGAAAAATTAGGTCTGGGGACACATGCGTGGTTTCTAATATAGCGAATGTTTAGCCTACTCTGATTATCACAATATCAGGACAGCAAGAATATTTGCATCCAACCCATTTTATGGTATCTGCTTTTGGCAGCTTAGCAAACTAGAACACTTAAGGTTCATTGTGCAGTGTAGTTCCATGGATTTTTTCAAATTTTTATTCTGCTACCATATATGCAACCTAACATTTCCCCTTTTAATCACATTCAGATATATATTTTAGTTCTGTTAATTATGTTCACAATTTTGTGTTACCATCACCACCATCCATTACCAAAACATTTCCATCATTCCAAATAGGAACCCTGTATATTTTAAGCCTTAACTTCCTATTCCCTATCTTCACCCCATCCCCTAGTAACCTATATTCTAGATTCAGACTCTATGAGTTTGCTTATTCTAAGTGTTTCAAATAAGTGAGATCATACAATACTTGTCCTTTTGCGTCCAGCTTATTTCACTCAACCTGATGTTTTCAAGGTTCATCCATGTTGTTGCATGTATCAGGACTTCATTCCTTTTTACAACTGAATAATAGTCTATTGCATGTATATACCACATTTTATTTATCCATTCATCAGTTTATGGACACTTGGGTTGCTTCCATCTTTCGGCAATTTTGAAAAATGCCACTTTGAACATCAATGTGAAAATATCTGTTTGAGTCCCTGCTTTCAATTCTTTTGGGGATGTACCTCATTGCGGGATTGCCAGGTCATACAGTAGCTTTCTGAGGAACCTCCAAACTGTCTTCAATAGTGGCTGCACCATTTTACATTGCTACCAGCAATGAATGAATGTTCCTTTTTCTCTGCATCATCTCTAACACTTGTTTTCCATTTTTTTAAAAATAGCCATTCTAATGGGTGTGAAATGGTATCTCATTGTGGTTTTGATTGGCATTTCCCTGATGGCTAATGAGGTTGAGCATCTTTTCATGTGCTTTCTGGATACTTATATATCTTCTTTGAGACATGTCTATTCAAGCTTTCTGCCCATCTTTAAATTGGGCTCTTTATCTTTTTGTTGTTAAGTTGAAGGATTTATTTATGTATTCTAGATAGTAAAACTTTATTGGAGGAAAATGGATGTGGCTCAAGCAATTGGGCTCCCGTCTACCATATAGGAGGCCCAGGTTTCGATTCTCAGGTCCTCCTGGTGAAAAGCAAGCTGGCCCACACGGAGTGCTGGCCCATGCAGAGACCTGGCACAGTAAGATGATGCAACAAAAAGAGACACAGAAGAGAGACAATGAGAGACGCAGCAGATCAGGGAGCTAAGGTGGCGCAAGAGATTGAGCAGCCTCTCTCTACTCTGGAAGGTCCCAGGATTGGATCCCGGTGCCGCCTAAAGAGAAGACAAGCAGACACAGAGAGCAGACAGCAAGCGCAAAACAATGGGGGGCGGGGGATAAATAAATAAATCTTAAAAACAAAACAAAACAAAAAAAAACTGGGAGCAGAAGTGGCTCACGCAGTTGAGCTCCCGCCTTCGGTTCCTGGTGCCTCCTGAAAAAACAAAAACACCAAGCAAAATAAACAAAAAAACCAACTCAGGGAAGCCAATGTGGTTCAGTGGTTGAGCGCCAGCTTCCCACATATGAGGTCCTGGGTTCAATCCCCACCCACCAGTACCTGAAAAAAAAAAAAAAAGACACTGACTATACATTCTTTTGAGCACACACAGAACATGCACAAAATTGTTTATGTTCTATGTTGCAAAGAAAGTCTCAATGAGAAATGACTTTATACAGGCTATATCTTGTGGTAGAAATGCAATAAAAATTATGAATTAGAAGGTGTGGAAGGAAGAAAAATGGCTGCTCAAAGAAGTCCATGTCCTCATCCTTAGGACCTGTGAATATGTCACCTTACATGGCAAAAGGGACTCTGTGGATGTGATGAAGAGTGTGGGGAGGGTGGGCTTTATCTAATCACATGAGTCCTTGAAAGTAAGTCCTCTGACTACCCAGCTATGGCCAGAAGAAGACATGACCAGAGAAGAATGATCAGAGATGCAACATAAGCATGACTCTACCTGCCATTGCTGGCTTTGAAGATAGAGGAAGGGGGCCACAAATCAAGAAATGTGGTGGCCTCTAGATGTCGGGGATGGCCTTCACCTGACAGCCAGCAAGGAAATGGGAATCTCAGCCAAGCAACAGCACAGAACAGAACTCTGTCCACAACATGAATGAGCAAAGAAATGGATCTTCCCTGAAAGCCTCCAGAAAGGAACAAAGCCCAACTGGCATCTTGACCTTAGCCCAGTGAGACCTGACCTACAGAACTGTAAGATAATAAATTGTTGTTGTTTTCAGCCATGAAGGTGGGGGTGATTTGTTACAGCAGCGTAGAAAACTAACACAGAAGTCCAGCTACAGACAAATCCCATCTGACTAAAAATTTAAAGATATACCACTAAATAACTCATGGGTGAAAGAGGGTATATTAGTCATTTATTGCTGTTAACAAATTATCCCAAAACTTAGTGGCATAAAAGAAAACGTTTATTCTCTCACAATTTCAGTGGCTCAGGAATCCAGGTGTGGCTGAGCCACGAGCGCTGGCTCAGGGTCTCTGTCGTCTCAAGGCTAACCTGGAGGATCTTCTTCCAAGCTCACTCGTGGGTGTTGGCAGGATTCGGTTCCTCGTGGGCTGTTGGCTGGAGCCTACCCTCAGTTCCTTGCTATGTGGACCACTTCAGCATGCAGCTTGTGTCATGGGAGCGAGCAAGCAAGAGGGCAAAACTTTTGTAACCTAATCTCAGAAGTGACAGCTCATCCCCTTTGCCGTGTTCTGTCTGCTAGAAGCATGTCTCTGTTCCAGCCCAGTCTCAAAGGGAGGGGATTCCACACGGCGAGTACCAGGAGGTAGGGAAGATTGGAGCCATTTTAGAAGCCCCCTGCCCACCACAAGGGGAAATGCCAAAATTCTTAGGATTGAATGATACATGGTGATATTTGTGTGATGCAGCTAATACTAAGAGGGGAATTTAAAGCTCTGAATACAATGAGAGACAAGAAAGATGGAAAATAAATGAGCTAAGTGTCAATTCAAGAAGCTAGAAAACAAGATTAGAGAAAATTTAAAAGAAGAAAATAAATAATGGCAAAGCAGAAGCCAATAAATACAGAAATAAATAATAACTAATAAAGATCATTTTTCAAAATTAAAAGTTGATTCCTTTAAATGATTTATAAAAAACCTTCTGCCAATACTAATTAGGAAAAAGAGAAAATCAAATAAACAAAATACCAATTGAGAAAGTAAAATCACTGAGTACTACATATTTTAAAATATAAAATAATGTGAAATTCACACCAATAAATGTGAAAATTTAGGAGGCATTATTTTGATATTATTTATGAATTCCAAAAAGAGATATTGATTATGTCTATAAACTGGTCTGTTCCTCTGGGTGTGATACCCTTTGATTATATTAGAGTCAGCTGGAATGTCTTTGATTAAATTATGTTAAGATTAAGACTTTGATTCAACCATATCATTAAGGCATGCAGGGTTGAGTCCCTGCCTACTTGGTGGGCTGATAAAACACACTTTCACACAGAGGTAGACAAGAGAAGCAGATACAGAGAAAAACACAAGAGGAAGAGAGAGAGCTCCATGACACGGGAGAGGCCCTGGGAAGAGAGATGAGCCTGATAGTTTACAGCTGACCTTGTGAAGACACCAGAGCAGCTGATCCTGGAAAGAAATGAGCCCCCAGAAGAGACAAGCCCTATGCCAGCCTACAACTGAGATTGGAAGAAGCTGGACCCACGGAGTCTTAAGAGGGAAGAGGAAATCTGGACCCTTACAGATATCGGCAGCCATCTTGCATCAATACGTGGCAACAGACTTAGGGTGAGAAAGTACCTCTTATGGTACCTTGAGTTGGACTCTTTAGGGCCTTGTGACTATAAATAAATACCCTTTATAAAAGCCAACAGATTTCTGGTACTTTGCATCAGCACCCCTTTGGCTGACCAGTACAGATACATTTCTAGGAAAAAATATAAAGTGTCAAAATCAGAACAAGAAGAAATAGAGAACTGAATGTCTACTGACCATCAAATCCATTTTAATGGTAATCAAAATTTTCCGTTCACAAAAGCATGAGGCCCCTTAGTGGTGAGTTCTTAGTGGTGAGTTCTAACAAACTTTCAAGAGCTAACCCCTATTTTATACAAGTTTTTTTCCAGAAAATAGAGAAAGAGGGAAAGCAGTCCTTCTCATTTTATTCAGCCAGTGGATGGGACAGGCAAGAAGAGATAGATGCAAAAATCTTAAATAAAATAAAAATATTAGCCAACCAAATTCAATGAAGTATTTAAAAAGGAACACATCATGGTCAAGAGGGTTTTCCCCAGGTGTGCAAGGGTGGTTAACATAAGAAAATCTTATCAAAGTATGGGACAGACACTCATGATAGCTCATTGAACCAAGAATCATTTGAGCCATTCATGGTAATCCCATTACCTATTGTTGTTGATTGATTAGGAGTGGGTAAATGACCCAGTTCTGGTCAATGGGGAAAGGCTGCTGGGAAAGTTGAAAAGAGAGATCCATAAAGAGAGATCCCACCCTCTCTCTTCACCCTTGCTTTGTGCCTTTAGATGAGGTTATGTGAGTACATGGTCTTTGGGCTTGGGATTATGAGGGGGAAATCCAAGAGAATTAACCAACTTTGATATCTCCCACCTTTGGCTTATTGTAATGTGAAATAAAAATAATCCTCCACTGTTTGACACTTTAGTTGATTCTTCTACTACTGGCATCTCAGAGCATCCTGATTCAATATAACTTAGCACATTAATGGATTTAGGAAGAAAAATTAAATAATCATTTCAAAAGAGTTTTTTTAACCCTTGAAAATGGGTAACAACAACAACAACAACAAAAAAATCAAACCAAAAAACTTGCAGCAGGAAGCAGGTATAGCTCAGTGGTTGAGCGTCTGCTTCCCATGTTCCTGATCCTGGGTTCAATCCCCATTACCTCTTAAAAAACAACAACAAACAAACAAAACCTGCAGCAAACATTACCCGAATAGAACTGGAGGTTTTGACCAACACCATAAGGTGAGGAGAGAAATAAGGGGCCTTGGAAAATGTGGTAGAGTCTACTAGCTGTCCCTCAATAGCTGTCCTTCCTTCTTGTTCTAGACTAGAGCCTTTGAGTGTTAGCTGAGGCCATGGCCACCCAGAATAAAGGCTACATGTCCCATCTTCCTGGGCAGGTAGATATGGCTACATGACTGAGTTTTGGCCAATGGATTGTAAACAGGAGTTGTAAATGACACTTCTGAGATGTTTCCTTTGTTTGTTCTGCAGCAGAGAACATGGATGTGATATCAAGAGTACATCTTGGAACATGAGGATGAGGGGTACACTCCAAGGCTGGTGAACTATTCCTGGGTCCTGGGGGACAGCAGAATCTTCATATCATACCTGAACTTCCTACATGCTTGACTTTTAAAGGAGAGAGAAATAAATGTCTATTTTCTTGAAAGCACTGTTATTTTGGGTCTCTGTTACATGGAGCTGAACTTAAATCATGACTAATACAAAATTAAAGAGGCAAGATTGTCATTATTTTTAGAAGGTATGAGAATTTACACAGAAAACCTAAGAAACTAAACAAAGTGTTAGAACTAATAAGAGAATTAAGAGTTCAGCAAAGTTGCGGGGTACAAGATCAACATTAATAGCACCTTCTACTCCAGAAATAACTTATTATAAAATGTAAAAGAAAGTAAGGCACCAACTAAAACAGTAAAAAAATAAATGCCCTCACAAACCTATACTTTATCTACGGATTAACATAGTGAAGAAGACTTAAAATGTTTAGGAAGAAAATTTAGAAGCTCTATTAAGGGATTATAGCAGTTTGATATTGTTTATGAATTCCAAAAATAGATATTGGATAATGTTTGTAAACTGGTCTCTTCCTCTGGGCATATTAGATTATATTGGATTCAGAGGTTTTACTTTTACTTGATTAAATAATGATTAAGGCAATTGAAAAAAAAATGATTAAGGCTTTGATTGGGCCATGTCAGTAGGACGTTGAGTCCTCTTGGTGGGTGGGGACTCACAGAGAAACCACACCACAGAGAAGGGAGGTTGGAGTTTTAGTGCTGGAGCCTTGGGAAGTAAATACACAGAGATGCAGATAGGTGAGGAAAGAGAGAAGGCCCCATTAGACACAGTAGAGGCCCCGGGAAGAGAGACGAGCTGTTTGCCTGATAGTTTACAGCTGGCCTTGTGGAGTGAGCAGAGTAGCTGAGCCCAGAGAGAAATGAGCCCTGGGAGAGAGATGAGACTTATCCCAGCCTACAGTCGATATTGGAAGAAGCTGGGACCACGGAGCATTAAGAGGAAGAGGAAGTCTGAACCCTTGCAGACATCTTGCTCCAACATGTGGCAACAGACTTTGGTGAGGGAAGTAACTTATGCTTTATGGCCTGGGAACTGTAAGCTTCTACACCAAATAAATACCCTTTATTAAAGCCAACAGATTTCTGGTATTTTGCATGGGCACCCCTTTTGGCTGACTAATACAGGGATATAAACCAAGATGTAAATAAATGAAGAAGAGAAGAGATATGGATGAGATGACAACATTATAAAACTGCCAAGTCTTGTATAATTAATCAACAAACTCAATGTAACTTCAATTAAAGATCCAAGAGTAGTTTTAGGAGACTTAATAAATGCATTCTATAAAATAGATGGGTGAATAGCTAATATATTTTTGGAAAAAAAGGAGAAAAGAGGGGATTTACCCTACCAGAAAATGATATGTATTATAAAACCAAGCTTAAAAACACAGGCATGGGCAACAGAAAGAAGATAACAGAAATCTATGGCCAAATGATTGTGGGAGAGAATAGTTAAGGGAAAAAACCAATTTGCCAAAGGTAGGTGCTTGTGGAAAATACTGGAAGGATGCACATCAAATGTCAACACTGGCCCTCAGGAAAGTGGGGTGTGGGGGCGGGAAGCTGGGGGAAGGGAACTGGAGATGGTTAAATTACACAGTCTGCTCTGCTTGAGACTTCTACAGCAAGCATATATTGCTTTCAGAATTATTATGGCATTCGGGATACAGAGGAGGGGTCAGAGGGAAGGAATAATGAAAAGGAAGGACATACAGACATACTGAGGGACAGAGTGGTTGGGAATGATTTCTAAGTTTTGGCTTGGGCAGCTTATCGCATGGTGGTGCCATTCATTGAGATTGAAAGGAGGAAGCAGAGTTTTGAGAGGGAAGGTAATGCTGTTCGTCTTAGGGTGAGCATACCGTATGGATAGGACGTTCAGGAGAAGTGCACTGGCAGCTGACTCTGAAGACCTGTAGCTTAGGAGACCGATCTGGCCAGAGGTGTTGATTTGGGTGCTGTCGAGCCACAGGAGGTCATTAACAGCATGGGAGATGGTACGATTATTGCCCAGCTCATGAAACACAGGAGCTTCCCTTGGTTTTTAAAGAAGATGCTGTCTACCCACTGTCATGACTACACATATTTTTCCCCAGAAAGAGAGCTATTTTCCTTCTAATTCAACAGCTTCTAATTTTTTTGATCACTTAATAAAACTCCTCTCTTATTTTAGAATCACACCTTCACATGTTTGAAAGGTTACTGCTTGAAGTTAGTGTTGGAGATGATGATAGTGGAACTTATTAAAGTGAATCTTTCCCTGGGAGATTCAAATTCATGACCCTGGCCTGTTTAGCTCCGTGCTTTAACCAGCCAGAGACATGATATCCGAGTATCTGGCATGAAGATAAGCAGCCGTGAAAGTGAAAGGGCCATCTCAATGCACTGTGCTGTTGGAAGATGACATTTTAAATGAGGTGTAGGTTGAACTGATAATTACTGTTCTGACTTCTAAGCCATCATTATTCAAGGCTTTATGATCTAGGATTATTGTCTAGTACTAATGAATATACAAATTCGAGTTGCAGAGGATCCAGAAAAGTGACATGAACTAATTGGAGGGACTTGATGTTCAAACTGCTGTGACATCAGAGGAGCCACAGGTGTGAACCATCCCTCAGGCCCTTGGAGCTGTGAGTCCTTCAGTATGGACCATGAGCTGACTTAGGGACTTGGGATTTGCAGTCAGGTTTAAGACCTAGCTATTCCACTCACTGACTGTGACCTTGAACATACTTCTTAATATCTGGAAGCCTTAATTTCTCTGTCCATAAAAGTAAAATGAAGATAATAATAGTTTCTTCATCAAATGACGATGACAATATTTCCTTTATAAATAAGGTAGTAACTGCATAGAATAAATGTGGAGGGCCTGACACATTATAAGGGCTCAATAAATGCCATTCTTCTTCTTTTTATTATCGAGCAATTTGTTCATGCCTTGAGTATAGCAAGGAACAAGTACGTGCAGGCTCCTTAAGTCTAGGACCAGCAGAAAGGGACTGGACATCCTGCCAAAGCTGCCCATCTTGGCCCTAGGGTCTGAGCTACTCATGGGTGGGATCACACAAACGCAAACTCAGCAGTGCCCAGCAATGCATAGATTTTGGTTCATCATTCTTCCATTCCTTTATTCACCACCAATCATTCATTAATTGTCACCAGCTATTGTTATTCATGGTTGCTTATCATCATCCATCATTTATTCATTTAGTGGAGACCTCCCACTTCCTTTTTATTTTCTTCCTGTAAACTCAGAATCTCTTCTCTGCCCATTCCTGCACAAAGCCCCTTGCTTCATCGCCCTTCTTTTTTTTTTTTTTTTTTTTTTTACCATGCTGCCTTCTAGAGAAGGCCCTTCATTTCAAAAGCCCAGAGCTAATTTTGGCTGAGAACGCAACTGAAAGTGAAGCACTCTTCACTTTTGGGGGTGGGAAGACAAATGGCTTAGTTCCACAATAGTTCCAAAACTTGCATGGTCCACTCCTTCTTTGCACTATTACACACTTGGACGTAATAGCATCTCATCTTTACATTGTCGTTAAGCCAAATGATCTTGTTCCCTGGGGAGGGGTACGGGCTTTGAAAGACTCCCTAATCTCGAAGGGAGAGCTACTTGCTTTTTATGCCTGGAGTATCAATTCAAATACTATATGCTGAGAGAAATAGAAAACCCAACACTAAGGACATGCATTAGAGACCAAACTATAAGAAGTCCTGCAGCAGGAAGCGTTCACAGCTGACCACTCCAGTGACTCAGGGACATCCCGGTGCCCACGGTCTCATGATCTTTCTGTCTGCTGTCCGTAGGATTGGTTTGTCCTCTTAGGCTGTCAGCTTTTGTGATCAGAGATGGCTGAGGGAGTTCAAACTTCCAGAAACAGAAAAAGGGGAAGTCTCTTCTGAAGCTATTTGTCTTATTGAGCAACTTTTCCCATATGTTACCAGGATAAATTAAAAACAACAGCATAGAACTGTACAATACAAAGAGTGAATGTTAATGTTAAAAGAGAAAAAAAAGAAAAGAAACCTTTCCCAGAAGGCCAGAGCACACTTCCCTTCGTGTCTGCTGGCTAGAACTGTGCTGCTTGCCCATCCTAAACCAGTCACCAGCAGGGTGATGGAATTTCTATGTTTGGCCAAACCATGTCACTCAAGTTCCAAAATTTCATGAGTATGTGTCTAGTTATGGGTCTATTTTTATTCATTGTCAGTTGGCTCTTTCAGTCTGCAGTCTCATTCTTTAAATTCTGGAAAATGTGCTTGAAATACGAGTGAGTTTATTTTCATCCCTCTGGTTTTTCTTTATTCTCTTTATGTCAACCCTATTATTTGGTTGTAAGGGCTCCACGACTGGTCTCCTGTTTTTATTGTTTCTCTAGTGTTTTGCATCCCTTGGTCTTTTAGTCTTTCTCTAAATTTTTTATTTTGGCTGCTAAAATTTTTAATTTCCAAGAGCCTTTAAAAAAAATCTTTTGTTCATTTTTATAGCACCATATTCTTGTTTTATGAAGGCAATATATTCTCTTTTTACTCTGAGAATATTAAATGAAATTTTGAAGCTTCTTTTTGTCTTTCAGGTCTTTTTCTTCTAAATTGTATTTTGTTGTTTTTTGTCTCTTTCATTTAAGGGTTTTCCTGAGATATCTGGTACTTATTTTTAACGCTGAGGCACTAAAATCCCCTGTGTGCGGGGCTGAGATTTAGTCAGTGTGAGCTGACCACAGGCTGGGTTACTTCATTGGGAAATTCCCCCCTCTCCTAGGTCAGTCTCTTCTCTTAGGCTGGCCAGAGAAGAATTTTTAAATCTTCTTCTCGGAGGGTAGAAGCTGGTTTTCCCCTGGGTAGTGGATCTAACTTCTTCTCCTTCCCCTCCTCCTCCTTTTTCTCATCCTCCTCATCCTCCTTCTTCTAATAGGCTATCTTTTAGAATAGTTTTAGCTTACAGAAAAATTTGAGAAGACAGTATGGACAATTCCCATATACCCTGTGTCCAATGTCCCTGTTATTAACATCTTACATTCTTAGGATGCATGAACTTCACCATCACAAGGGGGATGTTGGAGGGTGGGAATGTGGTAGTTTAAAAAATATATCCACAAATTCTTGGATACTGCTCCCTTCAAGAGGTGGATCTTAATTCCTCTCCCCTGTGAGCAGACTAGATTCAATATGCTGCTTCTAATGGATAGAATATGGCACAAGTGATGGTACGTCACTTTGGAGATTTGGCTATAGAAAGGGCTGTGGCTTCTGTCTTGGATGTTCATTTTTGCTCTCTGGATTGCTTGCCTGGGGGAAGCCAGCTGCTATGTTTGTGAGCAGCCCCTTGGAGTGGCCCATGTGGTAAGGTACTGAAGCCTCCAGCCAGGAGCCAGCAAGAAACGAATGTTTAACAATACCAGGTGCGTGGGCTTGGCCTTGGATTCTCCAGGCCCAGTGGAGTCTCAAGGTGGCTGTGGTCCTAGCCCACGGCTTGACTGCAACCCCTTGAGAGATCTAGGGCTTGGACCATCCAGCTAAACCACTCCCAGATTCCTGACTTCAGAAACTATGTGACAATAAATGATTGTGGTTTTAAGAGGCCAAATTTTGGCTTGATTTGTTTTGCAGCAATAGATAACTAATACATGTGCTAATCATTAATGGAATTTTTTATAAGTGTTAATATGAATTCTATTTAGAGGCCATTATGAGGTTGTTTTTTTCTTTTTTTTGTTGTTGTTGTTTTGGTACTGGGGCCAGGGATTGAACCCTGGGACCTTGTATGTGGGAAGTTATGGTCAACCATTGAGCCACATCAGCTCCCCTGAGTTGGTTTTTTCATTTGTTTGCTTGTTGTTTGTTTTTGTTTTTAGGAGGCATCGGGAACTGAACCCGGGATGTCCCATGTGGGAAGCAGGTGCTCAACTGCTTGAGCCACATCTGCTCCTCCATTATGAGTTTTTGAGGAATTCAAGTAAAGGATATGAGCTACTTTTAAAAAATGAACTTTTTATTTTGGAATAATTTTAGGTTTACAGAAACTTGCAAGTATAGTACAGAGTTTCCACATACCCCTCACCCAGTTCCTCCCATGCTAACCTCTTGCATTACCATGGTACATTTGTCAAAACTAAGAAACTGCCTTCTGTACATATCGTTAACCAAAATCCAGACTTTATTTGGATAAAGTACATAAATAAATCTTTTTAAAAAAATGCTGAGTGCAGACTGTTTGTGGGACTTTTTTATGGTGGGAGAAGTGGAGGGGGTGATTGGAATATGGTGGAAATAAATCTTAATGGAATTTGGGAAATGAGAAAAGCTGAGCTGGCTATGTCTAGAGCTGAAAACAATGACGCATTCCAGTGGCAGCTCAACTGACATTATTATTAAAGGTTTTATGTGGTGGTTTATATGTAATTTAGAAATAATAATAAATTGGAGTTGGCCTTTTGGCTCCTCTCCCAGATTAAATCCCTTGAATGTTTATCTTATAGGAGACATAGAAGGAATTTGATTTTAGACCTGTATATTTATCTAAATGCAGTGACAAATTTTATTTTGTTTCGTATAGGGAAAAAGTAAAAATGTGCTTCTGAGTAAAATACAGAAAAAAATCATTAAAGTAAAAACTCAGGACTAGGATTTCATGATCTATTTTACTAGTGGCAGTATAGCTCAATAGATCAGGGGTTTTTGTTTGCTTTCTTTATCATTGATTTGCCATAGTTTTCACCAAGCTACAGGAAATTTAGCTTTAAGTATGACTGTTTTTATCCATGACCTTCTATGGGAAGAAATTACTTGTGTCCATATTTTAAATTATTTGCCTTCATGAAATTTTCCTGACCTTACCACCAGATTACTATTTCACAAAAACGGCTCATTCCTTTATTCAACCATTGTTCGTAAAGGCCTTGATTAGATTCCTAATGACAAGCTCAGTGTCTGGTGGGTGGTGGCGTCATATTTTCTGCATGCATATAACATCGTTTTTAATGTATTTACAATGGGAAGCGGCTGTGGCTCAATCAGTGGGGCTCCCGTTTACCATGTGGGAGGCCCCGGGTTCGGTTCCCGGGGCCTCCTGGTGGGGGCAGGCCCGCCCGCACGGCGTGGTTGGCTGACCCGGCGAGCACAAGCAGCAAGGGGGGGGGATAGATGAATAAATAAATAAAATCTTAAAAAAAAAAAAAAAAAATTAATGTATTTACAAGACAGAGTCACCTGAAATGGCTAATTTTCTTTGGTTTTGCCACCCCCTCCCCCCCCCACTGCCTTTCCCCTTCTTATTGGCTGGGAAGCAGACAGGTTGCGGAACCTTTGTACAGAGTTGGGGCAGCGCCGCAGTTGGAAAGCGCCCGGGTCCCTGCACAACGGCTTGGAGCTAAGCCTCCCTCCAGCCCCATACCCTGCAACTGTACTGCTGTGTGTGAGAGAGAAACTTCCATCTTGTTAAAGCCATTGGTTTTGGAGGTGCCTCTTACACAGCCACCAAATCCATCCTTTAAGCAGGCAGTTCTCAAGAAACTCTCTCTAGAGGGAGTAAGAAGAGTGGTTCTCAAATAACTGAAATGGAAGTCAGAATGTGAGAAATGCCTACCAAATACTCTGAGGGTTTGCAGGAGGAAGAGTTCACATCCATCTGGAGAACAAATTAGGTGTGCGTCAGAGATGAAGGTGACTGGGTTTTATTTTTTATTTATTTATTTATTTTTTACCGGGAGGTACCGGGGATCGAACCCTGGTCTCTCCATATGGTAGACGGACGCCGAACCTCTTGAGCCACATCCGTTTCCCGGTGACTGGGTTTTGAGAGCAGCATTTCTCTGTCTGGAAAGTCTGATGACAGGGATGTTATTATTGATGGACTCCTATAGGCCTGGCTCACCTTGTCTGTCTGTCTGTCTGTCACAGAGTTGCTACTTGCAGCATGAAAATGAAACAGACAGATACTCCAGAGGGTCTCGGGGTCCATGTGGATTCAGCCGCCTCCAGTACAAACAGGCTGACCGAGCCATCTCTAAGGAAATGCATTAAGGCCCTCACAAATTATCGAGCTTGGATAAGCTCTGGGGTCAGATGGACATGGGTTCGAATTCTGAGCTAAACATTGCAGTTGCTGAGATCTGGGCCCTGGAGCCAGCTCCCTGGGTTCAAGTCTCTGTTCCACCACTTAGGAACTGTGTGACCTCTGGCCATCTGTTTAACCTCGCTCAGGCTTGGTTTCCTCATGTGTAAAATGGAGACACTAAGAGGACCTGCCTCAGAGGTTTGTTGGGAAGATTGAGCAAAAAGCTCGTATAGTATTAACAGTCATTAATACGTTTGAGATCTAGTATGTGCCAGGCACACATGCACACATTTACGTACCTATTTAATGCATATAAACAGAATAGTGTCTGGTATATAGTAAATACTTAATAAATATTACCTATTATTGTATCATTAGTAATGACCTAAGTTCTTTGACCTTCACTTCACTCATGTGCAAAACAGAGGTAATAATTCCTACTTCCTTGTCCTCATTTGTAAAATAATGTCTGCCCCTCAGGGTTATAAGATGATGTCTACAAATCAGTTGTACAATTCCTGGTACATAGTAGGCTCAGTAAGTCACTGAGCAACTTTTGTAGTAGGGTCTCTGAAAAAATTTCCCCACACACTTCCTATGTTCATTTAATGAAAATAAAGTTATATGTAGTTTTGTTAAACGCAAACATGGGGAAAAGGCCAAGGACACATATAAAATAGTGTTTAGCCTTTAGCCCTCTGCTGCATTAGCTCTCCACAGTGAGGATTCTCAAAGATAAACTGAGGCATGTAAAAAGGTAAAGTCTGTTTGGGCCACAAAAGATTTTGGCAGCACCACAAGGAAAGTGGTAAGGAGCTCCCCCAGGGAGGGGAAGGGGACGCTCAGGTAGAGAAGCAAGCAAGGGAGGAAGTACTCTTAAGTGGCATTAAGTTTCCATTTTACATGGGGGGGGGGGCTGGGCTTTCAAAGTGGGGAGCAGATATACCCTGATTGTGTCCATTCTGATCAGCTCTTTCTCCTGTTCCTTATCCGCAGTTCTGTGGGGTGCATTCCATGCTCAGTTTTCTCGGAAAGCTGCAGGTCAACTGTCTTTGTCTTCTGGAAGATCTTTTCTCAGTAACGCCCAACGTAGGCGGCGTTTTATTTCACTTAGGATGTGGTGGTGAAGATGCTGAGAATTCCAGCTCCTGTCAGGGATAGGGAATAGGAGTAGATACTGTTTTTTTCCTTTTCTCACGTCAGACAGTAATGTGCTGGCGTCATCACAAGGTTTGAGGGAGGCGCGTCTCACACAAACGTGGGAATACCCGGTCATCATGCTTATGAACCACTGAAGGATTGGAGGAGCAGATACTTTAGACTGGGGACTTCTGTGTGGTTCCTGAGGACCCTGGGAGGCGACAGTCAGCCCTCCTCATAGTCAAGGAAATTGAGGTTGGGAGAAGGTGAGTTACCTGTCCAGCCATGGCCACCCAGCTGGCACGTGGCGGAGCTGGGACTTATTGCACCCCCACCCCACCCCGGGGATCCTGCTCTGACTTCAAGGTCAGGAGCAGGGCCTAGCAGGAGGGTTGGAGGGCAAGCTCAGTCTGTCATCCCCATAGGCCCCTGCCTTTGTCCCAGAAGGTGCCCAATCAAAATAAGTCCAAAATCACCCCAGATCCTGAGGTGGCCCCTCAATGGGCTCTTCCCCTTGGACCTTCCAGGCCTGGTCATTTTTCAGCCCTTTGGGGACAAACACGCCTCTTTCCCTCCTCAGCGAGAGTGGGAGAACTCTTACCCAGGAATCTGCCAGCGTGGGAAGCATTCTGCCTTTTGGAATTGTTGGGAGCTTTGAAATGGCGGAGAAGAGGCCTCCAATGCATTTCAGGAGCTCTTGGAAAGCATTAAATCCAGCTTCAGGCTGCTTGTCAACTGCCCTCGCTCCTCAGGGATGCCTTGAAAGGGAATGAATGAAATCAAGGAAGCGGCAGCAGGAGAAACCCTGAGGCTGGCTTGGAGGCAGCTGGGAGATGGGGTTCATTCACAGGTGGAGGGGACCAGGCGGTGGGGGGAGGGAGCAGGAGGCAGGCCTGGGGGCGTCAGCAGCAGGTGAGATCTTCCAGGCTTGGGCCTGAGGGGAGCTTGGAGACCTGGGTCGCCTGCTTCCTGGTGAGGGAACTCAGGCCTGGGATAGGAAGGCCGTAACCTGGAGCTGTCATCTCTGCTCCTGTCTGGACAGCAGCCTCTGCTGGGCCCAACTCCCTCCTGTCATGGCCACTGTGTAACGTTCCAAATTAGGGGGACAGAGGGAGCTGTCATTGTGCAAGTGCCGTGGAAGACGATGATGCAGCTGACCTCAATCACATGCAGTGACTTTTCACTCCCTGTCTGTTGGATACCCGGGCACTTTCTGACGTTTCTCTGTTGCTCCTTTCCTCCCCCTCCAGGTTGCTGGGTGGGAGCTCGCACACATGCCACTGAGGCAGACCCTCCTGGAGCTCTGTCTGTCTTGGTCCTGCCTCGGCCCCCTGTTCCAGGTGTCACTCAGCCCAGAAGTCCCTGAGCATGTCCTTGGTCCTCACTGGCCCCCCTCTGCGGTGTCCATGACCCTCCAGGGCCGCCACATGCCAGACTCTTGCTGATTGTTCTGCATCCTCCCCTTCGCAGATGCCAGGTGTGGGGGCGCATGGGCACTGGGAAGCTTGCATCCTGTTTTTCTTGCCTTTCTGGGCATTGGGAGGGTTGTGACTATCTGTGAGCCCCCGCTCAGTTCCACACAGTCCTCGCTACCACTTCTGTGCTATTATTTCCTGGCCTCGTGGCACAAGAGATCAGCTTGAGGCTGCCCTTGCCAGGGGTTCCAGGTGGGACCCGTGAGGTCTGGGATTTCTTGTCTGTCTGGGTCTCAGCTGCCAGGCTGATGGCTGAGCTTCCTGCCTTCCCCTGAGCTCTGCTCCTTTGTTAACCAGAAAGTGAGCAAGGGAGTAGGTGAGGATTGGGTGGGAAGGGATGTCGGGGAGGGAAACCGCTTCTGCCAGGTGGCATGTCTTTTCAGATATTTTCTACCTTTTACTTGGACTTACCTTTTGGCTTAGAATGCTCAGATTTGGTTCTCTGGAATTGACCTGGTCATCAACCCCTGGGCCCTGAACATGGCTCACCTTTCATGGTCCAAAGAGACCTTGGGTAGAGGAGCCCGGGGCCAAAGCCATGGACTTACCTCACAAGGTCATCCTGCTACATTTCTTTGTTTGGAGACTTTTTGTGTTTGTTTTTGAGGAGACTTTTTGTGTTTGTTTTTGATTTGCGTTTGGTTGTATTTTTACACCCTCCCTTTGCCTTATTTATCTTTAAAATGATGAAAGAAATGCCACAAAGTCACACAACTTTGTGTGTGCTGTCATATGGAAACTACCTTGTGGCTCTATGTTCCTGGTACTTGATAACCATTAGGTTTTAGTGCCTTTAACTTTTTCTGTGTTAACGGGTTTTTGAGGAATCAAGTCCTCATAGGCTGTCCTTCATATCAGAGGCTGACGCGGCTTGGGGCAAGCTTCGAGATCAGGGTTCGTGAGTGAGGGGAGTGCATCACCCAGCCACACTTTCTCTGCATATTTAACCCAGAATCTACTCCAGGAGAAGACATTTGAAGCTCCGACAGCCCTGGGCTGGGAGATATCACAAAACAGGACTTCTTTTGGGGATTTGTTGCTTACATAATGGTCAGTAGTACCTTCACTGGGACACAGGCCTTCTGAACATGGTGGTGTAGACACTTGGGGTACCCAGGAGTTCAAGAGACATTAAATTTAGGAAGCCTCGAAAGATTTCCTTCTGAATCAAACTTAACACTAGGATCTGTTTGACACGTTATCAACAGATGTTTTCTCGAGATGAGGAGCTTGGAGAGATGAAATATTGTGTGTGGGGGTTGTAGGATGTGGACAATCAAGGAAGGGGAGGCAAAAACAAGCTTTGTCTCTATTACACATTTTAGGGGTGAGAGGATAAGTGTCATAGATGATTTAGGATACAAAATCCATCTTAAAATTTACCGTTAATGTTTATTATTTTTTTCCAGATTATAAATGTAGAAAATTTGGAGGTTTCTGACAATTATAAAGAAAAAAATAATTACCTATTAAGTCCACCACCCAGAGATAAGCACAGCATGTTATTTATTTCTGCATATAAATGTATTTCTACATATAGCAAATATTATCTTATAAGACTATTTTATATTTTATAATTTTCATTTTTAAAGTTTTAATAATTATGAAAGCAATATATGTTTGCTGTAGAAGACTCAAGCAGAGCAGACTGTGTAATCTAACCATCTCCACGTCCCTTCCCAGGCTTCCCGCCCTCACACCCCACCTCCCAGAGGGCCAGTGTTGACATTTGGTGTGCATCCTTCCAGTATTTTCCTCAAGCACATACCTTTAGAAAATCGCTTTTTTCACTTAACTATTCTCTCTCACAGCCATTTGGCCATAGATTTCCGATATCTTCTTTCCGTTGCCCATGCCTGTGCCTGATTGGCTCAATTAATGAGCTCTCAGTGCTAACCAGGCTGAGGTCACGGGTGCATGCTCCCTTCTGAGTCTCAGTCCCTGACGGCTCTTCCACCGGACCAGCCATTACACACTTGTGGGATGGTATCAGGACTAGATGAGAGCAAAAGCCCACTTTTCTTTCTGGGAGAGAGGACTTCTCATGGCGATGTCTGGAGAGGGAGGATGGTTGGTCCTCTCTGTCCCTCTGGAGGCTGCCGCCGTGCTCAGCTATCCCCACCCACCAGAGCAGGGCTCTGGGGGGTAACTGAGGTCTGCTTAGCAGGCACTACCTGGCTTTAAGGTGATTTAAAGACCTTAAAGACGTGATATGTCTTTCACCTCAGCTTTTGTAGTTGCACAGTCAGACATGTTCCAAGCTCACACTTGAACAGGCTCTCAGAAGTTCTGGAAAGATAGCTTGTGAGTTGGTTTCTAACTTATCTGAAAAGTTTTAGGGGTGGCTGGACGCCTGGGAGAACTGGGCAATCTAATTCCTTCCAGCAGCACATTGGTTGCAGGATGGTGGCAAGTATTGGCGTAAGTTAGAAAACTGGCAGAAGAATGTGTGACTTCCCAGGGTCTCCCTTAATTCTGTCACCAGCTGGCCTTGTCCTCACTCATTCTCTCACTCTCCAGGTTATTACTCTTAGGGCTGGACAGTGACGTAATTAATGGAGTGAGTGAAGTGCAGATCTCACAGGGCAGCTTCCCCTATTGCTGACACACTGGGGGATGGGCCCAATGTTGCCAGAAATTATGTTTTCAAAGTGGGGTTGGAAATCCACATTCTAATGTGAAATCTCCCAATTTTTAAATGCAGGCAATTAACTCAGTTCTTCAAACCCCCATGCAGGTGGTAAAAACCACATCTGTGGGTGACACTTGGCATCTGCAGCACTGTGGGTAAGGGAAAATGCCAACTCTCCATCAGGTTGTATTGTCTTTTCGTAGATTTCTTTGTCCATCTCTGGAACCCCTGAGTCCTTACTCCATCTCTACCATGTGGTTTGTGGGCCCATCAGATGAGTTCCTTATGTTAAACTCCCTTTAGCATATTCTACAATAGGACGGATGGGCTGACTTTAAAACATTTAAAACAAAAAAAGCGTTTTTCTGGATGGATTTTTAACACATGCTAATGAGATTTTGGTTTAAGGAATGAATCTGTGGTCTCGTAAAGAGAGGCTGAATGAAAATTAAATTTATTATGGAAATATCAGTGTTGACATTTACCTTCCTAACATGAATTCAAACCAAAGTGGATTTGAGTGTTTGGTGCCCGTCATCCCTTTGAACAGAATAAAATGGCAGCACAAATTATAAAGCTAAAAGGCTGTGGAGTGCCTTTTCCCATTACTAGAGTCCAATGCTCTGGTCTTTTCTATTTGAATGAAAGATGGCAATTACAGGAAAAATATCAGATGTGGCCCTACTCCCCCCTCCCTCAATAAAATATGAATCTTTCTCCTTCCTCAACACATTCTAAAACTGCCTACAAGGACAACAGAAAACGTATTGTGGCTTTGAGCCCTGACTGGTGATTCATCCATTTTCTGGCTCATCACCTTTTCATCTCAGGACTTTAAGACCTAGGAATGAGTCGGATTCTGGAAGGATGATGAGAGTGGATGAAATTCAGCCACAGTTGTTGCCTGCACTCCTTTACTTTCTTGTCCCTGGGGTGACTTGCTCTGATAAAAGCCGTTTCTTTCACTGGAGTCTGGAGGCACCGATTGTCAGAACTTGCTTCTCAGACAGTGGAGGCTTCACGCCCTTCCATCTATGGGCGGGAAGATGACCTTCCCAAGTCATTTCAAATGCCGGACAATTAGGAAAAGCTGCTATTTCTTTTTGGCAATAGTTTAATAAGATCTACTATTTAATGATAGATAAATGTATATTACATTTAACAAAGACAAAACATTTTAGTATGTCAGAGGCTCACAAACACTGTTCCTTGGGTCCATAGTTAGTTCTTCACAGTTCTTCATGACCGTTGATTGGGGTTTAACATTCAAAGCTGGCTGGCTTGAACTAGTTCTTGCATTTGTCTCTGTTGGTAAAGACATTTGCATAAATTCACAGCTCCTTTTGGCTTCCTCAAAAGACCTTGTTGTGGATGCCTTTTAACTTTATCATAGCTGTAGAAGCCACAGGTTTTCAATTTCAGTGTCTCAACTCTGGTATATATTGCCACAGTATAATAAAAAAAAAAAACATTTAGGAGATACATGACTTTAAAAAAAAATTAAATGGGTTATTTTAAAGTTAGTTGAAAAAATATATAGCTAGCATATCAAACCAGTGAATTCAAAGATATTATATAATACTTTGCAAAATTAAGTAGACAACTTAAATGAAAGTATTAAATAAGTAATAGTTCGGTGATACATGGATGTGACAAAAATCACACAGATGCTACAGAATGGGAAACAGTGAACAATGGAGTCTGCTTCCTTCCTCGGTCAAGGTGGTAATTATGAAGTTTCAGTCAGACTAGGAATAAATGGCCCTCAGAGAGCAACATGGATAATCCCAATAATTTAACATCTCCAGGAGCCTGAAGAAAATGCGAACTCAGCTGTTGACCTTCGTTTCACCTTTCCCCCTCTGCTTACCTCAGGTTCCTTTTTAAGCGGCACTTCATATTATGTAATAGGATGGGCTCTGCAGTCAGGCTGCCTGTGTTTGAGTCCTAAAACGATACAGGCTTATATATAAAATTGCACTTATGATGCCATTAAAGAGTTTGTCATTTAAAGGAATTAATTGGTGAGTACTTTTGTTTACCAAATAATTACTTTGAAATGTATTGTTTTATTAATTTTTTTTCTTTCTTAGAGAATTTGTGGACTTACAGGACAACCATGCATAAAATACAGGATTCCTATATAGTACCCCACCACCAACCTCTTGTGTTCTATAGAATATTTGTTACAATTGATGAAAGCACATTTTTATAATTGTGCTATTAAGAAAGGTTTGAGTTAGGGTTCAAGTGTAGTGCAATATTGCTTTCTTAAGTCTGTATTTTTGAATATGATTGGTCTAAAGGTGAGGCTGTTCTTAGAAACGTTTAAGTCCCATAAGGTCTGAAAGGCATTTCTTCCTACCAGTTCCCATTATACCTGGCATGAAGAAAGTTACTTTCAAAAGGTAACATAAATTAGCTCAGGATTCTTGAAGGGAAATACTTCAAAATGTATGTGCAAGACCTTGGGATGATGTTGGTAGATCCAGAAAATAATCCACATTTCTCCTGGGAAACTTTAGAGGAAGCCTCTGGTTAAGTGGAAATAAGTGGTTTCCATTCTGTTCAGCACCGCCGGGATAGGATGCAACGCCATTGCGAAAAAGAAAGACTTATTAGGTACTAAATCTTTCTCAATCATCTATGTCATATAATCTCGCTTGGAGGAATTTTTTGACTGTAACTATGTGTAAACCTATAGAATTTCTAAGAGTCAGAAGAAACCTGAGATGTTGTTGAGTTCTTTTCTCTCTCCTGTTTTTTCTCTCTCTCCCACAGAGCCCTAGAGAAGTTCACCAACTTGCCCAAGGTCACCCAGGTAACTGGTGTCCAAGCTTAGCCAGGAAACAAGCGCAAAGAACTCAGCAGCAGCTCCCGACTGTGAATTCCGTCCCCGGACAGCACATTCCGTGTCCCTCACCCTCAGCACAGTGTCTGGTACCCAGGAGGCCTTCACTAAGAGTTTGGCGACTCAGTAGAAATCACCCCTTCCTACCCATGGGTCTGCTGATGAAATTCTAGTGATATTTAGATAACAGCTATATGAATTTCCACTTTGGAAGAATCTTTTTACTAAAGCCACATACTTTTTTTTTTTAATAAGTGCTTTTTTAGATATTTCTAGTGAATTATGTTTTAATGTGTTTTTAAAATTATGATCCACGGGCCACCTACACCAGAATATTCTATAAAAAGGCAGCTCCAACCTCAGAATCTTGGAGATATCTCAGAATCTGCTTGGCTGGGCCTACGGGGAACCAAAGCCAGTGGATTTATTCAGCTGAGACACTGTGAGGATTGGGCAGGGAGCTTGGGAGAGGGCTTAGAGCCTAGCGGGCGGCCTCTGGGAAGGCAGTGGCATCAGTGACTGTGAAGGGGACGTGGGTGTTCCAGCATGGTTGTCCAGGAATTCCACGTCCCTGTCAAGTCCGTGTGTGCCATGTTTCTGTTGATTAAACTGAACACAACTGTGTGAAATGCACCGAATCTATATTTCAGATTTATACTATACACATACACACACCTGGACTTAATCTGTGAAAATAATTATCTGGGGAGAATGCTACCAATCTGTTTCATGCAAAAGCCATGGAGACTTGCCTAGAGATGGGTCCCAGGTGAGCAGAGTTTTCAGGAACTTTATTTTCTTAATGGACTTTGGGTGATGGTGGGAAACTCCCCTTAGGACAATCTGGGGGCAAGTAAGTGTTAGAAAAATTATACAGATACTTCTTTCTGTGAAGAAACAGAAAGGTTCTAGCATGCTAAAAACTGATTTATAAAGGAGTTGGATTTTGCTTTGCTATTGCAGAGAAGAAAGGACAAAAATATCCATTCTCCTTAAATCTGTCCATGTTTTACCCCATTTCTCCTTTCGGCTCTTGCCCAAGGCTTATGGTCCCATCAGTCTTGGTTGTTCATGATGATCACGATTTGTTTATTTATATTCATCCCTTCTCTGCCTCACTCTTTGGTCTAGTCTTGTTTGCTGCATCATAAATGCTAATGAACCAGTTTGCTTTTCCTGCTGACAACAATAGAGAAGAGTAAGTAGTTGGGTGCTCTCCGTTCCCTAAAAGTCCCCCAAAGAAGCCTGAATTCACCATATAGAGTTGTTTGGATAGTTTTGAAAGGGCATATATCAGCTACTCACTTATTAGTGTGAAATACCTTAATCATGTTATTTTTTTCCAACACCAAATTGAAATCTACATTTAGGAATAGATCTATTTATGAGGTGAAGTAAATGAGGGTGGGGGGTAGAAATGAGTAATTGTGGTACTCGAGGGAGCTTTGACAGTTAGAAATGCAAGAGAGAATGGCTGCTGGTGAGGGAGTGTCGGTGTGGGAGGAGGAACATTGGCCTTTGGATAATTTAGTCCTGAGTAGGAGGGATTCTTCAATTAAAGAATAATTGCATGGACACTCCAATTTCTGCTCCTTAATATGTTTTTATTAGAGAGTCATCCTGAAAAGAACCTGGTGGAACTTTTGCCCTTTTTTCATTTAGAAAGCTGTCATGTCTCTACTGGAAGAAAAATGTTGCCCAACAAATTTGAATTTTTGCACAGGGAGGCCTTTCCTCGGCCAGCGGTATAGCTCACACTTTACCTGGTGCCTAATGGCCTGTGGAGCTCAGAATTTGATACTAATTAGAGATCCAAATAGTAGAAGTCTCAGTAAATGGGAAATTCTGACGATCTTTAGAAAACCTTTGTTCCCCATCCAAACAAAATTTTGCTTACATGCACCCTTTGCTGTTTTGAAGGAAAATACGATCTAAATGTCTTAATATCAGCAGTCTCCAAGACATGTTAGAGAACAAAATAAGTTTTAGCACTAAGCCTAAAGTGTGATGTGCTTTACATCCAATATCCAGGCACGCACACATTGCTATATAACCTCTATAAATGAATATGTATATGTACAGTGGAGTCTCATGGGATGGTTGTGAGGGTTATAAAACGCTTAGAACAAAGTCTGGCACAGTGTAAACACGTCACAGATGTTAGCTATTACTATGATGTAACCTGTTTAGAAAGATTTGTACTGAACTTGTAACCAAACTTATAACAGTGGGGGTAGGGGTGGGGTGAATGAGTTGGGTTTTAGCCTTAGGTCTCCCTGCTTTGGAGAGCCCTGTACATTAGACACAGGTATCAGTGGACCGATGGGCAGCTGTGTCACTTGGGAACTAGCACTCAACCCTTGGACACAGCATAATCCACAACCCTAAACATCTGCTTTCACGATTTACAACATTTAGGACCCAGGGGGATGCTTCTATCTCTCGCCCTGTGTCCTTGAAACAAAAGGCAATTGTGTCTGAATGCAATGAATATTGAAGCCTGTATTGGACCTGCTTGGGAGGTAACAAGGATTTGAGCAGTGTAGCACCAGGGTAAAGAAAAGAAAATTTAATTAATTTATCTTTAATTAACTTGCGATAGATTCTCGCATAAAGAGTTATTGTTTCCCAGCAGTGCCAAGCATTCATTTTCTTGCTTCTCTTTGTGTTCCAATTTTTGGTTCCAGGGGTAAATTAGCACATTATCTATGTAGTCACACAGAGCAGCTGAGGAATTTTTGTAATTTTAAAGCAATGCATATTATTCTTAAATGTGAGAACAGGTACGTCTAACTCTAACAGGCATGAAGCATGGTACCAATTCTTTACATAGACAACTAGATGAAAATGAATGCTGCAATTAGGAGTAGTTTTACCTCTACAAAATATGTTTAATAAGATTTGATGACATTTTGAAAAATTAAAATTTCAGCTTGATTTTAAAATTTTATATGCATTAATTAAAATGTGTATTTTGCCTTTTATTTATATATATAATTTGGAATATTTTAGATGAAAAATAACCTATTTTAAAAATACAAATATATTTTTTCCCTCTCATCTGCTCGTTGTCTGCTCGTTCTTTTTTCTCATTGTCTGCTCATTTTTTTTCTTTCTCTCCACGTCTGCTCTTTGCTTGTTGTTTGTCTTCTTCTTTTTTTTTTATATATTTTAAAAGATGCTTAGATTACTTAAGTGTTACACAAAAATTACAGGGATTCCCATGTTTCCCACCTCCCACACCTCCCATAACCCCCCACATAAACATCTTTCATTGGTGTGGCACATCACCTACAGTGGATAGACACATCCTGGGGCTTTGCCACTAACCATGGACCATAGTTCACATTGTAGACCACACTCTCTCCCACACAGCTCTGCATGGTATATGCTGATGTAAAATGGCCTATATCTGTCATTGTAATGTCACTCAGGATAATTCCCAAGTCCCAAAAAAGCCTCTGTATTATGTGTTTGTCTTCTTTAGGAGGCATGGGGAACCAAACCTCAGACCTCCCATGTGGGAAGTGGATCCTCAACTGCTTGAGCCACATCCGCTTCCCTGTAATTACATTTTGTTTGTTTAATCCTTTAGGTCATTGCTATCCATAAAACACAAGTTATGTGACAATCTTGATTGTAAATATAATCTTACTGAAATGAATTCATAAAAAATAAAACTTATTAAATAAATATAACCTATGAATGATGTATATCTTTGTTTCTTATTCAAACACCATTAGCCCATTAATAGAATACTCAAAAATGTGCAATAATAAATTCATTAATTTTGATTTTTTGTTGGTTTTCAGTTACATAAAAACCTAACTTTGCACATATTTTAGATTTTGTTGTTATGAGGATATACGTGTCAAAGCAGGAGGTTAGAATGCATTTCATTTAGCAGTCTGATGGCCTGATTTATAACTTTCTTTGGGCATAAAGAGCATGAGCCTCCATTTGCCCTTTTTATCCGGGGCTCTGTACATGTTAGGGGTGGGCCCTCTTCGGGGCAGGTCTGAGAATATGTGTGGTTTGTTGTCGTAGCCTCCTCTTCAGCTGCCAGGCTGCTTGTTCTGGACTGTTCATTTTCTTTCCTTCTCCACCCCAACCTGTCCATGTTGTCTCATGAGAAGTCAAAGGGATCAACGCCCCCCACCCCCAGCAAGACCAAGAGACTGAGCAACACAGAGGAGAGACTCTTCTGCTTTTTCTCTTTCTTTCCAGCTTCTTCCCCTCCTTGTCATAGCTCAGAGGTGCTCTCCCAAACCTAGGTTTTCTCCCCCTTCTGATCCATTTCTATAAAGCCTACTTGCTAATTACTGATAATTAAAATCTTAATGGAAGATGGGGTCAAGGGATGCCCTTTTTAGATATAGCTGTAATTACAAAAGACAACTTTTTCTTACTGTGCTTTCACTGTCGATTTTAGACATTAACATTGATTCAAGTAAGGAAGAGTTATACTCTTATTTTTTTCAATCCTTTAATTATGCCCAGAAGAAAGTTTTAGTTAATTGCCAGTATGTATTTTAGTGCTTCTTCTTGGCAATTTCCCCTTTTAAAAAATTCAACTTTATTGAAGTAAATTTACAGAAATTAAACTGCACTAATTTTAATTTTGGTGAATTTGAAGAATGTATGCATTTAATCACCACCACAATCAAGGCAGAACCTTCCTTGTGCTCCTTTATTTTCAATTCTTCTCCCCACCTCTGACCCCAGGCAACAACTCCATCTGCTTTTTCTCACTATAGATTAGATCACATTTTCTAGAATTTCAAATACATAGAGTGATACAGGATATACTTATTTTGTGCCTGGCTTCTTTCATTCTGTGTAATGTTTTTGAGATTCATCTATATTGTATGTACCAGTAGTTTGTTCATTTTTATTGCTGAATAGTATTCCTTAATATGGATATACCATAATTTGTTTATCTGTTTACCAATTGATAGACATTTGGGTTGTTTTTGGTTTTGGGCTATTATGAATAAAGCTATTTTGAACATTTACTGTTAGAGTTCATAGGACCCTGAATCAATGTCCCAGTGGCATAGGTTGAGGAAAGGCAGCTTCCAGCCATAATCCACCTGATTGAGCAAGCCATAGCCTATGGGCAGCTCATCCCCTCCCAAGAATAAACAAAATGGAGCAGATAAGGGCCACCACTCCCTCCCCAAGCCCTCCCACATTCCAAGACCTCCTAACCCACTCCCCCTTGGCCATTTGCCCCAGGCTGTTGATGTACTCTATAAAGCCATATCCACCACCCTCTGGGGGCAGGCTGAAGTCTTTCTTCAGACCCCCTCCATGGGAGAGCTTCCCAATAAACTTCCTGCCTGTAATCATCAGTGTCTGCGTCCTAGTGAACACCATTTTTCCCTAACATTCACATGCAAGTTTTTGTGTGACATGTATTTTCATTTCTCTTGGATAAATAACTGGGATTGGAATTGCTAGTTCTTATTACAGGTATATGATAACCTTTTAAGAAGCTGCCTGTTTTTCCAAAGTTTATTGTCTTACACTCCCATCAGCAATGTCCAAGGATTCTATTTGCTCCACATCCTTGTTGACACTTGCTGTTTCAGTGTTTTTAATTTTAGCCATTTAGCGGGTGTGTAGTGGTTGTGATTTTACTTTCCATTTCCCTGATGACTAACGATATGGAATATCTTTTTTGTGGGATTATTTGCCATCACATATGCTCTTTGTTGTAGTGTCTGTTCAAATCTTTTGCCCATTTATCTTCTTATTGAATTGTAAAAGTTCTTTAGATATTTTGGGTAGATGCAAGCTTTGCAAATATTTGCTCTCAGAGGGTGGCTTGTCTTTTTATTATTTAGCAGTGTTGTTTTTTTTTTGTTGTTTGTTTTACTTTCCATCTTTATTGATCAAGCTTTAGCAACTACTGAAACAGTCATACACAAATATACAGAGAGTGCCAATAAAGAGATAAACCAAACAAATTCTGCTTTTGTGTTTTTTTTTTTTAAGCAAAAGGTTTACATTTTGATGCTGTCCAATTTATCAATTTTTAAATAGTTTCTGCTTTTCACTCTCACTTCAGAAATCTTTGCCTAATCCAAAGCCACTAAGATTTTCTCCTTATCTTCTGAAAGTTCGATAATATTGGAGCAGGCTAGTTTAGGGAATGAAAAGATGAATTTGGGACCTGGCAGAAAACCATGGTTGTGAAACATGTGGTCGTGGTGTTGCCGGATTTCCTCTAGATTCTTGGCTAGAATTTCAAGAGCAAGCCGGTTAGTTAGGCCTGTAATTCATTAAGGAAGGAAGGTAAGAGAAATGAGAGAAAATAACAGATCATGGGTCCCAGGTAGAGAGGAAAGGGGCTAAAAAGTGATAAAGAGGGCTGATTTACAGACTACAATTCCCCATTACAGATTACAAATGCCCAGGTTTTAGTTGTGTGCTCATCATGGCAGGGGGGAGGAAGGCAAGAACCCGGAGTAGAAAGCAAGATCAGGGAGAAAAAGGCAAGAAAGGGGTGGTTTGGCCTTTGTGCTTGCTTTTTTTGTGCTTGCTTTTTGAACCATTAATCCTTCCGCCCCTTTGCTAATGACAGGAGGAGGCCCAGCTGTTTGCTGTTTTGATTGTTACCCCACCCATCAATCCCCTGGGGAGTTGGAGATACCCTCCCAGGCCAAGAGCCACATGCTGGAGGGTCTTATTCTTCTACTTGGGGTTTTTAAAAAACAAGTTATCAGGACAGATGTGGCTCAAATGGTTGGGCCTCCCTCTCCCATATGGAGGGACCTGGGTTCGATCCCCCGGACCTCCTGGTAAAAAAAAAAAAAAAAGCAACAAATTATCTAGCTTCTGTCTGTTTTTGGATGCTTTTTTCAGTGTCTTTAAATAGTTTTGGATATTTTATCCAGATTTTATAATCATTATTTGTGGAAGAGTTTGTGTGGTTACTTCACTCCAGTACCACTTCCTAATAGTTCTATTTATTAATAAAGGAGGAAAAGGCATCAGGTTTGGAACCTTTAGGCATCAACAGCTACTAAAATTTAATCACATTTTTCTTTATGCTTGTGCTTATGCTCAGAATCTCATTTCCATCTTATGTTAGTGCTGTAAAGATTCTTGTCGAAAGATGTGTATTTAAGTTAGAGTTATTCTGAAGGAAATGTTAAATAAGTAATAGTACAGTTTGTATCCAGATGAAGCAAATTTTAATTTCCAAAAAATGGCCACAACATTATCTCCCAGCCAATGTGCTCTTCTAGAACCTTGTCACATCCCCATCAAAATCTGGAATCTCCTGCCCTTGAGCCCAATCAGGTCTTTGTCACTGCCTTGACCAACGTATGGTGGTAGCAATACTATATGAGCCTCAAGAATAAGTCGTGAAAATGCCGCAGACATTCCATCCTGTTTTGTTAGCTCCCTCACACTTGGAATTCAGCTACCAGGCTGTGAAGAAGCCTGAGTACCCTGAGGAGGGGCCCTTATGGAAAGGAACAAGGACTGTGGCCCACAAGGCTAACTGAGCTGCCAGCTCCCAGCCAGCACCAACTTGCCAGCGATGAGTGAGACACAGTGAAAGGAGAATGTAAGGGGGAAGAACCAAGAGCCACAGAGAACAGTTCTCAGAGGACAGCACTAAGCCTAGTCTGGCAACTGGCAACATGTACTCAGCTGGACTTCAAAGTTGTTATGGGCCAGTGATAGCATAAGCTATCTTATCCCACCATGGTGTATTGGGAAGTTGAGAGTAGATAACGTCATTTTAGCTCACAGGTCCTCAGATTGGGAACTGTATTAAATGAACTGTACACAGGAACTTCACCTGATAAGCCTCATCACCACCTGGACTTGCTTTCAATAATGAGATTCTGGACCTTCAGCCTGAGCCTGGTGCCACAAGATTTGATATTGTATGTGTGTGTGTGCGCGCGCGCGTGTGTGTGTATGTCTATTTTTTATGTGGGATGGATGTGAATTGTTGTGGCCAATTTGTATTTTCCAGTGATGGCCACAATAATATATCCCATCCTATATGCTCTTCTAGAAGCTTGTCATTCCTTGGTCAAAATCTGGAGTCTCTGACCTCCTCCCCTTGAAACCGGTGGGTGTTTGTATCTGCCTCAACCAACAGTTTGGTAGAAGTGATGCTCTGTGACCCTTGAGGTGAGGTCATAAAAATGCCATGCACTTCTGCTTTGATCACTGGGAAATTTTTTCTTGGAACCCAGTTACCACTCTATGGAGAAGATTAAAAAGCAGCCTGTGAAGAAGCTCACATGGAGAAAAACTGAGGCCCCTGGCCTACATCCCTGACTGACCTTGAAGTCAACACCCAATAACAGCTTGTTGGCCTGAGCCATCTTGAAAATGAATCTTCCAGGGCTCCAAGCCAAGCAGCCTCAGCCGAGTCCGTGTGGAGCAGAAACAAGCTGTCTCCGCCAAGCCATGCCCTAACTGCATATGTGTGAGCAAAATGAATAACTGTTGTCGTTTTAAGCCACTAAGTTTTGGGGTAATTTGTTAGGTAGATAAAGGGAGTTGGATACCAGATGGTAAGAACTGTGTAAAAGAAAAATGCCTGAAGTTTGGCATGCTGATGCTATAACAAGAATAAAAAGCCTCAGGTACCTCTGAAATTAAACTCTAATGAAAGAACGGCCAGTGGCAAGGCGCATATTTTGGAGCATCTGAAATCACAGTGATGATTTCATTTGCTTTGAAGAGATTTTCTATTCTGAGATTGAGCCTTCAAATTAGTTTTTCTGCAAGGTTGCTTTTAGGATTCTCTGTGACATCCAAACCTAGGGGTACCTCTGTATATAGTATTTAGGGGTACCTTAAATAAAACAAACCCTGGAGTTGGATAACTGCACTGAATTTGGAGATGTGAAATGGCAGAAAGTTGATATTTGCTGCTAATCAGAAGTGGCATGTTATAGGGGTTAAATCCCAATCTCTCTGCAGAACAAGTTCTTATCAAGTGAAGCAAGATGAGCTCTCCCTCTTGCTGGTATGAAAAGTAAAATTATTTATTGCTCTGCTTACCAGACGCCTAGGATCCAATTCTGCTGTGTCCGATTGACAGTGTGGCTTTGGGTAGGAATCCCTTACCTGCATGCATCCCTGCCTCGGTGGGCAGAACAACATAATTGTGCTTTTATGTGCCACCTGCCTTCCAAATAAGTGGGTTGAACCCAGGAGCCAAGCACAAAGCTGAGCTGGGTCAGAAGGGCATCAGTGTTCAGGGTCTGAATCTGTTCTCAAGAGAATATGGTCTATGTCAGGAAACAAAGACCTGATTAACAAAATTGGTTAATCAACTTTGTTCCTTTGGAAAACAGCAAGAGCCTAGTCATAGCAGGGCATAGAGGAAAGGTGAGCAGATCACGCTGATATATTATTTGGCAAGTTATCTGAGCCTAAGCTGTCTGCTTCCTCAATAACTGCATGGACAATGGAGAGTCCACAACGATTTTGTTTTACTTATTACAGCTGAGTTGCTTGTACTTCAGTTGGATTTGCCAAGCCACAGTTCCCTTTGGCATATGTGTGCAATAGGTTTTTGTTGTCGGCATTCCTTCACCAATCAACCTGGTGCACAAATTCTATCCTGGTCTTTAAATGACAACATAGCAGTACAATCAACAGGAGGCCTGGCCTGGCCCGTAGCTGCCCTCCTGACCGAGCTCATCTGGCCTTCCCTAGGCGCATGTCTAGGAGATAAGGGCTGCTATTCATGAAAATTTCCTAGGATTTTATCAGCTAATTTATTCTGAAGGCATTTTCCCCGTTGTTTGTGAAATTGATTAAGACTGGCTACAGTAAATCTAAAAGAATCATGATAAAAAAAAAAAATCCCCCAATACTAAAGTTATTTTGTTTCTCAAATGATAAATAAAGTGTAGTATGAAATTTCCCCCTAAATAAGAAAACTTTGTATAGGTGTGTATATTTATGTGTTTGTACAGGAGTGTCTGTGTGTGTGTGTGTGTGTGTGTGTGTGGTCAGGGGCTCTCCCCTAATACTGATGTTAACACAAGAATGATGGGTTGGCTATTAGCATTGAAATTGACCTTAAAGATCACCTAACTTCAAACCTTTAATTTTTTTTTTTTTTTTAAAGATTTTATTTTTTATTTATTCATCCCCCCTTGCTGCTTGTGCTCGCTGGGTCAGCCAACCACGCCGTGCGGGCGGGCCTGCCTTCACCAGGAGGCCCCGGGAACCGAACCCGGGGCCTCCCATATGGCAAACGGGAGCCCTACTGATTGAGCCACAGCCGCTTCCCAAACCTTTAATTTTATGAGTTGGGAAACTAGGGCCCAGAGGGATTAGGTGACTCTCCTAAGGGTCCACAGCTTCTCCGTTACACTGTCCAGAGAAGCTCAGGTTCAATGGTTTTAGCCTTTTAAGCAATCGCCTTATCAAGGGCAATATGTACATGGCATCTATGACGGTTAAGTTCATGTGTCAACTTGGCCAGGTTTTGGGGTCCAGCTGTTTGGTTAAGCAAGCACTGGCCTGAAATCATCAGCGAGTTGATGCCGTTTATGGCTGAATACATCTATAATCAACAGAGGAGACTGCCTACAACAATGAGAGAAGTCTCATCCAATCAGCTGAAGGCTTTAAAAGGAGAAGTGATGATTTCAGCAGTCAGAAAGGAGTATTTCCATCTCTACTTCAGCCAGCCCGTTCTCCTGGGGAATTTATTGAAAACCTTCATCAGAGTTCCCAGCTTGCGGCCTGCCTTATGGAATTTGGACTTGCCCATCCCTACAGTCACATAAGACAATTCTTAAATCTCATAATATTTGCGGCCATCTCCTGTCAGCTCTGTTTTCCTAGAGATCCCTGACTAATACACAGAGGCTTTGTTTTAAAGTGTTTCTTTTTAAAAAAAATCTTTCTTTCTCTTTTAGAATTTTATAGGTAGGGTGACCAGCCATCCTGTTTGCTTGGGTCCCCAGGATGCAAGACTTTGGTGCTAATACCCGGAAAGTCCAGACAAACCAGGATAAGTTGGTCACCCTAGTTACAACAGTTTGCAGTTATTCACCTGCCTGGTGACGCGTGGGTTGTGGCCCAAGCTACAGGAAAGAAAACAGCTAATTTTGTTCTATGGCAAAGAAAAGACTGACTCTCTCTGGGTTGTGAGCCTCCAAATCCTTCCAGACCCTACCTGAGCATGCCACTCACCAAACACCTGGCTGATCAATAGGATTGATTTCTGCACTGATTAGTGCAATGATTATTTCATTGTATGCCATCAGGCCCTGTTGACTATTATTTCATATGGAAAGGTTTTATCTCACCAAACCTACTGTGATACCTTTGAAGGCAGCCAGCCAGGTCTTCTTGTGCCTGATAGGTAAAGATCATGGACTCTAGGTTAGACTGTTTAGGTTCAAATCCTCTACCACTTTCTTAGCTGGGTCATCTGGGCAAGGGCTGTAACGTCTCTCTTTCTCAGTTTACTTGTCTGTAAAATGGGGCACAATAATGGCACCTACCCCATAGGGGCATTGTTAGGACTAACAGAGTTAAGATACATAGATCACGTAAAGCAGCACCTGGCTTATGGTATGTTAGATATTGTAATGTCTCGGTATCTTATTAGTTGGTTGACTAATTTCAATGTGTATTCGTGTGGCCAATTCCCTTACCTTTAACTTGTGCTTGCAAGGTCTGTACTTTCAAAGCGAACATGGTTATGGAGAAGATCCTTTGCTGCCCAGGCTGTTAAAGGATTCTGTCTGTGTGGTTCATTAGAATTCTAACTGCAGTGGGGTTTGCCTAGAAATAGAATCTTTAAGCACAAGTCCCTCTGATAGCATGTCTGCTTGGAAGATCACTCTTTATAAGTAATTCTTTCCCATCTTTGAACTGGCCATTTACTCTAAGCATGTCATCAATTAAAATAATTTAAAAGCATGTTAAAATGCCAACTAATTTCAATTCATTGGAGATTTTTTATTATATTTGATGCATAATTTGAGTTTTATTGCCAAGATAAAAGGTTAAATCTGATAGGTAACTGGAATAGAATATGTGCTTCACAAGGGCTATACTTTTAATTTTTTATATACCTTGGTGTAATTAATAAAACATTTCTTACAGTAGAATTGTACAACTGAATGAATCCATGAGCTTCCTGAATGCCAAAGCAAATCAAGCAACTTCACATTTATTTAAAGAATAAAACTGTTCAAAATGTCATCCTTATAAATTCCTGAACTTAGTTAAAGAAATCTGTTTTCTGCCATGCAAAGCCATATTCCTATTTCTCCACCTATAAGAAATGTAGCCAAAGGTGATGACAGTGGGTGTTTTTAAAAAAAATTCTTTAAATTTATTTAATTTTTTAATGTTCTCTTTGTCGGTTTCTTAGTCTAAAAGTGGGTGTTGATGTAGTGATTACTGTATTTGCTTGCCCAGCCTGCTTTTCCCCCTTCCTCTGCTAATGGAGCCTGTGATGACTAGTTTATGTCAGTTTGGGTAGGTTATGGTGTCCAGTTGTTTGGCCAAGCACTGGCCTATTTGTTGTTGTGGAGGCATTTCATAGATAGGATCAGCATCTACAATCAGTTGACATCAAATAAAGGCAACTACACTTGATAGTGTGGGTTGGCCTCAGGCAATCATTCTGTCTTAAGAGCAAGAACTGAGGGTTCCAGGGATCAGAAGAATTTCTGCCTCAAGATTCCAACATCAACTCCTACTGGAATTTCCAGCCTGCCAGTTTCCCCTTAGGAATTTGGATTCAAGACTACAACTGCACCATTATTGGAATTTCCAGCCTGCCCCATAGAATTCAGACCTGCCAGCTCCCATAATTGCCTGAGCCCATTCCTTAAAATAAGTCTTAATATATATATCCTGTTGGTTCGGTTTCTCTGGAGGCCCTGATGAAAATAGAGCCCCTCTCCCTTCTTTGGGGTACAGCTCTTTCCCTCACTCCAACATGTGTTGTGAGCTGACAATCATAGTATCCCACCCCCCTGAGTACCCAGGGGGACCCTGACCCTCCTGATGACCTATCCCTCTTTCCCACAGTGATTGGTCCAGGGATAATCCTGATATCCAAATGGGGCCAATCACAGCCTCCCTCTGGGAGTTTCTAATTGTAGCTGGTGGGGGGCACTCTTGCTTTTCTGCTTGAGAGTCTGTGTGGCAACTGGCGGTCATGGCTCCCACCTTGGGAGAATGGCGCTGATGTGCAGAGAGAAGCACAGAGAGGAGGAGACCAAGTCCAGGTGTGTTCAAATCCTTACATCCAGACATTCCTTTCCTTGGTTTGCTCCCATGAATCATGAAACGTGTGCCTCCCTTTTTTACCTTCTTAAACTAGTTTGAGATGATTTTTCAGTCATTTGCAACCCAAAGACCCAGAATTAAAACTGTTGCTTAAAGATTTTGTGAGAAAGGACCCTAAAATGGAAATGCTACCTTCCAGAAAAGTGTGTGCTTGGTTGAGATTGTCCCAATGAGCCTGTGATTACTTGGCAGGCAGAGATGTGTGTGTGCAGGGCCAGCTCCCAGCTCCCTAGACTGGGTGGAGATGGCCGGCTTGCAACGTGGCTTTGCAGGAGACTGCTCAGGACCTCTGCAACTCTTGATTTCACATCATCTATTTTTCTTTTCCTCTTACAGGCTTATTCTGGCCATCTGTCATTTAAATATGAACTTACAAAAGAAAATGTTTTCTTGAGTTCTTAACATCAAAGGTACAATGTGGAATAATGTGCTTTTTTCCCTTGAGATGCCATAAGCAATGCGGCAGTAGTATGTGAGTATCCTTTCCAGTTGCCTAATTCATTGCAGGCATTTGAAGATCACATTACAATACCAATGAAAACTCTCTTCCATCAAATGACATTCTGCAGGCAAGAGGCTGGCTTCGTGTGGCACCTGCAGGACAATTTTGGCTACAGATAACAAGAACTGGCTAAAAGGAGCTGAAACCATAAAAGGGGCTTCATATCTTACAAAGGAAGAAATGCAAAGGCAGGGCACAGTGGTGGCTTGGCTAAGCAGTTCTTCGGCATGGTAAAGTTTCTGCTGCTTCCTTCCAGCTCTGCCATTCTCAGCTCCAATGTCGTTGCGAGATAGCTGTGGAAGGTCCTGCTCCATGTAGATCTAACAGCATTCAGAAACATTCAGGAAAAGGGAGCAGCATTTTCACCCTTGCGTTTCTTTTTTTTTTTATTTAAAAACTTTATTGAAGTATATCACTCATCCATAAATATACATAAATAATAATTGTATAGTGAAAGCTGTGAACTTACAAAACAAACGCACATAACATCATACAGAGCTCTCATACCTCACCCCACCACCAATATCTTGCATTGTCGTGAAACATTTTTTAAAAATGATGAAAGAGCATCCTCAAAATATTACTACTAACCAAAGTATCTTATATTTGGTGTATTTTTCCCCAAACCCACCCTATTACTTTTTATATCATTCATACATGAACATACATTAAACAGTAAGTATATAGTAAAAGTTGTGAACTTAGAAAGCAAACATGCATAACATCATACAGGGGTCCCATACATCCACCCACCACCAGCACCTTGCATTGTTGTGAGACATTTGTTACAAATTATGAAAGAATATCATCAAAATCTTACTACTAATTATAGTTCATATCTTACATTTGGTGTCTTTTCCCCCCAACCCACCTATTATTATTATTTTTATATATTTTTATTATAGAAGTTGTGAACCTACAAAACAATCATGCACATTTGCAGGATTCCCATACAACACCCCTCTATCAACACACCACACTGTTGTGGAACATTTGTTACAGATTATGAGATAATGTCATCAGACTATTACCAGGTCCATAGCATACATTTGGCACACTTTTTCCATACTCCGCCATTATCAGCACAGTACATCTTTGGCTTAGATACATGAATATTACTTTATTACTGTTAACCACAGTCCATAGGTCACTCCAGCTGTATTTTTCCCATGCTTCTCCACATTCCACCACCCTGCAATACTGATGTACATCTGCTCTAGCTCACAAAGGACACTCTTGCATCTGTACCATCAACCACAATTCTCATCCACCTCTGGTTTCACTTATTTAGTCCCTAGATTAGTCTCTAGCTTTTTTTCAGTTGACATTTACATCCCTAGACTACCCTTTTCAGCCACATTCCCATTTATAAACCAGCTGCTACTCAGTATAATGTGTTACCATCAACTCTATACATTTCCACACTTTTACAGTAAAGTTAATTAAAACTTCTACATACGTTTAGTATCGGTAGTCTTTCTCAGTCATCTTATTTCCTTTAAGAATCCACCACCTACCACCAGGTCTTGAAGATTTTTTTCCCTGCATTTTCTTCTAGAAGCTTTACAGTTCTTGCTTTTATATTTAGGTCACTGATCCATTTTGAGTTAATTTTTGTATAAGGTGTGGGATAGGGGTCCTTTCTTTTGGCTATGGATATCCAGTTCTCCCAGCACCATTTGTTGAATGGACTGTTCTGCCCGAGCTGGGTGGGTTTGACAGGCTTGTCAAAAATCACTTGACCACAGATGTGAGGGTCTGTTTCTGAACCATCAGTTTGGTTCCATTGGTCTATGTGTCTATCTTTATGCCAATACCATGCTGTTTTTACCACTGTAGCTAGGTAATATGATTTAAAGTCTGGAAGTGAGAGTCCTCCAACTTTGCTTTTCCTTTTTAAGATGTTTCTGACAATTCGGGACCCCTTACTTCCCAATTAAATTTGATTATTGTGTTTTCCATTTGTTTGAAAAATGCTGGTGGAATTTTTATTGAGATTGCATTGAATCTGTATATCAATTTGGGTTAGACATCTTAATGATATTTAGTCTTACAATCCATGAGCATGGAATGTTCTTCCAATTATTTAGGTCTTTTTTTTGCTTTCTTTTAACAATGCATTGTAGTTTTCTGAATACAAGTGCTTTACATCCTTGGTTAAATTTATTCCTAAATATTTGATTCTTTTAATTGCTCTTGTAAATGGAATTTTTTCCCCTGACTTCCTCCTCAGATTGTGCATTACTAATGTCTTTTTTTTTTTTCCTATGTGGTTGTGTGACCGTCTTTTTGGTGCATTGCTTCACCGGGGTGGGGGCCTGTGCCTCTACGCACAGGTCTGGGACTCCTTTTTTTTTTTTTTTTTTTTGCCAGGAGGTCCTGGGGATTGAACCTGCATCCTCCTTATGGTAAATGAGAGCTCAATTGCTTGAGCCACAGCTGCTTCCCACTAATGTCTTTTAAAGTCTATTTCATCTGATAGCTATTCTGGCTTTTTTTTTTTGGTTACTGCATGCGTGGAATATCTTTTTCCAGACTTTCACATTCAATCTATTGGTATCCTTGTGTCTAAGGTGAGTCTCTTGCAGATAGCATATAGATGGCTTATATTTTCTTAACCATTTCGCCAGTTTCTGTCTTTTGATTGGGGCGTTTAATCCGTTAACATTCAATGTCACTTCTGTAAAGGCAGTTCTTATTTCACCCATTTTGAACTTTGAGTTTTATCTGTTGTATTAGTCAGGGTCCTCTAGAGAAACAGAATCTACAGGAGATATTTGTAAATAGTATGAGAATTTATAAGATTCTCTCATGTGACCGTGGGGATGCACAAGTCCAGGTTCTGTAGGCAGGGTGCAAACCAGGGGCTCTGATGGAAGTCCAATGAAGGTCCTTGATGAGTTTCCAGGAGATGCTGGCTGTCCAAAGACGAGCTGGGAAATTCTCTCTGAATGCTGAAATCACTTCCCCTTTTAAGGCATTCAACTGATTGGATAAAGCATCACTCATTGCTGACAGCACTCTCCCTGGTTGATGTAGATGTAATCAACTATCTATGCAGTAAACTCACTGGTACTAAAGTCCATAAATGTCTTTGTATTACAATTAGCCCAGTGCTTGCTGGACCAAACAACTGGGCACAATTACCTGGCTGAGTTGACACATTAGCCTAACCATCACAGTCCACCCCTTGTCAACTTGGTAACCATACACATTACCTTAAACCATACTTAGTCTCTAAGTAAAAACTATAATGGACATGGCATATAGATATATTTCCACCTAACAATGTTCAACTCTCCTGCGTACAACTGGAAACACATTAATTCCCTACAGAATAGGGTGCAAGTCCTTGGGTAATAATCACTCTTAAACTTGACATCCTTAAATATTATGATATGAAACTAATACAACTTGTCATATGATAAGGGAAAAGGTTGGGGGAGAAAACAAAGAAATTTGTTTTGTGGACATATATAATCATACTCAACGAAACAAGGAAGAAAGATTCATGGCTATTACAGTCCTCGTTTCTGTAACTGGTCACGTGGACAAAGTTCATATTTATCACTACCTTCTTCCACTACCCATTCCATGTTCCCGTTACCTTCGCAAAGCTCTGCCATCTTCTGCAGATAACTACTCTCCTTTTGAGAAACAGCTTTTGCTGCCTGCCTGCGGAACCTGGACTTGTGCGTCCCCATGGTCATGTAAGAGACTCTTATAAAATCTCATACTATTTACAGATATCTCCTATTGATTCTGTTTCCCTAGAGAACCCTGACTAATACACTTGGCTGGAGGTTTTTCTCTTGCAGTGTCTTAAATATATCATACCACTGTCTTCTTGCCTCCATGGTTTCTGGTGAGAAATCAGCACTTAATCTTATTGGATATTCCTTATATATTATGCATTGCTTTTCTCTTGCTGCTCTCAGCAAGAGAAAATGTCTTTGGCATTTGACATTCTGATTAGTATGTGTCTCAGAGTTGGTCTATTTGGATTTATTCAGATGGGAGTACGTAGTGCTTCTTGGACACGGATATATATGTCCTTCAATAGGGTTGGGAAATTTTCTACCATTATTTCTTCAAATATTCCTTCTGTCCCCTTTCCCTTCTCTTCTCCTTCTGGGATGCCTCTGACACGTATGTTTGCATGTTTCTTGCTGTTGTTTACTTCCCTGAGACCTTGTTCAATGTTTTCCATTCTTTTCTTCATCTGTTCTTTTGTACGTTCACTTTTGGAGACCATGTCTTCAAGCTCACCAATCTTTTCTTCTGCCTTCTCAAATCTGTTGTTATATGACTCCAGTTTATTTTTAATTTCATTTATTGCAACTTTCATTCTTGTAAGATCTGCTATTTTTCTATGTATACTTTCAAATTCTTCTTTGTGCTCATCCAATGTCTTATTAATATCCTTAATCTCTGTAGCCATCTCATTGAATTTATTAAGGAGATTTGTTTGAACATCTATGATTCATTGTATCAACTCCTTTATGTCATCTGGAGGCTTATCTTTTTCCTTTGACTGGGCCATATCTTCCTGTTTCTTGGTTTGGATTGTAATTTTTTGTTGCTGTCTTGGCATCTGGCTTACTAGATGTATTTATTCTGAGTGCAGTTTCTCTCTTTAGTTCAGGATTTCTTGCCCTTTCTCCCTTGCTGGTTGTGGAGTAGGAGCCGAGGATGTAGTTGGTGCTGTAAGCTGTGGAGGCTCAACCTGCCCTTGTTGTCCCAGGGACCGATGAAGCTTCTCCCACCTTTCTCCTTTGCCAGGGGTAGGAACAGAGCCACAGCTGTGTATGATAATCCAAGTTGTGCAGGCCTGGAGTGTAGTTGGCCTGGAGAGACTGCTGAAGCTTCATGCCCCTTCCTCCCCTGCCTGGGGAAGAGATGGAGCTGTAGGTGTGGGCAGCAATCTATGCTGTGTGGGTCCACAATGGCCACAGTTGCCCAGGTAGACTTCTGATTCTCCCGATTATTCAGTCTGACTTCTGATTATTCAGCCTGTGCTGGCCAAATGTACCTGCAGTTACCTGGAGAGGCTGGTACAGGTCCCTCCAACTTCCTCCCTGATAGAGGTGGGGCTGAAGCCTAAGGCTAGGGCTGCAGTATGATCTGGGTGGAAAGAAGCTGGTCCCAGTCATCATTGTGATTTTCAATCAGCCCGGATGATTGCCAGGGATGGAGTCAAAATGGTGGCTACCAGCTTCTTTTTGACTTGGACAGGTTCAAATTTTAGCTATTCTTAGGGTTATACCTTAGCCAGCTGAATTGACTATACAGTAGCTGAAGTCTGTGGTCAACTGTTTCTTCCTCCCCTGTGTTTGAGAAATGGAGCTTCCAACTCCAGCCACAGAATAGCTCCTGAGGGTGCTTGCACTGCCAGAGCAGGATGAGCATGGGCCTCCACAGCGAGGCCTGTAGTTTCCCTGAGAAGTTGGCGCTGGCCAGTCCAGCTTCCTCCCTGCTGGTGGTCGGGCTGGGGCTTCGACTAGAGCTGCAATCGGATCTGGATGGAAAGAGGCCAGTCCTTACCATCACTGTGATTTTCAGTCAGCTCTGCTTCCCCTTATGCTGGGGGTGGAGTCAAAATGGCGGCTGCTGGTTTCTTTCTGACTTGGACAGATTCAAACTTTAGCTATTCTTAGGATTATACTTTAGCTTGCCAGATTTACTAATCAGTAGCTGAATTTGGTGCCCAACCGTCTCTTCCTCCTCTGTTTTTGGGAAGTGGAGCTTCCAGTTCCAGCCACGGAATAGCTCACGAGGTGGCTTGTGCCTCCAGTGGAGGATGGGCACCAGCTTCCGTGGTGTGGAGGCCTCTACTTATGAATCTTCTCTGCAGGTGGGCAGTCTCCTCCTTCCATTCTCTCAAGGATATTACAGGATGCTCTTCTGGTCTCTTGGAGTCCCCAAACAGGTGCTTTAGGTAGCTCTGGGTGGTTACCAACTGCCCTGTGCTACGAGCTGATTCTTGGAGCTCCTTACTCTGCTGCCATCTTGCTGGTTGTCTTTGCCTCTCTTTTTATTGGGAAGGAAAGTTATCCCAATGGCCAGGATTGAGTCAGATGCTCAGGTTTGTACCAATCTCTGGCAAGGAAATTCAATCTGCAAGATGGCTTGCTAATCAGCATTCACTGCTTGGGGCTGGGGCTGGGCCTGTGAGACTCCACACCTGAACAAAACTGGGGGTCTGTTAGCAAGAAAGGGAGGAGGGCTAGAGCACTCAAGTGGCCATCGATGAAAACTCCAAAGCCCCTGTGTGTTAGCTTTACCCAGCAAGCTGCCCTTCGGGGTAAGTGATGCCTGAGGCACTAGTGAAATATCAAAACTTTGTGATGAAGATAAATCTCTTCTAAGAAGGAAATTAATAATGTTAGATATTTATATTTAAAGAGAAGGCTTGAAATTAATGAACCATCACCTAACTTAAATTAGTATAAAAAAAGTAGATTAAACCCAAAGAAAGAATCAAGACAATGAAAGTAAGGATAAGAACAGGTATTAACAAAATAGAAAAATATTTTTAGTAGACAGGATTAACAAAGCCAAATTTGTTTCTTTCAAAAGACTAAGACATTTTTTCAAACCTCTGGTAAGAATGATTTGTGAAAAAAAAAAAAAAAGAATGATATGTGGGAAAAATGAGAGAAACACAAATAATATTAGAAATGAAAAATATTCTAAATGCAGACACTAAAATATCATAAGATAATATAAACCACTTAATGCCTATAAAATTTTAATTTAGATAAAATGGAAAAGTTCCTAAAAATATAGCTTACTATGTTGATTCAAGAAAGAATACTCAATAGCTTTATAATCTAAGGAAATTGACCATTCACTAAAAATCACCCCACAAAGAATATTCCAGACCCAGGTAGGTGGCTTTTAGTGGCAAGTTCTAACAGGCATTCAAGAAACAATTCCAGTTTTATACAAATTATTGCAGAATGTAGTAAAAGAGGGAACAATCCTCCATTCATTTTATGAGATTTGGATAAATTTGCTTCTACAACCCAACAAGGATGGAATGGGAAAGGAAATCATTCATAAGCATAGTTCCAAAAATCCTAAAGAAAATATTAGCAAGCTCAATTAGCTGCATAATGTAAATCATGGTCAAATTAGGTTTGAATTAACATTAGAAAATCAATTAATGTAAATCATATTAACAGATTAAAGGAGGAATGTCTTACGATATCTCAATGTGCTGAAAAAGCATTTGATGAACTTCAACTCCTGTTCATGATAACAACTCTTTTTTTTTTTTTTTTTAAAGATTTTATTTATTTATTCATTTATTCCCCCCTTGCTGCTTGTGCTCGCTGGGTCAGCTAACCACGCCGTGCGGGCGAGCTTGCCTTCACCAGGAGGCCCCGGGAACCGAACCCGGGGCCTCCCATATGGTAAACGGGAGCCCTACTGATTGAGCCACAGCCGCTTCCCGATAACAACTCTTAGTGACCCTAAACACCAGTTGACATTGTCAGTTTGGCTGGCGCATCAGCTTAATAGCTTTTTCTCAGAATGCTCTTTTGATGCTCAGTGGAAATCAGACCACAGAACTCCCCTCTCCTCTGGGTCGTCTTTCATAATTTCCCCCATTGTGTGAAAGTTTCTTATACTTCCTTATACAGAATGATCTTATATATATTTTAAAACAAAAACGGCTCTTATTATATATACTTTTCTCCCTCGTTTCATTTGATAAGCTATAGACATATTTTCTCTTCAATGTATATATATATCTACTGCCCTCTTTATTAGCTATGTAGAATTTCATTGTATATGTGAACCATAATTTACGAACTATATTTTGGAAAAAAATTTTAACAGCCTGAAGACTGAAAGCAGCTCTCAGTATGTATAGAACGAATTTTAATGTTATAATTGAATTGGGCAGCTTTAACAGAAGATCATATAACATAAAAAATTGGGCATTCAATAGATTCCTGCTCCTAAGGAAAATTTGGGGCCCTCAGGGCTGTAAAACCATCACCCTTTGGGTTGAGATTTGGTTGAATGTGACAAAAGCACCTTTTGAAATTCAACTTTCTGTCTATAGTCCAAAAGTGAGAGAGCCATGTTTCTGGGAATGCGATCAGATGGATAGGCCTTGCCTACAAAATCCTTGAACACGGGGTGCTTTCATTCTACAAAAATCTTATAACTAACCCCCTACTCTCAGGAAATTTGTTGCAATGATTATTGCAAATAATCCAGTCTGCTTTCCCATTTGGTGGCCTGACTGTGGGGCAGTGGCGAGGAGTCACATTCCAGAAGTGAGGGGCGTCTGGATGGACGGGGTGGGAATCCAGGCCCCACCGCACATCAGCTGAGCTCCCCAGCAAGGGACTTAAGACCACTGTGTCTCCTTTCTTCTTCTTTAAAATGCGCAGGATGCTACACACCTCAAACTGCCCACAGAGGGACACGTTAAAGACTGCAGTCAACATCCTGCAGTTTGGGATGTGTCGTTCCTGGGAATAGCTTTTACCTGGAGCCAGTGGTGTCATTCTTGTGCATATTCCTTGCAACCTGAATGGTGGTAAGAAATGCATCATAAAATAATTTCCAGACTAACCCAGCTGTCCTTTTCACTGGACTGTTCCAGTAACTGCCCCCCCCCCGCCACCTCAAAGCACCAAGGATCAATGGAACCTTATTGGAAAATTTCCAGGGGAAACAGAGAGGACTTTAAACACCCTCCCCTACAAAAAAAAAAAAAAAAAAAAAAATAGAAACCCATATTAGATATTCCAGTACTTTCTCCAAAGTCTCTTCTCTGTTGCCCTACCTTTAGATTCTATTTCCTTCTTGGGGAGGGCTGGATGAAACACCGTGGGGCTAACAGACCCTCACCAGAAAGCATTTTAATGACCCTGTAGTGTTACTGGAGCATAATTTGGGGGTCTTACCATAGGCCACCACCTAAAATTCTTAGCAAAATGTCTTTTCAACAAGAGACAATTTCATGCCAGTTGCCTTTCCCCCTGCCATGTTTTGGCATCAGCAACCCTGGTTCTGAGCATCCAGAGCTGGCAGGAGCCTCCTCCCTCACAGCTAGACTCCTGATGATGCTACACCTGTCTCCTTGGCCACCCCTGGCTCACCTCAACTGTGAGCAGCTGCTGCCGGGTATGTGCAGATCCCACTTGGACCACCTGCAAGGTCGTGATGACTCCCCAACGTCCCCAAGGACTTGCCCTCACTGCAAAGAATCCAGTGCCAAGCCTAGGCCTGCCTGTATGGAGGGAGCATGATCTAGACCTCCTTGGAGCCCTGAGACCAAGCACAGTCCTGGCCCAGATCAGTACTCAAAAATCTTCGTAGAATAAATCCTCGAATATCTATGGACCACCGAGCGTTATATCCCACCCCCATAAACCATTGCCACTTTCTCATTGTGGAAAGGCTGCCAAGTAGTACAGTTACTTTCCCTTGTTCTCAATTCTCTGTTGCTCTTACTCCATTTATGTTAGAAAAGGTTGAAACTAGTGGAGATTTCTGGAAAGTATGAATAGACCTGAGGAGGAACACAAGGAAGTGTTCTTCACATTTTAACATGGTTTGGAGAGTTTTGGCTTTTGTCTGACAATGACAACTGAGGCTGACAATCTTCACGGTCAGATAAGCAATGCTATCACATCCCCATTTACATTTCTGCAATATCTGGGATTTTCCAAGTGAAGATGCTGCACAAATTTAGCTTTCAGGTTTGCATTCAGCTCTTAATTCCCACTTTCTATCATTGCTTTGTGATACTTTTTATGTGTAATTAGGTATGTCAATTTTATAGTTCTCTGAAAATATTCAATTTGAAAAAGAGTATGTGTAAGGAACAGGAATGTGTTCAGGTCATTGTCCCAGATCATCCCATGTGCAAAAAACTGTACCCGCTATTTTTCTGGTTCAGCTTTGAACTTGCTTAAAGCCGATTTGGTGCTGTTGTGATTATGTGATCAGTTCTTTTAAGGTGCCGATAAGTCATTTTACAAGTGAAACCGGTTTTTAAAAAAAAGATTTATTTATTTATCTTAGGCACCCGCACCCCCCACCCCCCGTTGTCTGGTCTCTGTGTCCATTCGCTGTGTGTTCTCCTGAGTCTGCTTGTCTTCTCTTGAAGCAGCACTGGGAACCGATCCTGGGACCTTCCGGAGTGGGAGAGAGGTGCTCAATCTCTTGCACCACCTCAGCTCCCTGGTCTGCTGTGTCTCTTACTGTCTCTCCTCTGTGTCTCTTTTTTTGGTTGCATCATCTTGCTGCTCCAGCTCTCCATTTGGGCCAGCTTGCCTTCACCAGAAGGCCCTGGGAATCAAACCCTGGACCTCCTATATGGTAGATGGGAGCTCAATCGCTTGAGCCACATCCGCTTCCCAGTCAAACAGTTTTAAACTCTGGAGAGAAAAGGGAAGGGAGTATTGGCCTGGGCTTCCCATTTGAGGTATCTCTCTCATACATTTGCCTAGAGTAGGTTTCTGTGCAGCGATGCTATACAGCAAATATCATAAAGCTTGAGCCAGCACAAAATGAATTTTCCAGTGCTGTCAGATTCCCTGATTTGATTAGAATTCAGGATTCTAGAACCTTCTCTAGGGAGGCTGGACCCTCAGTATGGAGATAGGTGTGGCAGATTGCGTTATGTACCCCAGGGAGAAAAAAAGATGTTTTGATTTTAATTCATTTGGTGGGTGTGTACCCATTGTAAATAAGACCATGGAGAGGAGCTGGAAGTCAACAGGAACCTGAACGAGAAAGGAGAGGATATCGCCATGTGACGGGAAGGCCAAGGAATGCAAGGATTGCTGGCCAGCCAGAGCTCTACCAAGCCCAGGAGGAAGCAAGCCTTCTCGCCTCTGAAGCCATGAATCAACATTCCCGTGTTGTTAAGTCAACCCATTGTGTGGTATTTGTCCTAGCAGCCTTGAAACTAAGACAGCAGGTTTATGCCCTCAGATGGATTTGTGAACACTACAGTGCAGTGCTGCCCCTTACCTGGGAGCCAGAGACAGAGGAAACAAAGCCACACCTTTAAAGAAAGAACCTCCAGAGATGATGACATTTGCATTTCTCTTTTTCTTATAACAATGTGTATAGGAGGTGGTGGGGAGAATATTGTGGCTGGGAGGTTTCCCACTCAACTAAATCTGTAGGTTTTTAAATTAAATTAAATTAAATTTTAAATTCTCGTGTCCTCAGAAGATTGTGACCCATCCAAAATATTTCATGCTTGGCTTTTGAGTGATGTAGCAGATAGGAGGCCTGCTTTCCTAATTTTATTTTATTAAAAAACATTTTTTTTTAATATATATATTTTTAAAGATACTTAGATTACATAGATCTTACATGAAAAATATAGGGATTCCTATATGCCCCGCTCCCCATACGTCCCACATTTTCCCACTTAAACAACATCCTTCATTAGTGTGGTACATTCATTGCAATTGATAAACGCATTTTGGGGCATTGCTACTAAGGATGGATTCTAGTTTACATTGTAGTTTATACCTCTCTCCCACACAATTCTGTAGGTTATTGGAAGATATATAATGGCCTGTATCTGTCGTTGCAACGTCATTCAGGATGTTTCCCAAGTCCCAAAAATGCCCCCGTATTACACGTGTTTTTCCCTCTCCTTGCCCTCAGAGCCTCCAATAATTTTATTTTTATTATAAGCGTTTATCACACTGTCCTAACTCCTCCCTTTTCATATGGCCTTATTTCTTTAAGCATGAAGTGAAGCCTTGTTTTGAAATCAGACACAAGAGCACAGAACATGAATGCAGCACTTCATATGATTGTCACATTCTCTTGGGAAGCCACCCTACAGCACACACAGCAAGGGAGCAACGGCAATTCTTTCTCATTTATTGGGAATAGAAAGAGAAAAAAGTTTGCGTTAATCAGCAAGTCAGTGGTGAAGCCTGGAATGGCTCTGCTTTATGGTCTCCTTACTTCCCTCAGTTCTCAAGATTAGACAAGGCTTAATATACACTAATTAGCAATATTTCCAACACTGTCTTGCTTCACAGTTAACCTTTTTTTTTTTTTTTTTCCATTTGTGTACGTGCTTTCCACAAAACAACTGTCTTTATTTTAACGGGATTTTTTTTTTCAAGCCAACTTTCCTCAAGCAAGTCACAGTGAAATTCTACAAATAAACCACATTTCCAGTCACTCTGGGAACAGAAAGTCAAAGTCAGAGGAAACCCTATTTTAATTCTAACGGCAATACTTTTTTCAGTGCATGGCACATTCCAAGGCTGTACCACTGAGGCCTTTCTCTTGATGAAAAACAGGAGCCAACCCATTTTCCCCCATTAAGCTTTTATTTTTTTTTTCTTTTTCTTTTTAGAAGGTACAGGGGATCGAACCATTGAACCTGGGACCTCGTACATGCAAAGCAGGCACTCAACCACTGAGTTACACCCGCTCCCCTTCCCCATTAAGTTTTGATATATATATATATATATATATATTTTTTTTTTTTTTTCCATTCATTTAAAATACCTGAACTCAGTGCTTTAGGACTTTTCTTTTGACCCAATGGAGAAATCTACCCTGATGAGAACCAGTCAAGTAGATTGTGTGTTCAGACTCAGACATGGATTTTTGATAAATCTATGTCAGCTGATCTGAGTTAAATTTTCATTGAACATTCATTAGAGCATTGCTGTTAAAAGTTTTAGGGAAGTGTCAGTCAGGACATCCAGGTGGAGATGCACAGAACAGTGCCTGTGCCTAGTGTGCCTAGTGTGCCTGGAGGAGCCCAGGAGGAGGCTTCCTTCTCTTCACAGGTCTTGGTGATATAGATTTTGCATTCTGGTCTCAGAAAAGCCTGAGTCTTGCTGAGGAGGAGTCACAGACCTCAAGTGCTCTAAGGTGCTTTGCTTTGCTGCTGGTAATCTAGTTTGCAAACTTACTGCTTTCAAGAGATTTCCTAATGTGGTCTTAGATATATGGTCTTCTGTCAAGTTCCTGCTGAGAAGCTCTCCCAATCGCTCCTAGCCTCAGGCTCAAGTTTCCAGTTTCATGACAGATAACCAGAGAAAAATGAAAGAAACAAATATTCTTAGAGCAATAAAAATGTTGCACGGGAACATAATGAAATGTGGTCACTTGTTTTCAGTTAATCTTCTTGGGTTCACATCACACCTATTCTCAGTGCTCCTTTCCTTTACGTGAGTTGACTTTGGGCAGCATAATAGGCACCCTTTGACGTGGACCATGGCTGATTTAGAATCTGACATCCTGGCCTTGAGTCTGGGCTCTACGACTGACCATGTGCATCATAATGAGCAGGTTAACCTCTCCCATATCAATTGCCTCATCTATAAAATGGACATAATCATTTCTGTGGTTACTATGAGGATAAAGTGAGATCATATATGTCAAGTGCTTAGCCCAATCCTAGCTATTTAAGTAAGAGGGCAGTAAAAGGTACCTATTGTTATTTAAACAAATGCCAACCCTGTCCTTCAACTTCAGTCTTTAAAGAAAAAAACATTTCCTGAGATTAGAAACATATAAGACAGCTTCTAATTGTGTCTATGTCACCAGATGACATCGACTCTCCCATAATGTGTGGCCTTATGTTCCGGAACAACGCAGTGGCGATAAATGGAGCAATCCCAGGTTTAAACAGAAAATTTGCTTTGCTGGAGAAGAGGATGCCAGAGACTCTGAGGTAAACCGGCTGTTTGTGAAATTGACCAAAATTGACGGCTGAGAAATAGGATTCCAAGTGCAAAAACAACTGCTTGGGAATTAAATAATTAAATAAATAAATAAATAAATAACGATTTATATTCATTACATAGGTTGCCAGCAAGAATTTGTCTGCTTGATAATTCATACATGCGTCCAACAAATATTTACTGAACTTCCACAACCAGCCGTGCAAAATGCTGGACACTGGGGACAGAGCCACTGCCTGCAAGTTTGACTCACAGTCAAACTGGCGAGGGGGATGATGAAAAAATATTGTGCAGACACTCAGAGAACAGGACCTTGGAAGGCTTCCTGGGGTAGGGGACCCATGAGCTGAGGGTGAAAGGAAGAGTAGGAATTAAGCCGGTGAATGAGGAGGTGGGGCAGGGGAGGGCAGTGATTCTTCTGCCTAAGACCCCAGTAGCCTCCTAAAGAATTTGCTCTGTTGAAGTTAACTCAAGTGGTTTTTGTTACTTGCAATAGAAAGTATTAATTAGAAGAGATATTCAATGAGGCAAAGACGTCAGTCAGAGGAACTTGAAATGAAGAAACAAAGCGGTCCCCAGAAAAGTAAGCAAACCCAATTCACCTCAGCAAGGAAGCCACGTACTGGAGGCTGCCGGGGGATCAGAGGTGGGAACCACCAGGTGAGTGTGAGAACGGTGAGCATCTGGTGTTGCTAGTGCTAGGAGGGGAATCCTGGGATGGTGAGAGTGGAAGTGGGTGAAGTGGCAGGGGCTGCAAAGTGCAGGGCTCGGACTCAACCCATAAGTGGCAGGAAGTCATGGAAGGACTTTACACACAGATACCTGGGTGCTGTGGTAATTATTTCCCCCCTGTTCATCTGTGTGTGTGTACCTAAGGAGAGGTTTACTCGCACAAGTGGGGAGGACGGGCAGGTCAGCAGCAGTGGGACAGTGCTACACGCGGTGTGCTGCAGCTCTGGCGGCCCCGCCCGCCCCCGGAGGTTTCCGCCCAGGTGCTTGTCCAGGGTGGCGCGTAGGCCGAAGGGCACACAGCAGCGGGGGCACTGGAAGGGGAGGCCCCAGGCCCCAGGCCGTGCATATGGCGGGCCGGTGGAGCTTGCGGCTCTGCGCACAGGCGCAGGGCTCCTGGTTGCTGGCGGGTTCGCCCGTGCGCCTGGAGGCTGCCCAGGGAGCTGGGGGCCGTCTGTGGGGCGTCCCGGGCCTCTGCCTCCGCCTGGCAGCTGGTCCGCCCTGGCACGGCGGTGCCCGGGCCTCCGCGAGCCTCTGCCGCAGTGGAGGCCGCTCAAGGCCTTCAGGGCCTCGGGTTCCGAGCCCTGCCCGGGGCCGGGCCTCTGAAGCGCTAACAGCCCGGCTTCTCGTGGTCCATGAAGGCTCCAGCGGGAAGGTGTGCAGGCAGCGGCAGCACGTCGGTCCAGGGCTGGCTGGCGGGAGGGCTCGGGACCAGCGGCGTCCACAGGGCCTGCGGAGCCGGGGAGCGGCGGGATTCGCCCCCGAACCACCCCCGGGCGCGCAGCTCCTTCGGGGAGAAGGGCCCTCCCCGGGGCCTGTAGGGGCCGCGCGTCGGGATCGGGCTTCACGCTGGGGACGAGGTCCGGCACCTCCATCTCGTCATCTGTGTTGGCGGAGGTCGGGGGGCTACCAGGCCGGGTGTGCTGTCGCCAGGGGTCGCGGGCCCTGCGGGTGGGCGGAGGACCCGCGGGCTGTGCGTGCAGTCCGAAGCACTCAGGTGAATCCCGCTGTTAAATTTTTTAATTTTGGAAAATTGCTTCTCTTTTATTAATTTACCCCTCCCTCTCTTTGTTCTTCCACATGATCGGTGAGATAATAGGGCAATGAAAATTAAACGGTGATTCCCTCTCCATTTCTTTTTGCACTGGCAGAGTGATCGCAACTTTACAAAACATTTTCCCATCTGTAGGTTTATTGGCTCCTCCCAGAATAGTGTCGTCAGCTGGGAGATTTGGGGATGAGTTTTCAGCTCCAAGAAAGGGAGGCCAACCTCCCAGGGACTGTGCTGCTTGGCGAGGACGCAGGGAAAAGGTCAAATGCCATTTATTGGAACCCTTGAATTCCTGGAAGCTGGTCACTCACTGAAAGGCAGTTACTGCTTTCTTCCCTAGCCTCAGTTTTTGACGCTGCCCCTTTCTGTGTGTTCCCAAGACACGTGTCAATGCTGGTTCTGTTTCTCACACTAATTGCTCATTCTACCTTACTACCTTTGGGGGAGAATTCCCTGCCATGGTCCCTTATCAGTCTCCCAGTCTTCACCACCTCTCCTCCCCTGTAGATGTAGCTTTGGTTTCCTTACTTTTTTGTTTTGTTTTGATCACTTTACTCTTTTCATTTCAAGTTTCTTTAAAAAATCATCTTTGCATCATTGGACTTCTCTTCTAATTAGTACTCATTTGGCTGCAAGTAACAAAATCCACGTGAGCTAGTTTCAGCAAACAGAGAGAATTACTTGGAAGGGTCTAGGGTAGAACTCGAGGACAGAGTCATGGCTGGGCTTCAGCACAGTCCAGAGCCAGGAACTCAGTGTCTAGAAAATTGCTCTAATAGCTCCTGAAATGGATAGCTCTTCCCCCTCCCCATAAGGCTAAACTGCCTCTCTTGCTCCTCATTGCAAATTCCTGGGGCAGAGGCTTTTAACCTGTGGTCAGGAGGTAAGAGGGAGGTCATTCTTTATGAACATGGCTGATCCCCCCTCGACCCTATGGCTAGAGAGAAGGGTAATTTGTTAAAAATGGTACTAGGCAGAAACCAATAGAAAAATGGATGCAACTGTATGAAATTTAAAGAGAGGCTGGGAAATATATATATTTATTTTGGCTGGCATTTGAGGAGACGAACTTATTGTCCTTTCTAAGGCTCTTTTAAAGTCATTCAAGTTATTATATTTATTTTTCTTTTCATTTTCTTTGCATGGATCTCCTTCCTCTTGATATTTCTGATCAAAACATCCCACATTAGCTTAAACTTAGAAATATCTGTGTTTGTTTATGTATGCGTTGTATGTGTGTGTCCTTGCAGACTGAGCTTAACCTGGTATCTGGATATGTCTGAGCATGTGTGACAAAATGTGAGCCGAGGGCATTTAATGAGAAGAGGAGGAAGGGAAGGTTTTTCCACTGGCACCCAGGGAGAGCTCCAGGTGAAGAGGACAGCATGGCTCCTGCCTGGCATGTTTGTCTCTAGTTCAGGTTCAAGAGCTTATGCCTGAGCCCCGTGGAAAGCGTGACCACTGGCCAAAGCTGTAGGGACTGGTGAGGGCTTGGGTGCAAGTTGCACTTTGATGTGTGGTACAGTGGGGGGAGGGTTACTCCCCCCTCTCCTGCGTGTAACACAGCATGCCTCTGGTGTGAAGACCCCAGGGCTCCTTGAGGAGAACAGTGCAGAGAGGACAGGCGAGGGCGCTCTTGGCATAGGCGACTGCTCTATTCGTGGTGCTTAGTTTTGGCTACAAATGGAAACCAGCTTCAGCAGGAGGGCGGATCAGTTGGCACCTGCACCTGACCAGTCCAGCGGTAGATCTTCAGGCCTGGGTGGATGAAGAGGGTCAAATGATGGTACTTGGGTTCTTCTTCCCTCTGAGTATTGGCCTCCTAAAGAAAGACTTCCTCCACCTAGAAGGAAAAATGGCTGCCAGTGCTCCATAGTCACCTTGTTGCATGGTAACAAACACAATGGAAAGATACTTTCTTTCTCCTACTATTTGTGGAGCAGAACTCTGAGTGACCAGGCTTGGGGCAGTGCCCACCCCTGGACCAATCATTATTGCTGGGTTTGGGATAGAGTGATTGGCTGAGCCGGGGTCGAGGGCCCAGTCTCATGGCAGGGGTACTGCAGCTGCAGTGCCACCAGCACCCCAGGGAACAGGGGAGGGCCCCTGAGCAGACAAAAACAAACATTTTCTATACAGCATTGTCCTCAAGGGTATCTTATTGATGGCCAGCCACAGGGAGATGCCACCTCACACTTGAGACATCAATGAGAGGAGGATGAAGGGGACTGTACAAGGACACATGTGAGATGCCCCACCCCACCTCAGCAGTCTAAGGTATGCCCAAGGGGCCGAGGTACTGCACTGGCCAGTGAAATCTGAGTGATTATGATGCCTGGACCCTATCGGTGGCCAACATGGGAAACCCAAGTGATGCTCATTTACAGTCTAGATTGCTTTAGTAAGTTAGTCTCAGAGGGTAGGAAAACACACTTATTTGGGCAGTGTAGGGGAGCAAGTCTGTACTAAATGTACATTTGATATTTGTGATTGTAAATTTGAAGTGAGACCAGTCAGCCCAGCCATGTGAGTCTCTCCGGAACTGTTTCACTACATGCTTGTTGGGTTGTACTTGATGAATACAGTGGAAGGAGAGAGCAGTCAGGTTGTTAAGAGAGTATTTCTAGGGAAGCGGCTGTGGCTCAATCAGTAGGGCTCCCGTTTACCGTATGGGAGGCCCCGGGTTCGGTTCCTGGGGCCTCCTGATGAGGGCAGGCCCGCCTGCACGGCGTGGTTAGCTGACCCAGCGAGCACAGGCAGCAAGGGGGGGATAAATGAATAAATAAATAAAATCTTAAAAAAAAAAAAAAAAGGAGTATTTCTAGTACTGGACCATGGAATTCAGACTGAGCAAGGAAGTGATGATAGGATGGGGTTCTGCCTGGGTGGGTCAGTGGATCTGCAGACCTTTGCTGGACTGGAGAGTAGGTGGGTGGAAACATAGGAGGCAGTGGTCAAAGAGTTGGATGTTGGATATGGACAGTTTGGAGATGACACCATTATTGGTGATGACACCAGCTGTGAGGCTCAGCTGCAGTAAAGGAAAATATTGTAGCTAAGATGAAAAGAAACAACAGAATGGACAGTGTGATGGTTTGAGTCTTTTGCGGACCTCAGAAAATTATGTTCTTGGGTTGGTCAGTTCCTATAAACCTTTGATTAGATTACTTCAGTGAGGTGTGGCCTAGGGTGGGCCTTAATCCTCTTACTGGACTCTTTTATACATTGGAAGTGGCAGAGATGCAGAAACAGAGAGAAACCCCCAGAAGCTCAGAGAGAAGTCCCCGGGAGCCAGAAGCTTATATTAGCAGAACCCAGAAGCCCAGAGGAGGCCACTGAAGCCAGAAGCTGAAAGCAACAAAGCCTGGAGGAGAGGGGAGAGAGGAGAGGATGCTGCCATGTGCCTGATCGCCCACAGCTGTGGCTTGGGGAGAAAGTATCTCCTAATGAGGCCTTGATCTGGACATTTTCTTAGCCTCAAAACTGTGGGCGAATAAATTCCTGTTGTTTAACCTGACCCATTTCATGGTGTTTGCTTTGAGTAGCCCTAGGGAACTAAAACAGTCAGAATGTGGCATGGGTCATCCAGGTGGATGTTGAAACCACCCAAGAATAATTATGACAGTGGTGAAAGGAGAAACGGAGTGAGGCAAATGCTAAAGTTCATGGAGAGGAGTGACTGGGAGGTTGGGAGATGAGAGAATCAAAGATGTGACATTCTCTTCTCAGGAGCATCACCTCCTCCAGACTTTGAGGGATGTGAAGTGCAGAAGGAAAAGCACCTCCTCTTGAGAGGGCTGTAGCCCAGGGCTGTGTCCTAGTGAACACTTAGGATGTTTACTGCACAAGGTTGTTGTCTGCATGACCAGCACCCTCTGAGATTTTCCAAGATGGTGGCCCTGGCTTTAGGGTTGGGGTGTAATTAGAGGCTATCTGATTTCCAGATGAGCAAGAGGGAAGTGTCTCAAGAAGAGGCCAAGGCATTTTGGGGGTGTTGATAATGGACATGGGTGGAAAGGTTCTGGAGGGCAGTGAGGTGAGAAATGGGTTGGAGAGTGAATGCATGGAGGAGAATGTTGAAACTTACTCTGGAGCACCCTAAAAACAGAGTAGCCCATGTAAGAAGCAGCTCTATTAGAAACCAACAACTGCAACTTGGAACATTCAACCAAATGAGTTTGAACTTATTGTTCGTATTGAAAGCCACTGTGTGTTTTCTTTGTTCTTGGCCTCAGAGAACACCTTTCCTAACTTCTTGAAGGGGTTCAGCCTTGGTTACTACAGAATTGAACCCTAGGAATGCTATACAGTCTGTTTTTTTAAAGTCAGAACCACACATGCTCCCATATTGCTGCTTTTCTATAACATGGTATCAAACTGTCAGATATCTTAATTTTATTAATATAGAGTCTCTACCTTGCTTTAGAAAGGATATTTGACCCTCGATAATAATATATTTTGTTAAGATATTAAAAACAATGCAAGTAAAGAAATTGGGGGTTAAAAGAAAGTAGTGTATGAAAAATCTGATGGAGCCCAGGGTCAGGTTAGCAGATAAAGTGCCTGTGATATAATCCCAGATGTGTGGCTATGAGCATCTTAACCTCCAAAGCACAGGAATAAACAAGATTCACAGCACATAAAAGAATAAACCAGCAGTTCAGAAAGCACAGCTATTCTTTTTACTGAGAGCTGAGAAAATTTTCCTCTGGGTCTTCAACAGAAGGCCCTGTGTGATGTAGCAAATAATATCCTCGAAAGTATGCATATAGAATATATAATAATGAGTTTCCCAGGGTAGATTCACATCATATCTTTCAATGTAGTTCAACAATATAGTGAAAAGGTATATATAGTTTAGCAAAAACTTTTTTTTTTTTAAGATTTTATTTATTTATTCATTTATCCCCCCCTTGCTGCTTGTGCTCGCTGGGTCAGCTAACCACGCCGTGCGGGCGGGCTTGCCTTCACCAGGAGGCCCCGGGAACCGAACCCGGGCCTCCCATATGGTAAACGGGAGCCCTACTGATTGAGCCACAGCCGCTTCCCTTAGCAAAAACTTTTATGTGGGAAGCAAATAGTGTGGTTCAATTATTCTTTCTAAGGATCTGGCTGACTCAAAAGATTGTATTTAAAATGAAAGGAGAGAATGGATGACATGTTCTTCCAGGCAGTCCTCCACCTAAACAAGATTGGCTAAGTATAGGCTAGCAGTGAGTTTGATGTTCTGTCTTCTGACAAATAGCTACATGACATTGACTAGGTCACCCTTTAAGGGCAGATCCACTGACCTGGAGAGAGGGTGGACATCCTTGTAAGAAAACTAGGGGTTTTGATCAGGACTTGTGCCTGCACTGAGGGCTGGCCCTCAGAAGTACCTGTCAGCAGGGCCAGAATTTTCCTTAGAGTGAGGTTCTGGGTCTGTCCCAACATATAGATCAGTGGGTGATTAGAGCCCCAAAGTTCTGTCAATCTTAGCTTGGAAAATATTTGTGGGGGGTCCAATGGCTCCCCAGGCTTGGCTAAGGGAAACTCAGCACACAGTATGCAGCCTCCTGCATGCCCCAGAACAAAAGTTAAAATGTAACAAACCTCCTCACAAGGAAACAATGTACAGATGGAATCTTGGATTGTAATTCTCTCTAGGCTGTACAGTTCCTTCCTTCAGTAACATCACCAGACCCCATTTATGTGCTTCATGTGACCCTAGCAGAAACTCTGTTATGAAATGTCTTTGTTCTAGACCCTATATATTGCCCCTCATTTTCCTGCCTCTTTGTGGAGCGCACTCTTCATCCTGTGGACTGCCGCCAACAGAGAGAATCTCTCCTGTCTGTAAGTCCCGATAAATAGAGCTCGTGTCTGACACCTTGCTGAGTGCGTTCTTCGGTCTTGCGGCTGCCCTGACCCATTCCCTTCAGGAGCTGGGTTGTAACAATATTCAAAGCTGGTTCATGCACTGTGCTAAGTGCTGGTGATACAGACCAATCCCTTGCCTTCCTGAAGCTTGCATTCTAGTGGGGAGAGACAGCGATTAGGATGCAAACAAATAAATAAAGGAAAGGATAATTACAGGTTGTGCTAAGTGCTAGGAAGGAGATAGAATGACTTGAGGGAGGAGGCTGTTAATGGAAGGTGAGAGGGACTGTCTGAGGAGATGACATTGAAGAAGACACTGGCCTTGCAAAGATCCAGGAGAAGGCAGTGATGGGAGCAGAGTCCCCGAAGCAGGAAAGACTGGATGCTGAAGGCACTGAGGCCAGACCAGTGTGGCCAGAGCCCAGAGAGTAATGGGAGAGGGCCTGAGCGGGGAGGTCAAGAGACAGCCTTAGTTAGCCTTCATAGGTCTCTAACTTTAAGCGCTGTACCTTCCTTGTATATTCTTTACAACAACATGGATGTAAAATGTACCCTTAGGAACTCAGTAAATAAATTCACCATCCAGGTTTGAAAGTATAAAAGTTATAGTTAAAAGTTGGAGGCTCAGAGGTGCTGGTTGTACCGTGTTGTGAATGTACTAAATGCCACTGAATTTTACAACTTAAAAATGGTTAATTTTATATTATGTGAATCACCTCAACAAAAAGAGTTGGAGGCAGTCTAGTGAATTTTATGGTATGTGGAGTATATCTCAATATAAAAAAAAGTCGTAAGGGCGAGGGGCACATCTCAGTGAGCAGTGTGGCCAATATAGCCAGTTGGTATACAATAAATTATTTTGATGATTGTAAAAAAAAAAAAGTTGAAGGGATTCTGTAAAATATAATGCCTTTGACTTTGGCAGAGTTGATGTTCAGTCTTTCTGATCGCCACTACTTAGCATGGACAGTTGTCTATTTCGTCCTCTCCTTGTTTGTGCCAGCACAGCCATGCCTGGTGAGAGCAGGGAATACAGTCGTTTTATTCAGTGGTCAGGGTTGTCCTCAGGGTTTTCGGCCATTGCACAAGAGGTGTCAAGTCGTGAGGGAACAGGTGAGAAGGTGAGAGGAGGGCAGAACCTGCTCCTGTTTCATCCCCCTGGAGAAGGGGAGTTCTTGCCCCAATTGTTAAGGGAGTGATAAAGTAAAAGATAAAGCATCGAGTTACAGTAACTCATGGTGACATTATAAACCAGAGTCTATAACAAGGGGTCCCTGAGCTTGAAATGAAATTAAAAAAAAAACAAAACCATTGTTGGGGGGATGTGTTGGTGCAGGTGTGATGCAGTTATTAAATAATACCCAGGATAGTGTGGGCTTAGTAAGGGAGCCCTCGAACACAAAGGTCAAGAACCCCTGTTAGAGACTGCTTTAAAGGGGAGTTATTTTCCTTCTTTTGACTTACACCCAGCGAGTGCCAAGGAGCTATCCTGGGTCCCCTCTCAGGTGTGGTGGCAGGAGGGTCGAGATGGAGTGGTGGTATTTGGCTGGTATCTCAGATTTTGAGTCCTTGCCAGCTGGACCCACTTCTGAGCATTATTGCTAAGGGAAATATGTACGGGGAGACCAGGCTGGCCAAATACACCCTCTTTTTGTCCCCCACCCCAGCGAATTCTCCTGTTGAACAAGGAGACTTTTGCTTAGAGTAGACAGCCTGCTTCCCTCTCCCAAGCCCACGAGAGTTGTGTCTGTGTGCGTCAGGGGAGACGCGCCCCGGGGGAAACCTGAGCAGAGCAGCGCCCCCCATCCTTCCAGCGGGGTCTCTCCTGGTGGGCACTCTCCATAGGGGGCCGCCCTCCTCCCCCACCCTGCTTTGTCAGAGGAAGAGAGTAATTCCCATACTTTTCTCTTAGCAAAGGGACCCTTATCCTTTTTGACACTGATGATTTCAGGAATCCTTACAGTTTCTCCAAAGTAGATGAAAACAAAGTCGATTAAAATTAATTTCTCATTTCCATCATTGTTTTGTTTAGCAACTGCTTTCTTCTCAACTAGTATAATAAGCAGGGAAGCTTCAGCCAAGACCAGTTTCAATGGTCACGAATGCTGAAGCTGCAGCCTGAGCTGCCCGTTTTACTGTGCCCAGGCTCCTCTCTGGGCAGCAGATAAAAGCCTCATTGTTCACTTACCGGGAAGAGCTGGTGCCTGAAGCCATGATCTTCAATTACAGATATTGTCTTTTTTCCCTTTTTTTAACTTATTCTTTTTCTAAATTCTAGAATGGAAAACAAAAGCAGCTTAGTAAGGGCTGTGCCTCAAAGGCTGTACCTCTTAAAAAAATAACTTTAAATATTATGTAAGTAGTACCTGGTTTGTGGTAAAAGAATTTCTGTCGATACTAAAGCTAACTGAGTTATAGAGGAGATGTCCTTACCCTCTCCCCAAATCCCTTTTCCCTCCCAGGAATAAAGAATGCCAGCAATTGATGACTATGCTTTCAGACAGTTTTCTATGTATTTACACACACTCATCTCCAAATCTGAATATACAAACATACATAATTTTGTTATTGTTTTTTAATGTTCCATGTATTTTATTTTTATTAGTTTGTATTTCTTTTCTTTTTTTTTAAAGCTTTTCAATGTGGGAAAATGTAGGAGGTATGGAATCCCCTATATATTCTCTGTAGCATTTATGCAATTTAAATATCTTTTAATAAAGAAAAGAAAAGAAAAAAAATCAGTAGGCAAAAAAACCAAAACCCAAAAAACTTCATTTTGAAATAATTAGAGATTCACAGGAAGTTAAAGCCTGCAGAGAGTCCCACTTCCCCTTCACCCAGTTTTCCCCAATGGTTCTGTCTTACTTAGCTCCAGTACAATATCACAACTGGGAATTTGACATGCACAAATGTGTGTGTAGCTCTGGGCCATTTTATCACCTGGGCTTAACCACTACTGCAATCAAGATACAGAACCAGGGAAGCGGCTGTGGCTCAATCAGTGGGGCTCCCGTTTACCATATGGGGGGCCCCGGGTTCGGTTCCCGGGGCCTCCTGGTGGGGGCGGGCCCGCCCGAACGGCGTGGTTGGCTGACCCAGCGAGCGCAGGCAGCAAGGGGGGGATGGATGAATAAATAAATAAAATCTTAAAAAAAAAAAAAAAAAAAGATACAGAACTGTTCCATCTCCACAAAGATTGCTCTCCTGCCACCCCTTTAGAGCCACATTTCCCTCCCACCAACATCCCTAACCCCTTTAATTTTTTCTTTTTTGAAACATGAGTGGTTACATATCACATCTATTGATCTACAACTTGCTCTTTTTCTCTTAACAATTAGGCCTAGAGAGCTTTCCACATTAGCCTGGAGATCCATCTGGAAATGTCTATCTACTGCATATTGTTCTGTGTGGATGGGTTACAGGGTGGTTATTAAAGGCTGGTGGCCATTTTTATTTCATAATTTTATTAACTCTCTCCCTCTGAATGGAATAGGATCTTGGGCTGGACATTCCTAAACGAGGAGCAGAGTCCTTTTGTAGTGACTTAGCTTTTCTACAAGTTTCACAAATAAGAAAACTTTGCTCTTAAAAACCTAACAGATTACTTTCTTTTCTTTTCTCTCTGGACAGTAGATCTTTCCCACTTTTTCCATCTGTCCCCCCGCCCTGCCCCCAAACCCCCATGACTAGTTAATTGTAGGTCCTGCTCCTGACCCAGCCACCAAGAGACAAACCATTAGTGCTTTGCTTTCCAGTTGGTATTGTGACATGTGGAACATCTAGAGAAATAAGCCACATTCAGAGGAATTCAAGAGACTTGTGCTCAGACGGGTCAGAGCCAGATAAGCATCCCCTGGGGAAAATTCTACTCGTCAGGCAGAGCCCATTTGGCCTTGGAGTGCAAATGTACAGAACTCAGAGGGTGCTTGGGCTGAGGTTTTATGACCACGTGTGTTGAGACTAAGGAACCCATACTTAGGAATTGCAATACAGATGGTCTTCCTTGCCATCTGTTAGATGCTAGGCACTGACCTAAGCACTTTACATAAAAACTCACTTAATCCTTACAGTGACAGCTGTAATAGCTCTTACGTAATAGCTTCTACTAATGAGCTCTATAGACAACTCAACTGGGTGTGACTTTGAGCCATGTTCAATTGCTGGCCTCTGTGGGGGAAGGTGTCCCTTAACTGGTAGATGAGCCTTGTTCTCTCTTTCCTCTCTCTACGCATTTTAACAGCAATAAAAACTAGATTTCACAACCTGCTGCTAGTGCTGGTATGAAAGTGGTGTGGGAAAATGTGCCCTTTGAACACTAGGGGACTTGTAAAGGGATAGGGAGCTCTCACTTGGAAACGTCAGGGTTCTACTTTATATTGAACTCTAATGTGTGGAAATAAACTAAGACCACCCAAATGAGAACCAACAGAAACCATTTATTCATAGCTTGCTAAAACCAGGGAATCAGCTCAAAGGCCGTCCGGGAACTGGGAACGCTTTATAGTGAACAAAAGGGAAGGCATCAGGTGTGCTCTGGTTGGAGGTGGTTGGTGGGGAGAAGCTAGAGGCAGGTTAACTAGAAGTGGGCGTCTTATGTGACTGGTTTGGGAAGCATGTTTGGCTTTCTCTTGAAGGTCCTGCGTTGAACACTGGCCGTCATTGACCAAGTCCTGGCCATCCTGGTCTACAGAGGCTGTGGTCTGGCTTCCAGCTTGGTAGCTATAGACGTGGGCCAGCGTTCTAATGTCATTTATGGTCTGACCATTGTCTTCTGTCTAAATGCAGTGGGGTTTGACAGCACAGCAGGAGTTCTCCACTGGGGAGTTAAGGCAGTAACTCTTAGCCTGTGTGGTTAAAGAAATAATCAGGGTCTAATTCAGAGTCTCTTCTTGCCCTATGTGTCCGGTTGTGTGACATTTGCTCTGTAGCCTCAGGGTCTTGGTTACGGCGAGTTGCTTAAAGGGTCTTCCTGCAGTGCCCTGCTTTCCTCGGTTGCTTCCCGTGGCAGGCTTGTCTTCCCTCCAGTGGTAAGAGAACCTTCTCGGTAGCTGGGGGATGGTGAGCGCTCTGCCTTTCCCCTCCAAGCCCTCTGTGGCTATTGGCAGCCTCTTTCTTTCCATGTGGGGCAACGTTCTTTAGATGTGGTGCTGGAAGGGCTGTTTTAGAAGCCACGGATACCTTAGCTCCCTGCTTTTTTCACCTGGGACTTTGTAGAGCTACACCTTGCTGAGTGTTGTAGGGTGTACACTTGCGCTTTTGCTGCAGGCGTTGATTTTCTTTCTTTCTGTTTTCTGTACTTGCTGTAATTACGTAAGCCTAGCTTGCTCTAACACCCATTGTACTGGAGAGGACCAAGTGTGGGAACAAGAAGAAAACCCAGGAGCTCAGACAGGCCCTCTGGCTGTTGTCTCCTCTATGGATGCAAGGTTTGAATAAGGTTTGAATAAGGTGTAAATATTTCCTCCTTACATAAAAATATAATGTTTTTTTTTTTTAAATGAAATTATGCTGTTCTCCAGAAGCTAAGTTCTGGCACCTTCGTTATCTGCAAGCAAATGAATCCTTTGTCTCCAAATGCATAGTGACTAACCCTTTTCCTGGACATATAATGATTTCTTTACAAAATTATCTTCATAATTAACATTTCTTTAGTAGGGAATGAAAGTAATTACTTTTAAATCCACATTTTTTTTCTCTATAATAGTTTTAGGTATGGGGCGGGGGATTGAACCTGGGACCTCATATGTGGGAAGCCAGCACTCAGCACCACTGAGCCACATCAGCTTCCTGAGTTGGTTTTTTCATTTGTTTTGCTTGTTGTTCATCTTTGTTTTTTCAGGAGGCACAGAGAACCAAACCCAGGACCTCCCACGTGGGAGGTGGGAGTTCAACTGCTAGAGCTACATCCACTCTCTCTATAATGGTTTTAACCGGAGTTTACATTGTAAATTCTTAGGTGCAACAAATTGAAGTTTCTTCCTGATTCAGGGCATTTTAATTCTTCTTGTCTCATTTGATGAATTGCCATCTATTCGACTTGAACCTCTGGGGCATTCACAAAAAGTCAAATTAGCCAAAGGTTACAGGATGACAATGACTAACACATCAGTGATCTGAGAGACAGCTCGGAAATTGTAAGTTCGTCTCTCTTTGATGGGGCTGATCGAAGCTGGACAAGTTAGTGCTGCTTTGCGTCCACATGGGGCAGCTGAGCCTCCACAGCTGCACCCGTAACGCAGGGCAGCACACTCGCTGCCTCGTGCAAACCCAGTTGAAATGAGGTGCAGGGCCAGGCAGCGAGGTCCAAAAAGAGTGTTGGCTCTTGTCCATGTCTCTGCTTCAGGCTTCTGTGACTGGCACGTGGAGACTGGAGAGAGGTCGCTGGCCAGCCCGTCCAGAGACCCCCACTCTCCTTTGGGGCTCTGCTCTTGTGACTGTGGCAATAGCTGCTTTCTTCCTGATGTGACATTTTTCTTTCTACACAACCAAAGAAGGTAGTGAGAATGAATAATGCACAGCATACGCAAACTTTGAACTCCTCAGAAGAGAGCACGAGGCAGAGTCTAGAGAAGTGAAATCCTGTTTATATTTAAAGCAGAACAAATATTTAAGGAGCCCTTTTATGTGTTCAGCAGCTGTGAGAGTGATGTGGAGGCCCAGGTCCTGGCCTTGCCTTGAAGATACTGGCGGTGGGCTAGGCACCTTGTACATATTTTAGCTTATTTCCAGTTTTGCATCAACACGGAGGTGGGTGGTGTTGGGGAAATATAATTAAAATTTGAAATCTGCTCACAACCCAGACAACCTCTCCACAAAGCTAGAAGAGAAAAGAAAACAATTTTATTATTGAATAAGCTTTAAACTAAAATGGGATGCACCACAGGCAAGCTGCTAAAGAGAATGCAAGCCAAGAAAGAAACCTCACCCTTTTGTGTAAGCCAAGCAGATCCAATTCATTACATACATGTTCTCAAGATAAACGATAACTAGTCCTCAAGTGAGAAGCTCTGACAGCATCATTTGTCACATGTGTTAATAGTTCATCTTAAATTCATCTGGTCTTTGTGTTTGCAATTGCCTCTATCCAAAGGAATAATAAAACTTCATATCTCTGTGACAGGTAGGTAGTTATAATTTGAAGCCAGATGCTTAAGTTAAACTCCCATGGAAATGGGGAGATGCATATGCTCTCTTCCTTGATGTTTACATTTCAGAGAGATCACTCCCAGGTCCTCAGAAAGACATTCCTGGGCTGTAAAGCTGGCAGGAAGCTTAACTTTTAAAAAGATTTACATACATACATACATACATTTCAAAGGGGCAGAGAAAGAATTTACAATTATGAGCTTTCTAAAGAATGCTCTAAGAAAAGGGAGGGGGGAGACACAATCTCTTTCCCTTTTTGAACTAGGGAAATTTAATTTTTCTTTCTTTTTCGATTTGTACTTACAATAATGGAATAGCTTGTCTCCATTTTTGCATGAGCACTGCAAGGTGGTGGGTATTATAAATCTCACATCTATATGAGGAAACTGAGTCTCAGGTTAAAATGAGTGTCCAAGGACACACACTTAGTAAGGGGCATGGGTTGGAAATCTAGATCCCTCTGACTCTATAAATAGTCTGCTGAGCAGTATCTACAGTTTGGCTGGGAAGTAAAAAATACAGTGATATGAAAAAGTGACTAATAAGTCACAGAATATAAGTTATAGGCCCTGAGATTCAGAAGGGAAGAGAGAGTCTAGCTGGGGGAGGTGGTGGCAGGGAACAGTCTCTGGAGAAGGGATTTGTGTTAGACTTAACAGACCCAGAGCCAGTGTTCTTCAAGGGCAGGAGGTGGTGGTGGGGATGCTCTAAGCCAGTGACTTTCAGAATTAGACTCCCATTAGAAGCACCTGGAGGGCTTATCAAAAAACAGGTTACTGGGCTCCACCCTCAGAGTTTCTGATCCAGTTAGTCTTGGGTAAGACTTGGGATTTGCATTTCTAACAAGTTCCCAGGTGTTGTTGATGCTACTGGGCCAGAGACCACACTTTTGAGAACCACTGTTCTTGAGCAAAGGCGATTGGGCATAGACCATAGGATTTATCTGGAAACTAGTAATCTGGCTAGGTGAGTTCCAGTGAAGAGTTTGTGGAAGCCATAGACGGCATTCATGGAGTTGAGGCTGAAAAGGTAGTTTAGAGTCAAATGCATTCCTGTCACCTTTAAGTAAAGTTTAATTATTGAAGAAAAATCAAGATACTGTGCCCAATCCCAGGGAGAAATTTCACTTCATATTGTTACCAGATTTGGTCTAGGTTCTTGACTTATGCTGCAGTAATGAATTTCAGAGCATGCTGGGCTTAGTTAGGCCAGTAATTTATTAAGTTAGGGAGGGAAGAGAAATGGGAGAAAATAACAGATCATGGGTCCCTGGTAGAGGGTAAGGGGCTGAAGAGTGATAAGAGGACTGATTTATAGACTACAATTTCCCATTTTAGATGATAAATGCCCAGGTTTTACTTGCGTGTTGTTCCATGCAGGGGGGACATGGTGAGAGCGGGGTGCAGAAGCCACGAGGGTCAAAAGCAGGGGCGAGAAACGTTTTGGGCCTGCTTTTTAAACTATTAATTATTCCACCTCTTTGCTAATGGCATGGGAGGATTCCCAGGTGTTTGCTGTTTTGATTGACTACCCCACCCCTTAATCCCCCAGGAGGGCCCAATTATAAGGCCCCTGGAGAATATTTGGACCTTCTCCTGGCTTCCAGGGGAAATTTCACGAGGGTCTTCCAGCAGCCATCTTGGGGGCATTGATGTCCACGTGGACTCCTTGCCAGGTTCCAGATCCATCTATTGATTCCCTATCTTACTAGCCTGCTTCAATATGGTTTAAGGAAAAAATGCATTTCTCCTCAGGGTAGATTGTATTATTAGCCCCAAGTCTTATCCCTTCCTGTGTCCACATCTTCTGTCATGTGACTTCGGGTTACTTCCACAGAAGCAGAACATATTGCCCTTCCCCCTGACTTTGCGTTTAGCTATATGCTTTGCTTTGGTCAACAGAATGAAGTGGAAGTGCCAGTGCCAGGTCTGAGTCTAGGCCAAATGAATTTGGGGGTTTCTACTTGCTCTCTTATCTCTTGCACATCATAGGAGAAGAAAGTGCCCAAGGACGATGAGAGGCATGTGGAGTCTAGAATTGCCATCTTCCTGTCCTCAGTGCATGGGAAATAATACATATTTGCCGTTTTAAGTTACTGGCTTGTAGGGTGATTTGTTTACTCAGCAATAACTTACTGATAGTGCCTCTTTAAAATACATACATAATTTGAATATATGTTGCTTAAGCTGCTTAATCAAAACACCAAATTCATTATTCATTTTTCTTTGTATAATAGAATCCTAAGTGAAACTTGTGCTTGCAAAGTCGGGTGAAATCTGCAAAATGCCAAGTACATCACCCAGGCAGTTCTTTTATAAGAGATTCCATTGCAACCTCTGGGCTTTTTTCACGTCTCCCTCTGTGGTTTTCTTGATTTCAGGCTCAGGCAGAAGCCCCTCACTTGGCTGGGACTTACTGTTCTTGAAGGATCTAATGAACAGTCCATTATGTTGTCAGCTCATTGACTAAGCGTGTCTTCAGCATGAGAGAAGATCATTGTTATGGAAATTTTTCTGCTCCTGTCTAATTTTCCTAATAAATTAGGTGCAAATGAAAACTTGAGCTTGAGGAGAAAGAAAAGTGAGCTGTTAAACCAAGTCAGAAATTTAGGCAAAATAATGGCTTAACATTTATAAAACATTGCACCATATTTTTTCATAAATATTAAATTGATTTATCTCTTAGTTTCTTGATTTGTGTCCTGTTGCTGGTTTGAGAGAAGAGAGTGTTGTATCTGGTAGTGCCTTTGGGTTCTTAGGAGAAATGGTGGAGCGAGGGGCTATTGGGCAACATGATTCATTCTGGAAGCTAAAAGACCTCAGTGCATTCCCTGTTCTTGCTATCAAGTCTCTTCACACTCTGATCAGGGAGGGTAACATCTCTGGTTAACAGTTTTGTTAACTGCTCAGGCTCTGGGCAACGCGTATCTGAGGAAACCGAGCCTTTGGAGCTGTGACCCTCACAGACTTCTTTTTAGTCCAGTGGCTGCCATGGCCAGCCATACAACTGGTTCTTTTGTGGGTCCTCTTGGACCTTCCTCAATCCCATTTCCCAATGGTGGTCTTCTGTTCCCCTCCATGGATAACACCAGAAAAATATGACTGCTCTCTACAGCAATACTCTTCAAATTTTAGCATGGATAAGAATTACCCTGAGAGCTTGATAAATCACATATTCCTGGCCTTCTCCCAGAGGTTCTGATTCAGTGTTTCTGAGCTGGGACTTGAGAATAGCATTGCTCTACATGCCTTTTGAGTTTTTTTTCCCCCAAAATTCCTTATCACTCATTTTTCTTCACTGTTTCCTTCCATTCTCACAAGTTTTTATTTTTTTTTATTTTTTTATTTTTTATCACCAAGTCCATCTCTGACGTTAGGAAGCCCTAACGCCATAGGTTCCTTCACTTCCAGTTGACTCTTCATCAACCCGTTCTCAGCAAATGTCTGGGGATAGGGCCTCAATGGTAAGCATTTTCCTTTTCTGTGCAAGGAACATGTCAGATAACGGGCATATGGTGAAATTTATGAAATTTCTGCTCTTGTAACCAAGAGCTAAGAATTAACAAATGATTATGATTACTGAATCATTATATAGATGCTTTTTCACTTTCAAGTATATTGTAGAATAGCCAAAAGTGAATACCTGAAATTCACTGAACTAGTCCCAGTCCTCGTTTATACAGACTATTGAGATGGTTATTCTCGCCTAGTCCTAGCCCTCCTTTATACTTGTTATTGTCATGGTAACCACTCTGCCTTCCCTCGTTTGAAACCATAAAAATCTTAAACTCCTTAGACTCTGGGAGACAGATTTTTAGACCATTAGGCCATCTGATCTCCTGCTTTGCGCTTTGTAATACTCTTTCTCTCTTTGAACTCTGGTGTCTCAGAAATTGGTCATTTGAGCACATGTGGCAGAGAATCCCCCACTTTTGCTTGGTAACATTCTCAGGGGCTTGAAAATCTAAATAAGAAGAAAATAAACATGCATAAGAATAAAAAACCGAAGATAACTCCTGCCAAAATAATACATGTCAAGGGCTAATGAGAAGAGGAAGTGGCATGTTTCACAGGAGCTCAGTGGGAGAAGCCAACCTTTGATGGGTGAAGCCGGGGAAGGCCCTTGGAGGAGGGAGAACATGGATTGGCCCTTGAAGGATGAGTGAGATTGAAACACACACACCCCAACGAAAACAACAACAACCCTGAAGCTTTCTTTTCCTAAAAAAGTTTTGATAGTACAGGAAAACATGGAGGAAAAGAGAAGGAAATCAGCAATAAGCCTGATGTATGTTGTTGAATTTTCTTTCAGTTTTCTTTCTATGTGTATATATTTGTTTTTAACATTTTAACGTAGAAAATTGCTTGCAAAATAGAGTATAACAAGTGCCATGTGTCCACCACTTGATATACTTGCAGCCAATCCTGTTTTCTTTTTACTCTTTATTATACCCACCCCCTCGTTATTTTGAAGCAAATCTCAGACATTATAAAAGAGATAGGACTGCCCCTTTAAATATAGCACAAAACCATCACGACCCCATCCAGCAGCAAAAATGCCTTACAGTCATAAAACGTCCAGATAGTGTTCGCATTTCCCAAATTGTCCCAGAAATGCTTTTTTTCCCTCAACAGTTTGTTTGACTCAGGATGCAAACATGATCCATACCTTTCAACTGGTTAATATGTCTCTTAAGTCTCGATCACTTTTACTAAGCTATAATTTACACGTAATAAAAAATGTGCCCACTTATAGTGTACAGTATCTAGCCTGTAACAGCCACCCCAGCCAAGATATAGAACATTTCCCTCCTCCCCCCAAAGGCTCCCTTGTGTGCCTTTGCAATTCATTTCCACCCTCCCACAACAGCTCCAGACAACCCCTGATTAGCCTTTTTCTGAATGCTGTTCTTTGATAAAGCTCCCAGATCATGGCCCTGGGCCAGCTCCTGCACTTGGTTTTTCCTTCCTGCCCTTTGGAGTTGTCTGGGGCTCTAGGGATGGGGTGGGATGCTCTCAGTTCTGATTTTTCTCTTAATCCAACTTCATCTGCTTTCTATCTTTCTGGGATTAAAAAAAATTACAGTTTTTTGATGGCCTTTCTTGTTTTCCAGTGCTATCATGGTTTTGTTGTTAAAAAAATCTGTAAGCTGTTAAACTCAGGAGGGATATAAACAAGAAATGGTTTTTATTTCTTTCAGTCATTGCCTTTAGCCATACTTTGTCGATTTCTTCTTTCTTATCCCTTAATAAAAATCTTGGGCAAATTCCTTTACTTTTCAGTTATTTTCAGTTCGGGTTAGAACTTCTACAGTTAGATGTCAGACCAGTCCAGGTCAGACTGGTTTAAACTCTCCCTCCTCTTCCCACCTGTGGTGTGGTGGGGAAGGGGACTTAGTCTGCGCTTTAGGAATATTATATTCTTCTTTCCCTGAGTGTGGTTCTTCCAGGACTGGGAGCAGAGAGGAAGGAGAGTGGAAAGGGGGGTCTGCGGCAGCTGATTGCCTGTGAGAGGAGAAAGATGTCCTGACTTTGCTATGGCTTGGAAAAGTCCCCTCTGGAGAGGGAGTCTGCCTCTGACTTTGGGGTCTCCCTGTCAAAAGTGTGTGGTTTCTGGAGGGGCAGTGATTGCCCGGGGAGAATGGCAGCTGTGTCTCCTCTCAGCCCCTGCTGGTGGTCTAACTGGATAGCTAAAAGGGGCTCAATTTCCCTTAAACCACTTGTCTCAGTATTGAGAAGGTGCAGTTCCTCATCGGGAATCTGGGTGTTATCAACATGAAGGTGGGGAAATGGAGGCTCAATCAACAGATGCCCAAGACATATATTTCAAGATCTCACCTTTTGAACAGTTACATATGGAAAAGGAGAAGCAATTTTCTTAAAAGGAAATGTTATCTTCTATAATGAAGTCCTGATTTTTAATCTGGCCCGAATATGTATTTTACTCTTCAGGAAAAACATGGCTAACAAAAAATTTTGAATGTCCAGAAAATGCTGTAATCTTCTTTTTTACACTGCAGCATCCTTTCTTTCTTTAATAAAGGTGATGGTGAGAAAATGTTGGGATTTTGTTATTATAGCTCGATAGTATTCTCAAATTTGCATTACAGCTAATCTCCTCCTGGATTTATTGTTCTTTTTAGAGTTGACTTGTAAATTGCCTTTAACCTTTTGCCACATCTGAGACCCTGAATAATTTCCATTTCTCTAGTCTCCATCTCCCAACTGTCTCAGTAGAGACACAGTAGCTTTAGTCCTTTCTGTCTCATGCTCACATTAAATGCAAGACTGAAGGACCCTCCGACCAGACTGATGAACCAGGGATGAATTTCTTTTCTCTCAAAAATGAACCCTCATGAGACTCCATCAGTGCTAGAAAGAAATTTAATAAAGGAGCTTCTCCAGATAGTTGAGGGTAGATACTTTTAAATTCAAGACATTTTTCATTATAATTGCAATACCATCCACAGATTTTACTGTGATACTTCGGGGAGTTTACAGATTAGATGCACTGCATTCTGCTACCAGGCATCATAGTCATAGGGTTTTATTATTTCAGAAACAGCATAATGACTATTGAAAAAACACTAATTGCCTGCAGTTTGATGTGATAGATGAGCATATTACATTTGTTCTGCCCTGTCGACCCTTGTTTCACAAAGACAAATTCAGGTACATAAGAATATAATTGCATCTTTTTTCTAATCTCCGTGGCATCTGCAAATGATTTTTCTTAAATCAAAAGGCATTCTGAGTAATTTTTTTGGCATTTAAAGTCCTCTAATAAAAGTAGCGAAATATTTTAAGAAGAGCAATGAACTTGATTTGGATTCCAGTTTTTGTCTGGTTTCTTATGCGCTTTATGAACACCGTCAACTTGTTCAAACTCTCTGGGTATCAGTTTCCTTTTGTGTAAATAATAGAGCTAGACTAGATAATTTTTAAGATATATTCTAGCCACAAAATCCACTGATTCTGGGATGTAAAAAAAGAAAATCAAGAGGTCATTAAATAAATTATTCATATTATCCTCTTTATTATTAAATAACAAGACTTTGTTTTTATTAAATTTATTCATTGACATTTTATGTGTTTTTAATGTTTTGGGAGTGGTTAACTATTCCACCTTATTTTCTGATTTCTTACTGCTGGTATAAAGGGAAGCTTTGATTTTTGTATGTTTAGCCTATATCCAGTTGTGTTACTGAATGCTTTTTGTTCTAATATATTTTTTCTGTGCTCGAATTTTTTGGTAATAAAATCTATGAATATAATAACTTTATGTCCTCCAGAACAATGTTGAAGAATTGTGGTGATAGCAGGCATCCTTCCTTGTTTCTAGCCTGAGTAGTAATGCATTCAGTATTTCCTTGTTTAGTATGATGTTTGCTATTGGTATAAGATGAATACCCTATCAAATTTAGGATTTAGTTCTTGAGAACAGGGGACTGGGGACAGGGAAAATAACTCTTCTGGATGGTGACCCACTCCAAGGATGAAATCTTTGGCTTTCCATTTACTACTATGTAACACTAATAGGTGAAAATCTTCCTGGCAGTGCAAAGGCCCTGCATGGCATGGTAAAGGTTCTAGGTTTTGTTTTATTTTTTAAATAAATATTTATTTATCCGCCTCCCCCCCCCCGACCATTGTGTTTTTGTGCTTGCTTTCTGCTCGCTGTGTTCATTTGCTGTGTGTTCCTCTGTGGCTGCTTGTCTTTTCTTTAGGCAACACTGGGAACCAATCCTGGGACCTTCCGGAGTGGGAGAGAGATGCTCAATCTCTTGCACCACCTCAGCTCCCTGGTCTGCTGCATCTCTTACTGTCTCTCCTTTGTGTCTCCTTTTGTTGCGTCATCCTGCTGTGCCGGCTCTCCATGTGGGCCAGCTCTCCGCATGGGACAGTTCTCCACGTGGGCCAGCACTTTGCATGGGCCAGCTTGTCTTCACCAGGAGGCCTTGGAAATCGAACCCTGGACCTTCTATATGGTAGACTTGAGCCCAATTGCTTGAGCCACGTCCGCTTCCCAGGCTCTAGGCTTTAGGATCAGGGAGCCCTGTGTTTGAATCTTGGTTCTGCCACTCACAGATGGTGTTACTTTGGGAAAATCCCTTTGCAGCTGTCCTCATTTGCTTGTTTGTTTAGGGAGGAGTAAATGAAATAAGATATGAACAACATAAGTATGTGTCAGCACCTGGCACATAGTTAACCTCGGCAAGTGGTCGTAGAAGTTGTTATTAATCTGGTACCTGAGAGACTAATCATAAACTCTCAGTTTGTCATTCACAAAGGGTAAGGCTCTGTCCCTTGAAACTATTCAGCAGGCAGATCTAGAAACACTTCCCTTCCAGCGTGGAGCTGCTTTCCCATCCTCTGCCAGAGTGGGGCAGCCTCAGATGGCCTGATGTGGGAATTCGGGCTCCTGTGCTTCTTCCCAGCCAACTGGTCAAGTTAGGCTATCAGTACTAGAAAATCTTGTTTCCACACCTTGAATTCAATGACAATATCTAGGCAAAAAGGCTGCCTGGGAGAAAAAAACTGATACATGTTTTCCCCTCTTGGGTTATAAATTTGGAATTTTTGAGATTTGACAAAGAAATTTATGGAGTCTGTTTATGGTCTGTTTGGAATATCAAAGTTAACACAAGGCCTCTGGGCCCCTTAGGATGGAAGGGAGGTGGCAGCAAAGTTTGGCCTACTGAAAGGCTTCTCATTCTGACGGGAATGGACTGTGCCTGAAAGAAGACACATCGGTAGAGGACTTGGAAATAGACTATGTGTTAGTTTGTCAGGGCTGCTATAATAAAATACACAAACTGGTTGGTTTATTGGCTCATGGTTTGGAGGACAGAAGTTGAAAATCAAGATGCCAGCAGGCCACGTCTTCTTCAAAGCCTGTAGTGTCCCATTGGTGGCCTGCTGCCTGTCAGTCTCTGCCCCGTCACGTGGCGTGCTGTCTCCTTCTGTCTCCTCCTGTGGCTGCTTCTTCCACGTCCAAATTTCCTTTGCTTATAAGGACTTCAGTCATACCAGATGAAGCCCTACCCTGATTCAGTTTGGCCTCAACTTGATAGGATCTTTGAAGATCCTATTTACAAATGAGTCTATACTCACAGGCCTGAGGGTTAGGACTTGAACATGTGTTTGTGGGGGGCACAATTCAATCCAACATACTATGGTGTTGGACCTAATGCATCTTTGTGAAATCCTAGCTCCTACTCCATGGAACATGCTACATGGCCAACAACATCTCTCTAGGTTTCTCCTTCCCAATAGCCTCGTTTCCTCCCATCCCGTCCCACTCTTATTTTCTTCCATATAGTATGCTGGGGCATGGCTATTTGAGGGGATGAGGCCTAGAGCATAGCAGCTTGTATAGTTCTGTGCAATTAATGAAACTGATCCTATAGAGCCGATAGAGCAGGTGGAATTATTGTCTCCATTTCATAAGTAAGGAAACAGAGGCCCAGGGAGGCTAAGAGCTTTGCCCATGGTTACCCATAACTGAATTTCTACACTAAGCCTGGAGCTGCTTCCTCCTACAGGAAGCCTCTGTGTGGACCCAATCTCAGACAGGAAGACCTGTGTCTGACAGCTCTTAGCGCTTCTTGCCCAGAGTCCCTGGCTTGGCTGTAGTGAGGGAGAGGCAGAAAGAGAGAGTGAGCATTAATAAATACTCTAACTTCTCAAATGATACAAACTCTCCTCTTTTGTCCTTAGTTTAACCTCTTCAGTCACCTAAACCTTTCCCAGAGATGTGCTCTTTCGGGCCCTTGATTTCTGAGAGTTTCTCGAAAGTGGCCTGTGTGGGTGGCCAGTCACTGGCAGAATCGGCATGTCAGTGTAGACTGTCATCCTCCTTGCATTGGACCCCAGGGAAAGAGATGGCATTTTCTTGTGAGACTGAAGGGGGCAGGAGCAGGTGTGAGGTGTGAGGAAGTTTTTTTTGCAAACCAAATGTTGGAGAATTTTTTTTTTTTTTACAGTCTTAGGAGATAGAAAATGTTTACTCAGATAGAGCAGAAAATATTCCTCAGGTTGTCTTGTCCATAACAGGAAGGAATGTATCTCTAGCCGATTGGCCAGCCCAGCACTGCATGCCTTTCCTTCTTGCCCTAGAGAGACCAGCAGAAGTCTGCACAACAACGAAAGTCATAAAGCTCGTAATCGCTTCAAATAAGTTGGCAGTGATTGGTTCATAGAGCAGTGGTTCTCACTGGGGTGATTTTGCCCTCCAGGGGACATCTGGGAATGTCTGGAGACAGTTGTGGTTGTCACAGCTGGAGGAGCGCTGTTATCATCTGGTGGCTAGAGGCCGGGGTGCTGCTTAACACCTTACAGTGCCCAGGACAGTCTCCCAGCCACAAAGAACGATCCCATGGGGGGCGGATGTGGCTCAAATGGTTGAGTGTCCGTCTGCCATATGGAGGGACCTGGGTTCGATTCCTGGGACCTCCTGGTAAAATTAAAAAATATATATATATAGAAGGCGCATGGGCTGCCAGGCTCTGCGTGCTGGTGAGCCACCAGGCCCCGGGAGCCATGCAGCAGGATGATGACGTAACGGGAGAGACAAGACGAGCTCTGAAAGCTCTGCAAACCAGGAACCGCGGTGGCGCAGGTGGCAGAACACCTCTCTCCTACATCGGAGGTCTGCAGGATCGAATCCTGGTGAAGACTGGAGGAGAAGGATGAGAAGAAATGGCAGGAAACAGACACAGAGAATTGCCCAGCGAATGGACACAAAACAGCAAATGGGGAAGGGGAGGTTTAAAATGGATAAAGTAAATAAATAAATCTTAAAAAAAAAAAAAGAACGATCCCATCCAAAATATCAATAGTGACTAATATCATTAATCACACTGTTGGCCCAATGTTTGGGTGCTGATATAGTTAAGAACTTGGAGTAGGGCAACGCTGGTTGCTCTGTGGTGTTTTTTTTTTGTAATTTTTTTTGCCTTTTAAAAAAAATCTGCAAATGAGATATGCTCATGTTCTTACTGCAAAAGATTTAAGCAATAAAGGAGTGAAGAGAACAAAATGTGACTGCTCTGCTCTTTTCTCTTATGCTTTTACCCTTTTGTTTCCCACTCTCTCACCCCACCCTGCTGGTGTTCAAGGGGTCGTTGATGTGCATACACACTTTTTTTTTTTTACATAATTGAAATTATTTCATATTTTTCCATTTAATTATATGTCTTGAGAATAAGGAAGAGACTCATTAATGCTGCTTTGCCTTTTTAACAGCTGCAATATAAACCCAAGGATTTTATGATAAGGTTATTATAGAAAAATGTGAAAAAATACAAAGAGAACTGAATCCCTGTAACACCACTATCTGTAAATAACTGCTATTGACATTTTGGTAAATAAACTTCCGTGCACCTCAAAGTTTCACAAAGAATAGGTAATCTCATATTGTCCAACTTATAATAGCAACAAACACCTCTGTCCCTTGCTCGATGCCAGGCAGGATTCCATTTAATCTTCACAATAACACTGTGAATGAGGTGCTATTTTAGTCCCACTTTTTGGATCAGGAGACTGAAACACTCAGAGGCAGTCTGGCTGAGTCCTCGCTTTTACTCCCGCACTGTGCCTGCTGTCTAGAAAAATAATTATCTGGGAGTTGGGGAAACTTTGGTGAAATCCCGCTGATCTTCACTGAAGGTCAGCTGCGTGCTCAGCACTGTCCTAGCCCTCCAGGAGCTCCTGGTCTCCGGGGGTGACAGGTAGACAGCAGCAGGTCAGTGGACTGAGTACGGTAACAGGGCATGCTTCCTCCTACAGGTCAGAATTTAATTTATGCCAGAACTCCAGGAGGGGACTCCTGAGCCATTCTTAATTAAAAATGGTCCACCATTATTATGCAGCCTTTATACCTCTGAGTTTTGAAGCATGCCTAATCATAATTTGCTTTATAATCTTGTGCCTGAGTTTTATAGCAGATGTCAGTAATCAGAATAACCCTTCAGGCTTTATAGAAAAAGTAGGGTTTGGAATGCCATTGTTTAAATTTTTTATTTCCAGAGCGACCCTTTAGACATACTTGTCATTGTTTCCCAACTTGCAAATGTGTTTTACTAAATGTTTTTAAAAATAAATTTTATTGATACATATTAATAATAAAGTATACAATCCATCCAAAGTGTACTATCAGTGTATTTGGTATAATCACACAGTTGTGCATTCATCACTTCAATCATTATTAGAGCATTTTCATTATTCCAATAATAATAATAATAATAATAATAATAATAATAATAATAAACAAAAAAAACCAAAGCTCTACCCCTTAATAATCACCTCTCAATCTCTCTAAGCTACCCCTGCTATACATAGCTGCTATTCTATTTCTGTCTTTATAATTTATTTGTATTTATATTTTGTGTAGATGGAGTCAAACAAGACATAGTACCTTTTGTCTAGTTTCTTTCGCTTTGTATATTTCATTTTTTTGCCCTTAATGGAAGATTATTAATATATTACTAAACACTGCTGTCCATATTTTGCTTTGATTGTATTTTTGCCTGATATTAACATCTTGTAACAGTAACATACATTTGTTCAGGTTCAAAGAAAAGCAGTCTTCTATATGCAATATTACCCATATTCATATTTCACATGAGGTTTTATTATGCTATGCAGTCCCATGTTACATTTTTTAGCTTTCTGTGGGAAGCTGCCCCTGGCACCGTTGCCCCTCGCACTGTTATTATTACGGCCATCTTGTATGCTAATGCCATTTTGTGCAACTGTTTCCTATTTCTTGTTCTGTACCTCTTCTTTATGCAGCCAGCACTGGCCAGCGGTTTCCCGCCGGAGGTTTGAATGCCCAGGCGTGTGGGGGGGTGGCTTCCTGCCTGAAGTGGGCGTGCCCAATCAGGGAACTCCACGATAGTAGGAGCAACCAATCAGGAGGCTCCTTCAAAATTATAAATACCCACGACTTAACCCCAATAAAGGAGACTTGATCAGACTCCTGTCTTGTCTCCACTCTCTCCCGTCTCTTGTCCCATCCCATTCCCGCTCCCCCTCTCCAGGTTTCCGTTGATCGTCCCGCTGGACGGGACAGCTTTCCTTCTAGTAATATACACGACTTTAGACTTTGTCTTTCAAACAACGTCATACCCATCTATTAGCCCTGCTACTTACAAACACTATAATGTGCTTTCACCGTTTCTATTCATTTCCAAAGATTTACGAACAATCTTTTAACCAATTCTGCGCAGGTTAACCCTCAACTTTCCATTCTCTACCCTCATTCTATTTTCTGGTGACCTGTATTCTAGTTATTAATTTCATGAGTTTATGTAATATATTTAGTTCCTAATAGCACAATCTTACAGTATTTGTCATTTTGTGTCTGGCTTGCTTCACTCAACATAATGTCCTCCAGGTTCATCCATGCTGTCATATACTTCACGACTTCATTTAATAGCCGCATAATATTCCATCATATGCATATACCACAATTTGTTTATCCATTCATCAGTTGATGGACATCTGGCTTGTTTCCATCTTTTGGCAATCATGAATAATGCCACTATGAACATTGATGGGCAGATGTCTGTTCATGTCACTGTTCTTGGTTCTTATGGGTATTACCCAGTAGTGCTATTGCTGGGTCACGTGGCAAATCTATATTCAACTTCCTTAGGAACTACCAAACAGTCCTCCACAGTGGCTGTACCATTCTACATTCCCACCAACAGTGAATAAACATTCCTATCTCTCCACATCCTCTCCAACATTTACAGTTTTCTGACTTTTTAATAGTGGTCAGTCTAATAGGTATGAAAAGATATTTCATTATAGTTTTTATTTGCATTTCTCTAATCGCTAGTGATGTTGAACATTTTTTCATGTGTTTTTTTGCCATTTGTATTTCTTCTTTGGACAATTGTCTATTTAAGCCTTTTACCCATTTTTATTCAGGTCATTTGTCTTTTTGTTGTTGAGTTGTTGCATCTCTTTGTATATCATGGATATTAAGCCTTTATTGGATATATGATTACCAAATATTTTCTCCCACTGAGTCAGCTGCCTTTTCACCCTTTTGACAAAGTCCTTTGAGGTGCAAAAGTGTTTAATTTTGAGAAAGTCCCATTTACCTGCTTTTTCTTTTGTTGCTTATGCTTTGGGTATAAGGTCCAAGAAACCGTGACCTACCGCAAGATCTTGAAGATGTTTCCCTACATTTTCTTCTACTAGTTTAATGGTCCTGGCTTTTATATTTAGGCCTTTGATCCACTCTGAGTTGATTCTTTTATAGGGAGTGAGATAGAGGTCCTCTTTCATTCTTTTGGCTATGGATATCCAGTTCTCCCAGCACCATTTGTTGAAGAGACTGTTTTGTCCCGTTAACATGGACTTGGTAGATTTGTCAAAAACCAGTTAGCCACAGAGGTAAGGGTCTGCTTTGGGACTCTCAATTCTATTCCACTGATCAGTGTATTTATCTTTATGTCAATATCATGCTGTTTTGACTACTGCAGCTTTGTACTATGTTTCAAGGATCAGGCGACGAGAGTCCTCCCATATCAGTCTTTTTTTTTTTAGGATATTTTTGGCTATCCAGGTGCCCTTTCCCTTCCAAATAAATTGGTAATTGCCTTTTCTACTTCTATAATGTAGTCTGTTGGAATTTTGGTTGGTGTTGTGTTGCATATATACATCAGTTTGGGTAGGATTGACATCTTCACTATATTTAGTCTTCCAATCCATGAACACGGAATGTCTTTCCATTTGTTTAGGTCTTCTTTGATTTCTTTTAGCATTGTTGTGTAGTTTTCTGAATATAGGTCCTATATTTCTTTGGTGAAATTGATTCCTAGATATTTGAGTCTTTTTGTTGCTATTGGAAATGGAATTTTTTTCCTGATTTCCTCCTCAGATTGTTCAATAATAGTGTACAGAATCATTACTGATTTTTGCATGTTGATCTTTTATCCTGCCACTTTGCTGAACTTGTTTATTAGCTCAAGTAGTTTTGTCATAGACATTGCAGAATTTTCTAAATATAGGATCATATCAACTGAAAATAGTGAGAGTTTTATTTATTTTTCTTTCTTTCTTTTTTTTTTTTTTAAGATTTTATTTATTTATTCATTTTTCCCCCCCTTGCTGCTTGTGCTCGCTGGGTCAGCTAACCACGCCGTGCGGGCAGGCTTGCCTTCACCAGGAGGTCCTGGGAACCGAACCCGGGGCCTCCCATATGGTAAACAGGAGCCCTACTGATTGAGCCACAGCCGCTTCCCTATTTTTCTTGTCTAATTGCTCCAGCTAGAACTTGTAGTAAAATGTTGAATAACAGTGTTGACCCTGGGTATCCTTGTCTTATTCCTGATCTTAGAGGGAAAGCTTTCAACCCTTCCCTATTGAGTACGATGTTGCCTATGGGATTTTCAAAGATGCCCTTTAGCATATTGAAGAACTTTCTTTCTATTCCTATCTTTTGAAGTGGTTTTATCAAGAAAGTATGTTGGATTTTGTTGAAATACCTTTTATTCATCGATTGAGATGATCATGTGTTTTTTCCCCTTCAATTTGTTAATGTGGTATATTACATTAATTGATTTTCTTGTGTTGAACCACCCTTGCATACCAGGAATAAATCCCACTTAGTCTTGGTGTATAATTCTTTCAATATGCTGTTGGTTTCTATTTGCAAGTATTTTGTTGAGAATTTTTGCTTCTATGCTCATTAGAGAGATTGGTCTAATTTTCTTTTCTTGTAGTATCTTTATCTAGCTTTGGTGTTATGGTGATGTTGGCTTTATAAAATGTGTTGGGTAATTTTCTTTCCTTTGCAATTTTTTGGAAGAGTTTAAACAAGGATTGGTGTTAATTCTTCTCAAAATGCTTGGTAGAATTCAGCTGTGAAGGCTTTGTTCCTGGACTTTTTTTTTTTTTTTTTTAAGAGGTACCAGGAATTGAACTTGGGACCTCGTACATGCAAAGCAAAGGATGTACCTCAACCACTGAGGTACATCCACTCTGCTGTTTGGAGATTTTTGATGACTAATTCAATCTCTTTAAATGTGATTGGTTTGTTGAGTTCTTATATTTCTTGAAGAGTCAATGTAGATTGTTTGCATTTCTAGGAATTTGTCCATTTCACCTAGGTTGCCTAATTTGTTGGCATACAGTTTCCTCTCAATATCCTCTCATTATCCTTTTAATTTCTGTGGTGCCAATCATAACACACCCCCCCCTTCATTTCTATTTTATTTATTTGCATCTTCTCTCTTTTTTTTCTTTGTTTGTCTATTTAGGGGTTTGTCAATTTTATTGATATCCTCAAAGAAACAACTTTTGCTTTTGTTGATTTTCTTTTTTTTTTTTTTTTCTTCTCAATTTCATTTATTTTTGCTTAAACATTTATTATTTCTTTCCTTCTGCTTCATTTGGGATTAGTTTACTATTATTTTTCTAATTCTTCTAGGTGTTCAGTTAGGTCTTTGATTTTAGCTCTTTTTAAATATAGGTATTTAAGGCTATAAATTTCCCTGAAGCCTTTGCTGCAGCCTGTAAGTTTTGATAAATTGATAAGTTTTGATAAAATTCTCATTTTCATTCATCTCGAGATATTTACTAATTTCTCCTACAATTTCTTCTTTGACCCACTGATGGCTTAAGAGTGTGTTGTTTAGCCTTCACACATTTGCGAATTTTCTCCTTTCCCATCTATTATTGATTTCCAGTTTCATTCCATTATTATATGAAAAGGTGATTTATATAATTTCAATCTTTTTATATTTATTTCAGCTTTCCTGGTGACCCAACATGTGGTTTAGCCTGGAGAACGATCCATGATCTCTTGAGAAGAATGTATAACCTGCTGATTTGGGATGCAACATTCTGTATATTAGGTCTAGCTCATTTATCATATTGTTCAGGTTCTCTGTTTCCTTGTTGATCTTCTGTCTAGTTGTTCTGTTTAATGTTGTGGGTGGTGTATTGAAGTCTCCAACTATCATTGTAGTAGTGTCTGTTTCTCTCTTCAGTTTTGCCAGAGTTTGCCTCATGTATTTTGGTGTACCCTGGTTAGGTGCATAGATAATTACGGCTGTTACTTCTTCCTGGTGAATTGTCCTTTTTATTAATATTTAATTTCCTTCTGCATCTCATAAATTTTTTGAATTTAATGTCTGTTTTGTCTGATATTAGTATAGCTACCTCTGCTCTTTTTTGGTTACTATTTGCATGAAATATCTTTTTCCAACCTTTCATTATTCAGCTGATTTGTATCCCTGGATCTAAGGTGAGTATCTTGTAGACTACGTATGGATGGCTCATGCTCTATTATCCATTCTTTCAGCCTATATCTTTTGATTGAAAGGTTTAATCCATTCACATGTAGTGATATTACTGTAAATGCATTATTTACTTCCACCATTTTATTCTTCACCTTTCATATTTCATAGCTTATTTTTGTCTGAATTATTACCCTTTTGGTTATCCTTTCTGTTATTCTTGCCTTCTACACTCTCCTCCAGGCCCTTCTCTCCTGTCTTTTTCTTTCAAGCTGTAAAGTTCCCTTTAATGCTTCCAGCAAAGCTGGATTATTTTTTATGGATTCTCTTAGTTTCTGCTTATTTGTGAATATTTATAACTCACCTTCATATCTGAAGGACAGTTTTGCTGGATAGAGAATTCTTGGCTGGCAATTTTTCTCTTTCAATATCCTAATTATAACATATCACTGTCTTCTTGCCTCCACGGTTTCTGATGAGAAATCCACATTAAATCTTACTGGGCGTCCCTTGTATGTGATAGTTTGCTTCTCCATTGCTTCTCTCAGGATTTTTTCTTTATCTTTGGCATTTAACATTCTGAATAGTATGTGTCTTGGAGAAGGTCTATTTGGATTAATTCTGATTAGAGTACGCTTTGCTTCTTGGACATGCAAATTCATTTCTTTCATAAGAATTGGGAAATTTTCAGCCATTACTTCTGCAAATATACTTTCTGCCCTTTTCCCCTTCTCCTCTCCTTCTGGAACACCCATGACATGCATGTCATTGAGCTTCATGTTATCATTCAACTCCCTGAGCCCCTGCTCAATTTTTTCCATTCTTTTCTCTCTCTGTTCTCTACCTTCAATTTCAGCTCTTCTGCCTTCTGCATCACTTATTCTTTCTTCTCTCATTTTGAGTATGCTGTTGTATGCCTCTAATGTGTTTTTCTTCTCATCTATTGTGTCTTTCATTCCCATGAACACTGTTATTTTTCTATTCAGGTTTTCAAATTCTTCTTTGTGCTCACCCAATGTCCTCTTAATGTCCTTTGACTCTTCAGCCATATTGTCTTTCAACTCATTGATTTCGTTTAGAAGATCTGTATGAATCTCGTTGACTAATTGTCTCAAATCCTCTGTCTCTTTTGGGGCTTTGATGTAGTCCTTTGCTTGGGCCATTTCTTCCATTTTTCTTAGTATGGCTTGTAATTTTTTCCTGATGTTTAGGCATCTGATTATTATGGTGAGCTTACTCTTATGCTCAATTTCTCTCTTTTGCATAGGGATTTATTGGTGGGGTGCTGTGTGTTACTGCTCTTCTTTGATTCTTGGTTCAACTTGTTCTGGCTCTTTAGGATTGTCCCTGCTTAGTTGCCAAATCCAGACCATAGACTTGGTAATGGGGTGCAGACCAGCTTCCAAGGGCCTTGGGGAGAGAGGCTGTACAAGCTCCAGAAATCCTCTCATGTATGTACTTTTTTTTTTTTTTTTACATTTCTCAATTAAATGTAATGGATACATGTAAATTTTTTTGTGTGTGTGAATCAAACAATATTTTACACAATATATTTGGTTCATAGTAATGCATTCATACAGTATTTGTCCTTTTGTGTCTGGCTTGCTTCACTCAACATAATGTCCTCCAGGTTCATCCATGTTGCCATATGCTTTATGACTTCATTTCTTCTTACAGCTGCATAATATTCCATTGTGTGAATAGACCACAGTTTGTTTATCCATTCATCTGTTGATGGACACCTGGGTTGTTTCCAACTTTTGGCAATGGTGAATAATGTGGCTATGAACATCGGTGTGCAGATGTCTGTTCGTGTCACTGCTCTCAGGTCTTCTGGGTATATACCCAGTAGTGGTATTGCAGGGTCACATGGCAAGTTTATATTCAACTTCTCTAGGAACTGCCAAACAGTCCTCCATAGTGGTTGTACCATCCTGCATTCCCACCAACAATGAAGAAGTGTTCCTATCTCTCCACATCCTCTCCAACACTTGTAGTTCTCTGTCTTTTTACTAGTGGCCATTCTGATAGGTGTGAAATGATATCTCATTGTAGTTTTGATTTGCATTTCCCTAATCATGAGTGATGTTGAGCATTTCTTCATGTATTTTTTTGCCTTTTGTATTTCTTCTTCGGAGAAATGTCTATTCAAGTCTTTGGCCCATTTTTTAATTGGGTCATTTGTCTTTTTATTGTTGAGTTGTAACATCTCTTTATATATCCTGGATATTAAACCCTTATCAGATATGTGATTTCCAAATATTTTTTCCCATTGAGTTGGCTGCCTTTTCACCCTTCTGACAAATTCCTGTGAGGTGCAAAAGTGTTTAATTTTGAGGAGGTCCCATTTATCTAATTTTTCTTTTGTTGCACGTGCTTTGGGTGTGAGGTCCAAGAAACCACCACCTACTACAAGGTCTTGAAGATGTTTCCCTACATTTTCTTCTAGTAGTTTTATGGTCCTGGCTTTTATATTTAGATCTTTGATCCATTTTGAGTTGATTCTTGTATAGGGGGTGAGATAGCGGTCCTCTTTCATTCTTTTGGTTATAAGATATCCAGTTCTCCCAACACCATTTGTTGAAGAGACTGTTTTTTTCCCATCAGCGTGAGCTTGGTAGGTTTGTCAAAAACCAGTTGACTGTATAGGTGAGGGTTTATTTCTGGATTCTCAATTTTATTCCACTGATCGATATGTCTGTCTTTATGCCAGTACCATGCTGTTTTGACCACTGTAGCTTTGTAATATGTTTCAAGGTCAGGCAGCGAAATTCCTCCCACATTGCTCTTCTTTTTTTAGAATGCTTTTGGCTATTCGGGTGCACTTACCCTTCCAGATGAATTTGGTAATTGCCTTCTCTAATTCTGTAAAGTAAGCTGTTGGGATTTTGATTGGTATTACATTGAATCTATAAATCAGTTTGGGCAAGATTGACATCTTCACGATATTTATTCTTCCAATCCATGAACACGGAATGTCTTTCCATTTGTTTAGTTCTTTTTAACTTTCTTTTAGTATTGTTTTGTAGTTTTCTGCATATCATGTATTTGCTTTTAATTTCCTTTCATACACTTCCTTGATCCACCAGCAGATGGCACTCTTCAGTAGACCGTGCAGTTCAAACCCTGGTTGGGGTGTGTTCACTGCAACACTTGATGGAACAGTGTGACAGAGGATGCTGCCTCAGGGCTCTTCAGAGCCTCGCAAACCAATCTTTCTCAGAGGCTGTTCTCTCACCTCTGATGGCAGCCCCCTCATTTTTCCTGGGTAGGAAATAATTTCACTCTTCTTTGCAACCAAACAACCAGTCCTGGTCAGTAGGGAGGGTGTTTGTGAGGGTTGGAGCTCTTTCCTCCCCTTCTGGCTCCCAGGGCAAACAATGGCTTGGCCCCACCCGGCCTGGAAGGGCTGTGGCACACAGCAGACCAGATTTGTTGGCCAAAAGCTGAATCCGACTTAGGTTGCCTCCCTCTCTCTCCTCTTTCCTGGGGAAGTGGACTCCTGTGGCTCCCTCTGTCCATAGCTGCAGAGAGGTGAAAGCTGTCTTCCATGAGGGCGAGGGGATGGGCACTGGCAGCTGCAGCTTCAGCTTTTACTCATAGAGTTTTCCCATTGAGATTCTTTTCCTTTGCCCCTCTCTCTTCTTGGTGGTATTCAACCTTCCCCTGGTGCCCTAAACCCTAAATCATTTGTTTCAGGTCATTTCTGCCTGTCCTCTAGCTATTTTCCTGGGAGAGGAGAGAATCCCATCTCTTTCTAGTCCACCATCTTCTTAATGATGACTTTTCAATAGTTAAAGATCTCAAAATGTACCGGCACTGTATTCTAACATAATCCAGTTCAAGGAGCCCTTACTTAGCTCCAAGTGCATGTCAGGCACTGTGATGGGGACTGGGGAAGAGCTCACAGTTGTGTTTACAATATATTGTGACAATGTGATGAATGATGTGATAGAAGTAACACACATTGGATTATAGTAGTCTGGGCGAGGGCAAGCAGGCAGCCCTTGTCCGTGCTGTAGGACTGCAGCACACAGGGTGATTTACTGTCTTGGTTTGCTTGGGACTGGGGGCCTTCTTGGGGTGCAGGACTTTCAGTGCCAGCATTAGGGAAGTCCTGGGCAAACTGGGGTAAGTTGGCCACTGTAGCATTATGGTTAAGCAAGGACTCTTAGCTTCCTGTGAGCCCTCTGGCCAAGTCACTTAGCCATCCAAGGTAAGATGGGGAAAGTAGATATGACCACTAATGTCTTTGGTAATGAGAGAATTCTGGTTATTCAGACCCTTAAGGGAGTCCTAGCTTTACCTCCGTTGGCTGTGGTATGGTACTTCAGGTGGTTACATGAGTATATACCCTCATTCTTAGGAAATACATAGAGAGTATTAAGTGTTCAAGGAGCGTGTTGTGTTCAACCTACTCTCAAGTGGTTAGAAAATAGATAAATAGATAAATATAGAGAGATGGGTGGACAGATAGGTAGATGGATGGATAGAATGTTATGGCAAATGTGGCAAAATGTTAAAGGGTGGTGGATCTGAGTATCTGGGTGAGGCAGGTGTCAGGTTCTCCATATGGGTTTTGTATTATTTTTGTAACTGTCCTATAAGTGTAAAATTATTTCAAAATAAAAAGTAAAAAAAGTGTAAACCCAGAGAAGAGTTTAAGGGCCCAGATTCCTACTATTATGTTTAATTAATTGATCAATTAATTAATTATCATCCCTAGGATACGGTCTCATCTGTGTGGTCCAGGAATGCTCACTACCCTGTCTGATTTCCAGCCAGTAGGAAGGGGGTGGAAAGGGGAGAGGAATGGCAGGTCCATTCCCTATAGGAGTTCGACCCAGAGGTTGCACATATCGCTTCTCACATACTATTGGCCAGAATTAAGTCACTAGGAGGGTATGAGGGAAACGTAGTCTTTATTCTGGGAATCATATGTCCAGCTAGATGTTCTATTACTAAGAGAGAAGGGAAGATAGTATGAGGGAGTAGCTAGTAGTGTCTGCCACATCTGGAAAGCCAAGTTATGACACAGATGTTGTTTACTGAGCACAGAATTGAAGAGGTGAGAATTGGATGTTTAATACTCACAACTTATATCTTGGTCTTTGATCCATTTTGAGTGGGTTTGATTTTTTGATGGAATCACAAGTACTTTTCCAATAGACTATAAGCTCCATGAACCATGGACTGCATCTCTTTTATTTACCACCATCTTGGACTGGTGCCTGGTATATCCCAACTAGAGGCTCAGTTATGTTTGTTGAATGAATTAGTGAATGATCTCTCCTCTTCCCTTGACTCCTTAGAAGTGTCTAGGGCAGATATTTTTTCTGGTACACCCAGATTTCACTGGCTCTTCTTCCTCTGGGCCCCATGAGAGTGTCTTTCTCTAAAGCAATAGTCAAATACTTCACAGTTCAACTCTGAATGTTGCAGAAACCTTCAGATTTCTGGTTCTTACTTGCTGAAATAATTTGCTACTGTCTGCTACTGAACTTAATTTCTTTTATTTTACTGCGGATTCTCTATGTATCATAAAGTAAAACTTTGCTGTTTAAGAAGTCAGATCAAACAATGTAATGCCCCTGAGCTTTTTACAGGTCAGACTTGGTTAACAGCATCCACAAATCTCCAGAATTTGGGAACTTGAGCTTTTTCTGGTATTATATTTGTAGGTATAAACTGGAAAAGGCCTTGATTTTCTTCCTGAAAGGCATGTTTGAGGAGGATGCTCTTCTTCATAGGAGAGCAACTTTGCAAAAATTTTTGGGTAAGCCTGGGGCTTGTTTGAAATGAAATCTTTATGAGATTGTCAGGCAGAGATTGTGATTTGGGCTTGTGGGAACTATGCCTCGTGTGAGGCCCATGGGCACGCTCTCAGGGTCACATCCAGATGTGGGAAAGGGTGGAAAATAATTACCCAAAATTTGCATACAATTAGCATATGCCTACATAGATAGAGTCCACATTCCAGTATTTTCTAGATTATTCCTGTTAAAAAATAATCCTTTCCTTCCTACCATGGGGATCTCTCGGATGAGATGGAAACTGAATACAGACAAGGAAGGGAAAAGGTAGGAAAGTGAGTTGTGAACCAGTGAATCGTCTTCAATCTATCCTGAATCTGTAATGATGGTGAACTTCATGGTGCTTTTACTATGTGCCAGGCACTGTGCTAAACTCTTACCTGGTTGTATCATTTAATCCCAGAGCTTTAGGTGGCGAGTACTATCTTGACACATTTTACAGCGGGGGAAACTGAGGGTCAGAGTGGTTAGGCAAAATTACACAGCTAAGAAGTAGCTGTATCATATTTCAAAGCTAGGAAGTCTAATTTTAAGCCCAAATACTTTGCTGGACTACTGTTTCAGGCAAATAAGTGGATCTCGTCCATGGTTTTCTTATTTGGAGTACATGCTTATCTGTTGAATTACCTCATTCTACAAGTTCATTTGTGAACAATAGCATTTTATTTTAGAATGTTAGAAATTATGGCAATAAGAGGGGAGCTCACCCTTATTTAAAGGAAACAACTCTGTTAAGAGTAAAGCTGGGGGTAGTGCTAAATATAAATAAAATATAACACTTTTTGGGAATTTTTGCAGGGCATGTGGGGAAAGTCAATTAGGACTATGCAAGTGAGGATAAAAAAACTGAGGAGTCAAAGTGATTTTGGAGGCTCGGGGGTCTATATGGCCAGATGGAACAAATGGACAGATCCCCCCAAATGGCCCAGAGGGTCAGTGGACATGATTCAGGGTTCAACCACCTGGTGACCTGCTGTGGGGCCCAGCTGGAAGCACAAGTCTGGTGCGTCCTTTACTTGTGTAATTGGAGGTTGTCCTCTGAAGGGCAGTGAGAGCTGTTGAATGGTGAAGAGACAGTGGTGCTAAATGCTGAGTTTTTTTGGTGCCCTTGAGGTAATTGTTGTGTATAGGAAAATGAGTTCTTCAAGCTTTTAAGTTCAGTTTACATATCTTACTATTCTAAAGTCTAGCAAATTTCTATAATGGCATACTTAATTCTAACTATTCCTGAGAGTGAAAGATGTGTACCCGCTAAGGAAAAGGGGATCTTGCTCCGTCACTCCATTTTAGGAGCTGTGCTCTCAGCTTGCTTGAGCTGTCACAATGACCAGCAGGGTCCACCTGGACTGGGGACTCTGTCAGGACTCACTGGACTCTGTGTGGTTACCTGGCTCTCATCCCTGGATTCAAGTTACACATTTTCTCGTTCTCTTGTCTACATATTGTCCCAGCCACTTTGATGGCTTGATTAGATTTTGCACTTCATCAGCTCTTAAAAAATGTCTTTTCCCTCTAATTCTGAAGACCTTTGCCCTTGATGGAGTGCCACATACGCTCATATAGCTCCTAGGGTTACCCAGTCTTGTAGACTTTTGAACGATTTCTGGGTGGCTTTGTCTGACTAGTTGGTCACCACACCCAAGGTATCCTGCTGACTCCAGGGAGAGGCAGCATATAACAAGGTGCACACCACAGAGTTGAAGGAGGTGGATGTCACATGTTCTAGGGAAGCAGGTATAATTCCATGGTCATACACTAGAGAAAAGATTTACATCAAACAATGTAACTTGATTGGGGACCTCCAGGTCAGTGTAAGGAGGAAGGAAAATGGGAGCATCTAAGGCAGCCCCAGAGAGGGTTGTTCCTTGCTGGCAAAGCATTTGAATAAATGGTCATCCATAAAATAATAGACCTATAAAGATAGTGTCTGAAGGGCTAAAGTTGGGAATGATTTGGGATTTGAAACAAAAATGCCAAGGTCGGCCAGAGGGCTTTCTGATGATGTGCAGAGAAAGAATGACCAAGATGGCTTGGGTTCAAGTGAATTGTTAGTCATACATCACCCCCTAGGAGGCGCTCAAGGATCATCTCCACTCCTTGGATAACCTCTGGTGTGGGCCAGAACTAAGAGGAGCCAGGTCTTAGGAGCAAACAAGACCACCACCTAGGAAGAGGACCTTCTGATAGGAGTAAGTTAAGTAAAATGGGATTCTGACAAATCACTTTTCACCTTCCCTCTGCAATTTTGATCTAATGCTGCTGGGTTAGTAGAGCCTGGTGATTGACAAGAAAGGAAGTCCAGCTGTTTCCTAGCCTCAGCCTGATATTGAGGGCTGCAATCTTATGCATTGCTCTGAAGTTGGTGCATTGTCCACCCAGGTGATGGGGGAGAAGTCATATGTGGATGTAGACTGTGGGGCTGTTAGTGGTAGAGAGTGTGCAAATGTCAGGCATGTCTCCTGCACACATCCCTTGAAGCTGGAGGTGGGCTGGGGCACAGAGGCAATGGGAAGGACACAAAGAATCAGGAACCTGCCATTTCTTTTCAAAAGAAACACTAACTGTTGTGGAAGATGCATATGATGGACATAGTTGACACAGAGTAGAATGGCTCTGGTCTTCTGCTTCTCTTTTCTCTTTTCAAGGAAGAGAGTTTCAAGAAGAAGGGTAGCATACATATTGAAAAAAAGAGAACCAAAGCTGAGAGCTTGAGATTCTCCAATGATTTGGGATTGTGATTCCTTCTTGAAGGGAAGGAAATATTTCCCAGGGGATCTCCAAGTGTGGTCACCCAACCACGGTGAGTAGAGTTGAGGAATTTTGGAGGATGGGAGTGGTGTTGGAGGTTTGGAGACCTACAAAAGTAATTCTGACTTTCAAAAGGGGAAAGAAGGCTTTTTTTTTCCTTCAAAACTATAGAGTGGTAAGCTTGACACTGAAGTCTGCCAAGATTCTAGAATAAATTAAAGGAATTACTTGTGACTGCTTAGAAGTGAAAGTGATCAGTAGGAGTTAGTGAGAGTTTACTAAGAATAAATCAAATCTGACCTTATTTCCTTTTTTATAACAGAGTTATTAGACCTAAATGTCAGTTACCTAGAGTTAACAAGGCATCTGACAGAGGTGTAATCTCTGGACTGAACAGAGTGTTGTGAGCAGGGATTAATGTATTTAGAGAGATTCCTAACAATCACTACTCAAAGTATATCGATTAATTGACTTGGTCTTTCCGGTAGAAGGTTTTTAATGGTGGGTACAGAACATTGCCCAACATTTTAAAATGTTGTCCTTGGCATTTTTATTTCAAATCTCAAATATTAGAATGCACAAATAGTGAAAGGAGAGAAGAGGTTTTGGATGAAAGTAAGTTTTGGAAAGAGCCTGTAGATTAAATTGTGAATCAAGACCAAATTATTTATTGCTGTATTTTATTGTAGACCAGGATGTGGAAACAACTAGACCTGAGAGGTTATAATGGTTCATACACATAGAAATTGATTTCTGGTTCACATGAAAATCTGAGGTGATGTTCATGGTTGGCTGATGATTCCTACGGAGACCCGGGCTCCTTCCATCTTGAGGTTCTCCTCTCCTTGACGGCCTCAATGGCCTGGAAGAGACCACTTAATTTCTTTTAAACTTCATTTTTCACTGTGGAAAGTTTGAAATATATAAAAAAGGAGAAAGATACTAAAATGAATCCCAAATACTTATTGTTCAGACTAAACAATGATCAATTTAGGGCCAGTGTTGTTTCATCCATATCCTCCCATCCAATACCTCCTTTCCCTTTCCCACTGGATTGTTTTGAAGCCAATCCCAGCCATTGTATCATTGTAAGTATATATCTCTCTAAAAGATAAGGACTCTATTTTTAAAAAAGCATAATTACAATACCATTCTCACTCCTAAAATACTGACAATATTTTTTTAATATCATCAAACATCTAGTCAGTGTTCAAATTTCTCTGATTCATACTGATTTTCTCTCTCTCCTCCTCTCAGTTTATTTGAATCAGAATCCAAACAAGGATGTACACATTGTAGTTGGTTGATGTATCTGTTAAGTCTCTCTTAATCTATAGGCTCCCCACCCCCACTTTTGGCCTTTGCAGTTTATTTATCAAAGAACTCAGGTGGTTTGTCCTGTGGAGTTTCCCACAGTTGGGGTTTTACTGATTGTGTCTCCACTGTGTAGTTTAACATGTTCCTCTGTATTTCCTCTAAACTGATAATTTTAGAGTCTGGTCCAGATTCAGGTTTGTTGTGTTGTTTTTGGCAAGTTTACTTCATGGATGGTGGTGTGTATTTTGACTATTTATGATCATTGTGTAGATCCATTATTTCATTAGGGTTTATAAAATGGTGTTATTCTATCATTCCTTCCTCCTTTATTAGCCACAGTTCATTTATAAAGAGAAACATTTCTCAGTAATTATTTGGCCATTCTAAGATCACATCTATTTCTTAAATACCTTGATTTCTGTTCACAGGATGTTGGCTAAGACCAAGCCACATGGCCACACCTAGCTGCAAGGGAGGCTGGAAATGTACTAGTTTTGTGTCTCAGAAAAAGAGGCTTCTGACCAACAGCTGGCCCCAAGTGGCCAGCGATCACATAAACAAAGTGAAATTCACTTGTGATATAGTTAAGGTCCATAAACCCACCCGCCCCATTTAAAAGGTGGGGTTGGGGGGCCCTGGTTAGCAGTAGCATGGATGAAAAAGGACTCAGAGGAGTTGGTTGACTGTACCTTATTGAAGCTACTGGGATGTAGCTGCCACGAATGACACTGGGAGTTGTTGACAAACAGAATAGAAGACAAGGAAAGCGGTCAGGATAGTGGGGGAGTCACATGCTTGGGGAGCTGGGCTATTTAACCCAAAGACTTTGATGGGACTTGAGGGGATTCTAAGGGCTGTTTTCTGGAGAAGGATTAAACTGGATCTGAGTGAGCTTAGGGGAGAACCAGAAGTAGTGGGGAAAAATTCCACGGAGGTTTATGGTTGAATAGAAGGATGCTTTTCTCTATGTTTTATTTTAATAGTCATCACTATGTAATGGTGAAATGGGCTGTCTTGGAGAGACTATGGGCTCCTTGTTCCTAGAAGGGTGTGAGGGGAGATTTGGGCACCAGTTGACAGAGATGGGGGTGGAGAGCTCAACAGAGGCTGGTGGCTGCTCCTGTCTTAGTCCTTCTGCCCTGGAGAGATGGAGGATCAGACGAGCTGTGGGAAACCTTCTAGCATGGTGGAAACCCAGTACCTGCAACTGAGCAGAATTGCATGCTGTAGTTCAGAAAATGGCAGTGCAGTGTGTGGGCAAAGTTGGCTTTTAATCATTTAGTTTCTTATACAGAGCAATTATTGTTTAATTTCTCACTGAATTTTTTTCCTTTGAGAAAAAAAGTTTTTTTTTGTTTTTTTTTTGGTATAAAATATACTCGGTAATTAATTATTTTTGAATGATATCCAAGTGACCCTTTGATTATTCATTCTTTCTCTGTGGAGCACACCTGAGTGCCAGCCCTGCACTGAGTGCCAGGGTACAAAGGTGAGTAGCAAGTGGAACTCGCTCTTGAAGCTTGTGGTCTGAGAGAGAGGTGATGTGTCCGTTTCAATGTGGAGGAACGTGTGTGCACAGTGTTAGGGGAGTGAAGAGGAGGCGGAGGAGGAGGTGGGCAGGGGTGAGTGTGGGTGCATCTAAGCGAGGTCAGGGGAAGCCTGGTGGAATCATAGGGCAGGAGAAGCCCTAAGGAAACCTTGAATGCTGAGCAGAAGTTGGTCATATGGGCAGGGGAAGGGCATTGCCTGGGAGTCGCTTCTCTGGGGACAGCTTGAGGACAAGGAGTGAAGGAGCAGACACAGCGTTTTGAGGGCACAGTGGAATGGGAGCATGGCTGGAGTGTAGGACATGCATTGGTGAGACTGAAGGTGAGATGGGGGGCTGGCAGGGGTCTGAACCTGCAACGGGGGGAACCATGCTAAGGAGCTGATGCTTCATCCTCAAGGCTACAACTTTGTCTCTCAGGCAAAGGAATTGCTGCAGAACCCTGGCTGGGAGTCAGCACCCCAATGCTGGGTTCTGCTCTGCAGTCACTAACCATCCTAACCCTCTCACTCTACATTGTACATGTTGTCCTGTGGTCAACCTTAGTTTCCCCATCAGCATAGCTGCGAGGATGAATCAGGAGGGGCATATAAGGGCTGGCTGGCTTGGAGCCAGATCACCTGAGTTTGAATCCTGGCTCCAGCACTTATTAGCTGCTATTTAAGCTTACGTGACAAAATGGGAATATTAATGGTGTCCATCCCATAGGGTTTCAATGGGTATTAATTGACAGAATCCTTGTAAAGTACATTCTAATGTGTCTGCAAGTGCAGGCACTTTATAATCGTTAGATATGCGGTAGCTATTACTATTTTACTGATTACTATTAATAGGTATTAATACTGTATGGCAGCAGTTTCCAGATGGTGTGGAGAAGTCTCGGGGTTCTGTGGCTGTGCAGGGAGCTGCCCGGGGAGGGGTGTCTCCCTCTGCAGGTTCCTAGAGCAACTCCCCTTTCTCTGGTTTCTCTATTAGGGTTCCAATAGCATTTATGTGCAAATTAAGTTGCAACATATATTAGAAAACTATTGTACTAGATGATACCTAGGTTTCCTTCCAGGTTAAAAATTTTATGAATCTGTGATTTAAAATTTTATTTTTTAAAAATCCTATGATTTGAAATATGGAGGGTAAATCACCTTTGGCTCCTCTGCTTCTGTTTATAAATTCCTCTGTTTACTTCTGCTCCCCTTCTCTGCCACTGTTCAGTTTCCTGGCTCTCACTGCCCAGTCCTCTGCCTTTGAAAATGTCTCTTCACTTCAAAGCTTAAATTGCCATGAGATTTTATAACAGCCTTTTGATAAAGTCAATTCCCACTAAGATGTTAATAGTGAACTGCTCATTATATATATATTTTTAAACAATCTCAAAAGAGGATTGTTAAAATGACTTTGACCCAAAGGAATGAATTTCTAATGGTGGATTTTCAGACTCAGGCTTGGAGACTCAGGCTCAGGTGGGGGGGGGCGTGGTATGTGTGTTTTTGGAAAGAGGAGTCTTTCAAATTTCACCCAACATCACCTGCCGCCTCAGCTGCTGTTTGCACAAGGATTTGCCGTTTTATCCAGCCAGGGCCCCATGTGTACAGAGTTGAGATGGATGTGTGTGCCAGGTGCCAATGTTTACTGTCGGGGGAAAGTCACTGAGCCATATTTAATTAATTCCATGTCTGATTCTGTTTCCTAAATTCTTACTGTAGAAGAAAATATCAACTAATAAAATGCCCAGAAACTATAATTTCTTCAGTAGACCTCAGAATCGAGTTTGACGTAGTCCTGGTGTGGCCCTACCTTGGGCATGCCGTTCTTCAGTGCTCTGTCTTAGGAGGAGTTCCCCAGAGGCAGACCTGAGCCAAGTTCTTTATGCAGGGTGTGGTCCCAGGAGAGGGCAGTGGACGGGGCCCGCCAGGGAGGGGGCGGAGCCAGGGCAGGGCCTAATTTCAGGTGAAGGACCAGCTTCAGCCTGAACCAGAGTGTCTGTTGTGCCCTAGATTTATCACTTCCGGAGACAAGGGAGCTGGGTCCCCACACCAGTCAGTTGCAGGCTACAGGCCACCCCAAGGGATGCAAGTGCCCAGATATTTCTGCTCTACGTACGGGTGCCCAAGGGTGAGCCTCTGAGCCGGTTGTCGTTAGGAGTTGTCCACTGGCAAAGCACATGGCAGCTGGGGCATGGGTGCAGAGCACCAGAAAGGGGGTCTGGGGGGGATCTGTGTGGGCACAATAGTGTCTGCAGCAAATGGTTGCCTATTCCATCCCTACAACATGACCTCAACGGGTTGCTCAATGTGGTCAGAAACCTACCTGACGTGTGGTGGAAGCTAAGGCATCGCAGGCACGTCCTGAAATAGGACATCACGAAGATGGTGAACAAAACCAAGTGTGCTGTGCATGAAACCCAAGAAAGCAGGAGGCGCAGCTCAGGGCAGCTGCTTCCTTTGACACTAAAAGATAGCTCAGGGGGCATTATTTGCCTTCCCTGGGCGAGCTTTCTCCCTCCTGGACTCGTGGCTGTGCGTTCCCAGGTGAACAGGGGCCTGCAGTACGTGAGCCCAGGCACCAGAAAGCTTCTGGAATGGAAAACAGGATTGTGTTTAACTCCTCATGGTCCTGTGCCTCCTGGCAGCCGGCTTGGTTTCTTTTTAAGGAGAGTTCTGCATTCCTCAACCGTCTCCTCTGCTCCACTGAATTTGTAAGACTAAGGAATTGGTCTTGCATGTGACTCAGTGAAACCAGTCAGATATTTCACTCAGTTCCAGGCCTGTGCTGCAATTCAAGGTAAAGAGCTCTGGTATCCTTTGCTTGCAGTTTATTGTACTGATGCAAATGTCCTAAAATATACTTGTGTGTTAATGAACACTTTTGCAGATTGGGTGCAACTTGTTTGAGACTTACAAAAATGAATTCAATTGCCTGTGGTTAAGAAAATGGTAAATAAAAGCAACGAGTCCTTGTGGCTTGCCCAGTTATTCTCCAGGCCCAGATTGTCTCTCTAAGACCCTGTTTCTTCATCTTCATGGTTGATTGTAGTTTCCACGAGGGAAGTTGATTTTGAAGATTAACTCTCAGGTCTTTTTGTCTGAAATTTTTTTAAAAAGGAGGAAACTAATGGCTTAATAGCAAAATAATAGCCATTAGGATTTGGAATAACAGGGTTAAACATGAATAAAAGCTTATTTCTCACAAACAAAATCTGGAGTAGGAAGTTCAAGTAGATGTGGTACTCCCAGACCCAGACTCCTTCCCCATCTCCCCTCTGCCAATCGTAAGGTATCCTCATGTTGATGATGGCTGCTAGAGCTCCAGTCTTCACATCCAAGTTTCAGGCAACAAGGTGGAAAAAGAAGACTGTGTACCTCCTTTTAAGGCAGTTCCTGGGAAGACTCCTGCAATACTTCCATTTATGTATCATTAGTTAGAACACAGTCACGTGATAGCAATGCACAACGCGAAAAGGTTTGCCAAGCAAGGAACAAGGAGCAAATGGATATTGGGTAGGCAGTCAGTAGACGCTGAGGCAAGCTTTCTCATGTTGCCAAGTTCTCTTGGGTGTTGGTCCTGTTCTATAGCTGCTTCAACGTATTAGGTACTGGGCGGCCTCCTCAGTGTTGCTTTTAACTTGTGAGAATCATTAACCAGGTTTTTTTTTTTTTTTTTTACCGGGAGGTCCCGGGGATCGAACCCGGGTCCCTCCATATGGGAGACGGATGCCCAACCATTTGAGCCATACCCGCCCCCCTTAACTGTGTTTTAATAAATGTGTCCATGTTGCTGCTTAACCGGGTCTCTGAACTGCCCATTTATGTGGTAGCCAAATTGCAGAGCCACCTCTGCAGCCTAGAAGACGTGACTCTCGAGATGGGGCTTTTATTTGAAATGGCTGTTTGGTTTCTGTGTGTGCAGAGTCTTACTGTGTGTGGCAGCTCTCCCCAGCCTCTTCTTGGGTCCACCTTGCTTTTTCATAGCTTTGGGGGACGGCTACTCCCGAACTCCTGCAGAGGGAATTTCTGGAATGCTACATGGCTCATATTTGACAACAGATGATTCCCAAAAAATTCTCCGAATTTGGACAAAAGTGCCATGTTTATGTGATGCTGCAACAAATAGGCAACAACTTAATTTTATTTTATTTACACAAACTGTCAGAAAGTCCCAACTTAGCCTTGCACAACTCCAGGGGATGTGTTTCCCAGGACCCTTTGTAAACCAGCTGTGTTTAACTTTCTGGCCTAATGTCCTTCTTGTCTCCCCTGCAGCCTGGCGTCCAGGCACACCCTTGAACTCGCAGGGTACCACGCTTCTCGCACTCCATTGCTTTTAAGCTTGTGCTGCTTTGCTGGGAATGTATGGGCTAATCCACCTTCCTCCTTTCTAGTGTCTTCTAATTGTCACTTATTGCAGTTCTTTGACTAAGAAATATAATTTTCCTGGACCTTAATTTTCTCATTTGTAAAAAGGATCTATAAGCTCAAAAGTCTTTTCAAGGAGTGAAATTCTGCTCCTAATATTATCCGTTGAGCAGGAAACACACCCTACAAAAGAAATTTTGTTGCCCACTTTCTAGAAGGAAGAAAAGATAGTTCAAATTATAAGCAAACATTTGTGTACAAGTCTTGTTATGAACATACATTTTCATTTCTCTTGGGTAGATATTTAGGAGTAGAATTGCTGAGTCGTATAGTAGCTCGATATTTACAAATATAATTTCTGATCCCCCTAAGAATCCTGCAAAGCAAAAATTATCATTCCCATTTCACTCATGAGAAAACTGAGGCTGGGGAAGGTTAAGCATCTTGCCAATGAGGCTCAGCTAGTAAGTGACTGAGCTTGGATTTGACCTCAAGTCTTTTCAACTCCAAAGCCAGGGTTCTTTCTACTCTGCTGAGCCGCTGAGGTTGGCTGTTTCAGTCTTGCATGTATTGATGCAGCAAGGCTACCAGGAACTTGCAGACTCCGATGCCTACACGTAGACCTCGCCTCTCTCAAAGCCCAGGGGCTGTTCTGCTAGGAAGTCCATGGAGGAAAGTCCAACATGACCTGGCCTTAAATGGAATTCTAATACTTGATATTTAAAACAAGACTGGATCACCACCTTAAGTATAACCACTCTCTTTGTGAACAGCCGAATCACAAGTCAGCCAGTCACTGACTGTCAGTGCATTTTCTCCTCTCCCCCCATCAGTTGCAATCCAGCAGCTGCTGCTGCACCCTGACTATAGCACAAGTCCCCGTTTCCTCGGCTCTGCCTGCTGCCGCCAGATTGTTATTACAATAACACACACCTTTGACATTTCACAGCGGCTTTGCCTTTTTCTTGTTTAGTCACTCTGATTTCCAACTCTGGGCAAGTACACTGCAGATGGCGGGAAAAATGCTGACTTCATAATCGTGTGTTTGGGAGGTTCCAGGCAGAGGAGCAAAAACTAGTTAGAAAGTGTGGTGTGGGTTAGAAGTGAAGGTATTAGACCAGGTTGGGTTTTTCCCCGAATATTTCTATGTGTAAACAAGTAGTCATGCTAAAGAAAGCTTCAAAAAGAAAACTGTGATGATATTTTGCATTTATATACTATAATACCCCACTCTAAGGAGCCAGTTGCTTTGCTAATCTTTAGGAACACTGATTCTATGGGCTGAGGCAGGGAGCAGACAGGATCGTTAGGAAAACCTATCTTCATTATAAAATTTATGGGAAGGAAATTTATGTAACCTTATCCCAACACAATCATTTTTAGCAGCTTGGTGCCTTTCTAGTCTTTTTTCCTTATATATGGGATTAAAGAAATTTAGTTCTAGGGATACTGTGTACACATTTTATATCATATCATTCATTATGAAGAAATATTATAATTTCTCCCACATTATGACATTATTTTCAGGACCATTTAAAACAGTGTCAACATTCGATTAGGTGGATGTAACAATTTACTTAACTCTTCGCCTGTATTAGGCATTTGGGTGGCTCTCTTCGCCTTGTAATCGTTAATAAGGCCATAATGAACGTCTCTGTGCCAATAGCTTTTGGGGCATTTAGTATGATTTCCTTGGGAGAGATTCCCAGAGGTGGAATTGAGAAGGACCTCGATGTCTCTTGCCAAATTGTTTCCCCAAATGGTTGAGCCAATTTCCATTTCTCTGGGCCGTATGAAGCATGCTGATGTCACCACATTTTCACCAGCCTAGCCTGGCCGGTGTTAGAGATGGAAAGTTGAGGTACAGGAAATAAAGTCGTTTCTGGACAGGCAGACAGAAATTGTGCGCGATCTCTGGGGGGAGTGCCTGGGAAGGCAGGAAATGCACCCTGAGGTGGGGGATATCGGGACATGTAGCCCCTTTGAAGGGAGAAAGGGTCGTGATGGGAGGAAGGCTTTAAAAATATTTTTTAGAAAAGGATCGTTTCCTGCCACTTTTCCTGATCTAAGCCCTGGGAGAGACCTGTGGCGGTGTAAAAGCAAGACTTGCTCCACGTGACCCACAGTCTTCCAAAGCTGGCTGGCCACCTGCCGCTCAGGGGGAATGCTTTTGCCTGGTGACACCTGGTAGCTGCCGCTGAGCACAACTGGCAGCCACGGGGCAGAGAGAAGAAGCCTGGGCGCCCTGGTAGGGAGACGGCATTTTCAGAGGGAGTGAAGGGCAGGGCAGCTGGAGGTGGGAAGGGCGCAGCCAGAGGGGCCTGCCTGGAGGGGCTGGACTCCCTGGCTCAGCCTGAGACCAGCTGGCAGCTGTGTTGAGGGGATGAGTGTGTATGTGTCTTGTGTGTGTGCATGTGTGATGACCAGCATAGCACAAGGTCTGAACTGGATTAAAGAGCTGCAGCGTGGAGTTAGACAGCCTGGTAGTAATAATAATTATTATTAAATATAATTATATAATTATCATAGCACGTCCATTTATCAAAGTGTTTTTACATGCCTGGCTTTGCACCAGCTATTGGCTTCTTGTTCACTCTAGAAAGGAGCAGGACTAGATAAGGGGTCCTTACTTTCTTATTTATTTGTTCGTTCATTCCTTCATTCATTCCTTCATTGATTCAATATTTATTGTGAGCCAGGCACTGGGGATATAGCTCTGAGCAGGATGGACAAAGTCCTTTGTCCTCCCCCTCTTCTTCCAGCTTACACCTCTATGTAAGGAAGGTCAGGTGGAGGGCAGGGTGCTAGCGCTGAGTTTCAGCAGGGACCTGTGCTTGCTTTAATCTTCTGCTCTTGCCATCTTGAATTTGTAAATAATTTTCTCCCTGAACCTGTGTTTTGTAAGGGAGGTCTGATAGGACAATGGAGCATGTGCGTGAGGAGAGGGATATGTGCAGTGTGTGTGTTTTCCATTCCACGTGTTCTCCATTTGCACACATGGGCCCAGGGTTCCAGTAGCCCCACATGGGAGGTCAGTGAGACTCTAAGTGGGGACAAGGTGACCGTCCTATGAGTGTGGTACATCTATGACAGCTCCCAGGAGGCTACATTTTCTATTTGAACCAGAATGTTGAACATGGAAAGGTGATGGCATTCTAAGAAACATGAGTGACCTGTCACAGCCTTTCTTGCTTATGTGGCTTGCACATGTTCGCCAACCACATACACTGACATAGAAAGAAAGGGAAAGACAGGGCAACCCACAGTCCCTTTGTCTTTCAGTCCTTCCTTACTCATGTTGATAGAATATACATGTATCAAGAAATAAAATAAAATTTCATGTATTATGAAGTAAAGTTAATTTTGTCTAGCATTTCCACTATTTGGTATGTGCTTATATGTAGACAAAGTACAAATTGTGTAATTTTGTTGATTTCGCATATAAGTTAAATGCTCTTATATTTGCATTTAAAATGGGAATAGCACAAAATAAAGAATGGTAAAATTCATGTTACTAATTTAGAAGTTTAATTTTTTTACATAGAATAATATTAATAGGTAATAATAATTATAACAGTAAAAGACCATAAGTAAAGAGAGAGACTGTGGGAGAGAGTAAAAATTTATATTTTAATACCTCGAATAGCACTTTTTTTTCAGATTTTCTTCATTTTCATTTTGCACTAGGCCCCTCAAATTATATAGCCATCCCTGAGGCTGAATTAGTAACTGCAAGGCAGCCCATTCCTTTCTGTTCTTTGATTGCATCCTAGTCCCTGGGTATTTCTACCAGCTGACTTAGATAGAAAGAACTGGAATCTGGAGTTGGTAGACTTGAGATGGAATCCTGTGTCTGGTTATGCTACCGTAGGCATGCTACTTACTTGCTCTGCACCTCACCTCCTCATCTGCAGAATGGGACAGTAGTGCCAACTCTTCAGGGCTGCTGTGAGGACAGTCATCGTCAGCATCCTCGTTAGCAGTGCATGGGGGGTACAGGAGGGTTAGGGAAGAAAAGGTATATGGGAAGTTGGGAAGGCCATGGTTTGGAGACACAGATGCCCACCCACTAATGCAAGTTCATTGCTAGTGTTAGGCCCAAGATGATGTGGGCCCAAGCTTTGGTCGCCTATCTACAAAATGGGCACCTGCTGTTGACTCTTGCTTCTGTTCCCGCCACCCTTCCAGGCAATAGCAAGGGGCTGGGAGAGCAGCCCACACCGCAGCTTGCAGCAGTGGCTTTGGTCCCAAGCCAGCTGACAGAGGGAAACCCTGAGAAAGACTTCTCCCATTTCCCAGTCCAAAATATTTTCAGATAATTATGCTGATGGGTGAAACAGGTAAGACAAGGATATTTCATAAATACTTGATTTATTGGTTCTGGTAGTGATGGTTCCAGTGGGAGAAGTAGGAATGCATATCACCTCGAAGTACTGAGCATGCAGGCTCAGTTTAACCACCTTATGAACAATCCAAATTCTTTTCTTCGTGATCTTATCCTTTGTTGCACAAACTCCTCATAGACTTCTTTGCAGACAAAGGCAGCATGATGGTTAATTTCATGTGTCAACTTGTCCAGCCTGTAGTGTCCAGTCATTTAATCAAACACCAAAGCTAGATGTTGCTGGGAATGTATTTTGTAGCTGTGGTTAGCGTGTACAATCAGTCCACTTTAAGTAAAGGATCTTACCCTTGAAGATGTGGGTGGGCCTCATCCAATCAGTGGAAGACCCTGGGGGCCCAAACTGAGGTTTCCTGGAGAAGAGGAAATTCTGCCTCAAGACTGAAGCCTAAATTCCTGCCTGAGTTTCCAGTCTTCTGGCCTGCCCTACAGATTTTGGACTTGTTAGCCCCCACAATTGTGTAGGCTAATTCTTTAAATCAATCTATCTCCCTAGGTATCTAACCATCCACACACACATTTATTTATAATGCACTCACATATTCATATACTGTATACACAGACACTCACACATCCATCCTATTGGTTCTGTTTTTTTGAAGATCCCTGTCTGATACAGGCAGATTTACCATGAAACAATGAAGACCAAGCTTCCAGTTCTGTCATTTAAATAGTTCCCTTCCAAGACCCTGGTGGTATGTTCACCATATGTTTTTGTAAAACTTATGAATGTAAGATTTTAACTGTGAGTGGTTATGACTTCTCTCTTTCCACTCCAACTTCCCTATTGCCATACATTTTTCCTTATGTCAGATGGTGTTGGGGGACTCAGTGCATTTGGGTTTCCAGGTAAAGGGAAGTTAAATTAGGACATTTAGTGGGAGGTATTTTGTGGCTTGCAGTTATTTCTGTGGATAGTTAAGTTGTTTCTCTAGCCATCTAGGTGTGGGAGTAGCTTTCAGGATACCCCTAGCACCCACTGCGTGGTTCACCCTACATCAAGACTAAAGGTGTAAGGTTGGAGGTCATAGCACAATGTGAGTGTGTGTTGTGGCATCTGAAGTATGTTGTGCTGGAGGAGAAACAAGGTTTGAAAAATATGGAGCCAGAAGCTAGTCTGTGGAAAATTCTTCCAATCACTAGACATAAAGTTAGAAGTGGAGAAATCATTTCTTATAACCTACTCAAAATAGAAGTTCTTTCTTGTTGGGAAAATACTTTAATTCAACATGTACAATTATAAACATGCCACTTAAATTTTTTTAAGAATCATGCAATATAGAATTTATCAAAATTTTTGTTTGTAGAGCACAAATTTGTAGTAAACAATGAATATATTTTTATACAAAGATATTTGCTTTATGCATCCTAATATAATGGACCATGAATAAATTATGAAGCTGAAAATTTCTTTCTAATCTATGTATTAAAAAACCCAACCAATGTGGTGGGAGGTGTGGGAGGTGGGCAGCATGGGAGTCCCAGTGGGTTCCGTGTGGTGTTTTGGGTAATCTGGGCACCTCTTAGAATATATGTATATATATATATATATATAAATAGCATTTTTGTAAGCAAATACACATATATGCACATATATTTGTGTATCATTTTGCAAATGTTTGTGTGTATTGTGAGAATTTTGATTTTTACCCATAATAAAAAAAAAAAAAA